>OY728150.1:152409118-153659118 GCA_963277665.1 Viscum album
CACTCCGAGAGCACCAGCTTTATGGTAAGCTCTCGAAGTGCCAGTTCTGGATACGTAAGGTCCACTTCTTGGGGCACGTTATCTCTGAGGCGGGAGTTGCAGTATATCCTGCGAAGATCGAGGCTGTGTTAGCATGGGAGCCACCCAGGAGCGTGACTGAGGTTCGGAGTTTCTTGGGGCTAGCTGGATACTATCGGAGATTCGTGCCAGACTTCTCTAAAGTTGCGGCACCACTCACATCTTTGAAGAAGAAGGGGAAACCCTTCATGTGGTCAGACAGATGTCAGCATATCTTCCAAGAGATGAGACATAGATTGACCAGCGCACCAATCTAGAGGTTGCCTGAGGAGGGAGTAGGGTACGTAGTTTACTGCAATGCATCAGGGACCGGACTCGGATGTGTTCGGATACAGGGGCAGGCAGTGATCGCCTATGGATCATGTCAGTTGAGGCCGCATGAGCAGAACTACACTACCCATGACCTGGAGTTAGCAGCAGTGGTCTTCGCTCTGAAGACATGGCGACACTACCTGATGGGCGAGCGCATTACAGTCTTTTCCGATCATCAGAGTCTCAGGTATAGCTTCTCGCAGAGGGACCTGAACCTGAGACAGCGGCGATGGCTCGAGTTCCTCCAGGACTATGTCTTTGAGATAGTCTATACTCCTGGGAAGGGGAACGTAGTAGCTGATGCCCTCAGCAGGAGGACGGGCATTCAGCTACTTGAGGAGGTGACGGAGCAGCTAGCCTCTTTGCAGATATCGTTCGTGGATAGAGATGGAGCAGCCATCCTCCAGTCTCTCACAGTCACCCCTCCACTACTGCAGCGGGTCAGAGAGGCACAACGTGAGGACGCTGACTGTGAGACACGGCGTGCACAGATATCCTCGGGACAGGCACCTGATGGTTTCTCCCTTGGAGCAGTGCACGACATCCTTTTCAGAGGAAGTACCATGGTACCAGTCGCTTTGAGAGAGGAGGTGCTGAGAGAGTTTCACACTTCTCCTTTGGCGGTACATCCTGGAGTGGCGAGGATGTACTAGGATCTCAGACGACAGCACTGGTTGCCGGGCATGAAGAAGGCTGTAGCAGAGTTCATTTCTCGATGCCTCACCTGCCAGCAGGTGAAGGCAGAGCATCAGGTACCAGCAGGCTTGGTACAGCCCTTGGAGGTTCCAGAGTGGAAGTGGGACGGCATATCTATGGACTTCGTGACTGGAATTCCACGCACTTCTAGAGGTCAAGACTCCATTTGGGTGATTGTTGACCGACTGACCAAGTCGGAACACTTCTTACCCATCAGAGAGCAGGGCTCAGTGGAGAGCTTGGGATTTCTCTACATTCAGGAGATTGTGCGGATCCACGGTGTGCCATCATCTTTTGTATCTGATCGAGATGCTCGCTTTACTTCCCGGCTTTGGAAGGGGTTATAGGAGGCCTTCGGGACACATCTACATCTGAGCACAACTTTTCACCCTCAGACAGATGGTCAGATGGAGAGGACCATCCAGACTCTCGAGGACATGCTCCGTGCATGTGTCCTCGACTTTGGTCGTAGCTGAGAGGACCACCTACCCTTGGTGGAGTTTGCGTACAACAACAGCTACCACTCCACCATCGGGATGGAACCGTACAAGGCGTTGTACGGCCGACCTTATAGATCTCCATTGTGCTGGACAGACCCAGGGGAGTCAGCACTTGTGGGACTGGAGATGGTCCAGGCCACGACAGAGAAGGTCCAGGTCATCCAGGAGCGGATGAGGACAACTCAGAGCCAGCAGAACTCATACGCTGACAGGAGGCAGAGGCCACTAGAGTTCGAGGATGGCGACCACGTCTTCTTGCGGGTCTCACCTCGACGTGGCATATAGAGATTTGGCCGAGGCGGCAAGTTATCTTCGCGCTTCATCGGACCCTTCCAGGTCCTCAGCAGGATTGGAGAGGTGGCTTATCACCTGGATCTACCACCTCAATTGAACCAGGTGCACGATGTCTTCCACGTGTCTCAGATGAGGAGATACGTGCATGACCCGACGCACATCATTGACCATGGGGAGCTTGACATTGACGATGGGGAGACTTTTACGGAGATTTCAGTGGAGATAGAGGATCGACGGGAGCGGGCCCTGCGTGGGCGATCGATTCTTCTTGTGCGCTTCAGATGGCAGCACGGAAACCTCCAGGATAGCACTTGGGAGCGGGAGGCTCAGATGTGTGCTCAGTACCCACATGTGTTTCCCTAGTTTTTGATGTATCTTTACAGGGACGTAAAGCCCTGAGGTGGGAGTAATGTAAAGACCTGTAAATTTTAAAGGGAATATTTTTCTGAATTTTCTTTGGAATTTTACAAGAACGTGGTTTCTGACGGCACCTGATTCCGAGGCCCGGAGTGCCCGGAATCAATTTCCGAAGTTTGGCTCGGGTACGTTTAGTGAACGAACGAGCGGGAATTTCTAACTTTTGAACTGGTGCCCAGAATCAAAATCTGAGGGCACCGTTGAACTCGCAGCGCCGATTTTCGCTTAAGGAGACCTTTTCCGAGGTTGCGTTTTATGCGGGATGAAAGTTAGTTTTTGGGAGAAATTATAAGAAGTTAAATAAAAATGTGGAAACACTTTTTATTTTTATTTTGTTGGTTAACTTCTCCCAAAGGGAGTTAAAGGTGGGACCACATCCACGTAACCTCCCTAAGGAGGATTAAGTTTGGTGGGGCCCACATGAACCCCAACTCCTCATCTTCTCTCAAAACACCCCTATAACCCCCTTAAATTAATGTTTGACAACTTGGTAAAATTAATTAAGGTGGGTTGATTTGAATTTCAAACCTTTGAAATTCAAGTGGATGTTTGTGTAAATAAAATAAGCCTTAGTTTATTTTATTTTGTTTAGCCATCTTGAGAGGATTTTTCCAAACTTTGACGAAGAACGCGAAGAACCTTCAAGCTCCGACGAAGAACGCCGCTCCTCTCTTCTTCGTAGCCGGTTGTTTCCGAAGATCGATGACGCCTTTCATGTCAACGAAAGGGAACGATGCTTCCTCCTCGGACTTCCTTCGTCGGCTTACAAAGATTCACCAACGACGTACCTCTTCGGACGTAGCTCTTCATCAACAGAATTGACGAACGATTACCGTGACGCCCGACCTCCGTGACGTTGTCTTCCGCAGGTCGTTGACGAACATCGTACTTGAAACCGAGGTAGGCGTTTGTTGTTGAATATTTATTTACTCTCGTTCTTGGTTCTAGTATGATAATCTTGTGGATAAATATTTAAGGGTTATCACCTAACGAGAGGGGGGTCGGACCGCACAAACACGGCCGAATTCCCCCCCCCTCCTTTGTTCTTGATTAATATTATTTTCTTGTGAATGAACCAGATGGTGTGGTGCCGTCGCACCACGCGGGAATCGCACGACTATAGTTGCGTGGCGCCGTAGCGCCGCACCGCCGAAATTTATCAAGAACGCGACGTCGTCGCGCCGCGTCGAAGGGAACCGAAGGCGCCACGGCCGGAACGGGGCCACGACGGAGAGTCGCGGTGTCGTCGCACCACGCCGGACGACGAACACCGCGTCCGGTTCCAGGACGCGGCGAAACGGGAAGACCGGCGGCTAGCCGGGCCGCCGGTGTCGGAAGCCGGAAGGGGGACCGGCCATGCCGGTCCCGTTGAGGAAGGACCGGCCGGCCATGTCGGGCCGGCCGGAAGAGAGGTGTCGGGGGAATTAATTCCCCCGGCTGGCCACAAGAAGGCCCCCCCACCTGAGGGGGGGACCGGTTACACAAAGGGGGGGCAGCGCCCCCCCGTTTTCTCAAAAGCAGGCCCCCACGTGGGGGGCCGGTTTTCTCAAAGGTGCGGCTTCAGCCGCGCCGCCAGAGAGGAGGCGGGGGCCTTGCCCCCCGCGCGTAGCACCCATGCGGCGCCAGGCCGCGCCGCCGTCGGCTGGGCCGGGTCAGACCTGGGACGGTTCGACCCGGTTCGGGCCGGCCCAGGGGGAGGGGGGTCGGGCTGGGTTGGCCCGGACCCGGACCCCCCGTTTTCGAATCGGTTTCGGTCTTTTGCCCATAACCTGAGCTACGGACCTCCGATTGACGAACCGTCAGTGGCGATGCGATCCTTGGATCGAGACGGTCGATTCGTTATATCGCACTCAAAGTTTCTGAATACTTTGAGTTCGGCCAGGTTGGTTCGTACACGAAACCAACCGGGCCCTCGGAGCGGAAACGCTCATATCTTGAGCTACGGACGTCCGATTGACGTGCCGCCAGCTTTGTTGTGTTCCTCTTAGTGAGAAGAATATTTTGGCATACTCTGCCCGAGGTTTGGATGCAGGTGGAGTACGGTCGGGTTGGTTTTGCCTTAAAACCCAACCGGGCCCTTGGGACTAAAAAGCCAATAACTCTCAGACCGGGCGTCCGATCGACACGCCGTCTGTTGCATTGAGTTCCTATTGACAATACCGAACTTTTGGATACATCAACTCTGGACTTAGTGACAATTGATTTATCAGCCTCTCGGCTCGTTGAGCGGACCCTCCTGAACGAGCTTGTTGTGTGCTGGAACCCTAGTGCTGGCTGCGACTGTGACTGCGACTGCTACTGCTACTGCTACTGCTACTATGACTGCGATGACGACAGTACAAGGATCCTGTGTGGATTCGACGATGACTACAGCACTCAATGATCCTACGTGGATCAGTACTACATGTCCTGTGTGGGCCCGATCCTGTGTGGGTCTGATCCTGTGTGGGTCCTTGTGCTCAGCGGTCCTGTGTGAACCAGCGCATACAGGTCCTGTGTGGGCCCGATCCTGTGTGGGTCTTTTGCGGGGGTTAGTTACCTATCGATCCTTCGTGGGTCTGACGATTTAGATGGATCAGAGATCATCTTTATCGTCTTTCGAAGAAGTATACCTATGTGAGATGAATCCTGTTGATTTCCTGTGTGGATTGTGTTGTGCTATCCTGTGTGGATTTCGTTTTGCTTTCCTGTGTGGAATATGTATACTTTCCTGTGTGGACTGAGTGGTACTTGGGCTCGGAGGTTGGTGCGTATTAGAATTGATGACTTAGGTATATGTATGGTCATATACCTAATCTGTTTCGTTTGTTACTTCGTGTTGTATCTATCTTATGTGGTTTATCCTTTGTGGATTTTGGGAGACCTTCGGGGGTCTCGGGGTCCCTACTGAGTAGCTTATACTCACCCCTACACAGGCTATGTCCGCACTACGTTGTGTTGGTTGCAGACGACGGACATCGTTGATCTTGGCTGAGGCTTGCAGAGCAGGACGATACCTGGAGGTGGAGCACTGGGCGGGACGTGTTCGGAGCGGACGACGGAACCCGAGAAGCAGTGGAGCTATCTGTACCCACCCTTCAGGTGGGATTTCCAGTGGACAGCTTGGAGTAACGACTTTTACTTTTCAGTTGCTGTTTTCCCTTTCGAGTTGTACTTTACTTTCAGTTTGGTTTGTATATTGGCCCATTTACTTTTCCGCACTTTCAGTTGTACTCTGTTTTTACTTAGTGTTTACTTTTCCACTTGCTTAATCTGTGGTGCTTTTTTACCTTACAAAGGCAATGCCTTCCCTTATTACCGGGATTTACGCCTTGGTGCTAGTCGCCATCCCCTAGCCTATGGAAGGCGGGCTTGGGGTAGTCACGGCATGGGCCCCGAGGGTGGGTCGTGACAAGAAAGTATGAGATCATTTCCCAGATGAGATTCCCAACCAAATGTGAGCTGGAATCATGAACATTATGATCAAACTGTCTCAACTAACTCAAGTTCTAAATAGAAGCCTAGATTAGTAGGAGTTCCCAAATTCCCCATAGAGATAAAAATATATGATCGATACCTTTACTCAATAATTGTTTTTCCCTTTCCGTGTATCATCTAACCCCACAATCGCAGAACAATGTGTCAACTCCATTAGGAAGATCTTATCCGTCCTTAAATGATCGAAATATGATAAAAATCATCTAGCCATTTATCATATGGATGGAGAAGATGATTAGTGTAGGACATTGATCAATAATTTTAATACTAAGGAAGATATCTATGTTATGGATTGGAAGAAATTGTGTAAATCTTTTTTGATAATTTTTTCCTTGCACTCCATATCATAAAATTGAAAGGAATTTCCTTACCCTCAATGAAAATGATGATAAATCTATCAAGGAATAAAAATAAAATGTTCGATGACATACATGTTATACCGTTGGTTTATTTATTAACCCTAAATTCATGGTTGACTACTTATTCAATGGGATAAAATGTAGTATACAAAAACCCTAGAGATCCCTTAAATTGATAGATATGAATAAATTGTTTTGTGAGCCCTAAATGTAAAAATGGAGGTTAGTGCATCTGAAGTGTATCACATGGATAATAGGTAGCTATATAGTTTAATTCTAAAGGCCTATTGGATACATATAATAGTGTGAATAAATTTTAGAATTTCAATTTTTAATTCTGTGGAAACAATCACCTCAGATATTTGAAAAGGGGTATAAAGAAATGATTTCGGTGGTGAAAGAAGGGTAATTTCATAATGATTGATGATAGGAGAAAACAGATAATGGGATTTAGGAATGGAGCTCTCCAATAAATACTCGTCTTGTTAGTAATTTCTACATCTTCCAGGAATCGAGGAACTATTCAAATCAATTCACCAAGCTAAGGGTTTTGGAAGACAACCAAAAACATATAAGGAAAAAAGTGGATATTTTTTCATCACAACGACTGAGGTGGATACCAATAATGATGTGGAGATATGTAGAATAATTATTTATTCAAGAATAGAGAACATGATTTTTGATTTATATTATACGCATTCCTTCATATCACAGAAGTTTAGTAGAACTATTCTAAAACCACCATAGATCATGGAAGTAGATATATCAGTGAAAAACGAAAATGGGGAAATTATTAAATCCCCATTATATAAATCCTCCCTTATCACAATTTGTGGGATGAACATTCAAGAGAACCGAGTAATAGTTCATTTCATGAAATTTTATGCAATTATGGTCATGGATTGGATTTACCTACATAGAGCCTACATAAATTTATATGAGAATGAAATCAGTCTATATATGTGAATCGAACCCTGATTCTGTATGAGTGGAAGGAGGAGGATGAATCTTCATTACCTGAAATATCTCATGCTTGGATATTATTTCCCTATGATAAATAATACTAGATAAAATGATTTCATATAATTAAAATACCAACCTTAAATAATTGTTAATTGTTAGGGAATACATAAATGATTTTCTCAAGTAATTACTTTGCCTTCATCCTATTCGAGAGGTTGAATTTTTGATAGATCTTATACCCAGGGAATTACCATTTTCCAAGACTGTGTATAGAATAATTGTTTCCAAAAATGGATAGTTAATGATAAAAAAGATATGTGAAACTAGATAAAGGGTTAATCAACCTATGTGCTTCACTTTGGGGTTCACCAGACCACATCTTAATGAAGAAGGATGGGTCAAGGCTTATTTGCATTAATTTTCATGAGATCAGAAAAAAAAAGAACAATTATCCTCTTGCATGAATTTTTGACATTATTGATCAGATATGTGGAGAACAATACATCTCAATGATGGATATATGGTCGAGATATTACGATTCTATGTTGAGGAAGGAGTGTATACCCAAGACCTATTTTTATACAATGTATGGTCACTATGAGTTCATAGTGATGCCATTGATGATCACTAATTCATTGTAAATATTCATGGACTTGATCAATAGAGTCTATATAGATTATGTTGAAAACATTGTGGTAGTATTTATAGATAATATTCTAATATACTCCAAAAAAATGGAGGATCATTAAAATCATCTAATAACTATGATAAATTCCATGGGAAAGGATAAGATTTATTAAAAGTATATAAATTGATAGTTTTGGTTGAAGGAGGTATCATTCTTATGACATATTATCACATTAAGTGGTATTTATGTGGAACTTTAATTGATAGATTAAATTGATGAATATATAAGGCCAACATTTATGAGTGATATATATCATTTTAATGGACTATTTGGGTATTATAATTAATTTTTGAGAAACTTATCACGATTTTATGACCCTCTAACCATGAAGACCAAGAATGAAGTCATATTGTCATGAAATGATAAATGTGAAGTGAGATTCATGGAACATAAAAGGACTCTTATCAAAACACCTAAGATCACACTAGACATGTTTGGAGTGTTTTCCAAGGTATTTAGCAATGCTTCGAATAAGGGATTGGTTTGTTTTACAATATAGAATGAATATTTCTTACCCTATACTACATGGAACTTGAAATTTCATGACCAAAACTACCCAACACCCGATCATTAGATGGATTTAGTGATCATATATTTGAAAATAATGTGTCATTATATCTTTGGGGCGATGTGTGAAATATATATTAATAAAAAAGTCCCCAATTATATATTCACACAAAAAGTGATGAATATGATCCGACAAAGATGAATATAGAAGAACTAAGACTGTGATTGCTCAATACACTACCATCTTGGTAAATTGAATAAAGTTTTGGATTATATATACATAAATGATCCATCAATTCTATCATTAATGATAATTTATATGGATACGATGCTCATATATTTAAAAGGGATGTACATGGGAATCAAAAATATGGGAAATCATTAATCCTATAAAAAAATATTGTCAACAATCCATTCTAGAGAGATTAAAATATTATCAAAGGGATGATGTGGTAAGTTAGATGAAAATGGAAACAATAAATAAAATTAAATCCTCATAATTCATTATTAATGATGAAGGAGTTGTGATATTTGGGTCAAGACTATGATTTTAATCAAATCATGAGTTAAAGATGGAGCGATTGGTTAATGAACATAGATCAACCTTCTCCACCATACTTGAAAAATATAGATGTATAAAGATCCCCAAGAAGAGTATTGGTAGAAAAATATGAATAATAAGATCATATAGTTTACTTAAATATGTCTTTTATTCCATAAAGTGAATGTAAAAAGTAAAAAAATCCAAGGGGATGATTCCACCATCCCCCGAACTCACATGGAAATGGGAAACCATCTTCATGGGATCTATCATGAGTCTTTTAAATAAATCAGATGAGAATAATTATATATGTTTTGTGGGGAATTTTCATAAAAACAATATTCACTTTATTATGATTCATGTGGATATCTCATGGGATCAAATTCCATGGATATACATAAGATAAGTGGTACGGTTTCATGGTGTACCATTATAGATTGTATTCAATAAAGATCTAAGACTCACCTCTATGTTCTAAAATAGTATCCAAAAGACAATCAAAAATTACATGAACTTATTCATATCCTATTACTCTCAAACTGATGGAAAATCCATGAAAACTATCCAGACCCTTTAGGAAATGTTCAGATCATGTTCAATAGATATCAATGGAGAATAAGACAAATATCTTCCCCTGGTTAGGTTATCCTACACCAATAGCTTCCAATTTTTAACCTAAATTGATCACTATGAATCTATGTATGGAAAGATGTGCAGAACACCTACATGCTGGGATGAAGAAGGAGAAAATAAACTACTTTTTCTGTAAATGGTAAATCAATAGTGGGAAATGTTAAGACTAGTAAAAACACATCAAGGATTCTGAGAGTTGACAAAATAAATATTTTAACAATCATCGAGGAGACCTAGAGTTTGATGTTGGAGACATGGTATTCCTCTACATATGTCCATGGAATAATTTATTAATATTATTTTTTATTGGAAATCTTATTCCATGATTCATTGTCCCCTTTACAAACCTTGATCGCAGTAGATTGGTTGCCTATCAAATAGAACCCACACTGATCATATCTCAAGTACATTATCAATTATATGTATCCCTATTAAAGAAGTACTTAAAATACCCATCACATGTACTCAATCCTTTGGGTTTACCACTGGAGAATGATATTTCTTATAAATGTACACCAAGGAAGGTATTTCATTAATGTGAAAATATTTACGAAATAATACAATGAACCTTTTCAAAGTGTTGTCGAGAAACCCAATGTTTGAAGAAGAATCATTTGACCTGAAGGAGGTGATGAAGTAGAGTTACCATCATCTATTTTCTTATGGGAATAAAAATTTTTTGGGGAGAAATTATGTAAGGGTGGAATATTATAATGACAAGAACTATAATAAAAAACCTCCTTGAAATTTATTTAAATGTGTTATTAGTTAATATCGTTTCAGAAAACAAATGAAATTATATGGGTTTTTTTTTCAATCTAATTTAGTTTACCATTAAAAACAATTATAGTTGAGAAAATAACTATTGAATAGCGATCATATAATTAATATAAATATAGGGATTAAATAAATCCTATTGATACAATTAAAGGATGTTAAAACCTCAACCAGTGGGATTATACCCTATGAAAAACATTTATCGGAGCATATAAGGGATATAAGATCTATGGTATTTTCCCTTGACCACTCACAAGATGAGATCTGACAACTTAATCATGGGAGAAACAATTTCTGGGGGATGTTCAAGCTCATCGAGATCATGTCAAAAAATATGTTCTCCTAACCACCCCATGATTTTCATACAATCTCACACATTACCCTTAGGGTGTTTTCTAGTGTATTAAAGGGTTATCTATCAAGACACAATAAATTTGAGTGTGTACATTATTTTTTATAGAATAATGAATATATATTCATCCTATTATGGTTACATTATATATAATTATTTACGTTTATATTACAAAAAATAGTATTTCTGTTAATATTGAAATACAATTATGAAATTTATTTTGATAAATTAATAGATTTTGAGATAAAAAACATTTTAATAAAATATTATTACTAATTATATTTATTACACATAAATTATAATATACTTTTTATGAATTCAAATGTAAATTTTATAATGTTTTGAAAACTATTATTCCAAAAAAACACTTCATTTCTTAATAAATGTTGATTTTATATTAATATTTAATGTAAAAATATTTAGAAAAATATTTAGATATAATGAATATTATTTTTCGAATGATAAAATTGAGACAATCTAATAGGTAGTTTTTCATAGTTTTCTAAGACCACATAATTTTTGTGTAAAAATTAAATACAATACAAATATATGTTGTGTATTACGACATCATAATAACCCAAAATAGATTTAATAAATAATAAAAAAGTTATCCATGCCCAAATATATATTTTAAATTTAAAATAATTTGATTGAATGTTTATTTTATTAGTTTTATAAGGCCCTTATGAATCCTACAAAACCATTGATTTATTTTACAGGTTTAAAATCATTTCATTAAAAGAGCGGCTCACCTCCACGTAATCAAGGGAGATATTTTAATTTGTAGAACCTTGTAATAATAAAATAATGAGATAAAATCCCATTTGAAAGAAAATATGGGTGAAAACTATCAGATTGTTTTTGGTTTTGGTTATTTACTCATGTAGTGTCCCAACACAAAATAATAATGAAATTCCTCAAGTTTCTTAATAAACCCACCCAGTATCCCATTTATATCCACACAAACTCCATTTACCACATATCTAATCTCCCTTACACTGTCTATATTCCTACCAAAGTTCTCTTAGGCTCTAAAGATTCCCCTGTCCAGAACTCAGAGGCACACACTAATGTAAGGGATTTTTCTCTACTCATTTCCATTCAAGAACTTATTTATGTTATGATTCATAAATTCCATTTTATTATGTTGGGATATGTTCTTACATATTACACATACTATAAATTTAATGTATATATGATTAGATACCCTGTTTACTCTCATTAAGCCTCCCATTATCCATTATGTACCCCTGTTACCATACAAAAATATAGTTAAGTTTATTTTATTTATTCATGTTTCATCATTAACTTATCCCTCATATTTCCAAATTCTAAAGTTGTGTTATGTTTTAACATTTACCTATTACACCATATTTTATGTATATGTGATTAGATTACCCTTTCTCACTAATATGCCGAATTTTTTTAAACCTTTATATGATGCTGTTATACTACCAAAATTTCATTTATGTGTTCCTTTCCAAAAAAACTGTGCATTGAATATCATGAACATTTCCAATCAATAGAGTTTACCTTTTTGACATGTTCTTTTCATTGGGTATTTACCTATATTTTTTTAAAACTAATTTATCATGGATGAAAGTACGATGATGAATGAATCCATGTTGTGTGATATATGTGACACACTTAAGAATGAAAATAAAATTAATGTGACCTATACGCCCAGAATTATATTGCATTAGAATGCATTAGAAAATGTTTAGTATCATGGTATGTTATGTCAGGATAGGGAGTGAACCTAATAATTTTATTTGACATTGTCTACGAGGATGCCTTGTTAGTTTATTTATGACCTTTGTTTATGATGTTGTTTTTAATGTTGTTTCCACATTTCCCATGTTATGATTAACATGATATATCATGTATCAATATTCATGTTTTTGATTCCCACTATTTTCATTCCCCATTTATATGATTATTTTATAACACATACCACATTATTCTATGTTTATTCCCTTGCTAGGATTTATAGATCACCCTTTTCTTATGTTTTCCCCACAATTATCTCATGCAGTTTTAAAAGCCATGGAATTTTTTAATCATGTTAGGAAATTTTTCAATAATGTTATTATTTCCCCTATTCAAGATGTTATGTAAGAAAACTAATTGAAAAATACACTATAATTGTTGATCATTTGGGTGTCATTAAGTGTAATTGTATGTAATACACCGAGTATGAATGTGTAATAAAGAGTTGGGTTGTTATAATACTCATATAAGAAGAGGAAATAATATCCAACCCATAAAATTCAACAAAATGTGTAAAAAGATAAGATTTGTAATTACCGAAATAATTTTACCATCTTTACCTTGGAGGATTCATGATATCCCCTCTAGATCATAAATCCCACCTGCCACCCACTCATTGATGACTGATTGTCAATAAATAGTTATCGCCAACTATTATCACCAACTATTTTAGGATATTATCCAGATAACATAGAAATATTCTCCTTCATATGTTATAGAGATATATTATGAGGCTAAAAATTTCCTCACCCGAAAGACACATGGTTCCATTAAAAGTTGTCTTTCTAGCCGTCATCGCTATCAATGTTGCCTAATTGTTATCCCAGAAATTGATGACAGTTCCATCCTTGGGGGTCTAGACCATGTCATCGAGAAATGATAAGGTAAGAAAGACCACTACAGGAAGCAGACAGTAATAATGGAACACGGTCGTACCACTATCCCAACTAGATAAGATCACCAATAAAATTTTGTGGCCCATTGAGAGCAGTCACATACACTATCCCAATATTTTGGATCCATCCATCAAAATATTCTAGATGTATTAAGTTAATACCACAAAAAAAAAATTGGTATAAAATCATTGGTAGAAGAATAAAACTTCCAAAACCTAGAAATCCCTCCATTAAAACTATATGAAAAACCATGTAGAGGAACAAATACCTTTATGGATTTTCTATACCGGCTAGCAGCCTCATCTGGATGTATCTGGAGAAGATCTCAAGTGAAATTCAGCTGAAACTAATTGTAGTTGTATATAGTTTTCCAAATTTAGAAAGCCTATACTCTTCTATTATCCCATAGAGAATAATTCTAGAATGTCCCGGTGAAAAACACGGGGAGGGAACATGTTTTTTATCCAAACCTGAGCAATATATTTGTCAACTGGTAGGAAATGGAAGATGAGAGAAGGAAGAAATCATGTTGAAGCCACAAAATGGGTATATATCACCCTTCCAATTTCTGAATATACTATGAACATCCTGATGATTTCGAAATTGTCATAAAATTCCTTCAAACATCTTACGAACCTACTTGGACATAATAAAAAACAATGGAATATGGATGAATACAGAACTCTAACCCTAAAAATTTGTTTACACATAAACATTTCAATCTAAAATAGACAAGCACCTCTACATTGATCTGGGATGGTTATGGACTAAATTCCTCAATGACATATAGACATACAGAATAGGTCTAGACCCTAGTTCATATTAGAGGTAATCTGCCTATTCCAATAGCCTCCCCATGATAGAAAAAAAATTATTCCATGACTCCAAAAACCTACTATAAAATTAATGTAGAAAACTAATATCACATAAGACCCATTTCATAACACAAACATTATTTCCTAGAAAACATATCCAGTCACTCAAAAGAAGGAATCCAAAATTAATCCCTATCATATATGGATGGAAAATGATGATACAATCTTTGATCCAT
Source organism: Viscum album (assembly GCA_963277665.1). Classification (NCBI taxonomy): domain Eukaryota; kingdom Viridiplantae; phylum Streptophyta; class Magnoliopsida; order Santalales; family Viscaceae; genus Viscum; species Viscum album. The sequence continues at coordinate 152,423,430 of OY728150.1, forward strand.
CCATAAATAATTTTTGAGTTCATGAATCCATCAGATTCTTCTCTATGGTAGCTCAGGATCTTAATCACACATTACCAAACTATATGTACTATATTAGAAAAATTTTAGTACATCCATAGACATTTCACCAAGAAGTATTTTGTTATGACCGTAGTTTGATCTATCTTAGGTGCCATATCTTGAAAAGTGACATGATACCCCCCTTTTTGAAGAAGATAAAACAAGAATGAGGTATTCCACTTACTTTCATCCATCATTAATTTCTTCCCAATGGTATATGTTGTAGGATTTGTATTTGTATCTAGACATGAAGAAATAATTTTTCTCCTCCCCATAATGGGATTCACTATGAAATTTTTCTATATAGTTTATTTTTTACAGAATATAAATGTCTCTCCGCTTGGGGATTTAATGATGAGAACCCCCCTACCACCCTGAGGAACATGGGAAAATAAGGACAATAATGCCTGATACATATTCATTGAAAAGTGAAATATTTTAATAAATAAAAGGCATACCATGGTGATGGTCATTATCAAAACTAATATTGCATCATCTCCCTTCCAATATGAAATAGAAAGTTCCTACCAATCTTATTGTTAATGAAATGGTTGAATGGAAGTGTCCACTTTGGTTCAATGAGGTTGATGAACCATTGGTGATGGATGAAAAATAAATGCTGAACTTTGGGAAATATTTAGCTAATGAAGGAATACCAGTTATGTTTTGGCCTTTATATACTCCTCAATTAATCATTCAATAGGTTTTGTTTTCAGAATATGTTGTGAAAAACATCCACCAATATATATGGAACACTCTTGATCACTCCAGAGAGAACATATTAACTTATGAGTAATATCAACTCCACATCATGATAATATAATGGAAACACATACAAATTTACATGGTGGCATTCCATGTTGTGTGAAATTTTTGACTTGGAAAATAGTTAGAATCCCTTCAGCGCACATGTCCCAGAGCATTAATAGAATTGCGTTAACTGATTGCAGATGACCCATCCTGTGTGCATATCCTAGGGTGGGGTGAACATGAAGAATTTAAATTTCTAGTTCTACTAAAACAAGAATTACTCCATGCATGTCATCGTGAAATGTCATAGATTCTGTCCATCTTCAACAAATGGAATGTGTTCTAAAGAAAGGCATTGATGGAAAAAATGATCCTCTATTGACTCTCACTGACATTGGACTAGATGCGAGTTTTCTATTGAAATACATTGGTTATGTCATATGAAAATATTTATTAGGCCAACCATTTAAGGTAATTCAATAACTAGATAGCATAATTGTCATAAATAGAACAAATTTATTCAGAAGAAGGGGGTACAAGTGAAAACTGAAAGATGCACCCACCCATGTTCAGACATGACTTTATAAAATCCAAAATGAATCTGAGGTAGTAGTGTCTATAGAAATGTCATATAAAATAAATACCATAGTTTTGGGGATTTTATAACACAACCATTAAGGTTAGTAATCATGGCTTGAAATGTTGTGGTAATGCCCCAGAACATTCCAATCCCACATGGATGGTGGATTTTTTACCTAAAAAACCTTTTCCTCAATAGATTCCAGTCTTCTCCTATTTAAGGGGAATGTTGTAGAACTAATCCTCCCAGTTCATTCCATCCCTCGATCAAGTATTGTCATTGGGAAAACATATAGAAATATATCTCAGTTATTACCTTAAGGTGACAATTCATCAAATGGATCTATGATAACCAGCGGGGAAGCGGAGAAGGCCTCATATATGGTGAAAAAAAGGAAGTTTCACAAAACGACTATAGAGATTTATTTAATGCACCTGGTGTTGGTGAATTTCATCAACACCACACATGTATAACCTATATGACACAATTCCAATATAGAGGTTCAAAATGAGGTAGCTTTAGTTCATAATATAGTACACACTAAATTAATTAGAGGGATGGGTACTCGAAACCATATACATGATCAAAATTAGATATTTCATCAACCACACCATTACTGCATCCCTAGAGATTGACTACTTAATATATGGGTAAAATTAATGTTTCACCTCACCTACCTCTTAAAGAAGATTCCCCCCTTACACTTGAGGAATGATTTTCTCAACAAGGGGAGGAAGTGGGGCCATTGAGGAGACACATTAAAAACTACTCAAAGGGAACATTCCAACTATATATGTTCTACAAACAAAGCCTCAACATTCAATAACCATAGGAATTCCCTACCAAAAAGTATTCTCCCCATATAATGAAATAGATTTAGAATACCCGCTCAATGTGGGGTAATGTAAAACAATATATGTAGATCCCACAATAGCTGATGGATAGTTATGTCTATGAGGTATAAAATAAATATAGGTCTATGAACATCCATACATGACCACCCATGTTGGTTACCATCAACGTATACTAGAAGGGACTCCATAGTTGCCCCTAATTTTTATTTCCCCTATTCAGGATCCCTCTCAATTGAACATTACTGATTGTATCATTAATACTATTCATACACTAATGCTTTCATTGTAAAAACTAGAGAAGAGGATTATACCAATTCAATTGGAAAGCAAGCCCTAATCTGGATTTTATATCAAACCCTTCCCCTATGAAACACTAAAAACACTACACATCTAATTTTAAATGGATTAGGGGACCCTGTGTAGATTTTTATGCATTTTATGTCCCACTATGGTCCCATGATGGGGACCTAGGCACAATATGATGTAGTGAGACCTTGGTGATTCATGAAAACAATGTAGGGGATATCCTTTGGACGGTATAATAGTTTTCCAACACAATCAATTTTAGGATGAGAAGATATATTTTTTGAAGTTTCTCTTATGATTCACCTCAATTCTATAAAATTCAACAGTCCTCGGCCTACCAAAATTATAAAATGTGACAGTGAGATATTATTAGATTTCAATCCTCAATGTAAGTAATTGACATACTCCCTGATCCTACAAATTCTTCATGAATGTATTTTATCGATATGTATAATGAATATTTTCTATGAGTTCCCACAAAAATCATTCTTGTGAAGTATATAAGAGGGTCTGAAGCCTTTTTTTTTATTTATCATAAAATATGAGACTTCATTGAATTACCAAAATCCATGTCCAGTGTAATTCCATACACTTAAGGAATTATAATTGGGAATGTAGTGGATAACAATGTTATACATAAGGCCACCCCTACACCAAATCGAACAGCAAATCTGACACCATATCATGTTCCCCCATACACTGTTTCAGTGAAAAAGCACACCCCATAAGAATGTTAAAATAGAGAACAGGTGAAAAAATTTTGTGGAGTTGGATAAAATGGATTATTATTTCTAAAATAAACATATCCCAAGAATTTCATCTAAAAATTGATGAAAAACGTTATTTTTTTTAAGAACAATAATCCCAATCAAGATGGTTTTAAGATATCCCAAAATATTTGCATTACACCAGAAATTGGGCCACACTATCCATGATGGTTTTTTTCAATGAAATCCCCATGATAATAGTAGAATCCAAGAAATAGAAACTAGGAAATCCATAGGAAGAAGGTATATTGAGTTTATTACACCATTGAGAAAGAGGAGATTGAATAGATGAAGGTAAGAACAAGGGTACAAAACATTTAAATTATCGGATGGTTAGAAATATGATAAACTAGAATCATGCTATCCTTTGATCATAGTTGAAATAGCTAACTATTCCCCCAACTTCTTATTCTACTATGAAACATAATCCATCAGTACCACAATACTCAAAAATATATCTTTCCAATAAACAAACTTATTGTAAAATTGCGAATAAAAAATATTAATATTAAACTATACCAAAGATGGATTTTCCTTCGACTTTATCGGACTTCATGCCTTTTTTCCTAGAAGAAAGGGAGTCACCCTACAAAACAGTACAAAAAGAGTTGACCTACCAAATAGAGTCCAAGTCAGAAGATGATTTGGTATTTGGTTTTGTAAATATTATTCATTTAATGGATCCATTATCGAATAATGAATGTGTTTATAAACCTAAATTCTCTACATATAACCAGGGAACATGTGGAATAGGTCACAATGTTCAAGGAGATAGGGGAACAAATTGTCATGGTAGAGGTTAATAATCCAACTCTATCCCTCCTTGAACCATTTTAGAGAGATCACAAGGATCGTGTAATTTCCCCCACATTTGTCTGTGTTTTCAATGAACCAGTCACCCAGAAAGATCGCTAAAGCGGATTCTATAACCAAACCAACCACAACATGTAAACATTCCTAGTTGACCCAACCCACAAATGATATAAGCACATCCAAATTATATTCTAAGGGTTCAAATTTCTATGTTGTTAACTCTATAACCTAAAGAACATGTGAGAGATAATATATACATCAGTAAGTGTATGCCTTTAGATTATAAATATCACATATTTAAGAACATATCCTCTACTTGTAGCTAATTTATTGAACCTAGATGCCTCATGTTTATTAAAATAACCCATTGAATCCCTCATACAAGCTTTATTAAGACCCAAAGAGTTTGAATTGGAGGTGTCCACCTTTTAGTTAATCAAATAGAGATAGATCCTACTAACACTAATGTAGTTAAATCATTCATAGATCAATATAAATTTGTCATCACACAAGGTCTCATCAGAACATTGAACGTTTCTATAAGCATAAATGGTATTAATGAATGATTTTATTCAATAAAAAATGGGCAGGGAGTTAACATAATTCTATTATAGACACATTTCAAGATGGGTTATAGAAATTTTAACCAAACACCTTCTTCTCTGATGCTATAGGTCTATGAAAATAGTGAAAAAACACCACTGGAAAAAATCAAACACAGGGATTATTTTGTGGACCTCATATTCAACTTATAATATGTGGTTGTTCATAAAGATATAAAATTTAATTTATTTGGTAAAAGATCATTTTTTCTCCAAAAATAATAAATCTCGTTAGAATATCAGCAATGCCTTAAATATTTAATTTATAGAAAAATAAAAAAATTGATGATAAAGCCCCATTAGAATCCAATGTCTCCTCGATCCTGAGGTGTCCAATCACCACATGGGATTTACTTGAAACAATAAAGTATACAGGATCTAAAAATTACACACCCAACTCACGCCTCCACTATAAATGATGAATTAGAAAACACTATCAAGGACAAATTTATCTGAGAGGTTTAGTATCTAATATGAATGGACAACATCATCCTGGTAATGAAGAAAAATAGAAATATTAGAGTCTTCATCAACTTCAAAGATCACATCCAAAACTGTTCAAAATATTACTTCCTAGTCCCAATCATAGAGCTACTAAAAAATGAATCATCTATTTAATAAGTTGACTCATTCATCGATTGATATTTATGGTATATAAATTCAGATGGACCTATAAAATGAATAATACACCATCATCAGGTCCCCATGGGGTGTTTTATTATCTGGTAATTCCCCTTGAATCGATGAATGCTGATTCAAAAAAACAATCTTCCATGCATGGCATCTTCAATCCCTTTTAGGGAATGTTTTTCGAATTCTACATTGAAAATCTGGTGGATAAGCCACAAAAGTGTTCTGACCACCTGGATGAGCTTGAAGCCATCTTCAATAACTGAAGACATCAGAGATTGAAGATGAATCCCTAGAAATTTTCTTTCATGGTATCCTCAAGAATATTTATAAGCATCGTTTTATGGCATCTTTGATTTTATGTTTAACATGATAAGACAAAGGCCATAATCAGTATGTCACCACATTAAAACCTAATATAGTTTAAGGGATTAAAGGTGCACCATACCTAATTCTGGTACATTATATCCAAAATTGAATAATAATTCATTCCATTCACCTGGTTGATGAAGAATATGGTCATGTATGCATGGACTAATGGGTGTTTGGATGAATTCAATACCCCTTATGAAATATCACTTGAGTATAATAGTGCTAATTTATCCTTTTGAGGGGAATCCTCTCAGTATATATGTGATAGCCATATATTTATCAGTGGTTTATTTATTCACACAATCTAAGGATGTTTTTAATTGAAGAAGTTTTTATTATCCATATTGAATGACGATAAACACTGAGACATGTTAATCATTTATTGAGAAGAGCAATGTGGAATTAATTTTCACAGTTCAGAAATTGGGGAACTACCTAAAAACCCATGATGGCCATTTCTTATCTCTCAATAACCATCTCAAATGTATCATTAGCTGTCTAATGTTGATAACACATTTGGCATGGTGGGTGGTTATTTTTCATGATTTTTACATACAGATCGTTCCTTAGAATGTAGATGAAGTGTAAACCTTGTTATATTTTATCGTAGAACCCCTATCCATTGAAACAAAACTATTCAATATATAATTTCTAGATGAATACATCTTTTATATTTAAGTAATACCCCATATATTAGAAATATATTTGAAATCCCATCTAAAAGATAATACTAGAATATAATGGAAGAACACAATCCCAATAAAACTGGTCCAGGGTTTGGGTTTACATATACAAAAAATTAATTAATGCCTTTCTATTTCCGATTGTCACAATGCTGTAAAAAATGATCCAAAATATCAGACCATCATTACAGGCCTAGAACTCAAGCTTCCAATACAAGTGGGACACCGAGTGGTGAAAGAAGATTCAGAGTTGGTAATAGAACCGATCAGTGGGTAATGTTCAATCCGAAAAGAAAAACTAATCTCTCAACATAACTATTTTTGAGGGAATATGGAAGAATTCATCTCAGATACAACATTAAATAATTTATATCAATTATATAATTTCTAGGTGGATGCATTGTAATATGAATCCACCACCAAGAAAATCTATATCATGATGAAATAGTCATCAGTATCACACACCATCGAATGGTTCAAAATTTTTCTAATGTAAGAAATGACAGGATTGGAGAGGAAAATCCCTCACATTAACTATATTGTCCAATGACAATGTAGATGATACCCATTTTATAATACATTCAAAATAAGGATCTCTCTATGGAAAAAATAATTAAAGAGCATACCCAAAAATTTATTACCAATATTACTCTTTTTGGGAGACCAAATCATCAGAAAGACCATTATAAATGAGGCTTTTATGGACTCCTCCAAAAGTTTAATTACAGAGAATATGCCACTGTTGTCATGAATGAAGTACACATGGGAACATATAGTGCTCTCTAGTTAGGGTGTCACATCTCCAATAAAATCCAAAGTGTTGGATACTTCTTCCCTTGAATGACATAATATTTCATAGAAATAACTGGGAAATTTCTTTAATGTCATGTGAATTCAAACTTAGTCCATCAACCCCAATATTTTGATGATATATAAAAATACGTCTAGTTATTTATTATATGGTAAATGTATTTTTTAGTGATGTATATTCCATTTAACACAATGAAATCAAATACATCAAATATTATATAAACTAATTTTCTAAATGGGTTCAAAAAATACACCATAATGAAATCAGGGATAAAAAATATAAATCTTTTTGAAATCCCTCTTCATTATATGTTTTGGTGTACGTTATATAATAAAGATGGAAAAAAACAAAAATATCACTTCCCATATGTTGGGGATTTTGTATCAGGTGTATAATCTAAAATCTATCCACTCATCCAACTATCATGATGTAGCCTATGGATAAATAGTGTCCATAAAGATGAACATCTCAAATATACTCAAAATGATGGTGGATAATGACAAATATTCATGGCCTGACATGCTCTTTCATTCCATGTGGGACTACCAGACTACTGACGAATAAGGGAGGTGGAATAAAATTCAAGGCTTTAATATAAAACCCCGATGTTCCGTGTGGAATATTGTGCGCCCAATGGAAATATTGCATGTCATGCTACCAAGAAGGGCTCCTCATGTGTGCGCAAAAAAGAATCTATTGGCATATAAACTTCTCATGCGGCCCGTCATTTAGTACGGTTTGTCATGAAGACACCGGATCCACACCACTACTGCCACAAATCATATATAAATATAAAGTCACCCCCTTAATTCATGATGGATGACGAATTAAAACCATCTCCCATGCGTTTAATACCACCCTTCCCAAAACAATACATGGCCTACAGGTGTTCAACATTTCAAGACTAATCTCACAGGGGTTGTCCTTTGGGTGGACCAAGTTGGGATTGACCCTTACCCAATTCTTTATTTCTAAAGGAATTGTGAGCAAAATGATCCCCTTGCGTGAAAACCACTCTATTGCACACAATCTGTCCCTATTGCATGCAAACATCCCCAAATACATGAAAAAATCCCTAATTTTGTGCACACCTTTTCTATTGCGTGGACACCTTCCCAATTGAATGAAATCATTCCTTGTTACACACAACCTCCCATATTGTGCTCAGTCATCACGTATTGCGGGCAAGTATCCACTATTTCATGAAATCATCCGAATTTCATGTAAATATTCCCTTCTTCACATAGCATTTAATATTTACACAAAATTTATCATTCATATATGAAATCATTAGTATATCTTAAATAAAGCATCCCATATAACCATGTTCAGTCTCCTCTTACGTAAAACACAAATATCTTGTGCGTAAATTTCTACATTGCCCTTTATGGTTGCAGCCAATGATATCAAGGTCCCACGAGTGAAACCTTATTTTGTGTTTCTTTCCCTCATGATACTTCACATAAGCATGCTAATTGATTTTTATTTTTCTCATAGACACCCAATCATTATCCACTCAATGGATCACAACTCCCCATTTCTAAAGGGAATTACTTGTGCCTTCCATCCCTCAAGAGTGGGTACGTATAATTTATATGTGTTCCAGGGGTGAGGAGTGAATCCTCGTCATCCAAATTGAATGATTCTAAACTTTGATACTCCCACATATGTGACACATGATGTTAAAAATTGATCATTTCATAGTTGGAATGCCTTGAGAGGATAAAAAAGGGGATGTGAACTAGCGTGCCTTCACCCCTCCCCCTCTATGTATTTTGACCATGCGCATATTGGGAAGTCTCTGTGTAAGACCTAACCAAACCCGTCAGGGTGCTCTATGTACACTGGCCATATATTCCACATATAACTGGACCAAACGTGGGTCTCCCTCTAGGAGTAAGCCTCCCTATTTCCTCATTGGGCCGCAAACCATGCGTAATCCCCACTCCATTCCTCACGGACGCACCTTTCGCAACATGATCATTAGGTCTATGTTGTATCTTGTTTCTCACACCCAACATGACTCATGTGTGCTTATTGTAAGCATCGACCATGAAATTATCTAGGGTACACCTTATTGTGTAAGCCCCAAGACACTCTCTATCAATCTATGTGGACTTTGATCATTTCCCTTCTAATGTGAGGTATGTGGGAAGCCACTCTGAGGTTAAATCCCATCACCCATATATCTCGACCATCATTATATCAGTTCATTCTCAACCTGTTTGATGTTAACCTATTTTCCCCATTCACTCAGAATGACATTGAACTGTATGAATTCTAAATATGTGGGTTTCCATACCTATCTCCTAGACATAGTATGTAGGAAGCCTCCCTGAGGATGAACCCTAAACACTGGTAATCTTTAGTGTCCCCTTGGTTGGGACCCACATCCATGGTCCACCCCATAATCATTTTATACTCGTTCCTAGATAGTTATTCATGTGTATTCCGCACACCCATTCCATAAAACCTCAAACCAATAGTTTCCCTCTTGTGATTGGCTACTAACCATGCATATGCCCCAACATATTGTCAGGTTGTTGTCCTTTGTGTACACTTAGACTCATCACCCATTCCTATACTATGTTAATTTTGATTCCATTCCATGGGTATAAGTTGGAAGAATTTTTAAGGCTAAATATCATCAACCATGTCCTATCCTAGTATCTCGCTTGAGTTTTTTTTAGGGAAGATCATAACTTAACCAGTTTGTTCAATTTTTTGCGGGTCCTCATCCATGTGTCCATTATCACTAGATTCCTCCTCAGGTGACTCATCTTCCCATCCCTGAAATAAATGAACATTGATTCCCTTCCACAAAGATACATAATAATCATCTTTGATGATCAAGCCAATACAGTCATCTCTACACCGGTGTTTGGTTCCAAACCTATTAATTCCATTCTTTTACACTTCATCCATATCCCACTGACTATACCTAGGCCACCACATCGTGGTGGAATCATGTTATCCATTCAGTGTAGCTAACCATGTGTAATCCCCATTCATTGCATTTATCTTTGTTGCACCTGGGTTTCTAATCACGTGTAAGTCCCATGACGTCTTTAGGTTGTTTTTCATTTTGTACTCCCGACCCCATGATTCACCCTGTTGAACAATGTTGGTTTTGATCTCGTTCCTCTTTGTAGGGTACGTAGGAAGCCTCCACGAGTTTCATTCCTAGCCAATGGTAATCCTTGGTGTCCCCTTTGTCGTGACCCAATAACAATCTCATCCACCTTAGAGGTGTCCATATCATCTTTCATGGTGTCATATATTCCCTTTATGGGAGACACCACCCCAGATCCATCATCATTGGGAATCTTGATCCAACAATATAGTAAACCTTCTAGGTTATCCCTCCTAGGGACATACCCATTGGATCCAATATCATTAGTGTTCTGGTAATTTTGATACATCTCCTATAGATGTTATACATGTTAAGTACCCCATTGTTAAATATGGGAATCCAAGGAAAACATCGATGACAAGCCTCTAGAATATAATTTCACGCATTATACGGGGTATGCCTCATGATTCCATTCCCTCGAGAATCTATATCATAAGGGGAAGAAATCTAGGTGTACCAGTGTTTTAGAATCCAGACACACCAATGATGCCCAACGTGACTACTCCCCTAACCAATGGTATATTCCATGACATAACCCGATGGAATGTCTTAATAGAAGTAGTTCAATTAAGCGACATCCAAAAATATATGTCACAGTAAGAGTTTCAAGAAACACATGTTAACATTTACAGGGGACCCAAACTAGGTAGAAAATTTTGGGGAAGAAACCATGGAAGGAGAGGATGAAATTCCATCATCCCATTTAGATCAAGGAGAAAACAGCTCGATGGACGTGATGAATGCCACCCACCATTGGAAAGAGGGGTTGTGGGGTAACAAACATTTATATATCATCCTAGATAGAAGGATGTGTGTGTCCCATAGAAATCATCATAAACAAAAATATTAATCCTAATGTGAAACTATTCCCTGCAATATGGGGATTATTATCATTCGTGGAATCAGTAGATATGTATGTCACCAGATCCATTTATCTGGTTTCAGATCCCTCATATAAAATAATGGTCTTGGCATGAAACTCATCAAGATTTGGGTACGTTAATCATTGGGAATCTCGATCTACGATGTTGTCACTGTGGATATTTCTATCCAACCACGGAATATTGAATGATGCTAGTTCACTAGGCATCAGTTTCCTACTGGTTGTACTGATGGATGTAATTTTATGCTTTTTAGGACCCAAGATACTATTATAGGAAACCAATCACCGCTCGCCTATGAATGTAAGGGTAGGAGTAATGCCCACATGGTAGTCCCATATGAATTCATCACTTCTGTAAAAACATTGGTGACCACTCCAGTCCAACACCAACACCTTATCTCACCCTCTAAATTTACTCAAAGGAGGGTTATTAATACTCTTTTCCATCAACACAAATAAGAGGGGGTCATCCCAATAAGTTATATGGCCCGCCATGTCCTAGAGGCCTTTGTACCCTTCAACACCACCACCCCCATGGGATAAGAAGGGTACCACTGATCCACACTCTGACCTTCAACAACATTACGATCATAACCTTGGAGTTCTCTTACTATTCAATCCATTATGTGGACGAAGTAAGGGGTTCCTAAGTCCTCCCATCCATGACATTAGATAGGGAGCCACTGAGAAGGGATCCCATCTGATAACTTCAGCATTGTTAGTTAGTCCAAGTGACTGAGGATTGGGTGGTCCATAACACTACATATCCAAATCAATTGACCTGACCTTATCATCAGGTACACGATCAAAACGATTCCCATAAGGGGGCATCATCTTCCACGGATTTCATGCCTTGAGACACGATTTGAATAAGCTATTGAACACCATTTTTTAATAGAAGGGGAAATTCTTTTTCCTAGATTAGGATAAATTATTTTCCCTTTCCTAAGTGAGGATCTAGCCACCCCACAGGAAGGTTGAGTTGAATCCTCTAGTCACCAGTGCAAGCGGTAGTCGTCATAGGCCGACCGATGATGATGAAATTCAGTATGTTGGTCCATACCATATCATCAATAGACAATATGGATGTCCAACCTATTCTCGCATCATGTTTGGAGGTTCTCTAAATGCAACCATCATCTACTTGAGCAGAGGTCCTCCTCACCTTTTCAACATTCTGCATGAACGTCCTCCTTGTGCACATAGTCTCAGGTATGATAATTTACCATGCATAGCAGGTTATCAATGTGGGGATCCTTATTAACCTATCACATACCATCATATTTGTCCTCCCCATATCCTCATTTACCCCAGAAGATGCCCACCATAATTCATCGATGGTTGTTATAATGTCCATTCCCATATCCAGTATGCTCAGTTGGAATACCCCCTCATAGAGAAGCTTCAAAATCTGACTAACACTGAGTTCCTCCCCACACTAAATACAATCACCATGGAGGTCCTCCCCATGGGATTTCCAAATATATTAGAGTCCCTCCATGATCCAGCACCCTCATTCATTGAGGCCCTCCCCATTTTCCATTTAACATTTTTCTAGGTGCTCCTTGAACTCTATTTTGTCTGAGCTGAGATCCACACCACTCCAACCCCAATTCGAGTAGAGGTACTCCCCACTCCTACCCGAAACCAAACAAGGGTCCTCCCCACATGAAAAAATATAAACTACCATGAAGAACCATCCCAGGTTAGGAGGGATGGTCGTCACATCATGAGGAAGAATAATGAGAATCATCAAATAGTAATCAAACATGTCCACTATTCTGATTCTAAAGAGGAGTGTGATTTGATGTGGGAACATTCAACCAGATCCTATGTGTCAAGGGATGGGGCATGAAAAAGGCATATTGGCAGAACCCTTCTGAAATGTGAGGTCCACCAATCCCTACATCCTTCCAAAATACATACAGGATGAGGAATATTTGGCCACATTCCTAGGTCACGCCATGCAGTCCTCCTTATTGTCAACAAGATAATTCTCTACCTCAATAAGAGATCACAGAGAGTTGTTATACAGACCAATTATCTATGAGAAACAGTTGGTCCTACCGCCAATTACCACTTACCATGTCCAAGTAGTAGTGGTCATTATTCATTCTTATAGGGATGTGGTGGTGTAGTCAATGTATTCTACGGGAAGCAACACATGATGTAGAGGTTTCCTAGTTCATACATTGTACTATTAACTGAACATCCAACCACTACCACAATCCTCACCAGTGCCATTACCATTATCTCAACCTCCCCCAGTCCATGAATGGGGTAATCAATGGTCAGATCCTGATTCTTAATTCTGTAGTATGTGAGACATTGTTGTAGTGAATCATATCCCTAATACGTTAAAGAAACTTACCAGTCAAAAATACAAAGTTTTAGATTCCCTTAACATGGTAGAGGTTTTATGGATCTTCATAACCTTAGGGATGATGCATTTATGGGTTTTTATCCAATGGTTAGGTTACTTAATAATACGGTAATTCCATGAATAAATTAGCCAACAGTGCTGCCTAATTGAGTTGGATTCACTCGCTGTTACTCAGAACCCTGCATCACCTGTTTATCATCATACCCTCTATCAAAAATGCATTCAGATCTTCACTATACTCTAAAATTATATCAACGAAGCTTCCCCACATTTTCAGATCCGTGGTTTGGGGTAGTATCTTTCCCTAAATTTCTATCTTATCACGTGCCTACCCAGTTCACTCGGTGATTTTGAGGATATTCCTCCTGTAATCACCACATTGAACATGGTCATTATTAAGATATAACTGGAATGGGGCACTGGCACAAGGCCTAGAAAAGAGGAAAATATCATTGGGGTAGTACAACACCTGACATAACTTGATGGTGTTTATACTCACTAAAAATAATAGTTTGTGGCATCCCTCCACCTTTGGAGTCATTACCTCTTTGTTGACAGCCCCACAACGAAAAACTAAAAATTGGAACTATCAAACCATCCTAACCATCTATCTTAGTGAGAAAGAATTAATTAGGTCCTTAAATGGAAGGGTTTCGTTAAAAGATTTATGAATTTAAAAATATGGTTGACAAGCTCCTCGTTGAGTACACCACAGAACGATGACCTGATTACAGTAACCGTCAAACGTGGCAGTAGTGGTTAGTTCAGCTTCCTTCCGCTGAGTTTAATATTTGTGATATCAATAGCCCTGACAATCTAGATTAGATGGAACCTAAGTATTATAGAAAAATAGCCACGTATGCATCACCAAATCCACCTGAGTTGCATGAAATCCAACCTCCAGACCTGGCTCAAGTTTCACTGGTAGCTCCACAAGTCCCATCAACCACTCCTCAAGTAATTCCACCCGATCCTTGGGTAATAATGTCATTCTCCCCATGATCAATATGCACCTCATACCATGTTGATGAACTTGACGACATGTTGTTGGTCAGGGGCCCTCATCAAGATCAAAATCCTCATCTAGATGATTTGATGGTAGCAATTATTGATCACCTCGAGGCTCTGGAAATTCTATAAGTGGAAACTTCTCCTAATAGAAAGTGTATCTAAAATTGGTGAATGATATTTCAACACCCCTAGGTTTTGAAATTCCTTCATTCACCCCCTTAATGGGATGGGAGATTTGCTTCAGCATCGGGCCTACATTATTTCGTGGTGTGGACCCATGCAGGGAACTCCAGCATAGCAGGAGGCCACCATCCTCTGTTGTTTTACACATACAAAGGAAGGGACAACATTTTTCAAGTACATCGAGTCACCCATTGGTCTATAACCAGTTGGGATAAAATTTATTGGAAATTTCTCTACCAGTTCAGCTACACGTCCCAGAAGAAAAGTATTGTTGTCCTCTTTAAGAGAATGCAGAGGCCTGATGTGTGAGTCGTAGACATTTTCACGAGGTTGAAGAGCCTCACATACTCACTCGATATACTAGTAACCCAAAAATAAAAAATTAATAATGTGTGTGGGGAATGTGAAGAATGAACTGGTCCCTTCTCTCATCACTCAGAACTTCTCATGTGGGTTCTAGGAATTCTATGATAAATATCATCATTTAAAAGAAGGTTTGAGTCAAGCCTAGATGAAACATCCATTAAGTCCTGTAACTCCAGTAAGAAGATCCTCTATGACCGATATCACTACTGTTTCAGAAATAGAGGCCCCTAGGAAGATAGAAATTTTACTAGAAGTGCCTCCTCCATAGCCTTTATAAGGTCCACATCCTTGGGTGCATCCTCCAATTCAGTAGTACCCACCTCATAATTATTAGGTGAACCCACGTAATGTTCCATAGCCATATAGGTTATATAATCAAATTAAACCTCCTTGGCAGGATCCGCCACCACCATATCTGGGCCAGGATCCCAAGTATACTTTCCCTGATTGAAGGAATCAGACCTACTCGTTTAATCAGGCTCAGGTTCCCGGTTATTTTAGAAGTTCCTTGGACTGGGGAATCCTGTGATTCCCCATATTCAAGAGGCCTAAAGTGGTGGATCTCTTTTATCATATCAATTACTACCCCTATCAGCGATTCATTGGGCACACCTTGATGAATTTATTAGTTTTTACACAATTTCTCCAAGAATAGGTTGATAACAACAATTTACATTGGCTCTAAAACTGAAATAGGTGGCATGTGTTCCTAATGCCAGACAATGACATCGAGGGTGAATGACATTCAGTTTCGAACCTCGGATCTCAAAAATAAGATGACTGAATGGCTGGCTAGGCAGTCACCTGTGCCCCCAAAATTATGGATGCATGTTTTAATCAGTGTGATCCATCAAATTCATTATTGTACCTTTGAATACTACCAAAACATCAATATATTATCCCTTATCCTCTCAGGGGAGTATACACCGGTGAAACAAAGGAAAAAATCCATCCTCCTTTGCCAAATATGTCTTTTACTCTTGACGATTTCTTGACCATAGAGATGGGGATTGATCCTAGAATCTTCCCAACAATGGAGGATACTTCACATGATGAACATGGACACTCATCAGTAAATACAATTGAAATAGAAAACTCGGAAATTGTTCCCAATGATGATGTACGTCAGGAAAACCCTCCCAATGTCCCCAGTAGATGTCATCATCGATGAAGCTGTGTGTATATAAATCATCAGAAGGAATTGGAAATTTATTCCTGGAATGATGGGCATTCCATCGAGACTAGATAGAAGGACCAATGCAGATCCCAACATGCACAACCTTCTTAGTTCGTTTCATCAAATTCACCCCTATGTCATGTGTACTGCTTGATCAGGCAGAGCCAACATGTTTGTGCAATGATCATCCAAGTTATATTTTGTATGAACCTCCTTCATATGGTCATCGGCCAGAAGCCACTCTACGTGGTTCAAATAGTAAGGAGTGGGATATCCCTAGCACTAGTCAAAATCTACTAGTTCAACTAGTTGAGCCTCTCATACCTCCCACCCATGTGTGACCCCTATCAGCATAAGTTTATGCTTGGTATGGAGGTATGATGTGATCAAGCACCTCACCAACACTTCTAAACATCTTTTTATCCTTGAGGCCCCCCACCTATCAGATGATATGTGTGAATCCCACACAGAGTCATTAAGAATCCCCCTCCAATTAGAAATGGAGGTCAAATCCACATAAGACATCCATGAGGAGGTAACCGAACTAGTAGAGTGTCAGTAAATCATTTCATTAATAGGAAAAGATTAAGGTTTTCCTATACATGGGAAAATGTTCCCACTGTACATCACTAGGATATTAAATTGAATTGAGGTCTACTGCTATCTGGTTCAAATAGTCTCTGGGATCAATCTTATCCTTACCTCGGCACTCTATAATTTGGGTCTATATGGAACAGATTGGAGTCCCAATTACATTAAGATTCAAGGTTATGATATGATGGAGGATACATTAGTTTGTAACATTCACCTGATAACCTAGTTTAGTAGACTGTTTTCCATCACTCGGTCCATGGTTGTCTCACAGGACACTTCTTACAATACATTAATGGGTAGACTGTGGCACTACCTACATGCCGCAATCCCTTACTCCGATCACCAAGGCCTTTAGTACTCTTTTAATGGTAGAGTAGGTGTACTCAAATGTGATGCATCTTCCTTTTCCACATGTTAATCCCACTACATGTATGTAAACTACTACATGGGAATGGATAATCAGGTTCAATCCAATGAGTTTGAGAACACTACTTCTATGGATGACCCATGGATAAACATTGATGATGCCTATGTCATATTGATTCACCGATTAAAGTTCAAGACCCCAAACATGGGGAAATGATTTTTTGTCTATGGGATGTGATGGAAGCTTATTCCTAGGTCTATGGAATTCTATAAGATCACCTCATATTCTTATAAAAATTATGCTTAGGTAATCCGAGATCCCCTTACCCATATGAGGTATCAGGATGTCCATCCCATGTCAACATCATTAAATCATACATTCTTGTTTCTTCGTGATGGGATAAACTAGATCAATATGATGCACCACTGTTGATTTGATATTATAAAACATGTCCACCTAAATTTAGGGAATAATAGAATTGGGTTGAAAACATTGGGCTCCATGGTTTCAACAGTGCATGAGTCCCCTAAAGAAAATTCCACTACCGCTCTGGCTGATACTATTTTTCTATCAGTATAATCCAATTAAGAAGAGTTTCCATCTGTAAAAGAACCTATCACCATGGATGATGAATAGGTTTTTTATGATGTTCCTCCTACATTCAAATAGAGAGTATCCACTATGGTCAACGAGTAAGTTGAATTGATCCTCGACGCCGAGAAAGGCCTGAAGTCAACACTGATCATCTCATCCATGTCTGCAGAAGAGGAACAACAAAATAAAGATTTTGTAATACAACATCAATATGTATTTCCCTGGAGCTAAAAAGAGATTCCATGACTGAATCTTTAGGTCGTAATCCTCCACCTTGACCTTTCGACAAACCATTGTGGGTTTAAACAACTTCCCCGAAAGATGCACCCCTCTCACGGTGCAATGTTCAAGGTCGATGTTGACTTATCAAAGACAACATCGCCATGGAGTTCTAGTACCCTAGACGGTTACCTATCACTATGCCATTCCATAATAAGAATAAGACGATCAATGTCAGCATTGACTTTCATGATCTCAACAGTCACTTTTTAGAGGATGATTTCCCCCTTATAGAGATAGAACTATTGAATGAGGCCACCGTTTGCTTCCAGGCTCGCTTATTCCTATATGGGTATTCCAATGATAATCAAATCTGAATGGACCCTATGTATGATGTGTATACCTCCTTTAGGGAACAAAAAGGCACTTTCTGCTACTATGTAATTCCTTTCAGTATATAAAATGGAGGATCCACCTATTAGCATACCATGAAACACATATTCAAGATGATCCTTGTGAAACTGGTGGAATTCTACATGGGCAATCTGGTTTTGAAATCCGACCAGCACCTGGACCATCTCAAAGATCTTGATAAAGTGTTCACCTCCCTCTGTTACTGCCACATGATGATTAACCCCTTAATGTGTGCATTCGGGGTTACTACTAGAATGTTTCTCAACATTGTATTGAAATCGAGTAGTATCATGATCGACCCAATTAAGATCAAAGCTATTAGCCTGATTCCTCCCCCAAGAATCAATCGTGAACTATAATTTTTTCCATACCACATTGCCTTCATACACCGATTCATCGTAAATATGGCTGGAAAGTGTAATACCTTTTCTCAGATCTCGAGTTAAGGTGTCAATTATCAGTGGGATCAGGAGTGCTAGTCTGATTTTGAGGAAATCAATCAGTACCTAATACATCCTCCATTTCTATTTACACATATTTCCCAGAAACCATTGGTCCTCTATGTGACCGCCTAGGAATAGTCCCTATGAGACCTTCTGGCCCAAGAAGAAAAATGAGGGAATAATGTGTAGTTTATAATATCATATCGACATTCTCCTTAATATAGATACCAAATATTCCTCTATCGAGAAGAGATTTAGTGCACAATTATTCATAGTTCCGAAATATAGAAATTACATACAAAACCATTAGATGTAGATGATTTCCTATGTGGATCTTCTAAATAACGTTCCGAACTTCCCCATGTGGACATGCCATCAAGCTCAATTGGTAGTGATCCTTCAATAGTTCAACATCATGTTTTCCACTCAGAATTCTATCAAGGGACATGCGTTGGATGAATTTAATGCTTCCCATCTAGCCCCTGTAGAGAAGCATTGGGATCTTTCCATTCATGATGAGGCAATCCACATGGTGGATCCATCCATTCCATGTTGGCAGATTTACTTTGATGGAACATCATTAATCCCTACTGGAAGAAGACTCGATGATCCTAGACTGAATAAGGAAGACCAATGTATTATCTTTAACACACATATAAATTGTTTCTTTCCCTATTCATTCATGTTGTTAGAAGGCAGCCCCAATAAGAAAGACGAGTATCAGTCCCACATCAATGGTCTAAAATTGGCCCTAGATTTATGTTCCCCAACGGCAGGTGAAACAGGACTCTAAACTAGTCATCAAGCATATCAATGGAGACAATTTCATCCAATAATTAGATCTCTTACCCTTTCTAGAGCGTACTTGTTAGTTGATGGTTCATTTCTATTCTCGACCAGAAGTTACTCATTTCCCTTGATTGCAAAACGTTTTAGCCAAATATTTGGACCACCTTACCACATCACATAGAGAGAATGAACATTATGCTCTAATTATTCGTATGTAACATCGAAGGTTCATTGTTCACATCACCCCAAATGATGATGATATCTATTTTCACAATAATCTCCCAAATAACCGAGATGAATGTGAGTGAGTCAATCGGAGCGTAGTGCAGTTCACCATCCAGAGTGGTCACAGTCTTGAGCAGATCTTCTACATACATGGATTTGATGGTATTCTCTTTCGTTAATTTCAAGTAGATGAGATTTCGCAAGTTATGTAGGATGTTAATGATGGTTATTGTAGGGATCATCAAACATGGAAGAAACACTATCATTAGATCTGAATATTGGGATATTTTTTGCCTATCATGATCTGTGAGTATATCGAGTTTCCCAAGATGTGACACACATTCTAGATCAATTTTAATTTTGTGCATCGTCCCCCAGAGCCTCTCTATACTAAAATGTACTCTTGTCCTTTTGCAGTACGGGGTCAAAAAGTAGTGGGACAATACCCACCCGCAACATCTCACCAGGTCATGTTCATCCTGACTGGTACAACATTATTTTCCATTTGGGAAGTAGTCATTCAACTTAGGGAAGTCAAAGATCATTATATTTTTTACATTGAGAGCTCCATTATCATCCACATATTTTTAGTCTCTCATGTCTTCCTTGCCGATAACAGTACCTGCTTCTGATCTCCTAATCTAAAGAAATTATACGCCAAGTACAATATCGGTTCAAATCATACCTCTCTCTATCATGCGATATCAAATGGGATGATTGAGGCATTAATAACACCTCTATAACATTCTACAAAATAAGGTTAGTCATAACAAGAAATGATGGCCAAAAAATATCCCCATTGCTCTCTAGGCTTATCAGATGATGACTTGTAATCCGGCCTGGGTGACCCCATAATCCTTGGTGTATGTAACCGAGGTATTCCTGCCCATCAAGATTCAGTAAATGTTGCTTCAAACATACTTATATGATCAAATAATGCATGAAAATATAACAGAAGTATATATTTATGAATTATAATCCCCTGATGAGAACATGCATCATGCCTTACACAATCTGGAGAGGAATCATAACATTATATCCAAAGCACTAAATAATAAATTGTGTATATGTTCCATCCTTCATGGTGACTCGGTATTGGCCCTATGAATGAATATTATACCCTGTAGGACACCATTGATGTTAGATCCCAAATGTGAAGGAACTTACACCATTAAAATGTTTTATCCCAATGGTTCTTACTCTCTGGTCACCATGGATGCTGAAAACATCACTCCTCCTACCAATGTCAAATTCCCCAATCAGAAATTCTCTTGAGTAAACCATTTTCATACCTTAAGACCTTAGACTATATATGGTTTGATTTTTTTGATCTTAAACTAAAATCCATTTCTTCCTTCATGATGATAAATTTCAAGTAGTAAACAAACCCCATGGTCTAAGATCTATTGCCTTAAAATAAGATCTCCCCCATCCATACTGCAAGACGCTAAACTGAATGGGTACCACCACACATCACGCATCCCATCGTTGGGTCTCCATAACCTTTCACATCCTATAATACCCCCTTAGTGACCTGGTATCTTAGCCCATTGGATCATATACTGTTTTGGGCCAATGTCTTAGAGGATCTCAAATGATATTTTGACACACGTCCCGCATTCTGAATATGGTCAGCGGTCGATGCACAATTATTTGTCCCTATTACCTGCGACGTGAGATAGTTAATATGTTGAAAACATGGTTAGTAGTAATCCTAAACATTTATCACCATCCTTATGGTCTCCCAAATATCTTGCATGGTGATTCACTTTTTTCTGCCCTTTTGTCCCACACACATGACATTAAACTGGGCATCTACGGTCCATTCTATATGACATTAAATTAACATCTACATCATCCTTACCACATGACATGAAACTTAATGACATTTCAAGAACTCCGTTTGGCTTGATTTCAATACTTATGCGATATGTAAGAATTACCATACTTTTATTCTTCAGGTCCAGCCCCAGTTTTTAGAAACCATCTCTTTCACTTGGCCCCTTTCCAAAGTTCTCCTAGGGGTATGGGGTGTGGTGTGGACTTATGTTATCATTCATGCTGTTTTTTCAATAACCATTCCATGTACCTATCTCGATATCTCTACATTACCTATCCTTTCTACATGAAATTAATATGAATGACATTTTCATAACTATATTTGGTTGGACTCCCACCCTAATGGGATTTATAGGAATTCCCAAACATTTTGTCATCAGATCCAAGCCCATGTATCACCGATTCTAACATCCTTTGGGAATCTCGGCTTAAGAATCCTGGTAGCACATGAAAAAATGTGGACGTTTTTTCCAATTCACATCAGGTTTGTAATAGCCACACCATGTTCACCTCAATATAGAGCATCCCCTTTTCATTGCATCCATGCCACATGAAGTCAAAAATCCCAGCCTTTAAGAACTACATGTTTCTTGATTCCCATCACCAATAGATACGTAGGAATTCCCAGACATTTTGACTTTGAGTATAGCCCCAGGTCCCACAATCATTTCTGTCCCCTTTGGTTGAGGTTCCCCCCGGGATTTAGCATAGTGTAGATTATAATTTTTTCCTCACTCATGTCGGGAATTCTTTATCACTCCATGCACATTCCCTTTAGGACCGTAGTATTCTAAATGTTTCCAAACCATATGACATTAAACTATGATTTCAGGTCCCACATGACATTAAATTGTTGCTTCATTGCCATACTATGTTAAAGTGCATGGGGTGGTCCTGTCATACATCCTTAAACTATGACACTATCATCTTGTCTGCATAACAAAAAATGACTGTGCATTATGGCTTCCTCACATGATATAGTATCACATGTGGAATTGGTCATCCACCAATCTATTTTTAAAGGCCTACATAAGGACTGATTCTTATGGTGATGCCCGAATTCTCCATCATAGGACTGTTTCGCCAAAAAACACCAACACTAATGGACAAAAAAGATCCTTAAAATTCCTCTCCTTTTGGTTTATGGGCCAGAACTACACAACAATACCATTCATAACTATGTGTGGATTGATTCCCATACTTAAAGGATACATAAGAATTCCCATGCATTTTGTCTTCATGTCCATCACAAGGTACCTCAAATAATTCCTTCAACCCAACCCCTTGACCTGAACTATATTAGATTCATTTGGTATAGGGAATACCTTCATTGTGCCTCATTCACATTGGGATTATAATATCCATACCACACACTTCTCTTCAGGGATCACCCTTCCATTTTCCCCATATTTATCTCATGACATTAAACTGCATTGTTCTCAAGAACTATTTATAGCCACATTCCCACCTCTATGGTCAACTTCGAGACCACTAACATATTGTCCTCAGGTCCATCATTAGTTACTTATATTATTTCTCCTGACCCCTTGTCATGGGTTCTATTATGGGATTGTGAATTGTATGGTATGTGGACATTTACCCTCATTCGTGCTAGGTAATTCTACCATGCCATACATATTTCTCTATTGAGAAACCTCTACCCCTTACATCATTACCGCATGATGTAAAACTTCATCGCCCGTCCAAAAAAACATGTGGATTGATTCCCATACTTATAGGATATGTAATAACTCCCAAACATTTTGTCGTTCATTCCATACCTAGGTTCGTCAATCCATTTTTTCCCAATTTCTTCCACTCACCTCTTTCAGTATTCTTCCATTAATTGGACTCCTCGAACCCTTTTATGCCTCACTATTGTGCTCAGATACACTGTGTTTTAGGGATTTGAGTGTTGGATTATGCATGGACATGTTTTCATCCATTTCCATGCATCACATATCCCATTATTTGGGTTTCCTTAATCTATCACATATGAAAGGACCCCCAGATGGTATGGATTCTTGGAATTATGGAACCCCAACCACTTTGGGTCAACTTTATAGATGATTTTTAATGACAATATGACACATGTCCCATGTTCAATATTTGGTCAATGGTCATCCCTCTCTTTTTTTCCAATTTCAGGTCACACGATGTGAATACTATATATCAAATATGGTCAAAATCATTCCTACATTGTTATTACTGACTTATTTATGAAATAGTATTAGTCTTATGATCTAAATATCATTCCACCTCCTCTTATCTAGCAGGAATTTCTATACTCTTAGTGTTATCACTACACAAACCTTTTTGCATTAAGAGGATATACTAACAATTTCAGGTTATCCTTGGACCCACACCTCAGTTCCTCTCTCATATACTTACATGTGTCTTAATGATATTCTACACCCCTTGTTTCCAGAATCGAGCATGTATCACATTGGAATAGGGATTTTTCATCTGATTCATTCCTGCATTGAAGAGATGCGCACCTCCTAGTCCAAACTCCAAGACTATAAACAATGTTACCCATTCCAAATGTCCTAGAATCATGAAATTAAACCATGTGTGTTCCATTAGAAATAAGTGATGAGGTTTATACTCCCTTATTGACATTCTCATCGGGTTGCCTTACAGTGCAGAGTCACATACTATCACCTTCAAAGTCGTCCTATTATGTTCCGAGCTCCTTGACCATTAACTGGGATCTCTGGTATCCATATCATATGATGTTAAACTATGAAATTGGTATCTAGGATGTGTGCGGATAAACAACCTAGTTTTCGTTATGTCTCCATTTGAGGAGACATTTACCCCTTTAGTACTGACCGTTTGTCATGCCACACTTAATAACTACGTGTAGCTTGATTCTCACCCTTGTTGGATATGTAGTGATGCCCGATCAATTTATCTGTGGGCCCTACCATATCATCATGACCCCTTTCATCCCTATAGACTTTTGGCTGTAACCCCCTTTTTGGAACTTGTGGTGTGTTTTGGAATTTTTTGGGTCCCCATTCATGTTAGGTTATGTACCCCACAACACATCACTCCTTTGGGCAGACCACATACTTTGACACATGACATTAAAATTAGACCCTACTCTGAACAAGATTAGGATTCCCCAAGATAATTGCATATGTTTCAGCTATCTCAATAGAGTGGATTTCACCCACTAGTGTCAGTTTCTAACCATTCTGTTCTTACAAAACTACATATGGCTTGATTTCCATCCTTATGGGATATGTGGATACACCCGAACATTTCATCGTGGGTCCAAACCTAGGATTATTAACCCTTAAGGCTCTTTACCCATAATCATGTATCAAACACAATGACCCAAACCAAAAAGTCTATAGTCCATTCAATAATATATTAAACTCATTTCTAGGGTCCATGCAGTATAACCATAATCTATGGGAAACATCCTAGTCATATGATGTTAGACCTATTCCATACGTACTCTTCACCGTATGATGATAATAGAAATATGAATCATCCCTATCGTACGACAATAAACTATTTGTTTATAATATTTATTCACATGACATAAAATTGCAAGGCATTATAGGTCCTCACTTGAGATGTCATGTCTAGATGTAGGTTTGATCTTGACTCGGACTGATATGATTACCCAATGTGATTCTATCACAATGGCATAATTACAAGGGAATTAGAATTCATTGGAACAGATCATCACCCCACCCCACATTATGCATGCCCCTTATTCATATCCTTATCATATTTCACATCTGATGGAACTCTATAACTAGGTGGAGGCTTGTAATTTTGGTTTTCCTATAGTTTGGGGCCAATGTTCTAGAGGTAATCATATGAAATTTCATTCCTAGCCCCATGTTTTTGAATTCGGTCTGTGGTTGTCCATCATATTTTTTCTCCCCATTTCAGGATTACAAGATATTGATATTGTGTTACAAATTCATCAATAGTTATCATGAATCATCATGTCACCATCATTGTGTTCATAATTTTGTTTATAATGACAAACATTTCTCATTCAACTTTGTTCATATTGATTCTAATGCCCCTATCATAATCCATCATGTGCATTAGAGTTTTTTGGGAAGAATTTTTTGGATATTATGATTACCCTATTCTCCATTATGGACCACAATTTTATTTAGAAACAATGTGTTGTCATTCAGACTCCATGTTTTGGAATGTTTAGCCGACATGATCATACACATTGTGAATAATTATATATATTCTTCTCTTGTTTCTCACAGCGGGTATGATCCACATGAGATTAGGGAATGAACAATAATTACTTCATAGTTATGGGCAAGGTACACTAAAATAAGAAATAAATAAATTAATTTGTCTGTGAACCCACTTCAATATAGGAAAAAAAGAAGGAAATAGTTCATCCCAAACATGAACCTTATAGATTATCCCGTTTGATGGACTACTCAAGTGATGCCACCTTATGCCTCATAGCCTCTAGGTCTACTTCCCTCTCCCTGAGCAACCTCTCTTCATCAGTAGTTACAAAGAAATGATCATTAGATTTATCCTACATTCACTCCTGCTCATCTAAGAATTCATAAATTTGGGGGATTTTATGAATTAACTACTACAGGGATTTAGCCAGTTGGGATTTCAACTATTCAACAACCTTGGATTGGTTTGTAGAGAATGTTTCTCTTTTATTTTCCAACTCTTGAAGGCAGTGAACATATTTATTAGCCTCAAGAAGCTTCTATATGTTCTCAAACATGTTCTAGAACTGCTCAAAAGTAGAACATTTTATGATTACCAACATCTTCATAGACATATAATCATGGATCATTATACAAATGTGATGAGAATCCACAACATCGGCATAGAGTAAGCACAACCCTATGTGAAGTGACCTAATATAAGCAACCCATTCATCCATTCGATGATTGAAGAAGTTCCTGATATACTTCTACCCCTTGCATCACGTCATACAACTCTCTATGGATACATTAGGACCAGAATCATTTATTTCCTCGGGATCAACAGGCTGATATTCAAGAAATGAGGCTAGAAGATCAGCGGTAGGGTCCTCCTCTGATATATGTTCTAAGGGGTTAGGCTATATAATGTGTGATTGATCCTCTTTTCTCATCTTCTCTTTAGTAATATTTCCCCTACATACATCAAACTCCACCCCAACAGTGACATAACCTTTGGCTGCAACACCTTGTTCAATGGGTGTCATGGTTAGCTCAGTTTGAGGAGATGGTTTGGGGCGGGTTGGTACATTCACTGGAAGATTCCCTATAGATGGCCTAGATTCAATATCCTATCAAGCCTCCTGTATCGTGATTTCTACACATTCAATTGAAATATTGGTTATTGTAGTTCTCTGATGGTGAATACTTGTATATATTGAATGAAACATACAAGAGCATAGCTTGGTGACCTATGATATTTCAGTCTCCACCAGAGCTACCACTGCAGGCGATCCCTCATCACTTGTTAATTCAAAAATTGGCATTAGATAAATATAGGAAGTGGGAAAATCATGTGATTCTGAGATCTCCATCGCATCCTCTCCTGTTAGTTTACCACTAACTACGTTGGCTGTGATGTGCTTCCCACCTGCTCCCGCCACAATTGATCCCCCGCCATGTTCCACCCCATGTGCACATTCAAGGGGTTCCCTTTTGAATCCATGGATGCTTCTTCAACTCATTTGATGAGAATTTCATGATCACAAACATCAATGTATTCTTGAATAGGACAGTTTTTGGTCGGTGAATCAGAATAATGAAAATAGGAAGGACTAGGGTTAGAGTTGAATCTTACCTAAAGTTTTTTAGCCATTTCCACATCAGATCCAACAATTTTCCAACCCTATTGAGGAATACCATAGTAGTCCATCTGCCCTTGATATACTTCACCCATACTATCCTCTTATACATCCCCTTATTCTTCTTCCCCCTCTTTCTGGTCTTCTTATTCTTCTCCATCTGTTATCTCTTTGTTGTCGTCACCATCCTCAGATGACTGTTATTCTGGGTCATGCTTCAGAACGAGCATCACTTTAATCAAGAGATATGGTTCATCAAATATTACTCAAAGGAATTCATATACATCCATGTTCGTCTGATATTCATATCACTAGTGAAGGTTTACCTAGTCATCAATTCTGATGTGACAATTTTCTGGAAGCTAGAGCCCATCTCGTGTCAAATTTTTCCATAAGGCTTCAAAACTCACCGAATTCAGTATAGTCAAACAGGTAGATAAGAGAACACTGAAAAATGAATCTTCAGTAGGATGAAGATGATAAATTATGCTTTTTCTAAGGAGATCCCTAGTTTCACCACAAATGTTTCTACCAAACCCTCTCCCTCTAGATGGCGGAGGTACGACCACACCACGTGGCGCTCTGACTGCTGATGCCATGGCCTGTGCCATCCCTGCTGCATAACATATTCCCGAACTCACCTCCCATGAAACACCATTCCCTCTCTCACTCCATCCAAATTATTCACTGGTCACATTGATCTATCGAACATGCTTCCACTGGATTTCATCTGTATATTCCTACACCAGATGTTTGGTGTACTTTTTTGAGATGCCATCATTGACACAAGCGGGGGGATCGTAATTACTCACCAGTTTCATATGTTTTGAAAAGTATCAACATATGGAGAAGAAAGATGAGATTATACTATTCTCAAACTACTATATACACCTTCTTGGTCATCTTCAATATGCATCTGAACTACCTTGAAAAACAATATGCCATTTAGGGTTCCCAACGGATTCAGACATTGATCTGGACCACTAGAACCCCCTCTGATGCTATGAAAATATTCGGTTTTGCTATACTGAGCCATTCCATTATTCACCATCTGGCCACCTGAGGTATGGAATAGACTAATGAAAATGTTTGAATACTTAGAAATCTTGTTCATTATCCCTTTTTTTTATCGTTAGTGTCATAATCCGAGAAATATTCAACAAATATGGTTGCAAGCCGTCGGCAGGGGGATGAATAGAATTTGGAAAAATGATATATACCATAGCGATCCACGAATAAACCCTGAATAATTTGTAATGGTCTACAAATCGTACTTGGAGTGCCTCCACTTGAAGTACCCCATAGAATTACATACAGACTGGCCAACACAGGGACCACCAGGTGGGACCTCTGATTGGATTCCATGATTTTGACCATCCCTACCATTGTCAGACGAACTCACATACTCATTTCTCTTACTGAAACCATCCAAACACTTAGGAATTCAATAAGGAATCCATAATATCAAATGTTTGGGTATCATCTTTCATTCACACTAATGCCCCGGGATTTGTATTCACAAGTCTCCGAGATCCTTCAGTATGACCAGCTTGTACTTATCTGCGCCACACT
This sequence comes from Viscum album, assembly GCA_963277665.1. Lineage (NCBI taxonomy): Eukaryota > Viridiplantae > Streptophyta > Magnoliopsida > Santalales > Viscaceae > Viscum > Viscum album. Next base: position 152,452,656 of record OY728150.1, read on the forward strand.
TAGACAACGCTTTCATCTCCCCTACCTCATTATATTCTGTTCTTTGTTCAAAAATAGACTGAACCACTTTGAATAAGCTATTTATTTCAAAAATTCTTCCACTATGAACATCTCCATGGATATCTTTAATAGATTCCATGTTGGGATGGGGGTCCATGAACTATCTAAGGATATTATGTATCAGTAGAAACAAATTGTATTGGTGTTTGTCCTATGGGATTATTCTAATGAAAAGAACATCCCAAATAATTATACCAACCTCCTCGTGATGGAGTTGAATTGTATCGGTATCGGGGGACCATATTCTGAATAACTATGACAGTAGATCTTGCTGAAGGAAGAAATGAAATTGTGACATCCACGCCGCTTCAAAAAATTGCAATGTGTCACAACTATGCCCCAAACTACTTTCATTTTTAACATACCCAATACAACCATGACCACACAGTGGTGAAATTTCCTCAAGACCATATGTCCCAGTCTTTCAACCAGCTCTTGGTAGCGTCAATAATGCTACTCGGAAAAGTGATTGGTTAATGAGCAGAAGAGTCCTTGGTAATCGTCTCACTCCCCATGATTGTCTTGGTTCATTCATTTAGGATTTAAATTTCCATATATATAGTATCCCCGAATGGGTGCCCATTATTCATAGTGTTATATCACAGAAGATCATCCTCACGTGTCACCGACGACTGTGGCGTATCAATATTGAATCCCAACACCTGCAGTTTATATGAAATACCAATGCCCCATAAAAGAATGTTTTCACACAGAACATAATCCTTATGATATTGAGTTAACATACTGATGATAGTTTGGTAACTTGATAAAACTCTCCTTGTGTTATAAATATGAGTGTTTGCAATCAAATCATCCCTTCGAGCAGTATAGATATCCTTCCTCTTAGGGTCAGTCTGATCACCAACCATTTAGGTTGTGTTTTCTAATTCACCAGTTGTATGTTTGATGAAACAAGGATGTTGTGTACAAAAAATGTTTACAAACTAAAAATGAACAATATAATCCAATGGGGCAGAAAATTCGTACTTATGTGTGAAAAAAAACTGTCAAGTTCTTGGAAAATAGCGACCAAAATTGAGGATTTTTGTCAAAGATGGAAGGAATTTCATGCATGATAGCACTTGGGCCTATCGCTCATGAAATTATGTACAGACAATGGGACCCCATGGTGAATTTCAAGGTGTGGATAAGACTTTTTACGTGTATGGAATGGTTTGTTGTGCCAAAATATCAATTTTTCTTACATCACCTTCATTTGGACAAATGTTTTGGTGTTTACCTCAGAATATGACCTTCACATACCCTTTAAGATCAGATACCATGGGTGGAAATTTGTACATATAAAAATCCAATTAATTCCAAAAGAGGACATTATTTAGAAAGATGAATGTATATTTCACCTCAGCAGATCATCCTAAGACTCATCGAGGAGGTGCACATAAAATTCAAGGAAATTTCACAAAAACCAATGTTTAATGCAAAATATTGTGTGCCCAGTGGTGAAAATTCATGGAAAACTCCCACTATGGTCCCTACCAATGCATGAAATGTATCCCTAGTTGGTGCATAAACTTATCCCGCAACCCACCAACTAGTGTGGTTCTACACGCAAACCCCATTTCTGTGATTCCACTACCACAAATTTCCTATAAATAGATTTTAACCCCATTACTTTAGTATAGATGAATAATTCAAACTGTCATATGTTCACTTAATAAAACCATTCCTTGAAAAAAACATGGCCTCAGAGTATTGGATTTTCTGTGACATGCCTTCTAGGGGTCCGCCTTTAGGAGCACCCAGCTGGGCTCAGCACTCACCCATTTATTTTATTTCTATGGAAATTTCACTCAAACCATTACCTTTTCACAGAAAACTCCCTATTGCACACAATCATTCCCTATTACGAGTCAACATCCCAAATTACGTGAAAACACCCCCAATTTCACACACACCTTTTCTATTGTGCACAAAACTACCAATTACATGTGCATCATCCCTATTGCATTCAATTGTTACCTATTGCATGCAATCCTTCCCAATTTCATGTAATAGTCCCATATTGGGCACAACCATCAACTATTTCATGCAATCATCCCTATTACATGAAATTTTTCCTTTTTTGTACACAGTCCTTCATATTATTTCACAATCCTTACTTCTTTCATGAAACATTTAGTATCTCTATGATATCACATCCTCATGAACAATGTTTGGGCTCCTCTTGTGCACAACAGACCTGTCTTGGGCACACTTCTTCTGCACAGCCCTTCAGGCATGTATGCAATGATTTCATGGTCCTTCGAATAGAACCTCATTTTGAATTTATTTTCCCCATGCTCCCAAACATAGGGAATCTAATAACTATTTCTTTTTTCTTATCCATGGTAACATGATCCCCTTATTGGATCAATCCACAACCCTGTTTTGTAATGAAATTACTTGTTCTCTACATCCTCAAGAGTGGGTTGGTACATTTTATGTATGTCTTAGGGGCGATAAGTGAAGCCTTATTTTTTGATCTACTGGATGATACACTGCCAAGCACCCACATACATAGAAAATGACATTAAACTGTGATTATAAAATAAGTGAAAATCCTCAAGAGGTTCATGAAGGGGATGTGTACCAACACCCTCACTCTCCTCCCCCCTATGTGTTGTCCCATTGTGCACCTAGGGCAGTCTCTTCATAATCCCTGACCCAAATAGCCAGGGTGCTCTATGTATGGTGGTAGTACCCTCCACATACATTTGTACCCCTACATGGGCTACACCCTAGTAGTAATCCCACATGTTTCTTCCGTGTATAGATAACCATGCATAAATCCCACTCCATTCCTCGTAGATGAACCTTTCATGAGACAATAATATGTTCTTTGTTGCCTCTTTTTTGTCACACTGAGCTGACTCACATCGGCTTAGGGTAAGCATCATCCATGTCATCCGCTATGGGACACCTTAGTGTGAATGCCCGAAGTCATACTGTACATAACTACATGGACATTGAAATTTTACCTTCTCATGTGAGGTAAATATGAAGCCTCACTGATGTTCAAAACCATCATCCATCTATCCCTAATATCTTCATATCGGTAGATTCTCATCCCACATGATGTTAAACAATATGCATTCAAACAATGTGGGTTTGGTCCCTATCTCCAAGATAGAGTACATAGGATGCCTCCCCGTGGATCAACCCTAAACACTACTAAACATCGGTGACCCCTTTTTTGGGACCCACATCATTGGTTCACCCCTTAATGAAGTAAAAAGAGTTCTTGAGTAGCTAAACATGTGTAATCCCCACACTCAATCCATACACCATCTATCAAGAGTGTCCCACTTGAGATGGGTTACTATCCATGTGTAAGCGACACCATTTTTTCAGGTTGTTGTGCATTGTGTACACTCCAACTCATTCCCCATTCCATAACTACATGGACTTGGATTCCCTGCCACGTGGATACATAAGAAGCCTCTTTGAGGTTAAATAAAATGACCAATCTTCCATCCTAATCACTCCCTTGAGCCTTTTTGTTTCAGGACGTTAATGCTCTAACCAATTTGTTCCATTTCCTCTGGGTTCTGCTCCATGTGTCCATTTTCACGAGCAGCCACCTCAAGTGGCTCATCACCCCATACCAGAACTATGTGTATTTTGATTCTCTTCCATAGGGATACGTAGGAAACCTCTTCGAGGATCAAGCTCAATACGGTCACCTCTACATCGGTTTTTGGTTCCACCCATATTCATTCGATCCTTCATTAATTCATATATATCCATACTATCTTTACCCAGGCCGCCACATCTCGGTGAAATCAAGCCATCTATTTGGGACGCTAAGAATGTGTAATCCCCATTCATATCATTTCTCTTTATAGAACTTGGGTCACTAATCATGCGTAATTCCCATCATGTATTCAGGTTTTTTTATATTGTGTTCAACTAGATCCCATGATTAACCATCTCATAATAAGTGGTTTTTTATCCCAGTATTCTATATAGGGTATGTAGGAAGCCTCAATGAGGTTCAATACATGCCAACAGTAAACTTGGTTTTCTTTTTGTCAAGACCAATAATCCTTTGATATACCCTTTCTAGTTTCTAGATCTGCCTTCATAGTGTGATATATTCCCTCAATGGGACACAACACCTTAGATCCATCCTCACCATTTTTCTTGATCCACCCATATAGTAAAACTTTTATATGGTCCCTCCTAGGTATATACCTATCAGATCAACTATTATCAGTGTTCTAATCGGTTAGAACTGTCTCCAAATGATGTTAAACTCATGGCATAACCTGTGTTACATAAGGGAATCCAATGAAAAAATCAGAGACATTCCTTAGGAACATAATTCCATGGATTCAATGTGTGATCCCTTGGGCTTCCTTGTCCTTGAGAAGCCCTGTCATAAGGGGACTAAATTTATGTGTACTAGTTTTTTAGAATCCAAAAAATCCAAAAAATCTCAATGTGACTACTTCCCTGACTGAAGGTTGCTACACTGACTTGATCCCATGGAATTTCCTAACTAACGTAGTGTAATTAACCATCATCGACAAAGATATGTCACAAGGAAGATTTTCACAAAAAAAAATCTTATTATTTATGGGATACCCGCACTATATTGAGTATTTAGGGGAGGAATCCACAGAAGGATAGGTGGACATCACATCATTAAATTTTGATCAAGGGGAAAGCATCTCAAAAGAAGTGATGAATTCATCCCAAATTTGTAAAGAGAGAATTTGGGGAAAAAACAGCTGCACATCCTCCTCAGTAGAAGGATGGGTTCTCCTCATCGAATGATTCAGAAACCACTTCTTGAAATGGGTATACGTGTTATGAACATAAACTATTTTCACCCCCTATATTTTGATATTTAAGGCTTTTAATTACATATCATAACATCCTAGGAATAAGACGTTAAATATTATGGAATCATCTTTCCCATATGATTGAAAATCATATGGTTAATGTCCTTGTTTATTCATGTAAAATTGCACAACATTTCAATAAATGATTGAACTGATCATTTTCATCTATGAGGGTATCCCATCATAAATGTTTAATAAATACATATGGATTGACTCTTGACTTATAAAGATATTTATATCTCCAATATGGTGCCCATCCATAACAAAAAATTCATCCGTCCTTATGTACTAGTCATACCTTCACAATAATCATTTTTAATAACTGTTAATGGCTTGATTTTTTGTATACTGAGATACATAGAAAGGATTGGATCATACAGCCCAACCCAGCCACCAAAAAAATATTCACATTTCCTTCATTTTTATATCGTTTGTGTGATTGAAGTACACTTTTCTACTAGTTTTTTCCCTTGCCGATCATATCTCATGAGCACTTAGTAGTTTTAGTAAAGGATTCCCCACATGAACATTGAATATCAATTCACATCGGTGTTACTATGTTTTTATTTGAATGACTATAAAAGGAACACCAACTATCTATTATTGAAGTATTTAAACTTCATGGTTCCTCAGGAATAACGTGTGTCATGATTCTCATTCCAATATGATATGTTGTGACTCTTACGCCTCATGTTCTTGAGTCAGCCATAGGGTAAAAAAATCTCACCTATCCTCAATACAGAAACAGATCTATACAAGAGATTGTAATTTTTTTCCATCATTCAAGGGTACCTCAAGGAAACATAAATTCCTCTTCCTACATGTGTGTCAGATCAATGTGTAGGACTATAAACTTCATGTATGATTTTGGTTTAATTACATCCATTATGATTGGACATACTTCTTTCAAATATTGAAATATAAAACATTGAAAATGTATGATATTTATAATCATTATCTATCTACTGCAAATATAATTCTTTCTACTCTTGGATATAATTTTCTAGATATTTAGTAACAAAACTGAGATGTATTTTCATAAGTCGGAAAATATATGGACCTTCTAGACAAAACATTACACTATTTAAATATAAAGAAATACTCACCAGCTAAAATTTCATAATTTCTCCAACATAAATACATATTCAACCAGCGACATAGTGATCCTCAATTGAAGACTCTTTTATCGTTGTAATCTATTCCAACATCATGATGGAACCTACTATTCAACCACAGTCAGTGGTCATCCATCTCATTGTTTTCCAATTTTACTCCTCCCAATATGGGAATCCTCACAATCTTGGTTTACAATTTCCTCCCTCTTTTATGACATATGTCGGAACAACATTGGTTCGGTAGGACCCATATTACCAATCATTTCCAAAATATTATTGTTCTAGTCGTATGAAAAAATATAGGTACAATATCAGCATCTTATCCAGATTTTAAAATGAAAAATAAGTCATAACAATATGAAATTAAATTGAAATGTTTTCTAGAACTATGTATGGATTGATTCTCATCCATATTATAAACATAGGGAGCCCCACAAATTGTGGTTTAGGGTGAACAAGAATAAAAATCCTTCTCTTTTTTCCTACATTTCGTTATACAACTATGTAGAAAAACATTCCTCAAATTATTGGAAACATTTGAATAGAAATGATCCTTCTATACTCGAGAACATTCCTTGCATTAATCAATCTCTGGGTCTAGGAAAATACACAACTCCAAAATAATTCACTATATACTGTCAATAGAAATCTTGATACCCATGTTAACCTTTGTATGAAAATTATTTAACACTCCATAGTCTTATTTTCAAATTATTTACATAAAATAGTTCCTTCCATATATAGGTTGGAACTGTTTGATGATGCAGTAATACACCTTAGTGGGATTTTCATAATGTCACTAACAAAAATGAATTTCATACTAGAGGATCAAGCATTCTCATGAGAGACATTTCCTATTTATATAACCACCTTCCACCATATCACTCTATTTGTTCAGAGAACCCCATATTATTTCATGCACTATTACCCATCCATACCTAAAAGTAAGGACACATTATCATTAAATTTTCATGAAAGGGAGAGTCATTACTATTTTATTAAAAGAAAATGTACCTTATAATATAACCCCTTGTACTATTTTTGTGATAATATACTAAATGTAATAATTTCCAAGTCAAAATATATTAAACTGTACAAAATATTACACACTATTATATGTTAAAATGAACAGTCCATCTCATTGTTCTGTGACATTTAAACTACAAGATGCTTTAACCATTTTTATAGAGGGGCCTTCCCTATGACATTAGTCATTTAATAGATCATACCAACATTTACACAATACAAAATCATGTAGGTCTAGTTTCAAAATTATGGTCAATACTAATACATATTAACTCCTCATTCTCAGATACTATTCCTTGGAAAATCACCAGTTTGGGTTTGGAGAAATTGATATCATAAATAATAATCCCAACAATTAGTTGTAGATTGTTGGAATTCTTGATGATGCTTTTTTATTCTATTAATTAATGTTCCCAATTGTATTTGAATAATAATCCACCAAAAGGGATTTTCATCCAGAGGATGCCACTATTTGACTATGCAGTAACACACCCACGTTGGATTTACACAACTCTACCACCAAATGGGTCTGTCAACTAGAAGTATATTATTTTATTGGATACAGATATACTATCATCATACACCCCAAACCATTTTTCATACTAGAAACCAATTATTGAAAATGTTATGTGGTATTTCCTATTAAGATTGTCTCACACCATCTTTCATATCTAGAAATAAAAAAATAATGCCTTAAAGTTCCCATTTATGTAGAAGAACATTTCCATAACATTATTGAACAACAATAATTTTTTGGGCCATCATTACAAAACTAATAGTGAAATATTTTCAAACTAAAACATGAGTCATATTATTCTATCTAGAAACACATTAAAATTACCACAAAAGGAGACACATTTTTCCCAAGGTCAAAAACCTGCAACGGGTGCCCTAGGTAAAAGTTGGGTCTTAGTTCACTAGACATGTTACCTTTATTTTTTGAGAAACAATCAAGAAATAAAAATATAATAGGAATAAAACATGTTAGGATAAAAACTTTAAAATGGTGGGATATGAATATTCCATGTCTCAACCGCTAAGCCTTATTCATATGAGATATAAGAAAAATTAGGGTGCTGAATCAAAAGACTCATGTTTAGTTGGGTGGAAAATTTGATCCTAGAAAAAGTTAATATATATTAAATATAATAATATAACTAAGAAAAATATAGATCCTTACCTCATCCCTATCATTGTTATTATAAAAATTCTTATGAAAGCAGAAATGTAAGAATAAGTGATTGAAAAAAATTATTTACATTTATATTTTAAAATATATATGATCATCAAACTTATGGACACTCTATGAAAAATATTATAGGTGATATTTGACATAATCATTAAGATGTCTAACTATGTCTAGAGAATTTTTGGATTCATATTGTAACCCAACTAGTATGGTGGAAATATCCTCTTTACCACTATGAATCTTATATTCATCACATACAAAGAATCATCACCTTGTGGTGAGACCCTACGAAAGGAATGATGGATTTGTACCATATTATGTTGTATGGAGTTTTCCACTAATTGAATATATATCACTTGGATAGTTTTTGATCTATATAGTGCATATTCTCCTCCATCCATTTTCATGATTCAGATCTTACTAGGATACAGAAACCATGATATCTTCAATCTAGCATAATAAATATACATCAAACTACTAGCCCCTTAGCTCCTCTTTCCTATTCTAAATGGTGGACCTTAATTAATGGTGGGTCATGGAGTAATCATACCCTCCATAATAATATTGAAAAGATTTTTTGAAGTTGACAAACTTACGATCCTACACCGTTAGGTGGCATCCTCGAGAATAATTTCTTGATCAATCACCATACGATACGACATAGAGTGTGAAGGGAATCATATGTTTCCATGTCCCACTCATAGTCACTTCTAGAGGGAGATATGTACATTGGGATTAGTTCACACGATGACTAACCTTCTTCCTCTAACTCCAAGGTAGCATCTATTCTTCTAACCAGTGATGAATGAACAATAATAGAATACCCCCTCATGATTGACTATTTATGTTGATGAAACTAAATAGAAGGGGTTATTTATTGTCACATCAAGGGGTTAAAAACATAAAAAGTAGTGAAGAAACCCAAATAATTTAATAATACTCACCTTTTTTTGAATCAATTATTTTGATTAATACCTCCCCTGTACTGCTAGACTCAACATTTTGCGTAAAATCCTCCTAAGAGGGAACATCCCCATGAGTTTTTCTGAAATCTAAAATCAATGGATCTTGGTAATCTCCCAATTTGAGGTTCTCACTGGTTACTAATGTAGAAATATTAGTAGTATGATAATGAAATCCTTATTCCTATATTTCCATAGTAACATTCTTTACAAAAAATGCAGTAGACCTTGAGCTCTGATGTAAACATTAATTGAAAGAGGCTGCCTATATTTGAAAAAATGGATGAAATAGAAAACTCACATCCATGCAAAAACCTAATAAACTCTATAAACACCTTTAAATCAACCAAAGATGTGGTAATATCATGGAATTTATATTTTCCTCAAGATATTATAGTTCATATATTATTTCAATATATAATAACTAAACTTTCATGGATTTCTCACTGGTTGGGGTATCTATGACATTGGTATCATGACCAAAAGTGGCATTGATGATGATTGCCTCTGCTGCCCACATAACAAGAACACCATCGTTGAATAAAAAATGGTTAGGATCCACCCTGAAACCATCATTACAATTTGACATCTGTGTCATCCTATTCCATAATAGAAGGGGATATGAATTTACAACTATATGGTCCACCACTATAGGATATGTATATGAAATATCACAAGTAATGAATATTCTGACACAACACATGACACCTTTCAATGGAGGTAAGACATTATTTGGACTCTCTCATATTTGTAATAATAGGTAAATACATGAATACATCTCTTTGAACATCATCCTATTTTTTGAATGGATCTATCAACAAAATTATGTTTCTCCTCTGAGATGTCCCCATAGATCATTGAAGAATAAGTTACAACCCTCTTAATTTAGGGATAAAATTAATATTATATAAATGAAAGGAATGTTTAAACATGTATGTGAGGTTAGTTATAATATCAATATGAAAAAAAATTACTACGGATCATTCACTGGGATAGGTTCTCAACCAAATTTCACATCTTATCTTGAGACAGAGAGGGTCTGATATATGTACTCTTAGTAATAGGCACATGAGGTGTATGTTGAGAAGGCCCTCCCTACATTTCCCCACCATTATACGTTAAACTAGGGATTGTTTTGGGGGTTTCGGATTCTCATCCTATACTCTGATGATAGTTCATATTGGAGAACATTTTAGGGACTTAAGGGACTTTTATAATGTTTCTTATTCTATCATATAAAATTCATGACATACCACCTAAAAATTAATTTTTTTGGATGAATGATAATGAAAAAAAAGTAAGAAGAGAGAGATACATCACTATTTCCCATATTGTTTTTCCATTACTCTTCATTAAAACAAGATTCCCCTCAGGTTTTTAGTGATCTGACACATCAAATACTCTATTTATGGACATGATCGAATCATCAGTTTCATATATCAAAATTTCTATCTTCATAACATATTGTCCCCATCAGTGATCGTCTATTGAGATATCCTAGAAGACCTTAGATCATTAACATCATCACCTTCATCTTGATCCATCCAACTATTCATTCCCTGACATGGATTTGTAATATATTTGTCTCAACTAACACCATATTTTAATGTCCCTTGAGGGAATGTATTAATAGAATCACTGTAATACAAATATTCCTTCCCAATTTATGCACTCTATTTAGGAATCATGATTGAAATGTGGGAACACTATGTGAATATCAGAATCAAGAATTTTTGGGGGAACCATCAGGCATTTCTCAATGAAAACATTCATGGGGGAAGACACTCAAATTTTGTAGACACTTAAATTGGTGGGTAGATTAATATGAACATACGCATTACATAGGATCTTTTTGTCAAAAATTCTGTCAGTATGACCTCCTTGAATGAAATGATATACACACTTAGATCTTCATCAGCATTTTCATCATTAGTGAATGCCTTAGTTGAAGGATCACCATACTGGTGAATATTTTACCCCCCAAATGTTCTTCATTTTCGTGACTTGATTATATATTAGTGATAAAGGGTGGATTCCAAAAAATATCCCGAACAAATGGAAAAAATTTGCCATTATGTAATTTAACTCCTCACAAAACAACATAAGAAATAATGTGTTATATAATCCACCCCATTAAACTATAAACTGCCCTGAAATTTTAAATGGGGCCTTCCAAGAGTACTCATTTAGTAAACACTAATAGAAAATCTCCATGAATGGGAGAAGAAACCATATATTTCTATATTCTAGTAGTTTGGATGACCGGAAAATTTACCAACTCTCACAACACAATTGGATTTCCGTTCAGAAGTAGGTAAATATATATCCAAATCATATTCATTCCTACAAAATGGGTCCTAAAAAATATCTCAGTATTGAATTTTTATCCCCAAAATAATATTCTTTCCCTAATATAATATATTCTATAATTCTTCCATGAATCATCATAGTTTATAAAGTGGGGAATATTAATTGAAATGGGCTTGTGGGACCTTCTCCTTCTGGCTCGATAAAGGCATTAATCCATGTTTTAGGATGAATATTGTACCTTGGGGAGAATATTTCTTAAAAACATTCCGAGGAACCTTAAAATGACTATGCATCATAGGTGGTGTCCTTATAGAATAATTCCATATTGCCTTTAGTGGTACTACCTCATCATACGTACTCCCAATGATAGGCACTCTAGAAATATATTATACTCCCCAAACAGTAATGCTAAATTCACCACGAATCGTATGAATAAAACTAGTATGTGGACAACATCACCTCAAAATTTCGACGGTCATTTCTGGATTCTAGTAATCATAATTTTGTCTACCGAAACAACCTCATAAATACTGATTTTTTACATCTCTGTATTGAATTATGCACAAATATACCACACCCAGTAAACCAATATCCATTAAGTCATAAAAAACACATCTGTATCAGTATTCAAAATACATATTCCGAACATGTGGTTGGTGGGTATGACAAGCATGAAATGTTGAATCGTATGTCTCGGGTATTGAAACATGGGTGAAACTCTTCAGTTATAGGGAACAATGGTTGTTATGCAATAAATAATAAATATGAACTATTCATTTTTTTATATATACACCATTTTAAGAGTATTTTATGGTGGGATAATTGAAATTTTACATGAACCAATACTTCATTAAATAGGTCTGACCCTTCAGGATGAGAGTGTTTCTGAGGAGTCTATGATCATACATAGGCAAATAGTCACTTTGCAGATACTCACATTGATAATTTATCAAGGACATATCCCATTCTTGGATAATGGAATCACATTTATTATAATTAACTGTCCGAAAATATTTTAACATATATGTGACACATGCCCTAATTTTGTCATGGGAATCCATTACAGAATCCTTCAAATACCTAAAAGTGGCCATCCAGAATTTTCATTAATGTTAAAATGATGATTTAAGAAGGTTAATTTTTATTAAAGAGGAAGATCCTCAATCATTATCCTCAACTAGGGGCCTCACATAGTGCCATCAACTGGGTACCTTACATAGGCGCATTTTCCAGGTGCATCACGTAGGCTCATCGACCAACTTCCTCGTATAGGCCTCTCGACTGGGGGTCTAGAGAAGGCCACTATGAGATGGTGATACCAGGTATAATAATCTCCCATGTCGTTCAAACATGTAAATTCATGATTTATTTCATCAAAAGACCAAAACAATGACAACAATGACAAGACTATAGAAATGAATCTTCCCGATGAGATGAATAAACACACATGTACAAGGAAAGTCTTCAATAAAGGGTATGTGATATTTATAGACACATATGGAATATGTGATAGAACAATGCACCAAACCAAATAACCAGACATTCACACCAAACCTAAGCACTATACATGTACGTTGTACGTATGCCTATGACTTGTATCAATATCCATTATAGATTACATGTGCTTCCATTGGAATATTTTCCTTCATATACCTAATGAAAAGATCATATTATTTTTATTGGATCTAATATGGAGGGGGGAGGGAGGTTGATATTTTTTGACACTCAAATTTGTTACATAGAATGAATTGATAATTAATATAATCCAATAATTATTTAGGTGAATATTTCTATGAAATATTAAGGAAACTAACCAAAAAGTGTCCATCTCACACCCCACTTATGTGAAAAAAATATTATTGCATCCCCGATGTGCGATGCTAATGGATTGGCCAAAACTATGTGGGTCACATCATGGGATACTTTAAAATAGAATCCTCATGGGATAACCACATTTACCAGGACCCAATGTTCTCCTATAAATAAGGCCATATGGATCTTTATTTTAAAAAAAAGAAAAAATGTAAGAAGCCACCAAGCTTTTGTTGTGTATCCCCTTTTCCTAGGTCATCAGAAATACTTAATGTAGCTCTTAAAAACCCTATTAAAGAGGAAATTAATATGGAGAGTGGGGTTAAATTTCCCCTAGGGTCTGAAACACAAACAACTTTCTTGAGGAAACCTTTTCCCCATGTATTAATGTACTAGAATGAAGGTATGTTACCATGTATTGGACCTATACGAAACCCATAGAAGGATACCCGAGGGGAACCTTGATTCCTAGAGAAAGGACTCACCCATGTTTTATTTATTATACTTTCAATCACATAAGGAATATCTTTATCGTGTAGTCCTACCCTTATGTGATGAACTTCTGGATCCTCCCAGGTCACCTTGTGAACATCACCTTCTGCACGACAAGACTGGACCCACACAAGAAACCTTAAATGGTATCTTTGAATCCACCAATGGTTGGTATCCTATTTATTTGGGTTCTTCATTTTAGTGTGGAAAATTGAAAACTCTAATGAAACCTCCAAACTTAAAAGACCATGGAAAGAGACATACCTGTATGTCTCCCAGCTGGTTATGTATTCCAGTTTCCAGTGGTGTCCATCACTTGTCCATCCTGATGGGTGGGGACCAAGGGGTGAATAAAGTTATCTATAACACTTGTATTTAGGATCTCAACCCTAAGGAAGGTGTTAGGGATCTCCTACTATCAGTCACCTGGGTGGGCACCATGTAATTCCCTAGTTATCTCTAAAACCGGGAACCTCTAGTTTTGTGGGGGAGGATCATACATTATTTTCCCTTTGAGGATTAGTGAATTATCCACTACACTCCAATATAATAATAACTAGGGAATCTCTCATAGAGTAAGTCATTATACTTTATTTTAGGGTGGTGTTCTGATGGGGAGTCTGATGTGAGTGTTATAGTTACCATAGCGGGATAGGAGACTGGGATATTAGAACCCATTATTCATCGCATGTATCTCTGGCCTCTTCCATTAGTTGAAGATAAATCATGTTGTTTTTTGTATCTTCAACTTCCTTTTATTTCTAATATTTGATCATCACTGACATGGGATTATATTTTAGAAGTGATCTTGAAATCCACAAGGTCAAATTCATGTCTCGGTAGAGAATATTTTCAGGGATCTTCATCTAGCCTTCCATCAATGGGACACCATATACATGGGACATCATAGACATATATCCAATGAAAAGGGCATCATAATAATTATAATAAACCAAATAACATGTAAATATCAATGAGTTGATATATTCATCATGTCCCAACTTGAAGGGAATCCACCAAAATGGTTTAATCCTCAAAATAAACCTATAACACTCATAAAGGTCCACATACCCTACAAGAATTGTTTTTCTAGGGCACCCAAATTCATGGGTCCTCAAAACAAAACCATGTGGGATTTGATACCTATTCATATGGGTTATGAAGGAAGCATACATGAGGTCCAAACATAACACCCATAATTATCCTCATCATTTTCTAGGACATATGCCCATAAGGATGACATCTATCTTGGGAGGATATGTATCTTCCAAGCCACTGGACCGCTTCGATGTAAGTTCCACAACAATCATTGATTTTGAACCATCCACCTAATCATCCTTTCCACGTATTGTTAAACTACATGGTTTTATCCTCATCACATGGCCTAAAGAGTGATGGCTAGTCATGTTAAGTGGAACCTAACAATGTGGGCTCTGGATCCTTTCGTAGGGATACTTTAGACACCCATATTATGGGTACGAACCAAAAAAATTAACTCCCATCTGTTAGTATGATGATAAACTGTAGAGAAAAAAAAATAATTTCTCAGAAAATAATCCAAATAACATGTGACAAAAGAATATCTTCTCCGTATAAAAAAGGGTACCGTTGCTGGATAATTCAAATACTTTAAAAAATCTATATCGATGATGAACTTTAGATACATATAGAAAGTTAAAAATTTCATAGGTGATAATATGTTATTGTTAATTAAAGAGTGAGATACTTATTACTTTAAAATTAATGAAGGATTTTAAATCTTATCAGAAATCCATAAAATAACTTCATAGTAGATAAATATTCCACCAAAATATAGGGTGATGATCCCAACCTCCCATCCTCTCAACCAATTTCATTTTAATATAATTGTTAGACTTCTTCCCAAATGAGAGTCTACCTTTCAAAAGAAGGTATAAGACTTATAATGGATGTTATATCCATTTTTGTATTTCTAGTTCCATGACCAATCCCCATTGAAAATAACCTGGAAAATATATGGGTATAAGTTTCTAATATTATTGTTTTTACACCAACACCACAAAATGAAATTCTAACCCCACATGGTATTTTGAGAATGAATAAAAAATATTGAACATGACTTTAAGGGGTGTGAAATATTAAAACGCCCAAAGTCAGTCAAATTGGATCCCAGATATTTCACTAAAATCAATTACATACAAATAAAAATACTAAAACATTTCCCTATTCAAGGATCACTTCCAAGGCCATATTTATTGAAAGAATAATATAATGGATATGATACAATTTTAAATCCCATAATTTTCCTAGTGAAGGGTCATTACTAATAGTATAATAGTTGTAAGTGTCCCTTACTAAACATAGTTCACTCCCCATTCCATTCAACATTATTTACTGGGGTAACAATATTTTCCCAATTCTTTGAAGAGATATATAACATCAATCCAACATGTATTTTCTAGGGAACCACAAATTGTATTTCCACATGACTATAAAAAAATTAGTTAAATCATAAACCATATAACATAAATGGGATTCAAGGTAATTTAATTATTAAATAATGATATGACATCTGAATTCAGGAAGAAAATTGTATCATAAAACAATCATTATTTCGCCAAAACCTAATTAAATCATTGAATGAAATTGTTTTTGTATAAACATACTTAAATAAATATCATCACACTCTAGTAGATGTATGAAAATGGATGGTATAATATGAAAATATCCATATTGGATCAAAATAAACAACAACGATTATTGAGAAGTATGAAGAAAAAGATTAAAATACCATTTAAAAATTACATTAAAAATAAGGGTATCTATTCAATTCATTTAGTATCATTAAAAAAATTCCATATAACTAATAAAAAATGTTTCATTTATAATGAACATAGAGAATTGTTATGGAATATTTAATGAAATTTACTTTATTGACTATGTGATTTAAATACATTAGTTAATCATCAAAATAGTGAATCCATTTAATATTGTATGAAAGGTCATAATTGCATGTTGTCAGAAGCATTATGAAAATTATTTTAAAAAAAATTAAATCTATTGAAAATTTTCGTCGAAGATGAATTTAAATTATTATTGGATAATTGGACATAAAACTCATTAAAAAATTTATTATGAACATCGACATGGAAGAAATAGATATCTGATTTATGATGATAAATAATGGAAATTTTTCTAAAATAAATTTTCTCGATTGATTGAAGTAAAAAATGTGTATAATGAATGGAAAATATGATAACCCATAAAATCAGTAGTGGCGTAGAAAATAAACGGGGATTGTAATATAAGTATCAAATAATTAATCTCAATTAGGTTAAAAAAATTATAATTCAAAGATGAAATGATATTTTAACATACAGACTTACCTTGGGTGCCACCATTCATTATATTCATTCAACCCTATGGGATAAAAAATATAAATTTATTATAAATATTTTGTAGAAACATTTTCACACATATATATATAAATATATCTATCCCATATAATTTCAAATTACCCTTTTATTATAAATTCTTCATTATAGTAAATATTCTAGTAAAAACTTGTCAATTTTCCTTGAGTATTTCAATTTAAAAATTAATATCCATTAAAATTGGTTTTAATATCCTGACATGGGAGAAAATAAAATGGTTCTAAATTTTAGTTTAATATTTGGCTTCAAGCATGTCTCCCCATATTATAGAGGCTCCTAACATGAAGAGATGGTCTAATGTTGGTACAATGTAGAGATTGTAACCTATGAATCATTATTAAATTCAATGAAAGTAATAATAAATTACGTCCATGAAAGGTAAAAAATTAAACTTTATATGATATAAAAAATGATAACCAATCCCAAGATAAAGAAATATCCATTCACGAACACACTAATAAATGAATACATGTAGTAATTATTTTAACATTTATATATAATATTACAAAACTAAGAAAAGTAATAAATAAAAAACTCCAACTTCAGAAGGTAGCTAGAGTGTAAGATCATCCACTCCATCCATTACCCCATGTCTATTCTAAGTAAATAAATGAAAAAACATATAGAATATTCTATTTCCTTACTTATAATGAACAGATTTGTTACGGTATCGATCGATGACCCAACCAGGGTGTCCAATATTGATAGTAGGCCACCCGACAAATGTCTAATACAATATAGTATATGAATATAACATATGAAATTTATTGGAATAATAAAACATATATGAAATGAAAAAAAATATAAACCTTGACACGATCAGGTGCCTCATGGATCCATAGAAGACTGTGCTAGCTTTGGTATACATGAGATATTTGAGTACAATATAAAAATATATTAGAAATGCATAACCCATAGAAACATTACCCCAGTTGTTTCCTAAAATAATAGTAATAGGGGACCCATGGAGAACCCTAGGAATTCATATATAGTGGTTTTCATAAAATAATGTACATTATTCATAAAAATAGTTTTTTTAGTTATTGGTTATCATATAATTTATCATAAAGCATATTGTAATTTCATATTACCTATGAGACCATCCAATACATTATTCCTTTGAATCCAAGTGCTGCCTAGAGCATAACATAATCTAATTTGGCATATGATCACATCCTTGGATGTCCATATAATGAGTCCAAGTATCTCTCATGGCATGTATCAAATTATAAAACCTGTGATTTTATCTTGGTAATTCAATACTATGTTCTTAGTATAACTGAGGGTGCATCATAATTCATTTAACCACTGAGTTTGTATAAGGAATTCAATATTAGGTGTCCTTTTTTTCCCATGGTGTATATATAATATCAAAAATCCTATGAGCATATCCATGGAATTTTTTAATAGGAACACATCTATAATTCAAGGCATAATATAATATAATTTTTCATATGATCTTCTCTATGGAGATCCATATAATCAACCCAAGTATCAATCAAGGAATAATAAAAATAAACATGCCAACACTATTCAATAATTAAACTCAGGACCAGGGAATATCCATGTCATATCACAATTTATCACTAAAATGAAATTTTATCATACCAATTCCCAGTGATACAAGTAATCCATTCATGTCAATAGTCCATGTAATCATAGATATTTTTTAATATTTTCTTATTAATTAAATTACTAATTAAAAATATGGTCCAACGGGGATTCTATAACAATGACCTTTTATTATGTTCACACACAATGTATTTCAAATGTAATGAACTAATAAACATTAAAGGGGTATCATGTTGCATGGGAAACAAAGATACAATAATTAATTAATTTAAGATTCTTATATCTCACTGAAAAATCTCGTAATTAGAAAGGAATCACTAACAAATTCACACATTCTATGTAATGATACATTCCTGAAAACAATTCAATCAGTTTTTTACCATCATTTAATTAATTTTATTCTATGTTGGGCCAAACACAAAAATCAATGTTTTTGTTAATTAATCACATTATTCATGAATTACATACTTGTGACATACATTGGGGTGGTTTGAATTTTGGTATCATCCTATAAAAATGTCAATGGACCCCATAATTGAAACATGTATTGGTCTGTAAATTAAAATATTAAAATTGAATAATTTAAGAGTGATGCTTGGATAATCAAGCATAAGGAATAGTGGAAACATTTTATAAAATGACTAAACTCTATGGGATAATCCATATACTACATACCCTATAACATGGAAGCATAAATATAAAAATATAGGGATGGAATCATGCTATTATGAGAGAAATATGAGAAATATACAAACATCCTAAAAGTAGCATGTATAACATCTGATAAAAATGACATCTTATATGGAAAGAAAAATAGAAAAACAGAAGAAATAATAGTCTTGGACTTACCAAGAGGGTTTAAATGAATCTAATAGTGATAAAATTAGACAAAAATAGCATTGAAACCACCAATGAATGGGGTAGGGTAGGAGAGTGAATCTGGATGGACCTCTTAGAGATTCTAGGTTAAAATTGTGTAAAACTATCTTCAAACACTGGAGGAGAAAAATATTAATTTTCACCCTTTTTTGGCCTATAAGGTTTTTCATGATAGTTTAGTTAAATGTCAACCAACGGTGTAGTGATACTATAAAATTGGCACCAAAATCAAATAGACAATGAATGTTTAGTGAAAAACACTGAGACATTGTAATTTATTTACTTTAACAAAATTCAATCTCGTTGATATATTGTGATGCAAAACAAACTGGGTTAAAATGAAACATGATACAAATTAAATTATTACTTAAAAATTAACAATATAACCTAGTTATTAATATGAAGATAATGAATAAAATTTTCTAAACAATGAAAAATACATAGTTTATAGACATTTATGTGTTATATTATGACAATAAGTAAAAATAATAATCATATGAATGTAAAAACATTATTTACAGAATAACTATATTTTTTAATCAAATGGTTTCATAACATGTGGTGAAATTATGGAAAATTAATTTTTGAAACTTTAATAAAAAATTTATTATATGTTAAATACTGTTTTGAAATCATAATATAAAAATTGTCTTATCATGAGTTGTTTCGATTTTTCTAAAAATTTCATTTTTTTATAAATACTAAAGAAATACTACTTTTTATTTAAAACTTCAATATTTTTTCTAATGTAATTACATATTGAAATTATAATTTAAATTGGATATCAACTAAAACTAGTTTCATTATATTATATCCAATTAATTTTTTTAGTGAAACAAATTTATTGTCAAATTATTATATTAAAACTTTTATACTAATGAAAATTCCTCTTTAGAAACATTCCTTTTCATCCCGTCTATGGGTATAATTTTAAATTAGATTCTAACACATCATTGAACTGAATTGGGAAAAATGGATTCTTTGTTAGTAATAAGAACAATTTATATTATCTAATATGGTGAACATTAATTTTTACCATTATGAATTGTAAATGATGTAAAAAGTAATTATTACGGTTAATGAAAAAACTATTTTACCGAGGTTAAACTAACAAATTTAGGTTTAAAATTACCTATAAATTGTGTAGAACAAATTTTATGGACTTTTTTAGACCTATAATCCCTAATATTTTATAAAAATCCATTTTGGAATCTTTTTGGCATGATAAAAACGTAAGTGTAACTGAATCTTCACAAATATTCCTTGTCCATCGACTCTCCTACCTATAAAGGCCAGCCTCTCCTCCACACTTCACATATCCAAATCCATTTTTATCATAAAATAACTCAAAAAATAAATAAATTAATCCTTTAAAAAATCATTGATTCCTTGTTTTTATTATAAATCTATCTTTGGAATGCTTTTGGTGAAAACCATAAGATGTTTCCCGAAGAAGTGGTAACATTCTAAAATAAATATTTTCATTATATTTCTTCACCCACATACATTAAATCTTACTGAATCATAATAATATAATAAAAAAAATATACCTAACATATAAATATATTATATTATTATAATTGAATAAAAAATATCCATATCTATTAATTTCTAATGGGTCACAAAATCCTCGACCGTGTGTTTGGGAGACTACCACCTCATGAATAGATATAAATTTTTTTCCATCAAATCCTATAATAGTTTGATATAATGAAGGATTTATTGTTTATATATAATATTTATTATATAATTATACGTCTCTAATTATGAAATATCATACAAATTATTACATTCTATTCTGTTAAAAATATGACAACATCGCTCATGTGTAAGGTGGACTACCGCCTCATGAAGCGATGTGAATAATCATTCATGCACGCTTTATGTGGGAGTTAATATGTATAAATTTAATGAATATATGTGATATAAATGAAATTATTTCATTTATTTAAAATTAATACATCACTAAACATTCACATGATAAGTGCATTATATCGTTAATCATGCGTACATACGACCTACAGTCTCCAGGAAACAATGTGATTCATTTTCCAGGAACAAAATTTTTTAATGGTTGTAATAATTTATCTAATGACTAAATATGATAATTTTAAAATTATTTTCATTATTTATATGATTTATTTATATCCAATTTACAAGAAACATAAAATTCATTATAAAACAAGCTTGATAAAGCTACATAATTAATAACAAAAACAATGAAAATAAGGAAATATTATTAACAAATTAGTGGTAATATATTTATAATATGATCAAATATAATATCATAAATATGATTATGTTTATTGAAAATAATAAAAACATTCTTAAAACCATTATACAAGAGTATAATGTACATTCAACTATAGGAAATTGTGAGGTGATGGAATTCATTATAATTTTCCATTATTAGGGCATGGTGTAATCTTATACACATAATTTATTTTATATGGTGCATATTCTGCCTCACATACAACTAATATAAAGAATTATAAAAGATTATTCATATTTTATGTTTCAAATTGAATTATTTCATATAAGGGGATCTTAATTAAAAATTCTCAATTTGTAAATTATTTAATATATAACTATCTTTTCGTTGGGTTATATTATTTCTTTATTACATATGATAGTCATGTATTTTTTGTGTAATGTATTTGAAATACATTATGTTTTATTTAATAATATTTTATATGGATTTAAATTTGAAACACAAAATCAATTAATTTATCAATTCTTAATTCGTTTTTCTGATCATTTTAAGGGACTTGATCTCAATTTCCTTTTCATTGATGCATTTTAGTTTATATAAACCTATTCACTTTTATGTGGGGTATATACAAGCCAATATATGTATTTAACATGAATACCAATTTATTTTGGTTTATTAATAGTTAATTTTATGTTAATTCTTAATGTGGTTGAAATTTAAATGTTTCCAAGAGGTAAAAATTATCGTGTATTATCACTTTTATAGTTATTGTCACATTTTTCATGAAACAATGACTTTAATGACACGATTTTTCTTTGAAATTAAATTTATCTTAAATAACCCTATTATTTTTATGATAGATATTATTATTATCTAAACGATATCCCGTTTTTAACAAGGGGGATTATTTTGAATGTCATTTGATTAACTGTGAAAATGTTGAAAAAACTATATTTTTCCCAATATAGATATTTTTTGATAATGAATATTTTTTTAGAAATAAAATATATTATTAGATATAAGAGGAATGATTTCGATATATAGTTATGTGCAGGAGTTAGTAAGAGACACCCCCTCCATGCATCAACATGTCTCACAAGGCAAATCAGTTCGACAAATCAGATGGGATTATACCATGTAGTTTTAAACTCTATTGGGAATAGAATTGTTTGTAATGGTATTCATGATTCTTGAGATCATTATGTCTAATAAATAATAATTTAAATAAAATTTAAATATGCTATTATTATTTTCCATGAGATTTTCACAATTATATTACCACTATATTTATTTAATTAATTGTTTATTGATTAAATATTGGAATGGTTTTTAGTTAATTACATTTATATATTGATTATGCCTTATCAAATTATGAAATTCATGTTTTTGATAAAATGGAATTTGTGATCAGTAATTTACCTTTCCCTTTTGATTATTTTTAATTGATTAATTATAGATTATACTTTTATATCTCTTATTGTTCATTTGGGAGGACTCCTATTTTTTCCTTTACAAAGGATATAAAGAAGAATTACAGGATTGAGTTCAATGAATGAAAATTTTATCCATAACTATTATTTGTATTTTTTCACTATGTAAAATGTGATTCATGTATACATATGTTTATCTAAAATTTTATACGAATCATCCTTTTGGTATTTGAACATTGTTATCTAATATATTTTAATAAAGTTGATACATACTACGGGTTACTAGATTTGGAGTCATTGCAGTTTGTATCCAAAGCCATTTAGTATAATTCGTGGGAACTAGAATATAGAAAACATAGATTTTTAAATAAAGAACTATGGTAATGGTGGATGATAAGTATAGATGAACATCCAAATTTTTTTTACAAGGAATATATTATATAGTAAATCCATGAAATACATCCCTATATTAAAAATACATGTCTACATGGGTCTAGAACAAATGTACATAGGGGTAATAACTCTGAAATTGGAATATTATTCTTGATAATACCATAAATTGGTCGATGAAAATGGCCCTTAATACACACCTAGTTTTATTCTCTCATGAGATTTTATTAGAATAATTCCAATTTTCTTTATAAACAATTATGCAGGTTTTTAAAATAATGAAATCCCAAAACATTTCTTATTAATGATTCAATGATTAATAATACATAATTTTTTCAATTTTTGTTATTTGTTAAAACAATATTTAGAATTATACATTATGATTTAAAATTCATAATTTTATGATCTCGTCAACTATGTTTCATTTCATAGAAATGAATCTTCAAAGGAAGAAGTGTAGAAGTAGTTGTATCAAATGTATAGGTTTCCCAACTATGTAAACCAAAAACAACATTGTATTTTAATTTAGAAAATTATGGATCTATTAGGGATGTATAAGGAGGTTATTAAATAAAACCTTTCCAGGATAGAGGAAACCATTCTATAGTGTTATTATCCTATGTTAGATTACTTAATAAGAAAAAATTCCCCATTATTTGGTGGGCCTAATAATATAAAGGTATAAATCATTGGATTAAGTCTTTCATGAAAACATTTATGCACATGGGTTTTGATGAAATATAAAATGTTACACTTATAATGTATAGTCTCAAGGTGATACTGAACAATGGTGGTAATTGATCCATAATACTAGAGAGAAAGAGGAAATATAACTCATGGAATAGAAATTTTTTAATGAGAAATACATTGAAAATTATTTCCCATGTCAGTAGAAAAATTACTTTAGATGAATGTTCCTTATATTGAATAAAAATGAAGAATAATGCTTTGAATATTACTAGGATACCATTAAATTGTTTTACAAGAATGATAATTAGTACATAAGCAACATGAAGTACAATATAAACCATTTCATTATCGGATTTATACCGTATCACATAGGGAATGGTATCCTCTCATATTTTTTATCACATGATTAAACAGTATTAGGTGTAATTAAAATTAATAAGAAATCCAATATATCCTACATGTTGAAGGAAAATAAAAAAAAATATTTAATGAGAATAAAAAAAGTGATTGAATTAAATAAAAATATGATATTGAAGAAAGTTACAGTTTTTGAATGATGTGGAATGAATTGAAGTAGAAAATGATTGATGAGATTGAGAGTTTGATATATGTGTGAAAATAATGTAAATATGACTAATTAATTCAATTTTAATAAAGAAAAAATAATTTAATTTATTCAAACTCTTGGTAGATGGGGAACTATGTGAATGAAATCCACATGCGATAAAGAAATATGGAATTGAAGAGTCCAATGAGAGAAGTCCATAACTATTCGATAAAAATAGTTGGGGTAGAAGTATACAATAATGTGGTGGAATGTACAATAATCATAGCTTGGAATTTACAAAATTATTTATGTCATTATTGATCCTCACATAGTTCTATATTTTACATTTTTTTCATCAAAATTTGATACTTACCTTGAAAATAAAGAAGGAATTTGTAAGTAAAAACTCATATTGGTGTCTTACTACAACATTTATGTTTTAGGTAGTCTTCTTTATGAAATGTGAATGTAATTTTTTTTCTTCCATTATTATCATACATAGAATTAGATTCTAATTATTCCATGGTATAGACAAAATATCAAAATATGATACAATATTTATTGCCAGAATAAGGATATTTACATTCATGTTGAATATGTATAATTCCTTGTTTAAAAATATAGATTTCTTCATTTGAGGAATCTCTATATCAACCACTAGTATCTCTAATAAATGATATTCTTGGGGATATCATGACCACAAAATCTAGGGATTGAGATAGAAATTATTAAATTGCGGATATACCTATTATCCACGAATACATTTAGGTGCTTCCTAATTAATTACCTTGACATCCCATAGTGCATGAAGATGAGTTTTACATTGATATAATACATTATGAAATACAAATATCAAAGACTCTATATAATTTCGACTACAAAATTAGGGGGTTTTATGAAATAATAATGGTAGTTGTGTGATAATGGATTTATTATCCCAAGAGTTTCACTATGGTTAGCCCGTGTTATCATCATTAATAAAAAAGATGGATTTATGAGGATGTGCATTTATTGAAGGTAAATTAATGTCATTACAAAAAAGAACTTATATTATCTACCTTTTGTTGATGAATTATTCCACCAACATCATTTATACCAATTTTTTTAAAATGTTTACCTTCATTATTAATATCATTAATTTATAGTAAACAAGGAATAAATTTTTAAAGGATAATTCTAGAGGAGGTTTATATATTATATTTTTACCATATTTCCATTTTGATTATCTAATTCACACTATATTTTTATTTATTTAATGAATAGAGGGACTTCATTCTTCAAATTTCCTATCATAGATGGTTAAATAGCCACTTTATAACATAGATGGTGATGACCAATGGGATGACCCTTCCCCCCACATCGGGAGACGGTATTTACTAAATATCCTTTTATGGAGCTTAGTCATGTTCCTTAAATCCCTTTTTTCACCCCTATTGTATTCATTCCTTCACATAGATATCATTTTTACCAATAGTCCTAGAAATGTTATATGGATTCATGTGACTTTTGATCTCGTCCATAGAGTTCAATAGTGCCTCATATTTTCTGAATATGATTCTTATACAATGGTTCAAACAATGAATCCCATCAATGGAATATTTTGACATACTTATTTCTGGATCTTGGGGTTTATAGGATCAAGCAAGGGTTGATCTTCATGACAATGTGAATATCATGGTAAGGTTTTTATTAAAGAATGACATGGCATGTGATTGGTCCAGTTCTCCCTGTATCTAAAATGGATACTAGTTTATTCTTCTCAGGTGGATCTACTATTTCCACATGAAACAAGATACATCGAACATGATGATTTTGGTTATATTTCTCGAACTCCCACTTCTATTTCAATATACTTTGAATATTCTTATATTAGGGATTATCATAGGACATTAGCCTTTCTCTTATTATAGATTCAGATCTATTTATCAATATATTACTCCATGAATCTATGTTTAAGTGGATATTTCAATATTTCTAGTTGAGGCTTTTTGGTTTTTATTGGAGATGTGTTTCATTACAAGCGATTAGTTATTTTTGACTTATGGTATCATTTACATTCTTTAAGAAAAAAGGTTATCACTTATTGGAAGTGTGTATGAATTGGAGTTCAAATATTTATTATAATATTTTTATGGAAATGTAAAGAAGTGAAACATAATTTTTTTGTTGCATGGTAGAAGGAACAGGTTTTATTGGGGGGTGTATGTTGATTTAACTTGTTACTCAGAGGACATATGTGCTAGAACACATGGGGGGGAGTCAGTGAGAAAAAAATTGATTCCCGACCATGCTTCCAATCAATTGGATTAATTAGGAAAATAAAAGGATGCCTCCATCTAGATAAAGTAATATATTTTACCTATTAATCTTAAACATATAGTCAATTATGGAAGCTTGAATAATTATTTAGAATGGGTGTATGAATAAGAGAATACAGGGATTTAAAATGTAGCTATGGAGGATATGAATGAGTTAGCCGTGGAAATATACGAATGGGTGAATGTTAAGAATGTCCTATACATGACACGTGAGGAAAATTGAATGACCATATTGACAAATTGAGGGATCAGGGACTAAGAGCATGGAACCGGTAAAGTGAGCCGTGAAGGACCAATTTGACAATTCATGTTAGAAATTTTATTGAAAAAATGGATTGTGAAAGTCTTGTAATGTAACAAGCAGATGAGACACAACACGGGAAGGGAACCCAAACCACAGTACAAAAGAAGAACCTCTAATATGAACAATAGTATTATGGATATGATTTTAAAAATTATATTTATATCCATGTTTTCTATGAAAAAATTGATGGAGAGGAAAAAAGAGGTCTAAACATCCCTAGGGAAAGATAGAGATGAATAGAAAAGGGATTCAAGGAGTTCCATTATGTTATAGGGAAATAATTCTATAGTCTTTAAGGACTAATCGCGTCCACCTAAGCCCAAGGAAATAGCGTTCATAAAAAATAATAATCTAATGATCATTGAATTAACATATCATGATAAGTAAGGTTATTAAAATCATTTGATTAAACAAGGCAAGGTTATATAATTTTATATGGAGTGTAACGGAAAAAAGGGAAGAATGTGAGATTATGTCACATTTCAAAGAAGAAATGCTAAAGGAGTAATATAAAATCAATACTATGCAAGAGGAGTTAAACATGATGGTTGAAAGATTAATTAGAGTGGACCTCGATGAAGAAAATTGTGTTTGGATAATTAAGAATAATATTATGTTGAATCATGGAATAAAAAATATAAATATTGGTGTGTGATAATTTATGTAAACATGGTTCAGGATATCTTACACCTTTCAAAACCTTGTAATTGATGATCTGGACACGAATTCTAGTACTTTCCACCATAGTCTCTACATCGGTAAGGTTTCTAATAGGATTTAAAGTGATAAGAACAAATCAATTATTTTAAATAGTGTTGGTTGATAGACAATTATAAAATTGAATGGTTTCACACTATTCCATGAATGTGTTATTCTCACAGGAGCCTCAGTATAGTTGGCGATTGTAAGAAGCTGGATCTTCTTTTCATGTATGTTTTTCCTTTTCTGGTTATTTTTAAAAAAATAGGAAATTCTGGAAATTTTCTAAGTAAACTCCACGTACTTTATGAGTACATGTCGTGTACTTATTTTCTATAGGAAGCCGAATGTTTTCCGTGAATTAGCCACACACACGGCCATGTGGGAGTGACTTGGAGGCCGTTTAAAGAGGAGTACGGAAATGGCTAGTACATGCCATGTACTTCAAAAGTACGTGTCATGTACTTTTTTTCATTAAACACACCAGGGGCACATATAATCACCAGAACACTCCTATTTTAGGTCTCGTTTGACCAAGAGCATCGTACGACTACAGATCTTCGACGAACCCCCGAGCATGCATCCATCCTCCAAATCGAACACCGTCAATTGCATTGGAATCACATCTGATAGTTATATCTTCTCCTAGAGCTTCGTCTTATAATTTCTATTCTCTCGTGAGATATCATGGGTTGAATGATTTATACGTTTTTGTAGATATTTGATGTTCTAAGGAGATTGAAGCATCAAGGTTCACTTATAGAGATCTCTTAATATCGAGGTAGGTGGTTTGTGCCTTTCTATTGAATGTCCTTGTGTTTTGTGTGAAAAATTGGGCAATACCCATGAACGAGGTATTGCAAATTTATCGTTTTGGCCCTATTGTTTTCCTTCTATGCTTTTTTGCTTTAGTAGATGATAATTGATTGTGAATAGGGAGAATTGATGTGCTTTGGTTGTGTTTCCCATGCATATTTTTCATGTTTTGACCTTTGGGTCTAGTTTGTATAATAGACTGTTGTTTACATTCCTATGCCATGTATTGTAGGATGTTGTGCCTGTTGTTATGTTTTGTAGTTTTGCTGTAGAATGTGATCCAAGTAGTTCTTGAGGTTTACCATGGCCGATACGTGCTCCTAAACTTGCTTGACTTAGACCGGTCCATGAGAACCTGCTCTATAGACCATAGGGAGAATGGACATTGAGGGCTTCTCCAGAGTGTCTATAATTTTACGATGCAAGACCATAGGGGGAATTGACATTGATTTCTTCCTCAGAGTGTCAGTAGTTCCTTGACATGGGCCACAGAGAGAATGTTATGTATGTTCTTCCCTATAGTGCCTTTAGTTAAGATACCAGACTATAGGGGGGATTTATGGTGAGTGCTTCCTCAGAGAGTCTATTCATAAGTGGAACTAGTGAGGTTAGACTAAGTGTACTACCCAGAGGGTTTCTTTTACATATTAGGTAGGACCATAGGGTTTAGACTGAGTGTGCTTCCCAGAGGTTTACCTGTTGAGTTTATCTACTTGTTTATTTTTTTCTTGATATTGAAACTGAAGATTGGTTACTATTAAGTACCTTCATGATTACTGTTTATTTTCCTTTTACCTTCCATATACTCCCTCATTGTTAGGTATGGATATCGTGGTGGTTACCTACAAGGATTTTCCTCACACCCTGTTTGGGCCATGCTTTTGTGCCCAAACAGATTATATTTTTGTAGGCATAGATAAGGGAAATCACCCTTCTACTTCAGGTACTTGACATGATGTGGAGCTAGAGAGAATGGGACTAAGTTTAGGATTGCAATGCAGTGGAGCTGATTACTATTTTAATTTTGTACTTGGTTTAGTAATTTATTTCGGCATTGTGCTTTGTTCGCTGCTTTCCTTGACATATGTATAATGAATCATTATATATATGTTCTCGAGTTTGTTCTATTAGTCTTCCGCTATTTATTTTTGTATGATATTATTACAGCTTCCGATCTTGTATGAATTTTTGTCATCCACTGTGTACTCATTCAATGAGGGCATATTTTCCCCACTATCACACCCATTTCCCTCACTACTAGTCGGTAAACTCTAGCATTCGAGGAAATGCGCAAGAGGCCATGTGACCAACCGAAATGGGGCGCCTTTGGTGGCTTTTATAACATGGACGTTACAAAGTGCTATCAATTGACTTAATTTCTCTTGATTTAGTGTTTGGAGCCTATAGTCAGGGATAGGATGGAATAGGTACATGGTAATAAGCTGTGCTGGGGAGTAGCTAACCCATGTATAGGGAGAATCCAATCTACCTCATTAATGCAATTTTCTGGATTTTCAAGTTTCTGGTTGCCTTGATTTTCACCATTAGGTGACTCACATGTTTTTTGGTAATTATTTATGTTATTGAGGTTCTATTCTGTCACAACCCAATGGGATGAGGGTATTCTATCTCATGCATCATATAGGCACTTAATAGAAATCACATGTCATGCATTCTTTCCTTGCCATATAGGGTTCATTAGAAACTGAATGTTGTTTTGATAGATATTGTGTATAATATGGATACTATTGTGATATATTCCTAGATAACATACCTGCTGTTTGATAGGATATTGTTTTTGTAAGGTTTTGTTTGATTGAATGCCAAAATTGGGTTCTTGAGGTGTTATGGGCCATCATGGATAGGAATTTGGTGGATCATTGCCTTTTTTATCTTGTTTATAACTTTTAAAATATGACAAGATTTGATTCGTGGGGATTATGGGCCCTCACAGATCAGATTTTTTCCCTTTCAAGGTCTGTTTCAGGGTTTTTCTGGGTACCGTAGTAGTTTCAGAGGCATACTGTCTAGAAAAACCCATAATACACACTGTGTAGTTTTGATTACACGCCTTGTGTTCTTATATTCAGTAAGAAATCGTTTTTATTAAGTACATGACTTGTACACTATGTACACGCCATGTAGTTTCTAACAGTGTCATTAGCAGTGTGTGCAGTGACATGGGATGGGAATGTCTGGTGAGAACATGTCGTGTACCAGTTGAACAAGTCGTGTAGCTTGACCCAGGTACCAGACCATGTCACTATGAACACAGGTCGGTGCTATCCTTTCATGTACACACCGTGTCTACCTTGAACACGTCGTGTAGTGTGAGTCATGTGTCTGGCAGTTTCACTAACAACACGGGCCCGGTCAAGCTTTTCTAGTACAAGTCGTGTCTACTGTGAACACGCCTTGTAGTCTTGTCAAAGGAGAACCATGTGGCTTTGTCATGTAGAAGGACTCGGGTAGGGGAAGAGGATTAAATTACACACTGTGTGTTAAGACAACACGCTATGTGGTTATGGTGTTGCATGACCAGTTGTGTCAGGAGTACACGCCCATGTGAATAACATAGGGGAACACACTGTGTAGGGGACATACACGTTGTGTAGTCATGTTTTGTAAAACCTGAATGTTTTATTTCTTTTGTTCCCTTCTTACACTTATATATTTCTTCCCTTCTTAATCCGGATATAATGTGTGCATTTAACCTTGAAGATTCTTCCCCTGAGACGTCCTCTGGTTGTCCGCCTATTTTTGGGAAGTGATCAGACACCAGATACGACTGATCAGGTACTTTTTGTAGATCCTCTTATTGTTCATGTCTTGGAACCAGTAGTTATACCTGACACTGGTGTTGATGCACGATTCAGGGAATGCATTATGTGGATGATGCATACTTTTTAGGGAACACCACCTTCTACCCCGTCGATGGAAGATTTGACGCGAGTCTTCCAGTAGCACAATCCTCGCATTTTCCCTGGGGATGGAGGACCCCAGGATACAGAGTCATGGCTAGAAGTCATGCTAACAATATTCGAGCATCTGGAGATGCCTCCAAAAAGGAGGGTCAAGATCTCTACCTATTTTCTTTAGGACTCCACCAAGAGGAGGTGGGATGTGATATCACAAGTGGGACGCCAACAGGTTATGGTGTGGGATGATTTTCATCGCATATTCTATGAATACATATATCTAGAGACCTTGAGGGCCGCTCGATCCCGAGATTTTATGAGTCACGAGCAGGGTAATTTTTCTATTATGGAGTATTCCTCCCACTTTACCGTTCTATATATCTTCACGCCTACTTCAGGAGGTGATTAGTTATTCATGTCAAGGGGTTTGAGGATGATCTGAGGCATGACCTCTGATCGCATGTGAACATCTTATGGTTGACTTATTTCACTTCTATCATCTACCAGGAACTGATCACGGAATGCAATATGAGGGATTCAAGAGTTGTGATCTTGGGCAGTTCGACATCTAGAGTTAGCATCCCTCCTACTGATCGTAGGAAGCCCCGCAGGGAGTCTTCACGCAGTGATTCAAGGAGGCGAAACTCATCTTCATGTATTCAAGTGGTATGGTACCAATGTGGAATGGCTGGATATATGAGGCTGTAATGCCAAAGGGAACCAGTGGAGTGCCAATCTTGCGGAAAGATGGGTTATCTTTAGCATCTTTTGTCAGATCTTATCACTAGAAGTTGGTGACAAGGGGTTTTTCTATGATTTCTCGTTCGGGAGAAGCACCACCAGTTTCTCACCAGTCAGGGAAATGGAGTTTTTCAAGCTATTTAGGCCGGGTTGGAGTTCATGGTCATGGAGTTCATTCACTGATCATTCAGATACAGTAGAGTGGATCAGCTCAGAGTGGTCAGGGGTGATCACATGGCTATGGAGTAGGCCAGACCGTTGCAGTGGAGCCAACCCAACATGATCAGGATCCCTGAACTTCTACAATTCCAGGTACGATATTAGTTTCCTCATTTTTATCTTATGCTCTTTTCTATACATGAGATTCCCATAGCTTTATATTTGTTGTAGGTATGGAGATACTTGGGCTCTATATCTCTTCTTCTACTGATATCTTGACACTAGACAATCTGTTGGAGACTAGAATGGAACATGTACTTCAGTGTAAGGAGTTCCCTCTATAGGTTGGTGGGTTTCACATTTTATGGTACCTCTATGTCCTAGAGATGACATGCTATGATATCATTCTCGGAATCGACTGGATTGTCCATTCTAGGAATTCATCGACTGTTATCACCATAGGGTTAGTTTCACATCCCTAGAGGGCATATTGTTTCTTCATAAGGGCGATTGGGATGCCCATGTGAGTAGAGAGGGTCCAGATCATCATGGGTTAGGAAGAGTTAAATCCTATATTTCTAGTTTCTATCTAGATGATCATGTGACTTCTTAGTTAAACTTTCCTCTAGTGGTGGATCATTTTAGGGACATATTTCTAGAAGACTTTTCAGGATTTCCTCCAGAGCGTGAGGAAGACATTTATATTGAGATTATTCTAGGAGCACCACTAGTGACCATTATTCCTTATAAGATGTCTACACCGTAGTTACAGTTGGTCAAGAAGCAGTTGGAGGAGTTGCAGGCAAAGGGTTTCATCTCAACCATAACTTCTCTAGGGGGTTCACCTATCCTGTTTACGAAGAAGGCAGATGGTACCCTCTGGTTTTTTGGGTACTATAGGACGTTGAACCAGTTGATGGTCAAGAACCGATATCATTTACTAAATATTGATGATCTCTTTGTGATTCTTCGAGGATCTTGGGTATTCTCGAAGATTGACATAAGGTCCGGTTATCATCTGTTGTACGTTAGACAATCTGATATACCTCTCACAAACTTCCGGGGTAGGTATGGTCTATACGAGTATATGGTTATGCCATTCGGTCTCACAAATGCACCTACAGTTTTCATGGAACTGATGAAACACATGTTCAATCCATACTTGGATTCCTTTGTGGTGGTCTTCGTGGAAGATATCATGGTGTACTCTGACACTCAAAACGCCAATGAAACCCAGATGGAGATCGTTTTGAGTACACTGAGGGAGCATCTGTTATACTCTAAGCTCTTAAAATATCACTTTTGGATGGACCTGATTCACTTCTTGGGTCACGTTATCTCATAGACAAGATTATCAGTAGACCCAGGGAAATTGAGAGTAGTAGATTCCTGGAAGCACCCAATGAACGTCATTGAGGTAAAAGTTGTCTGGGGATGGATGGATACTAAAGATGCTTCATTCAAGACTGCTCACGCTTAGCAGCACCACTGGAGAGTCTTAATATGAAGGGTGTGAAGTTCTTGAGGTAAAATTTATGCAATTCATCCTTTCAGGAGATGAAGGGGAGGTTGAATTCATCACTGATACTAGTCTTGCCGGATATATGCAAGAGATATATTTGGAATTTTGATTCGTCATGTATCGGGATGGGAGTTGTACTTATGCAGGGGGATGGAGTCATTGTGTACGGGTCTCCGTAGTTGTGACCACATGAGAGAAACTACCCGTCACATGATCTCGAGATGGCTGTAGTTGTTCATGCCTTACATTATTAGAGACATGATGTTCTATGAGTACATTTTTTGGTTTTAACCAACCACAAGAGTCTCAAGTACATCTTCACTCAGCATGATCTGAATTCCAGACAGTGAAGGTGGGTTGAGTACCTACTGTCTATAGATTTCGAGATTTTCTATACGCTGGGGAAAGGAAATGCAGTGGTTGATGCGTTGATCAGGTGGACTTAGATATAGGCAGTTCAGGAGGCCAGAAGTGAGTGGCAGCTTATGGATCTATTTTCTGAGATTCATTTGGAGGTGAACGATAGATAGGGAAGGATTTCCTTTCTTCTGTAGTTTTTACCTCAACCCTTCTTGATCGAGTGCGAATGGGGGAGCTATTAGACTCATAAGGCCTAGTCTTAAGGGAAATCGTGTTAGGAGAGAACCCAATTCATGGATGGATGATAGGTGAGGATGAGATATTTCATTTCCAGGGGAACGTATGGGTTCCATTAGACATACATGGGGAGGTGATGTGGGAATTTCATTCCTCATATTGGGCAGTTCATCCGGGTGCCACCAAGATGAATCTTGACCTACATCGTCAGTATTGGTGGAAATTTATAAAGAGGGATGTTACAGGTTTCATCATTAGGTGTTCCATATATTAGTAGGTGAATGTGGATAATCCATGACAAGTAGGGGTTTTACAATAGTATCCAATTCTTGAGTAGAAGTGGAACGATGTCGTGATGGATTTCATGATAGATATACCGAGTTCACCTTGAGGGAATGATTCAGTTTGGGTTGTCATTGATAGACTCATGAATGTTTCTCACTTTTTTCTGATTAAGGATACCTTCAGTGTTAATGATTTGGGACTGTTGTATATCCATGAGATTGTACATCTGCATGGAGTTCCACACTCCATCGTTTCAGACAGGGATTCATGTTTTACTTCTCAGGTTTGGAATGGGATATTGAAGGCCATGGCTACACATGTACTATTGAGTACAGCTTACCACCCCCAGACAGATGACCAGTCCGAGCATACGATTCAGGTGCTTGAGGACATGCTTCAAGAATGCATCCTGGATTTTGGAGGTTTTTGGGAGAAGCATATACCCCTTGTAAAGTTTTCTTACAACAATAGTTATTATAAAACTATTCTGATGGCACCTTATGAGGAATTGTATGGTAGGCCATGCCGATCACCCTTTTGTTATCTAGTGGTAGGAGAGGCAACATTGCTGGGACCTCGTATTGTCCAAGAGACCACATAGAAGATAGATTTGATTCGGAAGAAGATGGATATTGCACAGTCTCGACATAAGTCTTATGTTGATTAGAAGAGATGACCTCTGGAGTTAATGGTTGGGGATTATGTTTTCCGCCATGTCACACCAAGGTTAAGGAACATGATGATTAGGAGGGAGGTGAAGATTTCACTGAGGTATGTTGGGCCATTTAAGGTGTTGGAGATACTTGGGTCGGTTTCCTATCAGTTGTAGTTACCTCAGAGGTATCGGGATATGTACGGAATTTTCCACATTTCTCAACATCGACATTACTTCTAAGACCCATCTCATGTTTTCCAACATGAGGAGGTTGTGTTGGAAGTGGACACATTGTTCGAGGAGAATCCTATATGGATTGTTGATCATAGTACAAAGGTTCATTCTGGCCAGTCTGTTCATCTAGTATGAGTTCCATGGCAGCACGAGTCGGTATAGGATGAGTATTTGGATAGGGAAGCTGATGTATGAGTTTAGTGGCTAGAGTTTAGGGTTTCATCTTATACTTCGCGCTAGGGAAATTCATGGATGATTTTCTTTAAGGGGAGAGGTTTGTAAGAACCCAGATCTCTTTTTCATGTATGTTTTTAATTTTTGGTCATTTTTGAGAAAAAGAGGAAATTATGGAAATTTGCAAAGTACACTATGCGTTCTTTATGAGTACATGTCGTGTAATTCATTACCGTAGGAGGCCGTGTGCTGGTCGTGTAGTAGAAACACACACGACCATGTGGGAGTAACTTAGCGGCTGCATAAAGAGGTGTACATAAACAGATAGTACATGTTGTGTACATCAAAAGTACACACCATGTAATGTTTTTCAATAAATACGTCAGTGTTGCGTCTAATTGCCAAAGCATTCCTCCTTTAGGTCTCATTCGACTGAGATCTACGTATGGCCACAGATCATCGACAAACCCCCGAGAGTGCATCATTCCTCCGAATCAAATATTGTCGGTTGCATTGGAATCACATCAGTGAGTTCTCTCTTCTCCTAGAGCACTATCTTCTGATTTTTCCTCTCTCGTGAGATATCATGGGTTAAAATTTTAGATGATTTTGTAGATCTTCTACATTCTATGGAGATTAATGTTTGAGGTTCACTTATAGTGATATCCTAATGTGGAGGTAGGTAGTTTGTGCCTTTCTGTTGAAAGTCCTTGAGTTTTATGTGCAAAATTTCCTAATACCCATGAATGGTGTATTGCGCATTTACTGTTTTGGCCCTATTCATTTTTCTTATA
Organism: Viscum album; assembly: GCA_963277665.1. Taxonomy (NCBI): domain Eukaryota; kingdom Viridiplantae; phylum Streptophyta; class Magnoliopsida; order Santalales; family Viscaceae; genus Viscum; species Viscum album. The sequence continues at coordinate 152,489,818 of OY728150.1, forward strand.
CTAATTTATTCTCTAGTAGATGATAATTTATTATGAATAGGGAGAATTACTATGCTTTGGCTGTGTTACACATGGATGTTTTTCCTGTTATGACATTTGAGTGTAGTTTTCCTGATTGGCAGCTGTTTACTTTCCCATGCCTAGTATTTTAGGATGGTGAGACTATTGTTCTGTTATGTTGTTATGCTATGGAATGCTATAAAAGTGGATCATTTGGTTTATGTTTTATGATACACGCTGCTACACTTGCTTCTCTTAAACAGGGCCATGAGAACCTAGTGTATAGACCATAGGGAGAATGGACGTTGAGGGCTTCTCCAGAGTGTCTTTATGATTTTACGATGCAAGACCAAAAGGGGAATTGACGTTGAGTGCTTCCAAAGAGTTTCTGTAGTTCCTCGATGTGTGCCACATAGGGAATGTTGCGTAAGAGCTTCCCTAGAGAGCCTTTAGTTATGATACGAGACTATAGGGGGGATTTAAAGTGAGTGGTTCCTCTGAGAGTCTATTCTTAAGCTAAACCAGAGGGGTTAGACTGAGTGTACATCCCAGAGGGTTTCTTGTACATGTTAAGTAGGACCAGAGGGTTTAGACTTGGTGTGCCTCCCATAGAGTTACCTATCGTGTTAATCTTCGTGTTTAGTTGTTTCTTTATATTGAAACTATGGATTGTTTACTGTTGATTACCTTACTGTTTACTATTTCCTATACTTTTACATGCCTTATACTCACTGTCTGTTAGGCACAAATCTCGTGGTGGTTTCCTACTGAGATTACTGTCACACCCTGTTGGGGCCATTCTTTTGGGCCCAAACACATTACATTGTTTCAGGCATAGACAAGGCAAAGTGCCGTTCAACTTCAAGAACATGACATGCTATGGAGTTGAAGAACACGTGACCAAGCTTAGGTTTGAGATTTTGTGGATCTGATTACTTTTTTTCTTTTTTTACTTCGTTTAGTACTGTATTTCAGCATCGTGCTTTGTTCAATTTTTTCTTAGACATATGTATCATGCATCATTTTATATATATGCTCCAGTTTGTTCTATTAGTTGTTCACTGTTTATTTTTGTATGATATTATTACTGCTTCCTCTCTTGTATGTATTTGTTTACATCCATTGTGTACTCTTTAAATGAGGGCATAGTTTCCCCACTATCACAGCCAAGGCCCTTGCTGCTAGTCAACAGCCTTTGGCATTCGGGGAAATGTGTTTGAGGACATGTGTCCAACCAGGTATGGGGCGCCTCTGTGTGGAATCCGAAACTGGGATGTTACATCGATGACTCTTCAATTACATTCAAGAGACCTGGGATGAAATTCTATTGTAGGAATATTTTCTAGTTACTACAGGATTGTTGTAGAAGGTACTGTAGATGATACGATAGCATGTACGTTTCATTACTGGAGCAGTTGGAACAATTCATCAAGTACACCATTTTGGTCCTCAAGTCCTTCAAGCCCTTCAGGCCACCGAATACCTTCAGGCTAGTAAGTAAATTTTATCTCGTCAAGGAATTTGGACAACCTCAGGGGCCTTAAGACACCATAAGGGCTTCAGGGAACATGAAATAAAAATGAAACCAAATATATCTCAAAGGAACAAGACTCCAAAAGAGGATTTAGATAATGCACATTCACTATAGTAGAACTAACTAGAGTTGGGTGAATGAGTGGGTATGAAATTGCAATTAGTACCAAGCATGTTCATCTCTACACATGATAACTAGCTGACTAACTTTGTGATGGTTGATAGATGACATAATGATATATTATAGAGAGGGGATGTTCTATGTAGTATATTTAGGATGATTTCCTCAAAGGACTTTAGGTCATGAAATGTTTCACCAATCCTACGGGCCATTTAAGAGTTCCCCTTAAACCCTAAATAGGGGTATTATCAAAAATAAATATAAAATGAATGCCTTTGGGCCATTCAAAAATGAACGTTCTATTCATTATAAAAAAAGTAAAATTTCAATTAGAAATTGATAGATTATTCCTAGAGTATCTCAATGGTTTTGTTTTTGTAATAATTTATGATATCATTTTGTATTTTAACATATTTTAAAACCATGAGATTCACTTATGTATCATACATGAGACACTTAAAAGGAAGGGGTATGTGTAAAATTAATTAAGAGTAGTTTATAGATTCAAAATGTTTCCTTTGTATTCCATATTTTCTCTATGGATGGAATGTCAGTTGATCCTGAGATGGAAAATGTACTATGTTAATATCCTAGAACAATGAAAATAACTTAGGTATGTCATTTCATTGGTTTAAAACGTTACTATGTATGATTCAGTCAAAACATTTACTCATTGGAAAACCCATTAAATAATATTGTATGTAAAGGGGGTAAGTTTTTTTTGGACAACAGAATGTAATGAATGTTTTGATGTGCTAAATAGAAGATTGATCAATGATCTAATATTCGCTATATAATATTAAAATTATGGGTTTTTGATATATAGTGTTTCATAGAGAAGAGATTTGGTTATTTCCTAATGAATAATGACAAATATATTTTACATGAATCAATATATTATTATACTCATTAATATAACTATAAAATTAATGATCTAGATTAAAATATTTAAGACATTATTCGAAGATATGGAGAATGACACGAGATAAAAATAGATCACAAAATCCTAAAGAAATATTTTTATAGGAATAAATCGATATAAGGTAAAGGTGATTACATGAGTTAATCAAGGATTATGACTTCCCAATACACCACCACTTGGGGAAAGAGAATAAAGAAGCATACACAATAAGTATAAAAGATCACGGAGGTCTAACCCAAATGAAGATCGATGTGGATCATATTTCTCATGTATGTAGTAATGTTTTATATTGAAATAATTAATGAAGTAGGAACATCACTCCTTTTTTATGTTATTTTGAAACTATCAATATTATTATTCTTTTCATTTTGATGACATGATAATTAAGAATCAAATTAAAGATGTGAATGATAGGAAATATCTAGAATTAGTTTTGGAATATGGTGTTATGAAATATAGAAATATATTATGTATTAAATATATAATAAATATAAAAAGATAAATATTGGATAATTTTCATGGATCAAGAATTTCTATACACCTTCGTAGTATATATATTTATAGGGATTTGAGGTAAACTTTTTTATGGGATAACAAAATTCAAGAAATTGCTGATTATGTGTTCAAATATTTTGGGTTTTCAATAGGTGACATCATGGAGACAGAAAAATAGAGGATTCAGAAATCCTCTTCCTATTTCTATGTTTAAATGGGATGATATTATCATGAACATAGTCACAAGAATACATAAGACCCCTAAGAATCATTTTTAAATGTAAGGTATCATTGGTCACCTAACCAAATATCCACATATACTTAATATAAGAGAATATTTAACTTCTAATATCCTTGTTAGGGTCTATATTAATGATGATTTAAGACATTATAGAGAACCTATTTCGATGGTGTATGATCATGATTCTTGTTCTACATCGAAATTCTTTATGAGTATTAATATGCCACTTGATACAGAGCTTTATTTAGACACTACCAACCATCACAAAACTAATGGGTGTTCTAAAATAGCCACTAAAACTATAGAAGACATGTTGATTTTATGATTAAATGAAATTAAAGGTTGGTAGGATTAGTATTTAAATTTTTTATAGTTTTAATAAAAAAATAGTATCCATTGAAGTATTCAAACGGTTCCATATGATGAATTATATAGAAAGAGATATCATAATCCATCATGATGGGAAGAAGTTGGTGAATTTATACATGTTCTTCCATAAGTAAATCAAGATATAAAAATAATGGTAAATATCAGTCATGATATTATTAATGTTTCTCAATAGAGAAAAAAGAATTATTATGAAAATAAGAGTAAGGATTTGTAATTTCAAGTGGGATATCATGTTTTCCTTAATTTATCTCCATGGAAGGGTGTTAAAATTTCAAAAATAATTTGAATATGATCCCTTCAGACATCCTACCCTTTAAAATCCTTGAAATAATTGTAATTGCTTCTTACTATTCATAAATTATACAAAGACTCAAGAAGTACATGATGTGTTCCATAGGTCATAATTAAAGATGTTTATAAAAAACTCAATGCATTTCCTCAACTATGATGAAATAGAACTAGAAGACGATCTATCATGTTGTGAATAGAACATCCAAATTCATCATAGTAATGATATTTTATTGAATAATCCTATTAATAATTTGGTAATGTTACATCAGAGAAATAACAAAATACATGAATCAATGTGGGTACCATAGGATGTTGCAATGAATAACTTCCATCATTTGATTATAATTTAGTATTCAAAAAATATTGTGGAATAATTTTTTCTTATAGGGAAGTTTGAAAATCAGCATGAATTTGTGATTTATTTCATATCTAAAAGTAATCTATTCAATATCTTACGATTCATGCAACATCAGGTTCAGACGAAACATGATACTCTATTAAAAATTTTATTAAACAATACCATTTAAACTGAGATGTTAAAATCGAGGTTTTTAATTAGCCTAACAAAATTATGAAAAATATATAGTTGACACACAATCATTAGTTATCTTCTCATTATATATAAACAAAATAATCACTTTTAATGTAAAATAATTGTTTTCATGAAAACATTATTTTTTAAAAGAATAAACATTTATTATTAAAAATTAATGAGATAATTTATTTTTTAGAAATTTAAAAAATTGAAATGATAAAATAAAAAAATAAATTAATTTTTTTTGATAAATATGATCTTGGGGTTTTTTGTGATTTTTTTTAAGAGATTTATTGTTTCGATGAATCATTAAAAATAATGATTTTTTAAACTCTATTTTTTGTTTAAATTATTTACAATGATAAAATATATTTAAAATTGTTTTTAAATATAAAAAAATTTATAATATATTCAATAAAATTTTCTTCATCTTCCTCTATTTCATATTTAATTTGTAAGGGTCCCCCATCATCCCTTGAAATGGGGTTATAAAAAAATTAATAAAAATGAAGGCCTTCTGGCCATTCGGGCTAGGGTATAATTTAATGTTGAATGATTACAATTATGTGAATTGAATTTTAAAAAATGATATATATATATATATATATTTTAATATTATTTTATATTATATAATAAATACAACATAATTTTTTTTCTTAAACTATATACCAATTTTACACAACTTTTTTACTTTGAATAATATTTGAATAACTAGGGAAATATTGATAAATCCACATTCATTACTCAATATAAATATTTTTTTGGTAAAGAATAATTATTTATGAATTAAAATTATTTTTCAAGGCATGGGGAATAATTTTAGGAGTCCATTTCTTAGATTTATACTTAATAGATATTGGGGACACTTTCTAGGGGAAATGATTATCATGAGTAGGTGTATATTCTTTTTTTGGGAGTGGTGATTAGAATATGATGATTATATCCTGTTGAAGTGGGTGTATGTTCACAATCCTTTTTTCAGTATACTATAGGGGAGCATGCCTCATAACCCTCCAGGACTAGAATCAGGGTTTGTTTCTACTGCTTGATGGAGTGCTGATGAGTCATCCCTGGTATGGGGAGAGTTATGTGTCTGTACCTTTGGAACTATTGATGTGTCTGTTATGATATTTTGGTAATATTCTAGGATATGGGAAATAATTTATTTATAAAATTTCACCACCATCAAGAAATGTTTGGTTACTTCAGTGGTCAGAATGGGAATATATATCCATTTCATATATGAAGTAGGTGTATGTACCTACACCTGTCCTCCATTTCTTGTCAGTGGAAACTAGTAGTAAAAGTGTGTTGGGGAATAGAGTTGATTTTGCCATTTATTTTTCATCAGGTATTTCTGAACAAATTCATGGAGTACTTCGAAACGAGGTTGTTGGTAGACATGATGAGTGAAGGCATGTGTATGTTCCTGCTTACGGGTTACCACCAAATTGGGTGGGTGGGATTCTTTGAATACTGAAAAATGAGTCTACTGGGAGGTTTGATGATTTTAATAACCTGTATGTTCATACTCATGGTACTCCACCAGATTTGAACTGAAGGATTGGTTGGGTACTACCATTCAAGTCTTCTTGCGGACAGAATAAAGGTCTATGGGTGTATGTTCCCATTATCTATTTTCCACCAAATTGGGTTGTTGGTCATCTCCAGAGGAGGTAAAGGAAGAACACTACACCATATCATCTGGTTATTGTCACTAGTTTTCCACCTTGGGTTCCCAAGTCTAAGAGACCTAGGGCAGATAGATGGATACACCACCCACATCATGTTCATGGATTACATCCAAACAGTGTTGGTTGTGACGATTATTGGTAGGATATATTTGGAATGTTCCATTTGGTCCATCAATCATCATTTATTTGACAATTGATTATTATTATTGATCTAGAGTTCTTTTCATTCATCATCCATGCTTGGGATGGTACCTTGTTGATGGTAATATCAAACTAGAGAAATAGATACCAAGTGTTGAAGATATCGATTCAGTGATGGAATCCTTTGATTACACGAGTATCCAATATGAGCAGTATCCAGGGAATTCATGGGTTTGAACCTTAAGGAATCTATTTGGAATGAAGGTATATCGTAGAAAAGAGTGCATATTTATATATGAAAGACATGATTAAAAAATCACATTGAAGAAACATCTTTTGGATGACCATATGTATGATTGATTTCCTTGTGAGCCCGCTTATATTAAAAGGGGCCGTGAAGATGTGTAACATCATTAACATGGTTATGAATTCTGGTAGGGTTCACCATTTTTACATATGGGTGAAAAAATATCCCAACCTAGAATAACCAACTGCCATTTTTTATAGAGGTTATTTTTTCAGGTGACCCACCACCTTGGTTAAGGATTCTCATTGCGTTCACCATTTTTGGGTTTCCCATAGAACATTGGTTCTAATTAAGAGACTCTATTTATGAATTGTTTATATTTTATTTGGTTATGCAACCAGAAACACCCAAAAATTCTATATCAAAAGGGACCTTCTTTCAATAAGATGATATTCATTAGGTATGTTTACCTACGATACGTCAAAATTCACAATGGTCGAGAGGATGAGAGTTCAGGCTAATAACAACCTTTTTGGGTGGAATTATTTCCTACTCTGATACCCTCTTATAGATTTAAGATATGTTCCTAAATACTTTATTAATTCCCATGTATGTAATGATTTAGCCCAAAATTTGTAATCAATTATTAGCATTTGTTGAATTTAAAATCATCTGTTTATATTCAATGTACATCATTATGGGAGATATATGTTTCTATATGAGGTTCCCCATTGATGGAATCCTCTTATATAATAATGAGGGATTGTTTGGTTATTATCATTTGGATGCGGGCTTTTAATACACTAAGTGGGGAATTCTATAGTTAATGGTCATCCACATAAACAAATTTCACTCTATAATTTATTTTCATCCAGGGATACAAAATATTACTCTGGAGTTTATCATCATACATGTAGACAAATATTTCTGTGGACTTTATCATTATTCACAATAAAGAAATCTGTTTTGATGTTGGGAATGAACCCATGGATACCTATGTGTCCCTATGAAATGAATCAGAACCCTCGTAGTTCGGTACCGCTTAATGGGAATCTTTTTTCCTTTTTAATGTCATGTGATATAGAATATACCGAATAGTTTAATGTCGCGTGGTATGGAAATTTTGGAGAAATGTACCTAGTAAATTCTTGGTGTGGGACCCAAGTTGAAATATCCCAAAGAAAGTGGAAGGGATATGAGATTCCAACATGAATTCGACCTTGATGGGAATCTGGATGAGAGATAACATGGTTGATTTGAGGAGTTGGGATTGAGCTTCATGGAGGATTCCTATGTATCTTGTTTGGAGGGGAATCAAATCCATCGTAGATTTGAACGTCTCTTAGTGGAGTATGGCACATTGGGAGAAATAGGTTGGGACATACTCATAACTTGGATTCCCTTATAACAGGCTCCAAGAGATATGTCTTAACTCTTGGAGATATAATTTCCCATTATATTAGTCTTACTACTAAGGTAGATTCTTGGATGAAGGGAATTTGTATTAGAATCATAAGTAGGATTTCCAGTGAGCTCTATCCCTAGGTGAAAGCATCCTAAGTATCCGAGTTATGGTGGGAATCAAAGTTCTCTTAGTTCATTCCTCTCATAGGGGTGTATGGACCTATGAGTGGATTAATTTGGGGATTACTCCAAAAAAGATTGCATAATAAATTGGTTGTTTTGATTGGTACTATCCTTTTAGGGGGATGTCTATGAAACTCATGCCTTAGGTATAAATCCTATATAACTTGGTTATAGAAGGAATTAGATTTCTAATAGTTCTTTATATGAGGTGGATTGCGCAGATGTTTTAATCATCACAAATGTGTAATCCCACTTGAGCGTGATTGATGTGAGAAAAAGAGGATTTTGAAGATTCAACAGAGGCACACACATTAATTCCTTAAATAACAGAATAGGTAGATGATATGCCAGAAGAGGCTAGAGCTACAACACTTCCCTCTATTTCTATTTAAATTATATGATGATCCACAGATTGGGAGTGAAGATGGTGAATTTTTTAGAGATAAGTGAGACTGAAACCTCCTACATGAAAGGCCATGATATTACACTAGGATGGATACCCTAAAATGGTTCTCATATTGGGGACAAACATATCCTTTGTCGTGAAATAAATGAATATGTGGTCCTTATCTACCATAACAGGGAATGTAGGATCTATGTCTTAGAGACGAAAATGTGAGGATAGTGTCCTATAACAAGAATCCAATACCTTGATCTCCTCAAAACTATCCCTAGGGTAAGGGTCTATGTGACCGTAGATATTAAAATCTACAGATGTATTGAGGATTGTGACCTTCTGTTATGACATGTGTGTGAAACCTCTAATCATAGAATCACAAATCGAAATGGGAGACATGATGGTTTACTTATTCATATGATTCGGTAAACTAGGAGGTCTTGGATGATTTTTCAACATGATATCTTTTGGACAATAGATCCATAGAAGAAAAAGACATTCCTAGAATGGATTTGAGAGAGGACTAATGGACGGATCAAGCAAGATGAACGGTAGGATGAATGTTAAGGAATGTCGCTCAAGTAAGTGGTGTGTAGGTATGGGGTGCACATATAGCACTGGGTATTTTGATGTCACCTTCAGTGAAGAACAACCAAGATTACAAGACTTGTGAGAGAATTGACTCACCCCTTCAACAGTCTTCACGGGTATTCTACAAAGTGTGGGGAAGAAGTTCTTATTTGAGGAGTAGAGTGTTAACTAGTAATCTTCATTGGGGGGGGGGGGGGTTGAGCGATTGAATAATGAAAGAATTTTTAATTTTAACACTAAAAAAACATAATTCATACTATTAATATTTCATTCTCTCTCTTTAGGTGTTAAGGATCCACCTCATTGGTTTTGGTGTAATTGGGAGAAGTACCAGGTTTACCAGAGAAGCAATCGATCTCTAAGTAAAAATGGAGACCCCGAGTGTCTATTTATAGGAAAATATGTTACCATGAGTGATGGTGACTATGTGTGTATGTGAGGTGGCATGGAAGTGTTTGTTCCCTACCAGTGATTCAGGCCACCTTGGGCCAACTCAAATTAGATCCTTTTCAAATAATGAAATTCTCCATATATTTTCACCTCCTTTTCCTAATGCATTTCCATTTTCAGTTTTTCATCCATGTGATGGAACAATGTGTCAAAAAAGCCACCCACTCAATATTGGATCTAAATGAAAGGAGGGTCAAATTATGAGGTAAAATTGGATAGAAATAGGAAATCAGTCGTACTTGTTCTGGGTTTTTGTGCAAGATGGTGGAGGGAATGTAATTGTACCCGTCTATATATAAGGGATTCCTTTATTTAAAAATCACCATGGATTTGGAAAAATTGGCTCTATGTGCTCAAGAATAACATGCTGATATTTGTTCTTGCTGAATATTTTCTTCTTTGTGCAACTACTTAATGTATGATACTTGTGTGCCCAACATTTATTGACACACATTCACACTACAGTTTCACTTGTGTGCCTTAATGACTTTATCAATTTATCTTGGTTTTCAATTTTTTAAAAAGGAACAATCACTAAAGTGAAGTTTCTATTACTTTTTAAGTTCAAATCACTACCAAAAGAATTTAAAATACTGATGAATTGGATAGTGGGAATACTAAATAAATGATGGAGATCATGGGGCATGATTACTAGGATGTCTATGACACTAATTTTCTTGATCTGGAAAAATATTTTTAGAAGAATCATCAAGAATTTATGAAGAGTCATTATTTATCATTTCAGGGTTATGGTAATCTTTGTTAAGCCAACATACTAGATCCAAAGAGCTATATCCTGATATCTCGGTTCTATGACAACAAGATCATTTCATTTTCCCTTATTTATTGTGAAGGTACATATATCAATGCCGGAATGAAATCCAAATATTCAGTTGTGAATCACACCCCATGTGCTCTTGAATTGAAACCACACATAGTCAAACTAAAGCTAAATTTCTATTCATCCATATTATGATATTCATAGATAGGGCATCCAAAGGTCCGGAAGAAATGTTGGGTCTTTCTGCTCAGAGGTAGTGTTAAACCCGCATGGATGTGTGTGTAATGGGTGTGAAAAACATGTGCGGAGTTTAATAATGATATGAAAGGAAATGGAATTTATGGAGTTTTGTGGGTAGGGAGGATCTATGTGTATAGAAATGACAATTTATTTTTCCAAATATGATGATCCAATTTTGTCTAGAGAAAAATTCCCTCCATATTATTCATGGAGAAGTGGGTATCATCTTGTGGGTTGAATATAATATCTATAATGCTCCAATCCTTGGAGATATATACAATGAATTCATTAATCCAAAGGAAACATAGAATGATGTAGAAAAGAAACCTACATTGGCATGTGATATACAGGAGATATATCATAAAATTGAGAATAAAAATCCCCGCGAAAGAGGGTATATTCATCCTAATGTGTGGATGGAAATATTCCTGATGAAGATGAATTAGAAAGGCCGCACATTCATGTGTTAACAATCTATCCCATGGTAGAGAAGAGAGGTGTTCTTAGAACAGTTTTAGCCAACACTAGATAAATAAGAGTTTCAGACATGGGGTTATGAAGTCAATTTCAAAACTCCAACCAATTTGCATCTTGTGGGTTTCCTGGACTTCTGGCTTAGTGTATATTTGTTTCAAGTTTGAGATTCAAAGGGCAGTGTAAGGACTAGAAATTTTTTATAGAACCTAATCTTGGAGAGAGAAAAATGGTGGGTTTTGATTCCCCTTTTTTAGAAATGACCCATAAGAAAATATTTCATATGCATAGAGGTAAGGAACCTTTTTGAATAATTGGATTGTCATGTTTTGTGGGGATGGATCATGAGTCAATTCAGAACCTATGTTGTGTAGAGTGGGATCAAGGTCAAAAAAGGTTTGTTCCAACCATTTGGTTGAACTTTTTCTAGTATTTTAACCCTATCATAAAAAATTGTTGACATTAATAAATGTTTTTTAATGATCAAGGAATTAAATTTCTTTCTTTATGATAATCCTCTGATAAGATGATTGGATTATAGTTAGAGACCCTATTTAGAGTCGATTATGTATACTCCAGATTATAGGGATGGTTTATTGTCCACTAGGATGGGAAGTGAAATCGTATGTGAGGACTATGGTCCCTATATATTTTCATGATACTTAAAATTCCTGTAATATATTACTATACGCATTATAGTTCACATTTCTCTAGAAGATCATCCAAAGATGGCTCAAAATTTATGGTTTCTAATGGTCATGTAGAAGATAGGGGATGTGTTTAATCTTCCTGTAGTTGATGAATAGAGTGGATTCAATATATGGTATGTTTAGTCTTTTATTTACTCATATCATGAAGGTGGGATAAACAAGAACATTCCTCATGTTGGAGTAATGAGAGGGAGTTGAAAGGAATCCCCTAAAATGGAAGGTTCTTATTCTCCTAAAGAAGCAGATTCCTTGTATTTGGAGGGTGTGGATGATGAGGATCATATATAACCAAAATGACATTTTGCAAGATACAATTCTCCAAATAGAATCAAGCAGGATACTCCAACATCACTGATTCAAGTTAAACCAAGGTAGTCTAGTCATCATCACATAGAAGAAATTTTGGTTCTTTCTTCTCAACCACTATCTATGATAGATGGGATGGGGAATCCTGTCAGGTATTAGGCTTCATGATCATATACAAGTCAAGGTGAAATTTATTATAAATATGTATGACTAGAGGTGGCTCAATCATGGATGAATTTTTTTTGATGATGAAACTATGTGTGAGCCATTACGTGAGGTGTTGCGTAATCCAGGAATATGATATCATCGAGAATAATCTAATATTAACTTTGAGAATAATAATATTAATATAATAATTCATATCTTGTTGCAGGATATTCTAATATATTAAATCGAAAATTCAATCTACGCCTCAAAATGAGTGAAGAAAATGCATGATCATGGTGTAACTAACTGGATTGACCCTACATCGCTTGAGGAATGGAGTGAATGTATTAATCTCAAAGATGTAATATGTCCAATTCTCAAATTATTTTCTGATTTTCCATTTGAATTTACTCAATATATTATTGCTTAGCAGAAAAGACCATCCTAAATTTCAGCTAGAAAAGGGAAAATTCACTGAAGTTCTATCTCCATAGTATAGCCCTGGTGGTGCCATGATTGGGGTTGCTGAGTCATCCTGTGAATCAAGATAGATGTCTCTAGTCCAAAAGGTCATATAGGATTAGATGGTGGGAGTCTTGCGGTATCCAATACCTATTGATAAAGATGATGATTATAAACCCCCCCCCCCATGAAGTGAAATAAGAAGACACATCGAAGAATGTTTGATGTGGAAAAATGCTTTACTAGGAGTAATAAGCCTTCTTTTCAGTATTAATTTCATCTTCATCCATGGAATGTGATTAATCATATTGTAATTATGGTAATTTCATCTATTTATTCCCTTATATATGTTACTAATGAGCCTATTGGAACTGCAAAGATCACTTATGATCAATTGTACATTCTTTAAATGAATCGGCTCATTTTACTAAAGAGGCATAAAGGCCAAATAAAACAATATCTTCTATCAAAACTACATTTATCCCTGCTATTGTGAGAGAGGAGGAATCTGGTATGCCAAAAGTGATTCATGAGAAGATATATGTATCAAAAATGACTTCTATTTCTATTATTTTTTAGGTTCTTAACAAGCACCAGAAACTCAAGAAATGACTAATATGGGCCCAACGACTTTTACATACGACGCTATTTGGGGTATAAACTCGTCAAAGGAGGGAAAAGAACCACCCACTTCAAGTGATCCTATAAGTGAGACTAACATAAGGCTTTTGAATACACTGGATGATATGATGAATCATGGAACGTCTTTTGATGTAGTGTTTGAACATGTTAATATTCCTAATACTCTAGAAGAATTTGATGTTTTTCTTTATAGAACCAATTAGACATGAGTTTTTATTATCCATCAAATAAATCTTCTTATGCCTGATTTCGTAACCATAATTGAGTCGAATTTGGAGCTCCATCTAAAGAAGTTTCTTTAGCGAAGGTTCTTATAAGAGACATTTATAATTTTTTTCAATCCCACTATTGAGTATGAGTTGTCTTAAGCAAACCTTGAGGTGGAAAATATTCATGGGATTCGTCTATCGAATCATTAGAAGGTTCAAGAAAGTATCCCCCACCAATAGGTTCCATCCAAAACTATTGAGGCTGGGAATGTTGGAGAGGAGTATTCTCAAGCCGGTGGCATATTGTTAGGTAAGGGTTACCAACCATAGTGAGTATGACCAGTCCTTCCAATATTTTAAAGCTAACCATGATATTGGGTTATCATGTATGATTTTAGCATCTATGGCTTGGTCTGATAGAGAAGATTATATATCAGCTTGAACAACATCATGAGGCCAGATAGCCACTATTCATAAGGGAGAAAAATATCTAACTTCTTTAAATGTATTATTCCGTGAGTACGTCCCTCTTTATGATAATGATTCTAAATTGGACCTAGTGATGCAGAACTCGAATCCCCTTAAATGTCATAAATCATGGAATGATATAGAGAAGATTTTATCTAAATCATCATTTGAGTGACTTCCTTCATAAATCACAGAACGCTCAGTGTTATTCAACATGTTAGGATTCAGAGGCATCAATTACCATGTAATCCACACTATGGTGAAAGAGACCATTCAGTGGTGGGAGTAAGATCACAAGCTTCGATAGGATCTAATAAAATACTAAATCTTTGCTAAAATTGATGATTCTTGAGAAACACTATCTCTAGGCGAGGCTAGTCATATTGCAATGCTTACAACATTTAAGTGGAAAGCTATAGAGAAGAGTGTTCAGGTATCATTTCTTCAGCAAGAGTTGGATGCTCCTATAATGGAAATAAAAAAAATTATTACTCAATATTAGAATCCCCAAAGGAGTAAAATTCATTTTAGATGATAAGGATGAGCTTCATCAGGACGAGGAGACCGAGGCTAGTCAACTAACGAAACATTAACATGCCGCTAAGGGGGATTAGGTGGCCATTCAATAAATGAAAAACAATATTGACGACTTCTTATGATTTATAATAGAGAGACTCCAATTTTTTATGTCCCTCTAGGGAATTTTTGTTTTCACATAAATGTTTTTTTTCTAATAATCTAGGTTTATATACCTATGTTTTAACTATAATGTTGATGTTTATTTATGTAACATTATATTTTGATACTAGATAATCAAAATTACAATGATATGGATCAAATTTTATCTATTTTTTAACTACGAAAATGGGTCTAGTTAGCATAGTTTTACTATTTCTATGATTATATGGACAACACAAACTTTTTTGTGTCATTTATCATTTTTATTGCTCAACATTTCCTAGAACATAAAGATTGTAGGTTCTATAGAATGAGGCTTGAATTTTTTTCCAGAGTTACCTTCATGGAAATTCACCTTGGTGAATTCAATATCTCATATTTCTGGAAGCAAATGTCATTCATGTTACACTAACAAGGCATGTTGTTTAAGTTGAACAACATTGATCCTGCATTTTAAGAATAAATCACAAATAAGGACTAATGTCTTGGAAGGTCCTGATATACTTTAGATACTTATAAGGGGAATCATGTATATTTATTTTTATGGTCCCAAAATATAAAACAGAAAGTAAAATGATAGAGTAGGTATCTCAAGATAACATAGTTTCCTCTAATTGAAAAACACGCTATATGGGAAATTTTATGCAAAGCCAAATAGGGAGTGTACTATATAGTCAGGTAGTGGTATCTTTAGGCTGGTAGGTTCATTTTGTGGATGAATTATACAAGCCCACTAGGGAAAACACATAATAGTTAGGTAATAAAGTTTCCCAGGAATTAAGAAATTATACTAGTGATAAAAAAGATGTCTACTATTTTGATATCTCAAGACCAAAATGCGTGTCTTTACTAATGAAATGTGTCTGAAAATAAAGGCTGGTGGGGAAATGTGCCAATATATTTAACAAATTAGGAACGATTAATATATGAAATCAGTGTATGAAGGAGGTTAAATTTTTTAGAAATGGGAATATATAATTTTTTTTATGCAGTTTAAGGTCATGAAAAAAGAACACCTTTCCATGCAGTTTCATGCCATGAAGTAAGGTCATTAAAGATTTTTTGATAATATTCTATGCTGTTTAATGTCATAAATCAATGAAATTATGGTTCTATGATGTTAAATTTCATACAAGAAGGACAATATGGGGATGTGTAGTATGAAGTCATGCAATAGGGAAATTATGGGCTTTTGCAGTTTAAAGTTGTGAAGCAAGGAAAATATGGAGATTCGTATTTTAAATTAATGTGAGAAGGATATTATGGGAATTTAATTTAAGGAATTAAAATATGAACAAAAATTCTATGGTTCTCCAATTCTTGTTAATTTGATAGGAAATGTGCTACCATAATCAAGTATGGAAATTGGAGAATAATAAGCTATGATTTTTGGATTCCAAAATCTGAAGAGTGATATGGAAAAAAGAATAATGACATTAGAGGAGGTCTCTCGCAATAACAATGTTACCATTTCTATATGAAACCATTATGGGGGTTGTATAATATAGGCCCAACTGGGGCATGTGCTACATTTCCACGTAGTGTAATTCTTATACTGACAAGACCATTGTACATGAAAATTTTATTCATGGTCAATTGGGAAACATATTGCATAGTCAGAAATAGAAGATCCCATGAATTATAAAATTCAACAGCTCAAAGCCGATCTTTGATTATGGAGATTCAGATCATAACAAGTATATAATATTATTTATGGAGAAAAGTTCTTGAATACAGATGGGGTATTTCGAGATGTGATTTCCAAATAATCGGTGAAATACACTCTCTATAAGGGTTCTATCCAAATGTAAGAAGTATGGTTCCAGTAGTTTTATTTCATACAACTAGGACCCTAATATTTTGGATACAATGGATGATATGTGGTCATATTTTCTAAGGTCATTCCAATATTAATTTAACTTATCGATAGGGAAATTTTAGAGAAGTATCTTTGAAAATTTTAGGCTAGGATAATGAAAATGAGATAAATACACAACATATAACCACATTAAATTTCATGTTCCTGCATACTTACATTAATGATTAATGGGAGACAAGAGGCTTCTTCCAAGAATAATGTTACCTTTATTGTAAAAAACCATTATGGGGGATATATTATGCAGGGCCAACTAGGGCATGTTCTATATAATCAAATAGTTGGATCCTTTGCTTGACATGCCCTTTATGCCGACAAATTTTATTCAATGACAACTGGGGAATGTACTGCATATTCAAGAGAATGAGATCTTAGGTATCAAATTTTTTTCCACTAGAAACTGAAGATTGATTATGAATATTTAAAAATATTTTTAGATTAGGATTATGGTGTGAAAAAATGGCATTGTACAATGAATAAACAAAGTTTTTTTTGACCAATACTGGCCATGAATTTAGAGTCCATTACATAGATATGACTCATTTGTATAAAAGGGGACATATCATGTTTTTCATGATGTGTTCTCTGAGGAGAGGGCCCAAACTAAAAAAGCATGTATAGATTTTGATCATATGAAGGAGAGGTGTAATTTCTATTAATCTATTGGTTGGAACTAAGATCGAAGGCCTATTTTTCATTTCATTTCTCAAACGGTATAAGAATAAAGACATACGTAGGTTTATGAATACTATGCATTTTAACGTCATACAGTGAGGGCTTTGAATTACCTAACATGAAGGGAAAGGGTGGATCCATGAAGATTTATGTCAAGTGGTATAGACATTATCCATGTAGATTTACATCATGTGGTAATTAAATAGGTGTATTTACACGAAATGTAAAAAGATAATGATGCTAAACAAGGAAATTTTGTCCATGTATCACTATGTATCATACCAGAGTAAGAATCACACTGTTTGAAGATTTAATAGATATGATATCACATATAATGTGAGAACTTGTATTAGACATCCTTTTGTAGGGATGAATCATACATAAAATAGTAGAAGATATTTCATGTTGTTATGCGGATGAACAGAAGGTTGAAAAATTAGACATCCATGTGTATCTCATAGGGGTGAGAATCAAGCCACACATAGTTATTAATTCAAGGTCCATTTAGTTTGTCCCTAGAAAATGAGACGATATTGTCGGGATTTTTAGGCCATACAACTAGGACCATTGATAACCACAATAATATTTGAGACACCTTATTTATGCAAAGAATCTCTTTACCCAATTCCTAATCCCATGTGAGTTGTGCTTGATTTGAGAAACAAAGAGCGGGGAAGTTTTCTTCTACCACACAAAGGTAACATACATGAAGGATAGCGGTATAATGGTTATGTGGTGGATGAGATAGGGTATTGGGAATGGGCGTCACTACATATCATGCTAGAGAAAGAATCATTGAAAGCATAGTTCACAAAATTTTCTCCCCATATCAATCCGGTTTCAATTGGGGAAGAGGATTTCTGTATAATTTCTAGGCTGATGATTGGGACTAATATAGTATGTCTAGGAATCACTATGTATATCATTGTAATAAGAATCAACATACATGTCTTGTAAGATTTCCTACATATATCTGAGTCACACATGGAGAAAACAATGGGGTTTTCTCTTCCAAAATCATTGCTAGGCACGAGTTTGGTTATCGAGGAACTGCCATGTATCTCATTAGGATGAGAATAAAGTCACACATAGTTCCTGAAAATTACCATATACAGCTTTCATTCATACACATAGGGAAAGGGGGAATTTATTTTATATATAGCTGGACCTGATATATGATATCTAAGTGTCACAACGAATCTCATTGGAAGGATAATCCAGCCACACATTGTTCTTAGAGAAATATTCCCTATGGTGGTTTGACTCATTCATACAAGGAGGGTGGGATCTTTTTATTATCTTGATTTCACCCAAGATTTGGGAATTGGGCTTCCCTACATATCTCATTAGAATGATAATCAGGTTATTCATAGTTCTTGAAGATGATTCCCCACAAAAATTATATTCCAATATGCAGAAGGGGGTTTTGTTTTTTAGTCATAGTTGGGCCTGATATTTGATGTCTGGACATCTCTCCAAATATTATTAGAATGTTAATAAATCCATAAATAGTTCATTATTTTAGTATTTCGTGGTGCATCAAGAATGTGGGTGACATGATGTGAAAGAAACATTCAGGTTGGACTATGGGATATAACCCAGCTGACACCACATATATTACTGGGAGAAATAATCATGCCGCTTGTAGTTATTAACTGGTTCCCCAGGTAGATATGATCCATACACAAGAAGTTAACGGGATTAATGATTAATGGTGTATGGACACATGATTCGAGATCTGGGCATCACAACTTATCTTACTGAGGTAAAAATGTAGCCTCCTATAGTCCTTGAAGGATCTCCATATGATGGATAGATTTGAACGCACATGGGGGTGAAGAGACTTTTTCAACAATGGCTCTGGACCAATGATTGGAGATTTGGGAATCAGTATGTATCCTTCCAGTGAAGGAATCAAGGAACACATAGTAAATAAACGTGGTTACCCACACCAATTGAATGTTGAGGTTATAAATAGGGTCATTAATACTTTCCATAATATTTTTAGGCCCAAAACACAATATGATATGAGAATAAAGCTGTAATTTATAGAAGGGTTCCTAGTATATAATTAAATCATAATAAATGAAAACTGAAATTGATTATTTTATCGTTGGGGATGGTGCCAACATAAGAGCTCTGGGTGTCACTAGATATCTCATTGGAATGAGAGTCAAGCCATGCGTAGTTCTTGAAAAGGGTTCCTTGTGATTATCTAATTCAAACATAAAGAGAAATGGGGTTCATGTGAAAATAGGTGTGGAAATGATGTGAGAAATGGTTAATCATGAAAGAGAATCATATTTAAAAGGACCATAAAGAATTTAAATTTCTAGTATCATGGGATATTTTTTAACATCAAATGAAGGAGATGTTAACTATACTGTTTAATTTCAGGTGTTGAGGAAAATAGAGTTTTGGAGTTTCAAGTCATGAGACCAGGTCCTCATGCCATTTATTTTATGGTTTTGATACAAGTTGTAAGATGATACACATTTTAACTTCATAGAGAATTAATATACGTGGTATTATGTATTTTAACATCATGTAAGTAAGACTTTGGTTGTTATGTAGTTTAACATCATGCAAACAGGATTTACTCTATGGGATTACACATAGTATTTCATCTAGAACCCTGCATTGGTTTGAGTTTCAATGAGTTCTCCAACAATTGATATAAAATAATAAGCCCCATTATAGTATACTTTTTATATTTATTATGGTCCACCCCACTTTGGCACATGTTTTGGAGGCTTATTTCCTGGCATCATTGGAGTACTGAGAACCAATACCAATTCTCCTTGGAGGAATGAATTGGTTGTACATTTTTCTTGAATGATCATGATTTTTGGTTATGATATACTTTTATTTGATTCAAGGTATGTAATATATTTTCTTTCAATCAATCTATATAATTTAGTCACTTTTGATACTGATCATCTATAGATAACTGATCACAAAAAACAACTTGGAGTGATGGAATTTAAACTTGAATGGGCAGAACTACTTTTGTCATGTATTCGAATTACTATAGGGTTGACCTTATGAAAACACAAGTATTGTTCCTATAATACCATAAGGAAAGAATTAGTTTATCAGGACAATACATTTTATCATTATGCAGTGTATTCTAGAGTATATTGGAAAAGGTTTTGTTGAAAGCATCTATCTGTCCATTTCCAATTGCATGATAGTAGGATGAATGGTTGGATTTGATGTTGTATTCCTAATATAGCTTTCCTACACCATCATAATAGAAATTAGTGCCATTTTTGGTCAATATGGTATGAGGGAAACAAAAGCTTGTACTGAAATTATCATTATAAATTCTAACAATGTGATTGGCTCCAAATACATTAAGTGGTATTGACTCAGGCCATTGAGAGAAGAAATTTGTAGCGGTAAGGATATACATGAACTACATAATCGTATTTTGAGTATAGGGTCCCAGTACATTCATTCCCCATATATAAAAATAACATGGATTACATTGTTATATATAGTAACACTGGGGGTTGATGACTGATGTTTGGATGATCATGGTTGGGAGGACGTTTCATAATTGAATATGCGCAATCTTGCATCATCAAAGGACAAAAGTATCCAAACCATAAGATTTGAACAGAAATCCTATACCTATATTGTAGTCCCTACAAAATTGTACATGTATTTATTTCATCATAGAAACAGTTTCATCCCCACAACCAAATCTATGGAGAATTCCATCAAAGACTCATATATAGAGGATCTTCTAGTGACTTGTTCCATTATAAAGATGAAAATAAATGCTCATTGCTTGGATTTTTATTTTCCATCACAATTCGGTGGACGTAATCCATGTTGTAGATATCCTATATTTGGTTTCATCCATCCGGTTTTAGGAAAAATTATTTGAAAATTGGAATGATTTCATTGATTTCCTCAATCATGATTTGAACTAAAGGTGAAACCACATGATCATGAGCGAGGATGATGATTGATTCATCAAATTTTGAATATTATAGGGCCATAAATACATTTTCCAATGCATCAGATTTGGAATTTTGTTACATTGGGACATTAAGCAATGATGGTTTTGAGGAAATCTATGCCATTAACCCTCAAACATAATCACATAAGGGGATTAGTTACTATTTTCAAATGGATTAATCCCCAATGAAATTATTGATTAGAAATTGTGAATCACCATTCACCTCTAGGTGATCCACTGGTAATTTGAGTTCTAATTCGATACCTACAATGAGAGCCTGATATTGTAACTTATTATTGGAAGCACCCTCTGATAATAAAAATGAGTATAGACAACCACATTTTTTGGGGAGATAAGTATAATTCCTAACCCAAATTTTTTATTCTTTTTGTATTCCAATCTCATGCCCATTGATCCTATGGATGAACGTCAATGTATGTTTCCCATGTTCTTGGAAAATCCTAGATAGAGAAGATTCATTCATCTAGAAGATCAGTATTAAATGACATTTTGTTAGTTGATGCATGTTAAATAGGAAATTAAACTAAGGCTTGGTGTTCTACAGCTTTCTAATGAAGAATCTATATAACAAATAGCTATAGACTAACTGACCATTGTGTCAGACATCCTATTAGCATAGTATGAATATAGAAATGTTTTTTCATGTACTTATGAAAGGAAATATAGAAATCGTGATATTTTAGGTAGTTCCTCATATTTTGGGCTACAAATATTATTGTTGGGTAGGTCCTCTGAATATCTTAATATTGATTCTCTATGTTGATCATGGTTAGATTGATATAATAAAGGTTATTTTAATTCCAAACATTGTTATTTTATACAACTAAGGTACCCAATGATCACTCCATGGTTATCAGATAAAGAATTAGAAGCTTTCTGTCAACATCTTTCATCAATACTAGTGGACTAAAGATTTATTTCATGAGGGTATCAAATGGCTCTTGGAAATCATTGGGGTAATGCCCCAAACCTAATTACCCAGAGTCAGTGCCTTATTACATAACATTGGCATGATCACAAGGAACTCATGTCTCGAAAGACCGAGAAGTTTAGTATTTTTGGAAACAAGATTCATACATAAGTTCAACTTTACAGCTTGAAGAGAAAAAAAAATTTCATTAGAAACATCCAAGCCTCCTAGATTATGCATGTAGGTCACACATAACTAACGTCTTCAAATCCTGGGAAAATGAAGCATAAGAAATGGGTGAGCTCAAAAGCTCAGTAAGGGTATGTAATAGAGTGGAAAATGACATAAATATTAAGCATGGTAAATAATTGAAACCACATGCCTTTACCAATAATAAAAATGAATTCTTTTATGGAAAGAATATGAGCTGAATAAATAATGACATAATAAAACATAATCATGGGTATTCTACTAGTCGAATGACCACATTAACCATCAATATTATTTACATAATGAGGGAAATTATAATGTTGGACATTCTGAAACATTTTTTCAAGGCCTCAGCCATGACATCTAAAAATGATTAAGGCCTCCACCAAAATGATAAATCAAATTGGGAAAGGGCCTCACCCAATTCAACATCTAGTTGTCTCTTGAGACATACCGATGCATCAAGGAGTTATATCAGGCTCCCCCTGTAACTTACTAAGTCCAATAAATTACTCATATGAAAAGGTTTAAACATATCCTAAACATTCTTATTAAAACTAGCATATGAAATGTCAATACATTAACCATAAACCATGAATGATATAAAAATATCACATCCACAGTCAAACATATCACAAAACCGACAATACAATATGGTTGTTTTCTATCATAATAAATCAACCTCAAATAACCTTAAAATCCATCGAAAGATGTTGACATAGCTGAATCAAAACCCTTTTTAGAGTAATATCTCTTTCTATTTTGAAATCATTTAAGAGTAAAATAATTATAAAACCAAACATTTACTTTGAAAATATTCTTATAAGCTTGTAAGCAATGCTTTGATGGGTTTATAATGGTTGAATATAGCCACACCCGTCGTATGCGTTAAAAAATACATTCTTACCATAATTTTGTCGAAAAGGATAAAAAGGACCATGTTTGGAAAACGACGGAAAGATTCATTTATAAACATCTTATAAAAAGTTTACAAGGGTATAAATTAATATAAAACATAATATATAGAATTGTAAAAATGTTTTGAAATACATTTTTAAGAAACATGGATGTGGATGATAAAGAGGTCCCAGTAGATAATTACGCATAAACAACCTCAGATAATGAAGAGATTGTGAAATAAACCCTCACCTTGTACTTTTTATTGTTTGAGGGTAGGTTAACCTCTTGTATAATGGTGAAATAATTGTTATTAAATTATAAAATAATCATATTCATTAATATGTTATAATATATGATCTTTTAACATTGAGTTTTTAATAATATCTTAGTATTATCAGCGTTTCGGGTTTTAACAGATTCGTCTTCTATATATTCTTTGTTATATAAGCCATGTTTCCTATGGATATGTTGTATATAATTCATATCCAGAATGATATCAAGTATTTAAACATTATTTTAATCATAATGTGAGAATTATAATTGCATGGATACAATGGGGAATGAATCTCATCACGTTCGTGGAGACCGTAGTCCGTACGTACACACGAGCGACAATATCATTATTTTGATATTAAAATTATATATATCTGGATGGTATATCATATTTACAGAATTAATATCATGTAATATTTATTATTCACATCAATTACATATCATTATTATACCCATCCAAATAATAATGTTTTTGAATAATAATTACACCACGACATGGAGACGGTAAGCTGTATGAACGCACGTATGATGACATGTCATTAAAAGGATAGATAGATTAATGAATATGATTTTATGATATTTATGAAAACATCATAGTATATAGAAGATACTGAATGTATTATTTTAGAAATGAAATAAAAAAGAATGAATAAGTTGAATAATAAAGGAACTTGAAAAAGGGTAGTGAAAACATTACCTCTTGTTCGGGTTCTTCCTTTTGATTTGATCAAAAGGGATCCTTAGGATGGATTTCTGATCAAACTAAGGCCTCTAGGTTGAAATTATTGAAATTGAGAGAGTATTTGGGCAGGGTTTGGCCTATCCAAAAGGCTTTTAAGGTGTGAATAATTGTTTAGAAGCGGTGTCCTTTTATAAGGGGGAGGAGGGGCTCTTAAGAAAAACTTAAAGTATTAATTTATAATAAATTCATATTCGGTTTATAGTGGCTCTAATGTAGATTATTCAAAGTATAAGGTTTTTATGCGTATAAATCCTTTCAAAAAATAGATTTTAGACAGGTTGGGGTCATTATTTTAACCTTAACATTTAGTTTTAACTCTTTGGTAATTAGTTTGACATTTACCATGTCACTTTGTATTTTTATATTATATATTTAATAAACATACTATATACATCCATGTGACCCCCAAGTGGTCAATTAATGATACACCAATCATGAAATAAGTCCTTTGGCCAAACTATAGATTTTTACGAATAGAATATCAATTAATAATATAATACTTGTTTAAAAACTCATTTTTGTCAATTTTGACAATATTTATTAAATGATTTTTGTTAAAGTCTTAAAAAAATTATTAAATAAAAAAAATTCATTTAATAAATCCTTACATGTCTTATTAACCAATAAAATTCGTGGATGAAATCAAAAAAAATCAAATTATATTTATTTTAACTTTTTTAATACCAATTATTTGATTCTTTCATTAATAAGAAAAATGGTGCATCATTATTGTGTCATAATTAAGTTTAATTATTAAACTTCTAAAAATTATAAATAAAAACCCATTAGGTAGGAAATATTTTTATAAATATAATTAATATTTATAGTCGAACATATAACATAGATAAGCCTATATAAATTTTTTTTCTAAAAGATATATGCTTTTGTCATTTTTGTATTTACTTTAACTTAATTAATATAATGTGTCCTTATCATCTACAAGTGGCTCCATGGGGTCTGAAAATCGACCCAAAGATGCCCATGGTCGGAAATGTATCAACCAATAAGGGTAGAACACGTTTTAGGGTAATTTATTATTTTTATAATATTATTTGTTACCCTTATTTACCGGATTTACCCTTTAACCATAGTAAATAAAATATTTACTGTAGTAATTTTTCAAAATGTATAAAAATAAAAGTTAGAAATTTGCACAATTTGGACCTCCTGATTCTAAATATGGAATCCAATTTTCTATATTCAAAACATATAAGTCGCAGAAAATAATTTATAATTAATTCCCACTGTCAAAACAAAAATCGCGTTTTTAGGAAATAATAATTATCAAAAGATTGACACTTGTTTATGTCCGGTTTAATTGTGAAATTATGTCCAATGACCAAAATTGTTTTAAATGGTAAAAATATATTTAAAATATAATTTAAAACCAATAAAATTCATGATTTATCACTTTTAATTATATTGATTAAAAAATTTGTTTTTAATTAAAATTTAGTAATTTTCACTATTCATCAAAATATAAAAGTTATCCAAAAAGTACCAAAATTTCACCCTAGGAAAATTTCAATATTCCAAATCCAAAAATAAATTCCATTTTGTGAGATAAAATTTATAAAATTTCAAAAACTGGTTATTACTATTCATAACAAATACTTTGATTGGTTGCGGTGTGTTAGAATCTCGAAGTTGTGTACAACACACACTACTGTATTATTCAACGAGAATCGTACCGTGGAAGCTTGGGATGTTACATTCTCCCCTCCATAAAATAATGTTTTCCTAGAAATTTATACAATACTACCGCAAGAAAAGACATGGGTGGTTCTTCATCATAAGTTCCCCGGGTTCCCACGTTGCCTCTTCCATCTTATGGTTCCTCCGTAAAAATTTTATCAGACGAGTCATTCAGTTTCTCAACAGTTGCTCTCTTTTATAAAGAATCATGATAGGCTCTACGCAATAAGATAGATCGGTTTCCATTTCTACTTCCTCATAGGTGAGTACATGCGTTGGGTCAGGCATGTATTTTCTCAACAGTGATACGTGGAACACATCTTGAACTTTAGAGAGACATGGTGGCATTTCCAAACGGTAGGCTACATCCCCAATTCGTTCTAGAATTTTGTATGGTCCGATATACCTGGGACTCAAGTTTCCCTTCATACGAAAATGTATAACTCCCTTCCATGGAGATACCGTCAAGAAAAAATGATCTCCTACTTGAAATTCCAAATCCTTTATTCGGTTATCGGAATAGCTCTGCTGCCAACTTTGAGCCGCTTTGATGTGGTTTCGGATTACCTTCACCTTTTCCATCGTTTCCTCCACCAGTTCTGGGCCTACGAGTTTTCCCTCACCAAAGTCATCCCAACAGGTTGGTGTGTGACTTATCATTCTGTATAACACTTCATATGGGGCCATCTGAATACTTGAATAGAAGCTATTGTTGTTGGAAAATTCCACTAGAGGTAAATATTGATCCCACATACCATGAAAGTCATGTGATCAAGATATAAACATGTTTTATAAGGTTTGAATAGTCTGATCTGATTGTCCATCAATTTGGGGGTGGTAGGCAGTGCTCAAATGAAGTTCAGTATCCAGGGCTTTCTGAGGACTTTTCCAGAATCGTGATGTAAAATGTGGATCACGATCAGAAACAATCGATATGGGTACTCCATCAAGTCTTACTACATCATTAATATATAGTTTTGTTAGATGTCAAGTGTTAAATCTTCCCTTATAGTAAGAAAATGCGCTGACATGGTAAGATGATCAATAATGACCCATATTGCATCATTCCTTCTTTGAGTCTTTGGTAGTCCCATGACAAAGTCCATCGTGATATTATCCCATTTCCACTCAGGTATGAGAAGAGGTTGCAATGTACCACCAGGTTGTTGCCTTCCAGCTTTCACTTGTTGATAAACCATACATTTTTACACAAAATCTGCAATCTCCCTCTTGATGTTGTCCCACCAAAAACATTCCTTCAAATCTCTATATATTTTGGTGCTCCCGGGGTGTATAGAGAAATTGGAACTCTGAGAATCATCCAATAATTCTATTTTTAGATCAGGTATATCAGGAACACAAAGTCTCTACCCAAATTTCAAAATTCCATCTTCGTACACAAATTCACTCAATCTCCCATCATTCAAAACATTAATCATCTTTTGAAACTCTTCACCATTGGTCTAAGAACTCTTTATCCTTTCTATTAAAGATTGTTTGGAAACCATTTGAAAAGGTATTGATGTTTCACCATCCATGGTGATTCCCATGTCCATCGTTACTAGATCAATGATAATAGGATCCCACTCAACTTTAATCTTGTTCAAAACTCCATGATATTTTCTACTCAAAGCATCTGCAACCTTATTTTCCATCCCCGGGTTGTAGTGTATCGTGCAATCATAATCCTTGAGTAGTTTAAGCCATCACTATTTCCACATGTTAAGGTCTTTCTGGGATTAAATATACTTCAAACTCTTGTGATCATTATAAATCTCGCATTTCACACCATAGAGATAGTGCCTCCATATCTTCAAATAAAAGATCACAGCCGCTAACTTGAGATCCTGAGTAGGATGGGTTTTCTCATGAATTATCAACTGTCCTGATGCATAGGCAAAAACTCTATCATTCTGCATAAGGAAGAAACCATGTCCTTTCTTTGATGCATCACTATAAATAAGGAATCAATCATTCTATGATGGTAGATTCAATATAAAAGAATTAAAAAATATTCTATACAATTCATCAAAACATTCTTCACACTCGTTTTTTCAAACAAATTTAACCCCCTTACGTGTGATCTTTGTTAATGGGTTAGCTAACCGGGTAGAATTCTGGACGAAATGTCGATAATAACTTCCCAAACCAATAAAATTGCATACCTCAGTTATACTCATTGGTTCTGCTAATCTTGGATTTCTCTTGTCGTAGAAGGATCAAAAGAGATTCCATATTTAGAGACAATATGGCCAAGAAAAGAAATCTCCTGAAACCAGAATTCACACTTGCTAACTTCCCATATAATTCAGGTCTTCTCAGAGTCTTCAGGATAATGCGCAAGTGATTTTCATGATCTTCGTATCTTTTGGAGTATACCATGATATCATCAATAAATACCACTTCAAAGTCCTCGAGGTATTCCGTGAAAAATCTTTTCATTAGATCCATGAATACAGAGGGTGCATTAGTCAATCCAAAAGGCATTACTGTAAACTCGCAATGCCCGTTCCTGGTTCGAAATGCTGTCTTCAGAATGTCTTCCTTCTTCACACAGAACTGATGGTATCCAGATCCAAGGTCAATATTTGAAAAGTATTGAGCTCCATGCATGTTGTCAAATAAATCATCAATGCGAGGTTGGGGATACTTATTCTTTATTGTTATAGCATTTATCACCCTGTAGTCGATATATAACCTCATAGATCCATCTTTCTTCATTACAAAAATGACAGGGGCACCCTATGGAGAAATAATAGGGCAAATAAATCCCATATTACTCAATTCCTCTAGTTTTTTCTTTAGTTCAGCAAACTCCACAGTGTCCATTCTATAAGGGGTCTTCGATATAGGCCATGATCAAGGAATTAAATCAATGGAAAATTAAATTTCTGGTTCTAGAGAATGTCCAGGTAAATCTTCTGGAAACACATCAACATATTCTCTCATAATAGGTACATCCTCTATTTGAACATTCCCTTCCTCACCCACAATCATTTAATTCTCTTCCTCCCCAATAATTGAATTTAGTTGATTTACTGGGTGTGGATCTAGGTATGAATTAGGTGGTGGCGATTCCGCTCTAAAGATAAGGTGTTCTTTATCATCATCATCAAAAATAGTAACCTCCTTCTTTCTTAAAATAAATTTTTTCTTCATGGTCTGAAAGCCAATCCATACCAAAGACTATATCAAATTAAGTCATAGGTATGATGATGAGATCAATAAATAAAGTACATTTATTTGATCTAATGGGGAATGATTCACAAAACATTGTTGCAATGATACTTCCTTAGGAGTTTTGACTGACAACTTCTTTGTTAAATCAAATTGGAAATACCTAATTTTCATAGAAAAATGGGAAGATATGAAACATTGCGATGATCCAGAATAAAATAAATCATTTTCTAAACTGGAGGAAACCATTAAATTACCTGGAACTACATCTTTCGGGGATTCAACCTCAGCAGTAGTGATTGTATAAGCTTGGCCTTGGTCCCTTGGCCTTTTCAGAGGTATGTTTCCCGGACTCTTATGACATTCATTTCCATAGTGTCCCATATCCCTGAAATATTAGCATTGAACATTGGTAACATCTTTATTTCCTTTACAATCACTAGCTAGATGGCCTTTTTTCCACACTTGTAGCATACTCCTCTTCCTTTTAGACAGGAACCAATGTTCTTTCATCCGCAATTATCACAGGGTGGAAATTTAATTCATCCATTCTTCACTATTTCCTTATTTCCTTTCCCATAGTGTTCAACAGATCTCTTCTTCTCTTTCTATGATTTAAATTCCTAAGACTTAGTAAATTCAACTTCTTGTCTTGATAGCACACGAGACAATATCATCGTATGATGAGAAGGATTCTGAGACCAATGCTCGACGGAGAAACATTTTTAACCAACCAATGAAATGATCAATCTTACTAATTGGGTTACATATATAATCTGCAACACACCTTACTAACTTTGTAAAGTTAGCCTCATACTTTGTGACATTCTTATCCTCATTTTGTCTCAAACTCAGAAATTGTCTTTCCATACCTTCTCGATGGTCACAAGGAATGTATTTTTTAAAAAATAGATCTTTGAACTCCCTCCATTCCATATTTGATACTTCATCATCTTCCTTTTTGTTTGAATCAATGAACACCATTGATTAACATCTATAGTGAGGCGGTAATATTCCATGATAACTTTTTCCCTTTCATTACTCCCCATGGAATGGAATATTTTCTCTAAAGAATTTATCCATTGCTCAGTTACTAAGGTATTTTTACTCACATTGAAATTTTGTGGGTGTTTTATCATGAAGCGGTCTAACATTGATCCTCCATGTTATAGATCAGGGTTCTCCATATGGGTACGGTTATTATTCATAACCTAATTGAGTTTTCCCAGTATAGTGATTAGATGATCAGCACCAGCTGCATCACTAACTCCACTATAATTATCTTGAGCAGGAGGGAAATGGCAACAATGAGTGTGTGCATTGATATAGTGTCCATTTCATCCACTAGGCGCCATTTGAAAACAATGGAATAAACTAGATCAGTTAATTAATCAAAATACATAATTCAATACTTGTGAAACACATAACATAAATTGAACAATTTATGTATATAATCCATAATCATAAGAATGTTTTCTTTGAGGATGTATATACTTATAAACCCATCATAATGGTTTCTAAATAAAATGAGAATTATCGTAAGCATATCCCCCGGGAGTGTCATAACCAAGAGTGCAGCAACGCACGTTATTGTGCACCAATTCCCATTCAAGTCTAGGTCAAAGCAGTGTTTTCATGTTTTAACCCTAGGTACATATGTGCCAGATCCTCCTCTGCCTGATCGTATCCAGATAGGGATGTATTGCTCGGAAAACTCACAAAATCTCTACAACACCAAAAATTAGGAAGTTCTTCTATACTAATCCTCAAAGTCTATCGTTGGGCTATGTGCTCTAATCAGAGTTTATCTAAATTTAGTTTACAAGGTTTTTACTAAACTTCCTTTGATACCAACTGTAACGACTCGACCCTAGTTACCCAGAGTCATTGCATTATTACAAAACATTGACATGATCACAAGGAACTCATGTATCAAAGGGCCGATCAATTTATTATTATTGGAAACAAGATTCATACAAACGTTCAACTTTACATCTTGACGAGAAATACAACACAAATATATTTAATTAGAAACATGAAAGCCTCCTAGATTATGCCTACAGGTCACTCATAACTAACATCTTTATATCCTGGGAAAATGAAACATAAGAAACGAGTGAGCTCAAACGCTCAGTAAGGCTACGTAATAGAAAGGAAAATGACATAAATATTAAGCATTGTAAATAATTGAAACAACATGCCTTTACCAATAATAAACATGAGTACTTTTATGGAAAGAATATGAGCTATGTAAATAATGCCATAATAAAACATAATCATGGGTATTCTACTAGTCAAATGACCACATGAACCATCAATATTATTTCCATAATGGGGGAATGTATAATGTTGGACATTCTGAAACATTTTTTAAAGGCCTCATCCAAGACGTCTAAAAATGATTAAGGCCTCGACCAAAACCATAAATCAAATTGGGAAAGGGCCTTGAACAATTCCATATCTAGTTGTCTAATGAGACCGACCGATTCATCGAGGATCTATAGCGGGCTCCACCCATAACTTATTAAGTCCAATAAATTCCTCATATGAAAAGTTTTAAACCTATCATAAACATTCTTATTAAAACTAGCATACGAAATGTCTATACCTTAACCATAAACAATGAATGGTATAAAAATAGAACATCCATATTCAAACATATCACAAAACATTCAATACAATATGGAAGTTTTGTAACATAATAAATCAACCTCAAATAAAGTTAAAATCCATCAAAGGTTGTTGACATTGATGAAATCAAAACCCTTTTTAGAGAAATATCTCTTTCTCTTTTGAAATAATTTAAGAGTCACATAATTATAAAATAAAAATTTACTTTTAATGTATTCTTATAATATTGTAAGGGATG
The DNA here is from genome assembly GCA_963277665.1 of Viscum album. Classification (NCBI taxonomy): domain Eukaryota; kingdom Viridiplantae; phylum Streptophyta; class Magnoliopsida; order Santalales; family Viscaceae; genus Viscum; species Viscum album. Next base: position 152,521,888 of record OY728150.1, read on the forward strand.
CTTCGACGAGTTTATAATGGTGGAAAATAGTTGCACCCACCGTATAAGTTAAAAAAGACACTCTTACCTTAATTTTATCAAAATGTTTAAAAAGGACCTTGTTTGGAAAATGACAGGATGATTCCTTTATAACCATCTTATAAAACATCAACAAGGATATAAATGAATTTAACCCATAGTCTATAAATTAGTAAAAAATTATTGAAATAAATTTATAAGAAACATGGATGTGGATGATAAAGAGGTCCCAGTAAATAATTACGTATACACAACCTCAGATAATGAAGAGATTGTGAAATAAACCCTTACCTTGTACTTTTACTTGGTTGAGGGTAGGTTAAACTCTTGTATAATGGTGAAATAATTTTTATTAAATTATAAAATAATTATATACATTAATATGATATCATATATGATCTTTTAACAATATTTGTTAATAATATCTTAGTATTATAATCGTTTCGTGTGTTAATGGAATCGTTTTTCTGTATATTATTTTTTACATAAGCCGTGTTTGTTATGGATATGTTGTATTTTATTAATATAAAGAGTTATATAAAGTCTTTAAACATTATTTTAATCATAAAAGTTAAATTATAATTGCGTGGATATGATGGGGAATGAATCTCATCGCGTTCGTGGATACGATAATCCGTACGTACGAGCGAGCGACCATATCATTCTTTTGATAATAAAATAATATAAAATTAGATGGTATATCATATATAAAAAATCAATATCATGTTATATTTATTATTTACATCAATTACATATCATTATCATGCACATCCAAATAATAATGTTTTTGAATAACATGTACACCACGACGTGGAGACGGTAAGATGTACGTACGCCCGTACGGTGACATGTCATTGAAAGATGGATAGAATACTGAATGTGGTTGTAAAATATTTATAATAAAATCACCTTATATAAAAGATAATAGATTTATTATTTTATAAAGTAAATAACAATGAAGAAAGAAGTTGATGAAGAAAGGAACTTGAAAAGGGGTGGTGAGAACATTACCTATTCTTTGGGTTCTTCATTTTGATTTGATCAAAAGGGCTCCATAGGTTGGATTTCGGATCAAAATAAGGCCTCTTGGTTTAATTGAGGGAATTTTAGAGAGTATTTGGTAAGGTTTTTGACGAACCAAAAGGCTTCTATGGTGTGAAGAATTGGTAAGAAGTGGTGTCCTTTTATAAGGGGAAGGAGGGGCACATTAAAAAAACATAAAGTATTAATTTATAAAAAATTTATATTCAGTTTATAATGGATCCAAAGTGGATTATTCAATGTATAAGGTGGGGATGGGTCGAACTCCTTTCAACCAATATATTTTAGAAAGGATTGGGTCATTATTTAAACCTTATCTTTTAGTTTTAACTCTTAAGTAATTAGTTTGACATTTACCATGTCGCTTTGTATTTTTATATTATATAGTAAATAAACATACAATATACATCCAAGAGACCCCCAAGTGGTCCATTAATGATACAAATATCATGATATACATCTTTTGGCTGAACCATAGATTTTTAGGAATATAATATCAATTAATAATATAATACTTGATTTAGAAACTCATTTATGTCAATTTTGAAAATATTTAAAAATGTATTTTTGATAAAGTCAAAAAAACATTATTAATTCGAACCAAATTCATTTAAGAAATCAGGAAATTTCATTTTAACCAATAAAAGTTTTTTATGGAATCAAAACTTTCAGATTATATTTATTTTAACTTTTATAATACCAATTTTTTGATTCTTTCATTAATAAGGAAAATACTGCATCATTATTGTGTCATAAATAAATTAATTATTAAATGTCTAAAAAATATAAATAAAATACCATTATTTAGAAATTATTTTTATCTTTCTAAGGAATATTTATAGACGAATATATAACATATATAACCCTATGTAAAAATTGTTTTTCTAAAAGATATATGCTTATGTCATTTTTGTATTACTTTATCTTAATTAATATAAAGTGTCATTATCACCTACAAGTGGCTCCATGGGGTCCGAAAATCGACCCAGAAATGCCCATGGTCGTACATGTATCCACCAATATGGTTAGTACATGTTTTAGTGTAATTTAATTTTTTTATAATATTATTTGTTTCCTTTAATTACGGGATTTACCCATTAATTATGGTAAATAAAATATTTACCGAAGTAATTATTCAAAATATATAAAAATAAAAGTTACCTATTTACACAATTTAGACCTCCTAATTCTAAATATGGAATATATTTTTCGAAATTTAAAACACATAAGTGGAAGAAATTAGTTGAAAATTATTTCCCGCTGTCAAAACAAAAAGTGTGTTTATAAGAAATAATAACTTTTAAAAGATTGACACTTGTTTATGTCCGATTTAATTGTGAAATAATGTCAAATGAACAAAATTGTATGAAATGATAAGAATATATTTTATATATACTTTAAAACCACTAAAATTTATAATTTATCACTATTAAATATTTTTACTAAAAAAAAAATTTTTTAATTAAAATTTGGCAATTTTCACTATTCATCAAAATATTAATGTTATCCGAAATGTACCAAAATTTCACCCTAGGAAAATTTAGATATTCCAAATCCAAAAATGAATTCCATTTTGAGAGTTAAAATTTATAATATTTCAAGAAGTGGGTATTACTATTCATAACGACTACTTTGATTGGTCGTGGTGTGTTAGAATCTTGAAGTTTCTTAAAACACACCCTACTATATTATTCAAAGAGAATCGTAACGTGGAAGCTTGGGATTTTATATTTGGTCTATTTATATGTTACCCCTTCTTCATAAAATTAGTGAAGGGAAAACACATGACTACTAGATTGGATATGTAGCAATAGATATATGACATGTTTACTTGAATTCCTTTCAGCACTTTCAAGGTTCTAGGAGGTGATATGTAACGAATATACCAATTCTCCATAGGATCAACATCCACACTATGTTTATGTAAAATAAAACTTATTAATTTTCCTGAGGATACCATAAAGGAACATTTCATGGGGTTCATCTTTAGATTATGATGTTCAGTTTTTCTCAATATAGTCTCCAAATCAGTCAGGTGATCAGAATGTTGTCTGTATTTGACCACTAGATTATCAAAATTAAATTCAATAAATTTCACTAAGAAGGGTTTGAATATTTCTTGCTGTGCATGTTGATATGTGACACCAACAATCTTCAAGGAAAAGGTCATTAAATGATAGAAAAACACACCTTGAGGGTCTATGAAGGCTTAATATTTCTCATCTTCTGGGGCCATCTGAATTTGGTTATATATATAGTATCCATTAATGAAGGAGACAACTTTGTAGCCAGATATTTCATAAACCAAGAGTTATATCATTAGAATAGGAAATTCCTCTTTGGGATAATGAAAATTTAGTTATCTAAAATCAACGAAAAATATAATTTTCATGTAGTTCCTTTTTACCAATACTATATTAGGTTTCCACATTATATATTGAACATTTCAGATGAAGTTGTCTTTGATAATATTATCTCATTTAGAATAAATTTTGGAGGCATTATTCGGGTGAGTACTTCTTGCTGCCTAATTTTATCCCCGATGCATATTTGGAATACCCAAATGATTGGTGGGCTCCTCATGGTGAAGAATTACAATTTCTATATAATTCCATGAAAAAAATCTCAATGTTTCTTCAAGAAGGGAGTATCCATCTATTTATCTCCATGATTCATTGATGCACTAATAATAGTGGAGCATAAGTCTTCATTTGTACCTAGATTTATTTATTCAAAGAAATCCACTTGGTTGGGGACTCATACCTTAAATGATGTCGGGTAATTAATGAGGTCTTCCTCCTCATCATCCTCATATTCTCCTTCATGTGTTGATTCTTTTACCCTTTCTTGGAGGGTAGGTGTAACAACCTGAGATTTTATGTAAATTATTATTTTAATTTCATTGATGTCTTTTTTTGTACAACAAACCAAAATTATCTTTTGCTATACGCAACACTGTATTATCTTGTATTATACGCAAACACTATTCTTGTCTTGTGTTGCACACAAGAGCAACCTTCCTCAATAGCGTGTGTTGTACCCAATTATGAGTTTCACTAAACAGTGATATATTATTATAATATTATTATGAACTAGCCATTATGAATACTAGTAATGACATTTTGAATTTTATGACATTATAATTCATCTTACACATTTTATATAACATGGTATAAGAACAAAATAAATTTTTCCTGTAAAATAAGTATTCTAAAAAAAATGCAGTTTTGGCACCATTTGATGGCACAACCACATTAAATCTGGGTTTGACATGTTTATAAGTTCAATTTGACAAAATAAAATTATTATTTTAAATCATGATATAAAAATTTACTTTGGATAAACTTTTGATATTTTTCTGATATGTTTCTTATTTTGACGAATAGTAAAAATACGCTAAATTTTAATAAAAAACAATTTTTTATTGTAATAATTTATATTGAGAAATTATAATATTTAATGGTTTTAAAGTATAAATAGAATATATTCTTACCATTCAATATAATTTATGTCATTAGAATTGATTTTACATAAAATTCATAGGAAAAATCTTTTAAATCTTTTACAATGTTTTACCTTTTAAAACACTTTTCTCAATAACGGTTTTTTTAAATTAAATACTGATACTTATTTGTTTCTAATTTGGAAAAATGGATCTCATATTTGGAATCAGTATGTAAAAATTATGTCAATAAGCTACTTTTTATTTTTAGGCATTATGAATAGTAGCTATGGTAAATTTTATTTACCATAGTTAAAGGTAAATCGGGTAAATAAGGGTAAATATAATATTATAAAATTACCCAAACACTTGACATAGTATATGTGGATAATTTTATTTTTCCCTAAATCAAACTTGGGTCGAAATGGAATCTAAGGAACCCACTTGTATTTGATTATGACCTTTTATTTAGTTTATTTAAAGGAAAGTGAATTGTCTCACTCAAACATCAATAATTAGAGTATTTTTAATATATAGTTATATAGAATATAAATTCAATTATAAATACTCATTTTAAATCTAAAAAGTTTTCCTTTGTGATGGTAATTTATTTTTAATTTTTAATAAATATTTTTCTGCCTTAAAATCTTAGACATTAATTATTTATTTAGTGAAAAATCAATAATATAGTTTTTATTAAAATAATATTACACATCCATAGGCCCAAACACCTGACCAAAACATATTGGTCGAGTATATCTATACCCTAAAAATCCACGGGTCTACTTGTGGCTCATTTGGATCCTTATAAAATATATTATGACATTTATAATATTTTAATTTAAATGATGTCAAAGTTGTCACCTTCATAATTTAATAAATATAACAATTTAAATGTTGTGATTTTAAAATGATAAATTCGAATAAAAGTATTCTTATGAAATCAATTAGAGTTTTCTTCATCATAGTATTTAATTTTTAATTTTTATGCAATAAATAAGTATATTAAATAATTATACAAAAATGTTGTAGTAATTATTTTATTAAGATAAATACCAAATAAATGGTTTTAAAAATATTAAAATAAATATTATGAACAAATTAATGTTATCCATGAATTTTTTAGATTCATATGACATATTTTTAATATATTAAATATTTTGGATCGAATATATCTTTTTTGTGGATTTTATTTAAATTGAAATAATTGAATAGTGTCAAAATTGACACTAGATATTTTATAAAAATAATATATTATTAAATTGATTGAAGATCAAAAAAATACTTAAAAATTAAAAATTAAAAATTATATGGTCTAAAATGTAATAATGTATCTAATTATGGAAAATTCACAACACATATAAAAGTAATTATGACAATTTAAAAATTAGATTGTTATTACCACAAATAAAATTAATTAGATTAAATAAGGATAAATTAAAATGATAATTTTTAAAATAAAATAAAAACATGTCAAAATTTAATTGGTTGATGCTATTACAACCATATATTTCCCCATATCCTAGTTTGAGTGAATTGTGAGGTTTTTATGTGCGGTATGAGTTTATTATATATTAATATTTTGGAGGTTTGAAAAAGTTCCCCTCTCCTCTCTTATAAAAGGGAACCTCCTCCCTCTCCTATTAACAACATTTTGAGCCTTCAAGCATGGCCATCCCCTGACCATTTCTCTTCTCCACTTCCATAGAAACATTCTGGAGGTTTTGTTCTTCTCAAAAGAACCACCCTAGTCCCTTATGTGGAAGCATAAAGAAGGTTCTTCGAAGAAGAGGTAATCTCTTCTAATGATTTTTCAAGTTTCTTTCTTCTTCTTCATCATCTTATTTAGTTGTTTCATTATAAAGTAATAACATAAGTATCAATAATATACTAATATGTTATTATAAATATTAAACAACCCCATTTCACCTTCTATCCATCCTACCGAACATGAAATCACCACGCGTGTGTATGTAAGAAATACCGTCTCCACGTCGTGGTGTAATCTGTTTTTCGACCACCACCTTACCTGGATGGGTATAGTGATGTACGGAATAACTATATATGGTTATTATAATGTCATAATTGTTATGAGATATTATATCATCCACTCCAATTCTGTTAAATAATTATGGAAACGATATCATCGCTCGTGTGTACGTACGGACTACCGTCTCCACGAACGCGATAAGATTTAACTTCCATGATTATCCATTAAAGTTTGATTATAATGTATATATAATAAATAATAATGAATGATATTACCTAATAATAATACTGGATTTATGTAAATATATGTTTCATTTACTTAATTCCATTCAATTCAATAAGGAAACGAAAACAACGTTCATGCGTACGTACGACATACCGTCTCCATGAACGGTGTATTTCTTTCCATTTATCAATCTATTATATATATGTATATTCTGAATATATATTATATATAAATATTTTTTTACATTCTTAATGTATTTAATCATGATCTATGTAATCATACAACTAATTATATATCGAAACACGTATGATAAATGAAACGATTTTACCTAAAACGTTGCTTTAACATGGAATTTACAAAAGAACAGGTAATATAAAGTCATTAGTATACCATATATGTATCATAACAATGAATATGATTATGTAATAATTAAATGACATTATTTAAATCATTATATAGGAGGTTCAGATACATACGAAGCATATCAGGCATAGGGTAAGGGATAACCTTTCCAATCTCATTTTTATCCGAGATTGTTTATTTGCAAGTATTTACCAGGGTTATATTTATCATCCATGTCCATGTTTTCTAAAAAATGGTTTAATGTATGTTTAAATTTCTTTTTACCCATTTTTGACTTTTACTACATGGTATGTAAGGAATCATTATTTTGATTACCATACGAGACTTTTTCGACAAAAGTATAAGAAGAATGTTTTTCTAACTTATACTTTATGAATGGATTTTTTCGATTTCATAAAGCCTTATTTTCATGAAGCTTCATGTATAGGATTTCATAATTATTTTAAACAAAATAACATTCGTCTAAAATTTCATGGCATATTGAGAGAAGAAAATGATTTTGAAGACTAAATGATATTTTTCTTATGAAATTTTTTCAAGTGTTTTGTCAAAACTATTTTCCATCTAACATGTCATTATTTATCATGTTTATGTTTCATGTATAATGTCTCTATTATTTACATTGTTTGATTTTTATTATGATGAAATGATATCCAGGGGTTTTATATGGATTATGTCATGATGGGATTATGATTATGAAACCCATTTTATTCATTGGGTTATGATGAATAATTTATGATTATTTTGTGGAACACGTAAGAATGATTTAAATATGAGATGGGTGGGACCTATATCTCCCTCCAATTCATTGGGTAAAAATATTTATATCTCATGATATAGACATGGCAAGAATGGAAAGTTAATCTGGTTCAGTGATACAAGACTAGAACGAGGAGTGAACACGACTCAGTAAGGTACATAGTCCACTAAGATGGTCTTGGAAGCCATGCCTTGGCTACTATGGAAATAATATCAAGTTATTAATGGTTTTCCACAATTAAATGTTTTATTCCCATGCTATTTTATCATTATTTATGTTCAATTTTGAAATATGCCTTACGTACTTCCATGTTTTATTTCATTTCCCATGATTTTGATGTTTATACATTATATTCGTGTTTTTATGTTCAAATGTATGTGGTTTGTTTTATTTTCCCCATGATTACCCTTAATGATAATTTGAGCTCACTCTTTTTATGTTTTCTTTTCCCCGGGATATAATTAATGGTTTTAGGTAAGAAATTAAACGAGGAAGATTTTTATTAGAGATATTGAAGATCTTTCACCCTGATTAGAATATTATGTTCCGAGTGTCCAATGACAATAAACTATTATAGTCCTTGAGTGCTGGATTTTGTTACATATTACTTATTCCGCAGAAGTAATGTAATTTCCATGTACGTCAAGATTGGATCTCTACATTAGGTGATGAATAAGGACTTCTAGTCCGAGGTTAAGAGTCGGTATTTGGACATCTTGAAGAGAATGCAACCATCTCTAGCCCAACTGATGATAAAGGGTATTTTGTATGTTGATATTGAATGATGATTCGATGACAATCAAAATCCCTATATTTCTCCATGAGGGAGAAAACTTATTTTATCATATATACTGAAGTAGAGACAATTTGAATCTCGGTGGATAAAATGAATACTTATCTATTTAGTAATTTATAACAACTTGATGGGTCATTGATTTATCCTCTATTGTCAGGCTCAGTTGATACAATTGAAATTTTAGAAGCCACTGAAAGAGTTTTTTGATGTTGGATAACCCTTTCAATTTGATTAATGGGTAACACATAATTTTCCATGGGATGCAATAATGGGTTAGATGGGATCTTTAACAGACCATTAAAAGCCTTGATTATAGTAAAATCATTTTACATGGACTATTTTCCCTTAATTTCATAGAACTATGAATCAACATACTGAGATTAACAAGTTATGAATGGGGCCTTATCACTGTTCAATGTCCTAATTTGACCATTAATGCAATATTTGAGACAATAGTGGTATGGAAAAGGAATGGATTCATGTTGATGTAGCCAATGTATCCCCAATAGAATGCTGAATGATGTGTCCCACTAGAAAACCATGAAATCCAAATTAGATAAGAGATCTCCAAACTGTGATCCCAACGTAATCTCAATAAGAGGTTGTTGCTCATTTTTGTTATAACCCTGTATAATTAAAGTGGAGGGAGACACGTGGGATTCAATGAGGCCCAATCAATTATGTGTATAAATTATAATGTCGTTGACCCCTGAGACATAATCAATGAAGACTCATCATATGACAATATCATTCATCTTTCTGGATAGATATAGGTTTTTGATGTATCCATTTATGGCTAAATCTTCACTCTTCCCTATGAAAGATATGACAACATGTTTTTCTGTCGGGACATTGAATCTATGATAATCATATGTTGTAGAAACCCCAGTTTCAAACTACTTTGGTATAAAAAAATTCATCAATTAGTTGTTCTTAGAGATCTTCTGATATATTGAAGGCATCCATGATTGAAAACCGGGCCATTACATGGGCCATTTGCTTTAAAACAACATAATTTTGATATAGGGGTTTTCATTTTCCCATATGATGGTTTTGTATTGATTGATCCATAGAAGATAATGCTGTTGATGTGGATGGACATATTTTTGGGGTAGAAGCTCGAAATACTACTTACCATGGAAGACTAGGCTATATAGGACTGCCAACTCACCGAAAAGGTGGTTGTATTGCCTCTAATAGATCATCCAAGATGATCATGTCAGGGCAGACCATATCATGTGTGGGAAATTTCCATTTTTCTTGATGAGACTGTTGGAGGTCTCTCCCTAGATATTTGGCTACATAGATGGTTTGAAAAGGGGAATTGTTTAATTATTGACTTCTAGAATAACCACTTCGTTCCCTATATTATCGATCCTAATGACCTTTTATGTCATTTCCTCCATCAATTAAATGGAACTCTGGTTCACTGGTTTAATAATAATTTACAATGTTATCCGTTAAATTACCAATGTTAATGTAGAAAAAAATAAACACTTCATATTATAAAGATTCTACATGATAGGTTGATTCTTGTTGTACCATTTTGTATGGTTGTTCTCGTGATTTTGAGATGGTTGGAATGAAATCTTCTACGGTTATGGACCACTATGGCCTTGAACCAAACTCAACATCATCTTTTTCTTCCTTATTCGTTTTTCCATGTTTCTTATTTGAGGGCTGTCTTTCAACATACTAGAATTTTTATGTATATAAATTTTCTGTAATTGAAGTTTCATGAGACATAGTCTATTATTTCAACTATGTTTGTAGAATGAAATTAGTTTTGTTGATTGTATTCTGGATTTTCCATTCATCAAATTTATAAAAATTCATAATTTTGACTTACTTCCATTCTCTTTCCTGATCTAAACTGGTAGTAGTGACACATGATACATGGGATGGTGAATTTTTTAGCTTGACATTATTAGATTATTAAACCTTTTGTAGGAGGTCGATAAAAAACATGCCTGGATGGGGTGACCCAAGATTTTATGCATGGGTTAATAGTTTGGGAGGTCCTCATTTCCTTGTTTTCTTGTTTTCACTGGCCTTTTCAACTAAACTATGTTTTTTTTCAAGGATGATATAATATAACTAGAGACTTAATTGTTTTAAAAAGAATAGACCTTGTTTTTTAACTTATCAAACTGTCTCTACCTTTGATCTTTTTTATCATTGAAATGAGGCGGTCATTACTGTTGATTATTGGGAGGGGATCCCAACTATTTGACAAGGGATTTGAAGTAGGATTAGGTATTGGTGATTGATTGAGAATAACTATAAAATCATCTTCATTTTACTACTCTTATTCATAGAGCTGATTGGATTACGCATGATTTTGGTCTTGGTCTTCGCTATATAGTTTTCCACCTATTGAGAAATCAAGGTTAGATCTTTACACCCTCTTATGTATTTCATATTGATTAATTATGATCATAAATAACCACAAAGAATTCACACATAGTTTGGAAGAAAATGTTCTTTTGTAGTTTTAGATTCAAGTAATATGTCAATCCATTCTATAGAGATATGAAATATGAGACTCATTAATTCTCTAGTTTCTTGTAGTTCTTATGATCAAAGATTGGCATCTACTGAAGTGTTGAACTAAACTGGAAAAGGAATTTATGTTGGATATCTTCACGTCCATTGATCGATCGAGTCATCAATATTGTATACAATATGAAGTAGGACCCCTCTAATGATTTCACAAAACTTATGAGCTTCACTACCACTTGTTGTTCAGGGGTCCCCATCATACGATTATAGTGAGAGAATAAATTAATAAATTGTTTATCTATCTCTCCTAGTCTATTAAAAATTAGAAACAAGGGATTCCAAATGCATGGAGGGGGAGGATAAGGATCTACCAATTTTTTGTAAGATTTCTTTTTTTGTTGTACTAGTGAACTCCATCCTTCCATAAATTCCAATTGAGATGTTAATTACTCAATTTTTGTCATCCGAATTCGAGGACCATCTATCTGAGCCATGATGTAAACATGTGTGGAAGATGGAGCCTGAATGGGTTAATTGTCTGGTAGGACCACTGGTGGTGTCACTGTTGGTATTTTCCACGGGTAACCCATAGGGATATGTCAATAGGTTTGTTTCGGACCCTATTCTAGTTGTATATACAACTGAGGGAATTTATTATCCTCATATGTTATTGTTACAAATAATCTTTTCTAATGTAGGGAAACTAGATGTTCCAGATTGTGATCTTATTATGGAGAATATCTAGTTGGAATACAACCTTTGAATAACTCTTCATTAAATCTTATTAACTCATCCATTTCTTCCATTGGCTATTCAAATCATTCTTCCAATGAAAAGGATTGTCCCTCTTCAGGGATAATGTGAGACGTAGTCCGACCATTTCATTTTTCCATATTTGGTTCCTTTCAAAATGGGGAAATTTGATTATTTATGGGGACACATTGATTCTGGGTAGGCCATTGGTTTTTGGTACACACACCTCCTTCATTTTTTGTTGTTGTTGACTGTATTGAGAACAAGAAGTTCCTATTTTGATTCCCCTGAGTTGGAATCATGTTTTGAAGGATCTACAATGATGTCAATGATGAAATTCACTGATTCATAATTCATTGTAGGTGATTCATTAGTATCTCTATGAGATTATATCCTTCTTCCTCCTCCATGATACTTTTTCCTCATGTCTTCTAATTCTCCATGAATTTCCTAGTTAATATTAACCTGAAGGGAATCCCTTAATAATTTATTTTTTTTCACATTTTACATCTTCTAAACTACTAATGAGTAAATTTTCTTCCACTATGGATAGGATTATGATTGTGAAAAATCTCCAATCCATGAGTGTGGGATACTGATGTCCTTCCTTCACAACCCTTTGATCCCTATTTGTTGGTTTTTGAGGGCAGGGTTAGAAAATACCCCATCCCGGAGGGATATGTCGACTATAGAATTTCAACGGATGATATTGGAACATCTGCTCTTTTAATTTTATGGAAGTTTTTCTAATCATTGGATCTATTCATTATCTTAAATATACTCAGATCGCCTATTTCAGATTTCCATTTCTCTATTTCAGACTTTTGTATAATCTGATGATGGAAACCATCTAAAAAATATGCATTCTTAATATTTTGATATGGATGATTCAAAAGTATTCCAACAAACTTCTATCTTTGGGCTTGACTCTAACTGGATCCAATTGATTCATATTCTTCTAGAGAGAATCTTTGGTTTTAAATAAAATCAATCTATTGTAGCCGACCTTGGGAAATTACATTGCATGAGATCACTTTTGTGGGATTTGATGGTTTTTGAGAACTTTGAAATGAAATTACCTATGTTCAACTATTCATCTGATATAAAATTTATATGGGATATCAGCAATCAATTTTGGAAACTTCTTTAATGCATCGAGGAATTCACATTAATGGGTTCCCTACTGCATCTCAATTTTTTGATGTTAGGAAACCTTGAGAGATTCCAAGTCAATTTGGAATTATACCCCTTCAATTACCTATACATGACTTGGATATGCCGCATAAGTTTATACATTCTCCTTGAGATGAAAAATACAATTCCATATGTTTAGGTGAATATCATGAATACAATCTGCAATCAACATTTCATGAATATTTTATTGAGGGGTTTCTAATGAATAGAACATGACTTATACATCATTTTTAGTCATTTTCTTCATCATGTTCAACATATAGTCTTCATCTTTCTTCAGGGGTTTCTAAACTAGGTCTGACTAGAGTGGATTATTCCCAATTGTTTTTCAATAAATAATGGTATTGGATGGAATTTACAATATTTTACTGAATGGGATGTTTCTCAGGTGTGGTTCAAAGAATAAACAATGCATTGGGATATATTTCAGCTAAAAAAGTATTTAAAATTCTTGTGAAGAGGCAGGATACGTTACTATCCTTGTATTCTCATGTTCATCATGGTAAGCGGGATTTCTCATAACTACAGTGTCAGATAGTTAATTGTCTTGCCAATGGAATCACTACTACATAGAGGAATTGATGAATGAATGAATTAATGGAGAGTACCATCATAGTGTATTAAATAAAGGGAATGATCGACTTTATCCTTTGTCTTCTAGCCACACAGAGTTATGCCCTGGCTCTCATCAAGAGATAAGATCTCGAGATTGACTACATTTTCATAAATAAAGCCTTCATCAGGATGTGTCCATTGAGTACATTAAGTGATTTTTTTATTTCACATATAATATGTAAATTGGAGGTTCATATCTTGAGCTTAAACAAATAAATGTCTATGGGACTCAAGAACTCCAGCATTAAAAGGATTGTGATTTAAGATGAGGTATTAAATCTTCAAATGTTTTTTATGAGCTATTTTATTTGATTCGTTCTAAATAGAAGTTTGGGATAGTTTTTGGGGGAGGTGGTTATCATGAGTAGGTGTATGTTACTACTTGGGCATGGCCATTAGAATATCTAAATTATCTCTAGTAGGACAGGGGTTTTGTGACCAATCAGGTTGTTCCTATGATAAGGGAGAGGGCATCCCAGAACCCTCTTGTACTAGAATAGAGGTGTGTATCATCTTCGAGATGTAATTATAATAATTTATCCTAGTTTTGGGGATAGAATTATGTGTTCTTACGTATTTTACTGTAGATGTTTCTACTATAAAATTCTATAAATATTTTTTGAGATAAGAAACAATATGTCTCTACCCATTCACCATTATTTGAATAGTCTTGGTGACTTCAGTGGTCAGAACAAGAATATACATCCATTCCATATCTGTAGTTAGTGTATGTACCAACTACTGTCATCCCTTCCATGGCATTGGATACTATCATTACTTGTGCGTTGGGTATGAGAGTTGAGTATGTATTTTTTTATCATTGGGGATTTTTGAACGTCCTATCCGAGTGAAGGAAAATGATGTTATTGGAAAAAATGATGAATGGAGGAAAGTGTATGTTTTTGATAACATGTTGTCATTGAATTATGATGGAAGGCTTCTTTGAATGTGGTCATATGGGTTTCGTGGAAATCATGAGGATTTTAATCAAGTGTATGTTCTTTCTCATGATAATCTAGTAGATATGTATTGTATGATTGGTTGGGACCACCAAATGACTATACTGGCCAACAGAATGACTAAGGATGGGTGTATGTTCCCTATATCTATTATCATCCAAACTATGTTTGTTGGATTATTTGGAGGGGGAAATGGTAAAATTATGCTCCTTGTTATATTGTTTCCGTCCCTGGAATACCATATTGTGTGAATGAGTCTATAAGACCTAGGCCAGACAACTGATGGGAACAACCTCAACATGTTTTGGGATTATTTTCGCACATTGTTAGTGGTGATGATTATTTTGCTGAAACCTTTGGGAAGGATCCACTTTTGTCCAGCATGAGGCTATAGGTGGCCTACTGGTTGACCACCCTGGACTTTGGGAGGGTTGGTGATTATGTTCTAGGGACAAGCTCCAAAAATGGTTACATTTGGTGTTTGTAACTCTCGTCTTCTGGACCACCAATCATTATCGACCAGATTTTTGAGCGTTATTCTCGATCTGGAGGGCATTTCAGGAATCACATATGGTAGAAATGGTATTGTGTTGATTGTACTCTCAAACAAGTGCATTAGAGACGAAGCGTTAAAGACGTTGGTCTAGTGATGGAATCCATCAAGTGGGTGAGAATCTAGATTCAGATGTAGCTGGGGCGTTCGTGGGTGTAAAATTAAAGGAAGCCATTTGGAATGAAGGGAGTTCTTGGAAAATAGTTCATGTTGATGTATTACATAAATGATAAATAAAACCATATCAAACTATCATCTTTTGGATGAGAACATGCATGATTGATTTCTTTTTTGGCCCTTGTTTATTGAAAGGGGACTAACATATGGGTAATATCATCAACATTGTTTAGGATTCAGGCTAGATTTACAATTTTTTTTCTTATGGGTTCAATCAAAGTGGACCGATGGAGGATAACCAATCAAACTTTTTTATAGAGGGATTTTCATTGGGGTAACCCAAAACCTTGGTTAATGATTCGCATAAGATTCACAAATTATTGTTTCCCTCAGAACACGTGTCCTAATTTGCAATAACTATTTATGAATGGTTTCCAATGGATTTGTTTATGAAACCAGAAGCCACCCACGATTTTGTATCTAATAGAACCCATTTTCAAAAGGTAAGTGTTCATTTGGTATGTTGACCTTTGATACATAAGATTTCATATTGGCTGTGATGATGGGAGGTCAGGCTCATCACATGATATTGGGGGGAATTATTTCCTGGTCTATGACTCTATATATATTTCAGATATGTTCTCAAATTCTTCATTTATTCCGAAGTATGATACAATTTATCCCAATTTTTGTAATCAATTATTAACAA
The DNA here is from genome assembly GCA_963277665.1 of Viscum album. Taxonomy (NCBI): domain Eukaryota; kingdom Viridiplantae; phylum Streptophyta; class Magnoliopsida; order Santalales; family Viscaceae; genus Viscum; species Viscum album. Next base: position 152,537,925 of record OY728150.1, read on the forward strand.
GTGTGGAATTCAAAATCATTCATATGTATTAGATATTATTCATTAATAGATATTTCTATGTGTATCTTAGGTTCTCCATTGGTTGTATCCTAATATGTAATACATAGAGATTCATTGGCCGTTATCACAAGGAATATTGTTTTTATGCCAATTAGTGGGGATCAATGGAGTAAATGGTCATCTGGGTAGTCGAATTTCAATCTGGAATTTATGATCATCCATGGAGACATAAGATAACTATGGGGTTTATGATCATCCATGTAGACAAATATTACTCTAGAGTTAATTATCATCTAGCGCGATGAAGTCTTTTTGGATGTTGGGATCTAACCCATAAATGGGCTACATACATATCCTTGTTAATGTAATTATAACAATCATAGTTCAGTGCTGCATAATGTGAAACATCAAACCTTTCATGTCCGTGTGATAAGTACTTGACCATATAAATTAATGTCGTGTGGTAAGGAAATCTAGGTGAAAGGTGCTTAGTCAAATCATGGTGAGGGACATATGTAGAAATAGCTCAAGGAAGCTGGAAGTGATATGAGATCCCAAATTGAATTAGACTGATCTGGGAATCTGGCCTAGAGAGAACAGTGTTTATTTGGGGTGTTGGGTTGGAACCATAGGGAGGCATCCAACATATCCTATTTAGAGGGGACCCACAGAGAAAATAGTTTTTAAGTCTCATTGGGGATTATGGTTCATTGAGATAAATAGTTTGGGGCATACTCCTAAAGAGTATTACTTTATAAAAGGGTCCATGAGAGATGTCTTAACTCATGGAGATTTATGGGGGCTTAATTGCCAACATACTCCTAAATAGAACACCTAGATTAATGTAATTTATATTAGACTTGTAACATGGATGTCCATTGAGCTCAAACCCATGGATAAAGATTCCCACATCTCCCAGTTATTGTGGATTTTTTTTTCTTGTAGTTCAATCATGTCATAGTGTGTTATGGCCCTTTAAGAGGATTATGTTGGGTCTTACTCCAAAAAATGATTCCCTAATAAATGTGGGTTTTTATTGGGAATATATTTTTAGGAAGATGTCCCTTGAGCTCGGGGCTTAGTTAGTAGTCTTAGGTATCCTCGTTGTGGAAGGAATAAGAGTTATCGTAGTTCATTATATGAGGTGGATTGTGCATATTTTGTGACCATAAAAAATCAATAATCCCATGGGAGAATTATCGATGTCAAAAAAGGAGGTTGTTAAATATTATAAAAAGGTTCACACATTCCATCCTTTGATGGTGTAAGAGGTCGAGCCTATGACGGAAGAGGTTGGAGCTATGACACTTACCTATGTTCTCTATATAGGAAGTGGGTCCAAGGTAAGGAGGGGATGATGTGATATGTTTAGAGTGGAGAGAGACTAAAACCTAATATGTGAAATGATAGTTGCTTACAAAAGGATGGATACCACAAAATGGGTCATATAGTATGTAGTTATATTTTTTCTTTTTACAAAATGAAATAAAAGTGTCATCCTTACCTTCTCAACTAGGGACTAGAGGCTTTGGGACTTAGGGATGAGAGAGGAAGGATGGAGTTTTATCCCTATAATCCATGTTCGGGAACTTATCGAAAATATATCTAGGGTAAGGGTCAATGTTACCATATATATAAATATCTATATACATCTCTAGGATCATTTACCATTGGTATGACAAGGTTGTGAAACCTATGATTGTTGATAAACGAATCCTAATGGGGGACATGCTAGTGTGCCTTTCCCTAATGTTTGGAATGTCTAGAGGTCTTGTTGGAGGTTTCAACTAGGTCTCTTCCAGACCAGTGAGACACAGATGGAATGTTTTGTCCATGGATAGATTTTTGTGAGGCTGAATGGATGGCTCGAGCATGCTGAAAAGTATGTTGAACATCAAGGAATGGTGGAATATAAGTGGTGTGATGGTACGAGGTGCTCAATTAGGATTCTGTGAACTGATGTCACATTATGTGTAAAATGACCTCCATTACAAGATATATGCGAGAATTGGATCAGGGTTTTAAGTTCTTCAGAGGTATTCCCAGAAGTGGGGGGTCATGTTCTTTTTTGAGGAATGTAGTGTGCAAATATCTTCTCCAGTCAAGTGGATTTGGAGATTAAATCACAGATGTGGTGTTAGTTTTAATACTCTAAGAACCATATTCTCCTTATTATCCATTAATTCCAACTCTTTAATTATTAATGAACATCCATACAGGTTTTGGATGAATTTGGAAAAGAACTAGGGTGACTAGAGAAGAAATAGGGAATCATGGAAATTTTTCAATACAAATGAAGACCCCAAGGGTCAATTTATAGAAAAATATAGCGCCCCGAGAGATGGTGACATGGTTCTGAAGTGATGTGGTGGAACAAGTGAGTTTGTGAAAAAATGATTGTATGTTGTTGGTGATTCAGTCTACCATGGGGGAACTAAAATATGAGTCTATGTGAATCATGAAATTTTCCATATATTTTCTCCTCATTTTTCTAATGCATTTCCTGTTGTCACTTTTTCATCTATGTAATTTAATATATTGTCAATGGTTTTAATTTATTTACATTTTAGTATTTATAATTCCTTAAAGCAATTATAATAATCATGTTATTTGTTAAATGGAGTGTGTGTTAAGTAATTTTACTTTCTTTATTAACTATAATGTGTTGATTTATTCTTTATTCCATGGTATGAAACCCTAACTAATTATTTTCTATCACCCGTATTTTCTTTCAATTACTCAAAATATGAATATAAATTCATGGAATGAGTTCAAGGATTCCAAAATTTACCATTATTATGTTTTTTATTTTATTGACCATTGTAAATTTGGTATCATTTATGTATCTGGGTCATCAATACATTATAACTGATTTTTCCTATGGGATGTGATCCCCTCTTTCATTGAAAATGTAAAAAAGTAGGAAACAACTTGGGTTAATAGAGTCGGGGTTGTAATAGTTAGAAAAACAATGTGAAACCCATGTGTCCAGCTTATGAAATTTTTTATTGACCACTCTCATATCTTTGATCCCTACCATTCTTGGTTTATCAAAATATTTTCCTCTATTTAGGGGCCCCATGGTTGAGGCTTAGGGTTGATACTGTTTTTCCAACTATGATCATCAGACTACACATTCGATAAATATATTTGTTGAATACGAATGATTTAGAAAATCACTTGTAATCATGAGAATCCACTCTGGACATAAAACCCATTTTATAACAAAAAATTTATATCTGTTAATAATCGAATATACATTTCTAGGGTAATATTAATATAAAAGCCATATACCAAATAAATGAATCAAATTGAATTTTAATTACGACCAATTTGAAACATGGGATGCTATAATCTAAAAAATATATAAATTATCGACCTTGTGAGTCATTGGGGAATAATGATAACATCACCTCACCATCATGTTTTGAGAATTCCTTTTAAAAATGATTCATATCATTTACCAGGGGACACTCACATGAAATTGCTATATTGATCTCATTGTCTATATGCCACTAAAACTAAAACCAGTTCCCATAATAAAAGAAAATCCTTAGGACAATTCCTACCCAATCCCATCAAACATGATACACAATCATGTTATTTGTTGTTTCTCTAAATCGGCTATAGCTCAACCCTCGATAGGCTCTATAATTCATTGGTAAATATAATGTCATGGTACTCGCACCACCATAATTTCAATGTAAAACATGGTCCAAACATTTTAATGAGGCTTCAGTCATGATTATACAATCTAAAAACCTTATCAAACAATGGTGATCAAATATTTTTTCCTTATTTAGCTCGAAATGGTAAAATTATAGTTCACCATGTTTAACTGGACATTTTTTCCCTTCCTTCAATATGAAAAAATGAATATTTTTCTATACTCATATTTTTCAATGACATTCCCAATATGGGTACTCACATGATAACATTAATCCAATAAAAGAATTAAATTCGAGAAACATTTGGCCCAATATCATAAATAATATTAGGTTTTGGAGCCGATGTGAATCAAAAATTAGATTCCAATTCCATTAACCATGGCACACCAAGATCATTTAATGCCCACTCATCAATGTATCTATCCAAATTCCTATAAAATTTCTTGAATAATCCATAAGTATTTAATTCTCATTTTGGTGATTGTAGAAGAACCTACACATTCTTGATTCTTTATCAATAGAATGTCATATTCTAACTATGAATTGATAATGACAATAAATTTTGGTTAATATAGGCATCAAATATTTTGGGTAACCTAGTTTTTTATCCCTGATAGTTAACATCTTTGAGTTTACTAGTAAAATGTCAATAAATAGATGAGTAATATACACAATAGAAACATTGAACGATCCTCAATGTGGTATCTCACCTAGCAGTCATGTTAATGAATAGGCCTGTGATTGTGGGTACATCCATGGCATTCATACTCTGGAATCTATGTGTTATTGGGAAAATAAATATATAAATCCAGGTTCACTACAATAGAAAATAATAAAAACCTAATATATCACCTAGCATTCCTTGGCGTACAATTTTATTCGGTTCCATTTTATCATGGAACTCAAAACTAAAATTATCATCTAACGACTAGTCTACGATAGAAACTTACAACATGTGTTTACATATATAAAACTAGGGTGTAATTTAATTAAATAATTATTATGACGATTATATCCTAGTATACACAATATATCATCAAGGTTGGTACCATGATCCTCATTAAATCATGTGCACATAAAGACATTATTGAGGTTTCCAATCAATAAACAAGTCTAGATAACCCTGGCCATGATGAATTAAAATAGGTTATACAAATTATGAATAAAACCCTCAAACTATGCATCTTAGTGATATATTAATAGTAAAAATTTGTTTCAATGGACTCACGACATCACAAAACAATGATTATACATCATCCAGTATAGTTTTAAGGGTCATAATCCTAACATGTGTATCATATAGAACAAGTCACCCACATGGAGGCCTCATCCCTCCATCAAGATTTAATTATCAGTGAATCAGTTGATCTACTCCAACTACACAAAAGGAGAAATATAAGGTTAATTGGTGATGTATTATTTTAAATCCCAATCACTTCACTATAAATCCTATGGTATCCAAGATCATTCTAAAAACCCACTATATATTTCTCCACACTAATGAATTTATTCAATAGTAGGGTACTCAACCCACACCCATTCTATTATTATGCCATAATGTAATTATGTTCTACTATTCTATCAAATTCCTAGATTTATTATCACTTAAATGTTAGATTCAATCATCTATATTTCATGTAAAAACATAAATATGATTTAAAAATCATTACTACGACTAAGAAAACAAAAAATTCAAATTCACATGCTCCATGAATCCATTCAGACCATTTCATATTCACACATTAGGGATATGATCCCACTATATGTATGTGTATTATTGATCACATTTTACATGATGCTCCACACCATATGAGTTTCATTTAATTATTTTAGATAAATAAGAAATCATCGAATGGAACACACTAACTCCTCCATTAAACATGGGTTATAGATGTGTCCAAAATTCTTATACAAAGATAGAATCAAATTTATGTTAAAATAAATCCCCTAAAAATCATGATAGATCAAAATTAAATGACAAATAAAACTCTGATCTTGGGGGTTATTAGACATAATCATTCTTATATAATTATACCCCAACAGTGGGATAATGTAATTTCTCTAATGCTCAGTTCGATCTACTATAGAGAAGAAATGAAAATTTAGCATTTACATACTCACAAAAATTGAAAGGGTGTTGTGAAACCACATAGTTTAATGTATTTTTTTACCTTTTTACTCGTACAATATGTTATTTAATGTATCACTTCTTTACATAATTGGACCATGTCTAGTGAAGTGTTATTCTATATTAGTAAATCAATGAAATATGAATATCCATCAATTTTAATTTTTTGGCCCATTAACATGACATACATCGATGTCATATTATCCCATATGACTATTAAACATGAAGACTATCCAAAGAGTCATTTTCAGACAAGAGGAAGTATCACACTATCATCTAGGTGGTCAAACATTGTTTGAGGACCATATATTCACCAAACCAAAGCATTAAAATTTTCTCACATCCTTAATAAGGATCAAATCAATAAATGAACATCAATCAACCCAAGTGTAATTGAGAACTAATATTCCAACAAGATTCAAGTTACATCCAAATTAATCCCACTTCATAAAACTCGACGCAATTATTTTCTGATTAAAAATCACTTATTGGGTACTACCTCCCTTGGGGTGATCCCTTATTAAGGTACAAAACATTTAGCCATTAATTATTTCATGATAATAATATCACTATATTTTAATGGAATATATTATAACATTAATGTAAATGAAAAGGATCAATTGAGACAAATGGGAAACATCTGTGTTATTGTAAAAAGTGAAAATTTATTAATTTCCCTTATTCAAGGGTTGATGAAAAACACCACAACATGGTTTTAGGATTAAAGAATATTATCAATTCTTAATTATTAAAACATTTAAGAAAGAAAATTTATAAATAATACTGAATTACCTATAATATAAGTAAAATCTATATATAAATATATTTAGCTAATTCATTGATGAATAATAGGTAAATTATACCATAATATTTTTCACTATGTATTTATTTTTATTTAACCATAAAATTATCACAAATTTCGTTGATAAAGATAATTTCAACACCAAACAATATATGAAAACACTATATAGGTTGCAATATGAATTTTAATAATTGGAATTTTCAATATAATATATAAAAAAATAAATTAAAATGTTTTTATTAATTAAATCAATAAATTTCATTATGATTGCATCATTGATTTATACTTGACCTATACAAGTGTTTGTTGAATCATTAAATAACCATTACAAAGAGCTTGAATATACCCCCATAGGGTGAATGGAAAAAAATTAAGTTAAACATGACCAACTAGGGTCTATTCCATCCATCTTGGGTCCATTTATTTAAAAAATAGTACCAATTGTTTTATTAAATCTTAATTAAATCCTTAGTGGAAATATCACAATAGAAACACCCCTACTAATCTATATACGTCATTTGTTCATTTAGGTATTCAGTCATGTGGGTTTTCATTCCCATATAGCATATGTACATTCTAGTATATATAGATATATACCATGGTCCATTTAGATGAATTACCATTCCAAATCAATAATTGAATAAATAATTATGAGTTATAATTGGATATTCATATAAGTAATGCCAGTTTTTCACCATTTGTCTCAGAATACCGCAAGTCTAGATGTGATGTTTTTGATATATGGGTCTCAATTTTCAATTTAGAAAGGACCATAGACATAATAAATTTCATTTTGGACCCATTTAATAGCAAACATTAATGTTTTAGGACAACAACCCAATGGTTCATGTATAAAAGGTGTTGTAATTTTCTAGCTATCATGCCCCGATCAAGATATATGGGAAACATACATTTAGTTTTATGAAATAAATTTTATAATAAATTATATGTCATAATAATAATAAATGTTTTGAACTCAACAATATAAATATAGAATGCAGATAAATATAGATATAACCACCCAGGAAGGGTATATATGGATGCATGGTAAATAATCAAGGAAATTTTGTACATAGATAACAATAAAGTACTCTAGAAAACAATACTACATGTAATAAAATATTCCGGGAGTGAGAATATAGATGTTTCTAAAAAGATGCATAAACAACCCATATGTCATTCCATAAAGGTGGATGATATAAATTTCATCAATAAATAGATTAATAACTTAAATAAGTACAACATTCACCCAAGGTGAAATAATATTCAAATATAATTAGAAGAATCCTGTACAATAGCCCCATCCCTGAAATTTTGATATTTTCTTCTTACATGGGTTGGATGAACCATGAAATTGGATATTCACCAAATTATAACTCATTAATAGTCTCATGTATACCATTACAAAATGGTATGAAAAATAAAGAATATCATTTGATACTACATGTAATGTATCAACCTAATAGCCACTAAAAAAGTGTTCCATGCCTATTCCTTATATGGCCTTAGGATCATATTCTCAAATGGTAGAGGAAAATGACTATAATAAAAGGTCTAAATTTATTATAGTGGGGATTAAATATCCATTGGATAAATAATTAATGAAATATAATAAAATATAAATAATGGATGAAAATATATAAAATAAATTAGAAATAGAATTAAAATTAGATTTTCTATCCCAAATGAAATAAATAACCTAGAATGAACACACCGAGACATGAATAGATGAAATAAAACATAAAGAAGATATATAAAACTAAACTAAAATTAAATGGTAATAAATATAAAACACTATCCTGAGAAGGTATCCTAAGGACTTTCTCAACCACTACTTCAAATTCTTATTGTCATATCCAAATCCATAAATTTAAAAAACACAAAGCACAATTAATTAACTACCCTGAAACTAAGAGATTTATTCAATTTCCAATTGGTAGCTCGAACATGGTGTGAGATATACTTAGTAGGCCAACACGAATAAAATATAATAAGTTATAGTCACTGAATATAATATATGAAATGCTTCGGCTTAATAATAAATAATTTTAGTGAAATAAGTGAATTTAAACCATGTCGAGATAGGGTTCCTCATGGATGCCGTGCCGAATATTTATTCATTAACCTATGATAGATATCTTTGTATCATAAAATTGTAATGTAGAAATATAAGACCTATATAAAAGAAACTGAGGTGTAAATATACAATAATAGTTACGTGGTTACCATGGAGAGCCCATAGCACACTATATAATGGCGTTCATAACAGTAACTACATGTATCAAAACATTCATGGTTTAACATTCACGATTAAACTAATTCTATTTCAAGTATAATTTTATATCATTTGACCATTGAGCCCAACCATGGTATTATACATTTGAATAAAACTTTCAACCAAGGGAAATCATTATCTTATTTTACCTATGACTCAATCCATGGTTTTCTGTATGATGATTCCATGTATTGCTCAGGGAATTTAACAAAACATGAAATCTATGACTCCATTGACTACATTCCATAATGGGAAACTAGTATCACTCAAGGGGCATCATAATTACTGTAACCACTATGAGTATTTAAGGTTATTTATATATTTAATTGATGTATTTATCATCGATTATATATAATATGCTACCACATATGACCCCTTCAAATGAAATCTATAACAGAAATCCAAGTATTACGTAAGGCATAGAATAATATCATTTAACATATAAACCCATCCACGATGATCTACATAGGTTTCCAAATTATTACTTAAGTAATAAAAAAATAACTAGGATGAATTCATTAATCAATTTAACATAGTGCATGGAAATATCTCTTCCAAATATTAATTAATCACTATTCAAACATTTAAACAAACCACATCTGTGTGATTCAAGGGGTCCATAAATGTATTCATTCAATATATCTATTTGTCAATATTATTTTAATTTAATAAATTAATTAGTTAAATAATTAAAATAATAAGGGCCAATGGTGTGTCCACAACACTAACCAATTATTATGATCATCCATTCACACTCTCTAAATTAATACTCCAAAAAACCATAGATCGGTATCAAGAGACAATAGAAACACAGACTAAATAAACATTTAATATAGAGAGTTCTATATATCATGAAAATTACTCATTATTCCGTAGTAATATGTAGTAAATTAACACGAGCTATTTAAGGGTTCAATACTAAATAAAATTCAATCATTTAATTTACCACCATTTAATGATTTGGTATTTAGGTTTAGATGAACACATATAGTTGAAACATAACTAATTTCTCACAATTTTAAATATGTAAAATCATGGGAAACACCAGTGGGGTTTATAAAATTTAGGTACCATCCAATAAAATTATCAATAGGACTCGAAATTTCTATATATAGTGGTGTATAAAATAAAATATCATAATTATAGAGTTTTGGAGTGATGATTAGAGAATCTAGTGTTTGGAAAAATGATAAAAACTATTAAATACTTATAATTTAATGGTTGATTCATAAACACCTACCTTGTTCCATCTAAGATTCAATCCTATAATATTTGGATTTGATTATAGAACGTATTTGATAAATTGAATAAGTTGACAAATACATTTATAATTGGGAATATAATCTCTCTATGAAATAAAATCTCATACATTAAGAGAAAATAAATATGGAGGTAAGAGTAGTCTTGGAAATAGTATGTATATTCCAATGAATATGATGGTGATGAATTTGTACCATGAACGGAGCCGAACACACACTTTTAAGGGGGATGATGTAGAGAGATCATATGGGAGAACCCCTAGTCAAATGGGAATGAAAATGGGTAAATAACCAATAATGATCGGTGATGAAAGATGGCCATTTTATCCCTTTATTCTAAGATACCTAGTACGGATGACCGATTTAGAAAATTATGTGAAAATTATATGGTCATATTGACCAAAGTGTCACCAACCTTGAATGGCTAGCACATTATTTAACAAACCGTTCACATATTGTGTGGAACACCTATAAAAGTTTATATATACCACTCATGACTAGAAACCCAACCATTCATGGTTTATTAAACATTTATCCTTTATTTTTGGACCACATGGTTAATCCTCACAGTTACTTCTATCTATGATATAACCATTCACGTCAACCTAATCATTCATTAAAAGTATTTTTTTAAGACCACATGTTCTTAAACTCATCCACACACAAAAGACACCTCTTATCCGTTAAATTTTATTTAAATTATATATGTGTTTCATATCATAGATATAAATTGTAATACACGATATATTATTTGACAAATCCACCAAATGAGAATTGTGAATTCAATTAGAATATTCAACTAGATAAAAACATTATATGATACATCGGTCATGGTTTCATCAGCAAAATAATATTCAAAATCTCGTAAATATAATATTTATCTATTATATATACTTTTATAAATCATCATATATGGTTGCAATGAAAAATTTATTACATTAATTTGTGGATATGGTAGTCCATAAGAATATATGAGTAATATTACCCTTTTTTAATGTTTATATTGAAATTAATGTGATAACAATAATCCATATATTAATCATTATTATATCCTAAATATTTTTTTAACTCATTAAATACACATCTATGACCATAAACTAGGGTTACTGATAAAAAATGAAACTCATCAATTCATTTATATTGTAGTTCACAAGTAAGATTCTAACCTATTCAGGAGATGTCACATAACAGTTTTTAGGAACTCTTTTTTCCTTGTTTAAGTAAATTTTTCTTAGTTTGAACTTTGGGGTGTGTTTGGATGAAAAATTAATAATTTTTGAAGTAGGAGATTCTATGAACAGTTGGACCACAATTTTCCTAAAACGTATACCCCAACCCATCAAACTGTGAAAACCCAAATAGAGGGGATTAACATGGCTTGAACATGGATTGTCAAACCATGTCTTTAACAACCCTTCCTTTTATTACACACTTATCAAAATTTATTTCCCAAAACCATCAATTAAAATAATCTGGATGATTGAGAGGTATAATGTCTTTGGTTCTTAGGAAAATTACATAGCAACTTAAAACATAGAACGAAAAATCTTATTGAAAACTTCCTTTATATGACCACTACATTCCCTCGTACTTTGCATTACAGAGGATAACCTGAGGACATGCCTAAGAAAAGGGTGAGCTATAAAGAGCATAATGGGAGTAAACAAGGTATATAATGAAGAATAAAATACATGTTAGGAAATATGTATATCAATGAATCATAAAGAAAACATGAACATAAAGGCATGATATAGCATGATTATCATAACCTGGAAATGTGGCAATACCACTTAACATGGAATCAGCATGAGCCAAAGATAATTATACATGGAGAATGAGTAAACCCTCATTGCACATGAAGCATGATTAAACCCTCATTTCAATTAAATTAGCATTATTCAATACTCATTGCACATTATGTATCATGATACTGTACTTTACCCAATGCATTGGAGGGCTATAAGGGCACACCCTTCTTAAAAATTTCTTTTCATGCATAAGTGTTCCACATGGATCATTTAAAATGGATTGATTAAACATAAAAATTTATTCTACAACATAATAATTTGTAATTCATACATGATACTCTATAATCAATAAGTAAATTTTCACAATGGTGAATACCCTTGATAGAGAAACATGCATGGTATTCACTACACAATGTCTTTAGCTTTGAAAAATGGGGTGCAATTTCGGCAGAATAACGGTGTGACATATGGATTCATAAAAATGGTTGATGAGAGAGAAAGGGGTGTCTTATCATATGTGTATTAAATGGACAGTAATTTGTTCATATAGATACATTTCCCAACAAATCAATGGAATTTAGATTCACAGTACAATATAATTTCTTGAATGTAAATGAGGGGAGAGAGATTCCTTACGGAATTTCGACATGGTAATAGTTGTACACGGGAGACACTTAATGATAGATAAAGGGGTATATAATAATTAAACAATATATAGGGAAGTATGGGGGAGGTTTGAAATCATACCCCAATATTTATATTTGAAATAAAAATGGAATAACAAAATTACGAATCATGGACAAAATGAGAAAAGAGGAAATCCCTTACTTGGAAGTGTTATCCCAAAGGCTAGGGAGGGGCTTAAGAGAGGCTTCTTGGTAGCTTGAGGCTCATTTTAAGGCTTATAAAGATAAGAGGGAAGAGTTTGGATGAACTAAAAATTATTTAAGTGAATAGGATGTTGGATCTTGTGTGCGTTTATATGGGAAAGGATAGGGAATTCTTTATTATTTAGGTCTCGAACACCACACATTAAATAAATCAAAACTAGAAACCATACCATGGTTTTTCCCTTGTTTTTTTCCAAATGGGAGTGTAAAAAAATATTCTATATGTCCAAGGGAATAATTTATTAAAATAATAGGGTTTCTTAGGTGGAGGTGAGTCACACTCTAATGGAAAACAATTTTAAAAGACAAAATGTTTTATAAGTATTGAAGGGTCCACTAAAGCTTTTTAAAATAAAAAAAATCTAAAATCACATTATTTTAATGGTAAAACATATATTGGCCGATATTTATGTTTATATTATTTTATTACATCACTATTGGGTCATTATGATGTCATAAAACACATTATATATTTAAATGACATTTAATTTTTAACCAAAAATTCGATTGTCTCTAAAAATTATGAAAAATTAACCATTTGATAATTTCAACATCTTTATTCCAAAATTTATATTGATTTTTTCTAAATAACTTTAAAAATATTTGAATTCTTACTTTTAAAATAAATGCCGACATTTATCGAAAATTCATGGGTTTTAACAAAAACGAATTTCAAGCCTTAATAAAAATTATAATTGCATTCATAAAATTATAATATCATTTATATTTAATAAAAAGTTATTTAATAATTATAATAAAAATTTATTAAAATATTTTTTAATTCAAAAATCATTTTATTCATCAAAATAGATTTCTTAGTTGAATATTAACTAAAAATACTATTTGCGCTTTAATTTTTTTTACAAAGTAAGTATAATATAATTAAAGTATATTTATTATTATATAAAAAATTAATGCACATAATTATAGTGCTAATTCCTTATTAAATAACCCCTTATAACACTAGTATAATAGCAAAGGATAAGGTGTGGGATGGGGATAGACACTTGGGGAGGCTCGAATAACATTGCTCGAGTGGTAATCTCTATCAACTTCCACATATACAGTAGGTGGATCCGTTCAAGAATAACTTGTTGAAACTTGGCTTGGGCTAGGTCAAGAGCCTAGCCCAATGACACCACCTTCTTTATGAGCTCCAAAAAATTGGATTCATACAGGGAAAGTCTACTAGATGAGGCCATCGCTTCCTTATTCTGAGTAAATTGGATTTTTTAAAGCCCTATATTTATACTAATTAGGTGATCACTGTTCAACATCTAAATTAGCAACGATCACAATTTTAAACATTAATTTAAAATCCAGAAACATAAAACCAAATAAGGTAACATTTTATATAAACATTTTACAAAATAATACAATTAATTCGATCAAGAGGAATTTTCATTAATGAATTTTTCGGTTGTTACAATTTACCCCCTTATGAAATTTCACCCTCAAAATTTTATTTTCCCACACTAAAATAGATGTGTGTAACTCTGGATCATCATTTCCTCAAATTCTCATGTTCCTCCATCAAACTTGTGGTTTTTCCACAACACCATGAAGAGGGGCATTTTCTTATTTCGTAGAAAATTTTCTCAACAATATAAGGTCTTCACTAGTTTCTTCTCATAAGTAAGATCATCCCACCTCTAATGAGAGTAAATGTGAAGGGTATGGTATGTTCTTTATTATGAATGAAAATTAAAGGCATCATGTACTTTGTCAATGGAAGGTGGAAGTGCTAGTCGATAGGCCACAACCCCGACATGATAAAGAATCTGAAAGGGGCTCATGTACCTAGGACATAGTTTCCCTTTAATTCCACACCTCATGAACTTATTCCATAGAGATATGCAGATAAATACCATGCACCCAACTTTCAACTAAAGTTCTCATTGATGATTATCTGCATAAGGCCTCTATCGACTTTGGGCTACCTTGATATGCTGCTGAATGGTTTTGACATTCTCTTCTATTTCATCGACCATTTCAGGTCTTAGAATCTTACGCTCACAGACATCATCCCAACATGTTGGTGTTCTACACCTTTTCCAATAAAGGTATTCATATGGTGCCATTCAGATGCTCGAGTGGAAATTGTTATTGTAGGAGAATTCAACCAGAGGAAGATGTTGATCCCATCCTCCTTTGAATTCCATTGATCATGCTCTCAACATATCCTCTAGTGTTTGGATAGTCTGCTCAGATTTTCCATTAGTTTGAGGATGATAATCCACAGTGATGTTCATCTACGTATCCAAAGCATATTGAATACTCCTCCAAAACATAGAGGTGAATCTTGGATCTCGCTCAGATACAATAGATAGTGGTGCTCCATGTAGCCTTACCACTTCTTTGATGTAAATCCGTGCAAGTTGATCCAGTGAGAAGTCCACTCGAATCGCGATAAAAGTGAGATGTCTTGGGAAGATGATCCAAAAGGAACCATATAACATTGTTTCCTCTACATG
This sequence comes from Viscum album, assembly GCA_963277665.1. Lineage (NCBI taxonomy): Eukaryota > Viridiplantae > Streptophyta > Magnoliopsida > Santalales > Viscaceae > Viscum > Viscum album. The sequence continues at coordinate 152,553,169 of OY728150.1, forward strand.
TCTTCGTATGTCTAGTGACAATGTACGTGGTAATGTTTTCCCACATCCATGTTGGTACGGGTAGTAGTTTCATCATCCCCTTAAAATTATTCATCTCATCTTTCACTTGCTGACATACCAGTAACTTTGATTTATATTCCACAATCTCCCTTTTAATTTTTTCCCACCTAATTTTTTCCCAGAGAACTCAGTACATCTTTGTGCTCCCTGTGTGAATAGGAAGGTTGAGCTATTTGCATCCTTCAAAATCACCTTCTTTATTTATGGATCAGATGGTACACATAATCATGACCCAAATCTCAAAATTGCATCCTTTTCAACCAAAAACTCTGGGGATTTATCATTTCTGATAGCTTCCACCCTTTTTAGAATTTCTACATCCTTTCTTTGAGCATTATTTATTTTCTCCATGAAGGACGGTTGAGAAATCAAATGAGATAGGATTGATGATGTTAATTCCTTTATTATTCCCTTGTCAATGCTCTACAAATATAAGAATATTGGACCCTTTTCAATTATCATCAATGAAAGAATCACTTGTTCCTTTCTACTTATAGCATCTGCAACCTTGTTTTGTTTTTCAGGGTGGTAATGGATTGAGCAATCATATTCTTTGATCAGCTCTGACCATCTTCATTGGAGCATTTTCAAGTCTTTCTATGTGAATATATACTTGAGGATTTTGTGATCCCTATATATTTCACACTTCTCCACAAAGTGATAATGCCGCAATATTTTGAATGAAAATATCACCTCAACCAACTCAAGATCCTGTGTTGGATAATTATACTCATGGTCTTCCAATTGACTTGAATCATAGGCAATGACTTTTTCATTTTGTATCCAGACACATCCCAATCCCTTCTTCGATGCATCACAGAATACCACAAAAAGTTAGACACTTGTGGGTAAACTGAGCACAAGCGTAGTGATAAACCTCCTTTTCAAATCCTTAAATCTTTATTCACATTCATCACTCCAAGAAAACTTTACTCCATTTTGAGTTAGCTTGGTTAGAGGGTTGGTAAATCCTGACAAATTTCTCAAAAATCGTCGATAAAATCCATCAAACCCCAAGAAGATACGAATATCCATTACTGATGTTGGCCTCAGGAATCCCTCTATTATAGATGTCTTAGATGGATCAAATGATATCCCATTACTTATAATGATATGGACCAAGAATGATACCTCCTTCAACCAGAAATCATACTTTCTATACATTGCATAGAGCGTCTCCTTCCGGAAGGTCTCTAGTAAGGTTCGTAGATGCTCCTCATTATCCTACATGGGTTTTGAGTGTATTAGATTATCATCTATAAATACTACCAAATATTTTCCAAGAAAATCTCTAAAGACACTATTCCTCATGTACATGAATATTTTAGGAGCATTAGTGAGTCTTAAAGGCATTACTATGAATTCATAGTGCCCGTATATGGTATGAAAAGAAGTCTTCTGGATATGTTCAATTTTCACCCATTCATGATAATACACTGACCGAAGATCCACCTTGGATAAGTATTGTTCTCCATGCATCTAATCGAATAACTAAACAATTAATTGGATAGGATAATTTTTCTTTATAATGATTTTTTAAGATCACGATAATCGAGGCAAAGGCGCATTAACGCAACCGTCTTCTTGACAAAGAGGAATGGTGCACCCCATGGTGAAGCACATTGGCATATAAAACCATTATCCAGATTATCCTATAGTTGTTTCTTGATCTTCTAAAGCTCCACAACATGTATTATATATGTGTTCTTAGATATTGTAAATTCACCAGGTATAGGATCAATTGAGAATTCAACATCTCTTCAAGGAGGAAGACCAAACAATTCATCAGGAAACACATTAGTGAATTCACTAACAATAGGCATGTATTCAATGATGGTTGCCTCCTTAGAATCAATCATCAGTTCAAGATATGCATGCTTATAGGGAAGTAAAATCCAAACTTGAGATTATGGTGATAAAGGAGATTCATCCTCCTTCATAGACTTGTAAATAATTTGGAGTCGATTATCAATATGGAGAGTTATTTCCCTCCCACAGAAATTTATATTGGCGCTATATAATGAAATCCAATCCATGCAAATAATTTCATCAAATTCCCCAAGAGGGAGTATGACAATATATGATGGGATATTTAGTTTATAGATTATGATTGTGTAGGAGTTATATTCATGGGATGCATTGATATCCTGGTTTCCTTACTCATTGACATCTTTAGTTCCATGATTTGTGGTGGTGATGGGGTAGTTCTTCTAATAATTCAGGATATTAAAGAATGTATAGAACCATAATTAAATGTTATGTTCACTATTCTTGAATTAATAACAAGATTACCCATCACCACTTCATTTTTGAGGTTCACTTCGGTGGTAGTGATGGAAAAATCTCACACTTACTGCCTTGGAGGTTATTTATTGACACCAAAAACCATTGGCTTTGGGCCTTGATTTGTAAGGTGCCCTGCTTCTTTATAGTTGTAGTAATGAAAAATGTGATGAGGTTATAATGGATTGTTCCTCTCTTTTATTATAGACTCAGGTTTTTCTTTCCGACTATTAATATCCATGTGCCATTCTCTTACACACCTAAAGCATTTCCTTGTCCCATTCAAAATATTTCTAGGGGGCGTATTTCCACACATTTGGCATGTGGGGTGATATATTTTCATAGCACCATTGGTTTTATCCATAATACTGCTATAATTTAGTTACAACATGAACTTATTACCCCTATGGTTCTTGTGATATTCTTCGATCTCAATTTCGACGTTGAGGGCACTTTGAACAATTTCTTCATAGCTGATGATGTCATGGATTGCTAGTGCTTTCCATAAGCTAGGTTTTATCCCTCTAAAGAAGTGGTCAACCTTTCATTCTAGGGTAAAGAAAAATCCGTAGGCATATCCTGAAATCCTTGTGAATTTTTCCTCGTACGCTCCAATGAATGTGTTGTCTTTTTTCATGAGGGAAAGGAAGTCTTTTTCCATCCTATGTCGGAGGGTGAGTGGAAAATATTTCTCAAAATGTATATTCCAGAAATCCATTCATTCTAACACCACAATATCCTCCTTAGGATTCATATTTTTTTTATCTATGTCCTCTATTGATCATATTCATTCTCTATACGATAATCATCCCGGACAAAATTCTCTTATTCAAATCATTAAAGTATGGAGAAGTTCATTTCAATGGAGTTGATCTATTGTTCGGCGATTGAGGGATCAGATGATCCCTTAAAAGTAGGAGGCCTTTGTCACATGAAGCTATCAATAGCGAAATGATCTTTCTTAGTGGGGGCATGAACGATCTTATTGACCCTTTTTTCTATTAAAATCATGAGATAACTGATAATGAATCATAACAAATATCACGATTCCCACTCACATCGGATTGGGTATCTAATTATCATAGAAATCACATTGATCATCACATCGGTTGTTAGCCCGTGTAATGTCTCAACCCTAGTTAACCAATGTCGGTGAATTATTAAATAACATTGGCATGATTACAAGGAAACATTTTTTGAAGGACCGATTAGTTTAGTAGTCTTATAAAATTGATTACATACATGAATGTTAAATTACACATTATAATATAATTCATAATATAAATAATCTTTTATGAAGTCCATTATTCCATTAGCTTAACCCTACATATCAATCACAATACATTTCTTGGTATCCTGGGAAAAAATAAAACATAGAAAGGGGTGATCTCATATGCTCACTATGGACAAAAATATAGCAGAATAATTCATAAATAATCATAAACATTGAAGGAAATGTATACGACTAAAAAAAGACTTTTAAAATTAATCTTTAGCATAATATGGAAATGATAAAATCAACTAATTCCATTTACATATTCATATGGATATTCTACTAGTCTAATAATTACACGCAATATCAATATCCAACTTCATAATGATGGAATGCATAATGACAGACATCATAACCACATAGTCAAGGCCTTATACCAAGTCTATAAATAATATTTTATCAAGGTTTTGTGCCAAGACACTAGTTTATATCATGAGACCTACTGATGTATCTAGGAGCTATAGTGGTCTCCACCTGTCACATACTAAGTATAATGCATTCCCCATATGAAAATGTTTAAACATAACAAAAACATTCGTATTTAAAATTGCATACGAAATGTCAATACTTTATCCATAAACCATGAATGGTTTAAAAATAACACATCCACAGTCAAACATATGACAGAACCTTCAATACATTATGGAATATTTCTATCATAATAAATCATCTATGATCAAGAATAATATCCTTTAAAGGATGTTGACATAGTTTAAAATGATTAGTAAAAATGTTTGAGGGAAATATACATTTTTCATGAAATCATTTAAAAGTCACATAAGTTATAAAGGAAGTAATTTAAAATAGAGTTTTAAATCAATGTGTCCCATACCACTTTGATACATTTTAAAGGAATTAAAATTTTAAAACATTCATGTCCATATAAATAAATCCTTAGAACCATTTTGAAAACATGGATATTAATGAAAAAGGTTTTGAAAAATAACTGTTTAAAACATTTAAAATGACGTTTTAATAAAAAGTTACCTTAAAAATAATACCCTTGAAAACTATTTTATGAAACATGGACGTGGATAATAAATATTTCCCAGTAGAAATGTACTTAAAAACAACCTCAATTAATATAGATATTGTAAAATGAACCCTTACATTGTACATTCCTTTAGTCGAGGGTACGTTTAACCTCCTGTATAAAGACATTAGTATGTTAATAAATTATACCAGAACCATATTATTATTTATGATATCATACATGATTCATTTATGACTTTATACTACCCATTTAATAATAACATCTAGGTCAAATTATCATTTTATGTAATAATTGCTTTCTTTATCATACGTGTTTTAACTTGTTACTCTTGATTGTATCAATTAGATCATTATTTAAACAATTACAGAATATAAAACATGATTTATATATCATATAAATTTAGAATATAAATATTTATAATAAACATATATATGAAATGGAAAAAAAACGTTTATGGAGACGGTATGCCGTACGTACGCATAAACGCTGTTTCCGTTTTCATATCGTATTGAACGAAACTAAGTGTATAAGATATATGTAAGCACATATATATATATATATATATATATATATATCTCTAGTAGAAATATTATGTCATATATTACATACTGATTAATGATATATATTTTTATAATCATCGTTGAATGGTGAACGTGGAAGTGATTCTCATCGCGTCGTGGTGACGGTAATCTGTATGTACGCACGAGCAACAATATCAATATATTTACTGTGAAATATTATGCAATTGGATGATATATCATATATAAGTAATCATTAAAATTTTTTGTTTATTATTTATATTAGTTATACTCATTATTAAACCCAACCAAATAATGAAGTGTTTGAATAACAAATTACACCACGACGTGTAGACGGTAATCCGTACGTACACACGTATGGTAACATTTTCATTTATAGGATCGATAGAGTAATTAAAATGGTTGTACAATTTTTTAATGACATAATATTATATATAAGATAATGGAGTTATTAGTTTAGAATGGAAACAACAAATAAAGGGGACGTGGAAGAAGAAATGAACTTGAAAGAGGTTATGAAATGTTTACCTCTTATTCGGGTTATTCCTTTTGATTTAATCAAAATAGCTAATTTGGTTGGCTTTATAACCAATAGAATGACTATAGGATGAAGGGAGGAAATTTGGGAGGATATTTGGGAATGGGTTGGCAGAGCCAAAAGACTTTGTAGTTGTGAAAATAAGAGAAGTGGAAGTTCCCTTTTATAAGAGAGGTGTGGGTCACTTTAGGAAAAGCATGGAATATTATTTTATAATAAAACAATTTTAAGTTTATAATGGCTCAGAAATAATTTATTTATAGTATAAGTAGAATATGGGATGAAAAAAGCTCCAAAACTAGGTTTTAGACATGTTTTTTCATCATATTAACCTTATCTTTTAGATTTAACTCTTAGTTAAATAGTTCAATATTTAACATGTCTATTTTTATTTTCATACTATATGGTTAATAATCATACTATAACAATCCAGGAGAACCCCATGCGGTTCATTAAAAATATATATTACCTTATGTAAGTCCTTTGGTCGGACCTTAGATTTTTAGTAATATTAAATCAATTAATGAAATATTATTTGGTTTAAAAACTCAATTATGTCAATTTTGACAGTATTTAGTATTTGATTTTTTTGAAAGCCATAAAATCTTTATAACTTCATACAGAAATTTATTCAACCAACACTAACATGTCACATTAATCTAGAAAATTATTTTAATTCATAAAAGGTCTCAAATTACATTTATTTGTATATTTGTAATATCAATTATTTTAATCTTTCATAAATAAGGTAATTAATGCATTATCATTGTGTAGTAAATAAATAAAATAATGTAATGTCTAAAAATTATAAATAAAATACCATTATGTATTAAATTATTTTATATTTTAATGAATATTTATAGTCAAATATATAACTTATGTATCACCTCATAATAACTGTTTTACTAAAAGATATATGTTTATGTCATTTTTGACTTTAAATTAATTTATATAAAGTGTCATTATCACTTTAAAGTGGCTCTAAGTGGTCCCAAATTTGACCCATTTATGCCCATGGTCGGACATCTATCAACCAATAACAATAGGACACATTTTAGGTTAATTTAATATTATTTTAATATTATTTATTTTCCCACATTAACTGGATTTACCCTTAATAATGGTAAATAAAAAAATTACCGAAGTAATTATTCATAATGTCTAAAAAAAGATACCTATATAAAAAATTTTAACCTCATTATTACAATTATGGAATCCATTTTTCCAAATTAAAAACACATAAGTGGGAGTAATTAATTTAAATTGAATTCCTGTTTTCAAAACAAAAAGTGTGTTATTAGGAAATAATAACTATCAAAAGATTGACACTTGTTTATGTCCAATTTAAATGTGAAATTACATACAACGACATAAATTATATTAAATGTTAAAAATATAATATAATGATAATTAAAAACCATTCAAATGAATAATTTAACATTATAAATTATTTTGATTTCAAAAGTTTTTTTATTAAAATTTATTATTTATTTCACTATTCATAAAAATATGAAGGTTATTTGAAAAATACAAATAATTTATCCAATCTAAATTTCTATGTCCCTCTTATAATGATGAATTTAATTTCCCTAAATTGAATTTATAAAAGTGTCATATATTGTATTTAAAAAGTGTTCTCCATTAAAAGGCATAAAACTACAATGTTTTTTGGAAAACACCTCTTTTATCATAAAAATTGGGGTTTATATTATGTCTTAAAAGATTAATGTTAAAATTATATAGGATCTATAAAATTTAAAATGTGGTTAATAATATCCATAAACTCTTTTTTGAATGGCTATTTTGGTATGTTGTGGTTCCCTCAAACTCAGTTTTGTCTGTAGCATAAGTTATTGAAATACATTGAATAGATAACAAACTATGAAATCTTGTGGTGTTACAACTCGAGCCCACCTATTGCCAGACATTGGCAAGATGAAAATGAATGATAGGGGTAACATTCAAAGGGTAATTGAAGGAAAAAATTTATTACTTATAAATTACTTTATTCCTTAACTTATGAATCTATAGGCTTCAATTTATTCTATTCATGATATACATTATAACATATATTCATAGGGGAATTTTTTTAATTCCCATAATAAGGGTTCATACTAATCTTGTGAATTTACAAAAGCATATCTCCTTGGAGTCTCGTAACCAAGATTGTAGTAAGGCTCGTTGTCGTATTCCAGGATACATCGGTTCAAGCCCAAAACTCCTTGTTTGGGTTTTCACCCCTTGGTACATCTCTGCCAGAGCTGCCTCTAGCTCTTCTCTTCTAGATAGCGATGTATTTTCTTGATAAAACACTTACACAATACTCAAAATAATTTAGGGATGATTTAATTATACTTATTCTTCTCTCTAAGGGTTTACTGGGGTTTTCTAATCCTAATCCCAAAAATTACTAAACCTCCCTATGATACCAACAATAACAACCCTATTTTTTGTTACACACTTAACAAAATTTATTACATAAATCGTTTACATGATACAACATTGAATATAGGGAGGTATAGTGTCTTCTTGAATTAGTAATATTACATAACAACTTAAAACATAGAATGAAATATCTTATTGAAAACTTCCATTATAATACCACTACATTCTCCCGTACATAGTATTGCATAGGATAACCTGAAGACATGCATAAGAAAATGATGGGTTATGAAGTTCAGTAATGGAGTAATCAAGGAATAACATGGAGAATAAAATCAATTTTAGTAAATAGGCATATCAATGGATCATAAATGAAAAATGAACATAAATTAATGATATAGAATGACTATCATAACATGTAAATGTGGAAACAACACATAACATTGAATTAGCATGATCCAAGGCTCACTATACAAGGAGCATGAGTAAACCCTCATTTCAATTGAAGCACAAGTAAACCCGCACTGCACTTGAATTAGAATGAGTCAATACTCATTGCACCATATATATCATGATAGTATACATGAACCAATGAATTAGAGCTCTATAAGGGTGTACCCTTCTTAAACATTTCATTTCATGCATAAGTTTGCCACATGGATCATTAAACATGGATTCATTAAACATAAAAATTTATTCCAAGACAAAGGAATGCATAATTAATACATGAATCTGTATAATAAATAAGTAAATGTGCATATAGGTGAATAACCTTGATAAAGAAATGGTCATGGTATTGTCCACTAATAATTTATTATTTTATTTCAGAATAACTTTTAAAGAAAACTAGGAAACCAATAATGTTCAAAATACAGAAAATAGTCAAAACTCATAAGAAATTATAAATCCATTCCAAGACAATTTAAAGAAATTATCATTTTTTGCTTTAAGAACTCATTATTCGATGGAGGAAACCTCCATTTCTAGATTGTCTTTAATAAGATCCTCGAAATGAGAAGCAATTTTATTTCACTGCACAATGTCTTTAGCTTGGAAAATTGCGGTTCAATTTCTCCTGTATAACGGCATGACATTATGATTCATAAAAATGTTTGTTGAGAGGGAAAGGGTTGTCTCATAATTTATATATTAAATGGACATTAATGGGTTGATATAGATACATGAAACAACATATGCAATGGAATCTAGATACAAAATACAAAAGAATTGCTTGAATGTAAATGAGGAGAGAGAGATTCCTTATGGATTTTTGGCATGGTAATAGGTGTACATGGGAAAAATTTAATGAGAGATAAAGTAGTATCTAATAATTGTAAAATATAGAGGGTATTATAGGGGAGGTGATAAATCATACCCCAAAATTTATAATTGAAAACAAAAGGGAATAACATTATTAAAAAAATTGTACAAAAATGAGAAAGGAGGAAATCACTTACTTTGAAGTGTGATACCAAAGGATTGATAGGGGCTTCATAGAGGCATCTAGGAAGCATAGATTTCCTTGTATGGATTATAGAGATAGTAGAGAAGAGGTTGGATGAACTCAAAAGGTATTGAGTGAAGGGTAAGTGAGAGATTGGGTGGGTTTATATAGAAAATGAGAGGGAATTCTTTATTATTTTGGTTTGGGACACCGCACATTAAACTAATAAAATCCACAAACCATCCCATGGTTGTTTCCCATGGTGATTTTCAAAGGGGAGTGGAAAAAAATATTCTATAAGGTCAATTGTCTAAATTCTTAAAATAATAGGTTTGATTTTGTGTAGGTGAGTCCCACTCTCATGGAAAAGTATTTAAAAATTCAAAATGATTTATAAGTCTTGAAGGGTCCACTAGAGCTTTGTAAAACAAAAAAAAATCCAAAATCATATTTTTATTATGGTAAAACGTATATTGGCTGAATCTTATGTTACTATTATTTTATTACAACACTATTGGGTCATTATTATGTCATAAAACACATTATATATTTAAACGGTATTTAATTTTTACCCAAAAATTCAACTCTCTCAGAAAATTATGAAAAAATCACCGTTCAATAAATTTGACGTCCTGATTACAAAATTAATATTCATTTTCTCTATATAATTTTTTATATATGTGAATTTTCACTTTAAAAAAATTAAATTTATCGAAAATTCATGCATTTTGACAAAAACGTCTTTCAAACCTTAATAAAAATTACAATTGCATTCATAAAATTATAAGATAATTTATATTTAATAAAAATTTATTTAATAAAAAGAGTAATACTTTATTAAAATATTTAATTAATTAAAAAATTCCATTAATTCATCAAAATATATTTTTTAGTTGAATATTAACTAAAAATACTAATTGCGCTTTAAAAATATTTACAAAGTAACAATAATAAAATGAATGTATATTTATTATTATATAAAAAATAATGCACATAATCATAGGGATAAGTGCTTGTTACATAACCCATTATATCACCCACTTAAGACTGAAGTGTAAGGTGTGTGATGGTGACAGACAATTGGGGTGGCTCAGATAACATCGCTCGAGTGGTAATCTCTATCAACTTCAACTTCTCTCATAAGAAGTTTTGTTCAAGATTAATGTGTTGAAACTCGGCTTGGTCATGGTTAAGTGTGAAGCCCAATGACACCACCTTTTGTTCGAGCTTCGACGAATGGGATTTATGCGGGGCAAGTATACTGGATGGAGCCATCACTTCCATTGTCTGAGTAAATTGGATTTGATAAAGCCTTTTATTTATACTAATCATGTGATCAATGTTCAATAGTTATATTAGAAACGGGCACAATTCATGACATTATTTTAAAATTCAAAAACATAAAACCAATGAAGTTAACATTGTATATAAACATTTTACATAATAAGATATTTAATTAGATCATGAAAAATTTTCATTAATGAATGTTTGGGTCATTACAATGTCCCTATTAGGAGAAACCGTTCACTCCGCCTATTATATGTGGATAGTTAGGGTGCACATTTTGGAAGACCATATTCCCATACCTACTAAACCATGCATGGTTTTTAATTAACCTGAAAATTAGAATTAAAATTAACCAAACCCTATAAACTCCCTAAAATCGATACTGACTCAGACCATGAAAATGTCACTCATTTTGGAGGCTCCCATATGGATACCAAGCCATCTCAGAATCAATTCATTGATAATCGAAGGAAGGATTTCAAATATGAACCCCTCCCAATAAGAGGATCTTATCCAGTGTTGTTTCATTATCCTCACTCATCTCTCCCTCTTCTATTAGAGGGATGTTATCCACTACTTCTTTGGATCTAGATCTATTTTTTATAATCCAAATTTAGGCTTCGTGAATGTTTATTTTTGGATCATGGATTTTATGTTTCCATTAAAGAACACGTTATTCTTTACTTTTCAGTTTCAAATAGATGATTTCCATTCACGATAATTTTTTAACAGATTAACGTAGGTGTTCTAATAATGAAATCCACATTTAATTATTTCAATTATATATATGTAAATGTACAATTTATATAAGATTATTAAAAATTGTGTTTCTTGAAATTGAATTGATGCGGCCAATGAATTGGTTAATTAATTTAATGGATTGATTTGATTAATTAATTGTTGATTTATTTAATGGAATAATGTGAATATGTAATTTTTAAAGGATTGATTAATTATTGAATTAATTAATGTCATATTTTGGTACATGTAACATATGTGATTGATTGATATATGGGTGTGATACACATACTGATGCTCCAAATACCCTTATGTGATTGATTGATATACAAGAATGAGACAAAGAATCAAGATCTAATTAACCACAATGTACTAGCCATGATTTGTTAGGACATAAGGCATCCAAGAAAATTGATTGGTAAGTGGAATGATTCTCTAAATAACCATGATATGTGAGATAGATAGTAATAATCTAAATATACATTTGGTGCGAGAGATGACAACATATTCCAAAAAGTATTGTATTGAACTCCTCTTCCAATTATCCATATTATAATTTGAAATGAAAAGGAAAATGAAATCACATTTCTTATACTGAATTTTGAATTATATATGAGATATAGTTTAGACATTGGTATAAGCTATAGTAGGTATTTTGTTTCAGGTTTCCTTAGGAACTCAATGGTTTATACTATCAAATTAAAGACATTTCAATAAATATATGTTGTTTACTTTATGAATTTTATTTCATTCTATATAAAACTACATAAACTATTTTTAAATAATTTATTTTAGATGGATTTGGTGGTGGCCTATTGAATTTTACTCACAACCTCCTTGGACTACCTAATTGGTACCAAAATAGTCTTCCTGATTGTAAGAAAAAATAAGGTAAGAGGTAATGTGATAGATATAGGAATTGGTATGGGGTATTAATAAGGGAACCATATGAGTTTTGAGAAATTCTGAGGATTAGTCAATGTGTTTACTTTTGGGTTAGAAGTATGACATATGGAACATACTTTGGCATTGCATCTCTACTGTTTAGTTTTGATATTTTAATCCATGTTTTGGTCATCTTGTGGTACTACTTTGGTTTATTTATTGGTTATATATGTTTTTTATTATAACTTATTTCTACTATTTTGATACATTGTTCAAAAAAATTTATAGTCTCCCCATGATTGATATTGACAGTCACTGCTTGTCATTAGCCTTTGGAAACTTGGGAGGCGTGGTTGGGGTTACATTATTGTTCGACTAGGGGCACCATTGAGTGGAACATGGGTCAGGATGTCTCTATGTAATATTGGAAGAAAATATTTTTTTTATTTTTTTTTATTTTTGGGAAAGGTAGGACATGCACATGGATGAGATGGGCCTTGGTTATAAGATCATGAAAGGGAGTATCTAACCCATGTACTAGGGTACAAGACATGTACCTAGTGTGGGATTGTTGTTATTGATATGTGTTGTTGTAGTTAATGTACTTTTACATTGGGTGAAACACTTCTTGTGTGATGGAATTTTTGTTTCCGATATTTTTTTTTGACATGTGGAATAGAATGAAATAAGTTTTGTTTCTTCATGAAAAATTCAAGGAAATCAGGTTTATTTTTTGACATATGAAATTTTAGGATCACAAATGACAATGGGTTTTAGGTAATTTCTTGAACATAGAATGTTTTTCCTTTCTTGTGTGTTTTACGTGAAAAAGGTACATAACATGTATTTACATTAAGTGATGAAAAGTTACGAATAAAATGGTTTCTAATGAGAAAATTAAATAATGATATAGAGGATACATTTTTTTTACAGTTACCTAGATTTATTATGGTTAAGGTTAGTGTTAGAGCATTAGAATTGACCGAATTCTTCGAGTGATTCCAAACAAGGGTGTTGCTAGACTTGAGGAGTGAAGGCTGGTGTATGTTCATACTTGCGTGTTTCAACCAAATTAGGTGGTGGGCTTATTTGAACACTATCAAATGAGTCTGGTGGTAGGATTGATGATTAAAATCATGTGTACGTTTTTACTCATGGTACTCCACCAGATTTTACTAGAAGGATTGGTTGGGCACCACCTGACAAGTCTGATGACTGAAATAATGAAGGCATATGGGAGTATGTTCCCGTTTTCTTTTTTCCAAAAAAGTAGTTTGGTGGGAATATCCATATGGTGAATAGTAAAAACAATGTTCCATATTCTCCGGTTATTGTCCCTGGCAGTCTGCCTTGCGTACTCGAGTCTAAGAGACCTGGGATAGATAGATGAATGAAACTCCCTCTTCATGTTGAAGGATTACTACCAAACAGTGTTGGTGGTGAATATTTTTGGTAGGATCCCATGGGAATGATCCACATGCCTTCTGGATGAGTCCATAGGTGGAATCTTGGTTGACCTCCCTATAATAGGGGAGTGATTGGTTATTGTGTTCCGAGGATAATATCCCAAAATAGTTGAATATCGTGGTTGGAACCATTTTCTTCTAAACTATAGATCATCATTGTTCGGACAATCAAAGCTTATTATTGATATGGAGTGTCCCTTGTGTAGCCTCTATGATAAGGATGATACTGTTTTTACCGGAATCTTAAATCATTGCAATAGAGACACAACATTGACATTGCCAAGTTAGTGATGGTGTCTTTCGAGAAGATGAGTATCTAGAATGAGCAGTAGCTGTGGAATTCATAGGTGTAAACCTGAAAGAATCCATTTGGGATGAAGGAAAATCTTATAAAAGTGTTCATGTTGATATATGAAAGACACAATTATGAAAATTCTATTAAAGCAGCATATTTTGGATGAGAAGAGTCATCATTGATTGCCTTATCATCCCTCTATTATTGAAATGGGACTGGATGATGTGTAACATCATTAACATGGTTATGGATTCTGGTCGGCTTCATCATTTTTTGTTTTCATAAGGTTGAAAAACATTTCTGATAGATAATAACCAACTACCATTTTTTATAGAGGTTTTTACATCCAGGTAACCCACCACCTTGGTTACATATTCACATTGGTCCCCTATTTTTGGTTTCCAATACAACATGTGTTTTAATAAGGCATAACTATTTCTGAGTTATTTCCATTGTATTTTCTTATCGAACCAGAAACACCCAATAGTTCTATATCAAAAGGGACTTTCTCTCTAAAGGTAGGAGATCGTTAGGTCTATTGACCTATGATATAAAAATTCAACTTCATCTAGAGGATGGGTGGTTGGGAGCATCACACCCTTTTGGGGGAAATTATTTCTTACTCTAAGACCCACTTATGTATTTAAGATATGTATTTGAATCCTTAATTAATTCCCATGTATGATATGAGTTATCCCACAATAGGTAATCTATTATTAGCAATTGTGGAATTCAGAATCATCTGTATATATTCAATGTTATTTATAGAGGGAGATATCTATGTGTATCTGTGGTTCTTTATTGAAGGTATCCTCTTATATAATAATGATAGATAGTTTGGTTGTTATCACATGGATGTTGGTTCTTATTCCACTCAGTGGGGAACTATATAGTTAATGGTCATCCATGAAGACATATTCCCCTCTGTAGTTTATTTTCATCCATGGAGATAGAAGTTTACACTAGAGTTTATAATCATCTAGGTAGACAATTATTACTATGGACATAATTGTTATCCAGGAAGGAAAAAGTTGTTTTGATCTTGGGATAAATCCCATAGATGGGATACCTACGTATCCTTGTAAATAGAATCTGAACCCTTGAAGTTTTTTACCACTTAATGGGAAATCATCATACGTTTTAATTTCATGTGATAAGTATTAGACTATATTGATTAATGTCACATGGTAAGTAAATCTGTGAGAACGATTCCCAATCAATGATTTGTGTGAGACCCCAGTCGAAATATACATATGAAATTCGAGGTGATATGAGATTCCATGTTGAATTTGACCATGATTGGAATGTGGCCCAAAGAGAACATGGTTGATTTGAGGTGTTGGTTTTATCCTCATGGAGGCTTCATACGTATCCCATTTATAGGGGAATCAAATCCATTATAGTTTTGTATATCTCACAGAAGATTATGGCCCTTCGACAAAAATGGGCTGGGGCTTACTCGTAAAGTGGATTCCCTTATAACAATGTCCAAGAGAGATGTCTTAACTCATGGAGATATAGGTGCCCTTAATTTGAGGCTTACTTCTATGGAGGATATCTAGATGAAGGGAATTAGGATTGGAATTGAAAAGAGGATGTGTAGTTTTCTCTGGAGCTAGTGGAAAACTCCTTATATATCCTAGTAATGGTGGGAATCATAGTTCTCGTAGTTCATTCATCTCATATGTGAGTATGGCCCTATGAGTGAATTAATTTTGGGATTACTCCTAAATACGATTCCATAATAAATATGGGTTTTTTGGGATAATCAGATGAGGGGGATGTCCCTTAAGCTCAGGCCTTATGTATGCATCCAATATATCCTGGTTATTGAAGGACTCAGAGTTCTTGTAGTTTATTATATGGGGTGGATTGTGGCTATGTTGAAATCATCACAAATTCCTAAACCCACGTGAGAATGCTTGGTGTGAGAAAACATAGGATTTGAAAGATTCATAAAAGTAACACACTTTCCTTACATCAATAATGGAATAGGAAGAGGATACGATAGAAGAGGCTGAAGCTAAAACACTTCCCTCTACTCTAATTACATTGTAAGACAGTCCAAAGTAAGGTAGGGATTATAGTGAACATTGCAGAGTGGAGTGAGACTGAAACCTCATACATGAAAGGCTAGGGGATTTCAATAGGATTTCTACCCTAAAATGGTTCCTATACTGAGGACATGGTCTTCTACTTTGTCAAAAATGAAATTAAAATGTGATCCTTAATCCCTACCAAGGACCATATGCTCCAGGTCTTAGAGATGATAATCGAAGGATGAAGTCCTATAACTAGAATTTGAGACTTGTAAATCCTCAACACTATAACTAGGGTATGGGTCCATGTGATCATAGATATAAATATATACAGATGTCCTAATGTTCCTAAACTTTTGGTAGGATAATTGAGGGAAACCTCTGATCAAAGAAATACACATCCAAATGGGAGACAAGATGGTGTACCTTTTCCAAATTTTTTATATTTCCAGATGTCTTGGTAGAGGTTTCAACAAGGTTTCTTTCAAATAAGAGAGCCATAGAATAAAATGACATTCCATGAATTGATTTTAGATAGGACTAATGGATGGATGTATCTGGAAAAAAGGTAGGGTGAACATCATTAAATGTTGATCATGTTAGTGGTGTGTAGGTATGGGGCACTCTTGTAGGACTGGGTAAGATGATGTCACCTTCAGTGAAGAACAACCTGGATTACTGCACTTGAGATATAATTGTCTCAATCCTTCAAGTGTCTTCACAGGTATTCCCAAAAGTGTGGGACAGAAGTTCTTGATTTAGGAATAGAGTGTGGACTAGACTTATTCATTCAGTATTGATTGGTGATTGAATCATGCAAGTATTTTTAATTTCAACACTTAAAGAACCTCAGCCTCCTTATTTGCATTTATTCCCTTCTATTTAGGTTTTAAAGATCTTCTTTGTAGATTTTTGAGGACTTGGGAGAAGTACTAGGGTGACGAGAGAAGAAATAGGTCTTTAGGAAAATTTATCTATACAAATGAAGACCCCAAGGGTTTATTTATAGGAAAATATGGTACCATTAGTGATGGTGACTTGGTGTTCATGTGTGGTGGCATGTAAGTACTTGTGAGCTCACATTGATTCGGGATACCTTGTGTAAACTAAAATTTGAACCATTGTAAATAATGAAATTATCTATATATTTTATCTTATTTTTTCTATGGAATTTCCGATTATTATTTTTTCATCCTTGTGATGGAACAATGATTCCACAACCCCCCCCCCCCACTCATGATTGGATCTGAATAAATAAAGGGTGTAATGATGAGGTTAAATGGGATAAGAGAGGAAATTGGAAGTTTATGTTCTGGGTTTTCACAGAAGATGGTGGTGTAAAATTAATCCTTCTCATATATATATAGGGGATTACTTTTAGTGAAAATCACAAAGGATTTGAAAAAAATGGCTCTATGTGCACAATTCTATCATTTCGTTTTTTTCTGATGATTTTATTTTTTGAGAATCATCCTTAGGATTGACACTAGTGTGCCAAACCTTTATTAACATACATTTGCACAATATTTTTAGTTTCATTCCTTAATGAATTCGTAAATTTTTCAGGATTTTCCATTTTCATAAAATGAACATACTCTAAAATGATTGTTATATTTTATTTTATATTCAAACATCCCCAATATGAATTAAAACTCCTGATGAATTTACTAGTAAATAGACTGGAGACATGATGGTGATCATAAAGCATGATTACTATGATGTCTATGACACCACTCTTCAAGATCAGAAAAAGTATATAATGAAGTATCATGAAGACTTTTTGAATCATTATTTTCTACCACTTCATGGTTATTGTCATCTGTGTGAAGCCAATATACTAGATCCAACGATCTATCTCTGGATCACTATGTTTCATGACTACAATAGATTTTCATATTCCATCATTTCTTGTGCAGGAACATATATCAATGATGGAATGGAATCCAAATCCTATGTTGTGAATCATAGCCCCTGATATCATGATTGGAAACCCCACATAGTCAAACGAAATCCAACCTGCTATTCCCCAATATTTCAAGATTCATTGATAGAGGAAGTGAAGGTCTAGAAGAAATTTTGGGACTTTCTCCCATGAGGGAGTGTTAACCTCTCATGGATGTGTCTCTACTGGGTGCGAAAAACATGTCAGGAGTTTAATGATGACATGAAAGGAACTAGATTTTAAGTAGCTGGGTGGGTCAGGAGGACCTATGTGTATAGAAATGATGTTTTGGTGTACGAGATGATGAGCTGATGGAGTCTAGATACAAATTTATTCCATCTTACTCATGGTGTAGTGGATATAATCTTTTGGGTTGTATATAAGATCTCTCGAGCTCCAATCCTTGGAGATTTGATTGATGGATTCCCTCCTACAAAGGAAACATGGAATGACTAATAAAATACACCAGCCTTGGAATTTTAGATATCAAAGATAGATCAAAAAATAAAAAATAAATATCCCCATGCAAGAGGTGATATTCATCCAAATGAGTGCATTGAAATATTCCTAATGATGAAGAAGAAGAAAGGTCCCACTTGAACGTGTCCAATGAGATGTCCCAAGAAAGAAAAGAGTAGTGAGCTTGGATCCTTTGGGACAACACTAGATAAAAGATATTTTGATATTTGAGGGTATGATTTCAATTAAAAAATTCATTCGAAGAATCATCTTGAGGTTTTCCTTTACTTGGGTTTTTTGTGTATATCTGTTTCTAGTCTGAGATTCAAAGGGGTGTGTAAATATTGGAACTATTTTCATAGCAAGTGAACTAGACAAGTGGAAAATGGTTGGTTTGGTTCCGCTATTTTGGAAACGGTCCATAAAATCTTATTTCATATCCATGGAGGTAAGGATATTTTCAGAATAATAGGGCTATTTCATGTTTTTCGGGGATGGATTATGACTCAATTCTGGACATATGATGTGAAGAGTGGGATCTAGGTCATAAGTAGTTTCTTCCAACCATTACATCACAGATTTTCTAGTATTATAACCCTATAATTGACAACTATTGACATTAAGAAAAGGTTGATAATGTTCAATGAATTATGATCCTTTCCATAAGGAGATGCTCTTATGTGAAGATTGGTTGATGACGAGACAACCTATTTAGAGCTGAGCGTGTATACACTAGCTTGTAGGGATGGTTTATTGGCCACTAGGATTGGTTTTGAAATCATATATTATTACTATTCTCCCTATATATTTTCACGATAGTTAAAATTCCTTTAATATATTACCATATCCACCTAGTCAATGTTATACTAGATGAAAATCTGAGGGTGGCTCAACATTTATGGTTTCTAACAACCATTGATAAAACAGGAGAAGTGTTTAATCTTCCAATAGTTTATGAAGAGAGTATATTGACTCTCTGGTATGTTGAATCTTGGATTACATCATATCCAGAATGTAGGCCAAACAATGATGTTCCTCATGTTGAAGTAAAGAGATGGAGTATGAAGGAATCCTCTTGTTTGGAAGGTTCTTCCTCGCCTTTGGATGATGTTTCCATGGATTTAGAGGGTAAGGATGATGTGGCTCTTATCTCACTAAAGTGACCTTGTGGAAGATAAAATGATCCCAACAGAAGTAAGTGGGATACACCAGCACCATCGACCAATGTTACACCTGGAAATCCCAGTCATCTTCCCCTAGATGAGATCGGGTTCCTTTTTCTCATCCACTGTCCGTGAAAGTGAGGATTGGGATGCTTATCTAGTCTATGGCCTCATGATCATCTTCAATGTAATGTGGAATGTATAATAAATTTTTATGACTAGAGGTGGTTCGAGCACGGATGAATTTCATTTGTGATGATGAATCTATGTGGGAGACATTACATGAGGGGTTGCGTATTCAAGGAATATGATATATTCACGACTCATATGATATTTAATTGGATAATAATCCTATTAATGTAATAATTAATATATGGGATCTGGATATTATTATATATGAAATAAACAATTCAATACCTGCCTCAAAATGAGTGAATCAAATTATTGATCACTGTGTAACTAAAGGGAGTGACCCTACATATCTTGAGGAATGGGGAGTTTTCATTGATCAAAAATATGTAACATGTCCTTTTCTCACATTATTCTATGATTTTCCATTTTAATTTACTAAAAGTGTTTTCAATCAGGGGAAATACCATCATAAATTGTAGTTGGATAAGGTAAATTAGATAAAAGTTCCATTGCCACAGTATAACCCTGTTGGTACAATGATATGGGTTTCTGAGTCACCATGTGAATCTATATAGATGTCTCCATACCAAAATGCCATGGATTATGAGATGGCAGGATGCTTGTAGTCTCCAATAACTATTTTTGGAGATGAAGATTCTAGTCCCCCTAACAATTAAAATAAGTAGTGACATCGAGGAATGAATGATGTGGCTAAACACTTTATTAGATGTTGTAAGTTATCATTCCATTATAAATTTATCTTGATCCATAGAATGTGTCTAAACATATTGGAATTATAGGTCACGTCAATTGTTTAATACCATAGTGAAGTTACTAATGAGCCTAAGAGATCTACTAAGGGAACTTCCGGTCAAGTGTAGATTCCTTCTAATGAATCAACTCATTTGACTAAAAAGGCATGGTGGCCAGAGAAAAAAAATCTCTCGACACTACTTATATCCCCACTTTTGGGAAATAGGTGGAATCTGGTATTTCAAAATTACTTTATGAGAAGACATTTTTAACAAAAACTGACTTCCATTTCAATAATATTTCAGGTTCTTCACATGAATTGGAAACTCCTGTGATGACTAATGTTGACCCAATGACTATTACTCGGGAGGAAGTTTGGGGTCTAAACCCCACAAAGGAGGGTCATGAACTATCCTGTTCAAGCTCTCCCTTGGGTGAGACTAACACAGGGCATTTGATTTCATTGGATGATATTATGAATCCTAGAATTTCATTGAAGATATATTAGTTCATGTTTGTATTCCTACTAATCTATAATAATTTGAAGTTACTTACATAGAACCAAATAGACATGAATTTTTATTATTGGCCTAATAAATTTTTTTATACTTTATTTCCTAACCAAAATTGGTTACAAATTGGAGATCAATCTACAGAAACTACTACAGTGATGGTTCTTGGAAGAGACATTGATATTTTTTTTCAATTCCACTATTATGGAAGAGTTGGATTAAGTGAACCTTGAAGTGGAAAATCGTTTCTATGATTCAAATAGGGAATCCTTAACATGTTCAAGAATGTATTTCCCACTAACTGGTTCCAACCAAAACTTCTAAGGCTAGGAGTGTTGGGGGGGATCCTTCTTAGGCCGCTAACGTATTTGTAAGTAAGGGTTACCAACCATAGTGATTTTGACCATTATTTCTAATCATTTTTAGATAGTCATGTCATTGATTTATTATGAAGGATTTTTATCCTCTATTTCTTGGTTATATTGAGAAGCTTCTACATCACCTTGAGCACCATCATGAGGCGAGAAAACCACTATTTAAGGGGGGATATGAATAGGGTGCTTCATTTAGTGTATTAATCATGGTGTAAATTCCTCCTTATGATAGGGATTATGAATTGGATCTATAGTTTCATAACCATATTCACCTTGAACATCATGAATCATGTAAAGTTATATAGATGATTATATCTTAAACATCCTTTGAGTGACTTCCTTCAAAAATCCCACTCTACTCAAAGTTATCTAGCATGTTTGGATTCATAGGTTCCGATTACCATATAATATATACTATGGTTATAGAGACCATTTAGAGGTGGGATAAAGAGAAAAAGATTCAGCATGATCTAATAAAAGCCAAAATATTTTCTCAAATTGATGATTCTCTAGAAACACTATCTCAAGGGGAAGCCAGACATACAGTAATGTTTTCAACAATCAAGTGGGAATCTAAATAAAATACCATTCCAGTGTCGTGTCTTCAACAAGATATGGATACTCATAATATGGAAATTTAAAAATTCATTACTCAATATAAGAATCCAAAAAATAAGCTGATAAATCAACTAAAGATGATAACAAAGTGATTCATCATGCTGAGGAGACTGAGGAAAGTCGATTAACGAAATATCAACATGATGCTGGTGAGGATCATGAATCCCTTAAATAAGTGAAAAACTATATTGATGGCTCCTTGTGATTTATAATAGAGAGACTCGATTTTTTGGATGTTCCTCAAGGGAATTTTTTTCTCCTAAAAAATTATTTTTGGTTTCTAATCATCAATTTCTATATCCATATTTTTTAAATTCTAATGTTGATACTGATTTCAGTAACATGATATTTTGATACCAAATCACATAATTCCAATGATATGGATGGAATTGTCTCGAATTTGTACCTAAGACAATGGGTCTGGTGAGTTTATTTTTACAATATCTATGATTATATGGAAACCCTACAATATTTTTGTCATTTATCTTCAGAATTTATTGACATTTCATATATCATATATATTTTGGATTCAACGAGATGAGACTCAAGTTTTTTCTAGAGTTCCCTTTGTGGGTTTTCTTCTTTGGAAATTATGTGTCTCATCTTTTTCGAAGAAAACGTGTTGTTGTTGAACTAATAAGGTTTGTTTTCTAGGATGATCAACTTTTACCATGAATTTTAAGATTAAATCCCAAATAAGGACTTAAGGAGAAGAAGGGAATGATATTCATCAGATAAATATTAGGTGAATAATGAATCTAGATTTTTATGGTCACAAAATCTATAACATAAAGTATAAGAATAGAGGAGGTCTCTCATGAGTACAATGTTACCTCCATTGAAAAAACCATGTATGGCAAATATTTTATGTCAGGCCAACTAGGGAACATACATTATAGTAAATTAGTAATATAATTAGGCTGATAGATCTGCTTTGGCGATGACTTATACACGGCCACTAGTTAGTATACTTCATAGTCATGTAAAAAGGTTCCCATGAATTATGAAATTATACTACGGATAAAAAAATGTTTAATATTTTGATGTATGAAGACCAAAGACGTTGTATTTCCCATGGAATGGTTTTTGAAAATAAAGGGGGGGATATGTATCAATATAGTCCATGAATGAAGAACCACTCTAACAATACATAAGTGTATGAAAGAGGGTACATTTTTTAGAAAAGGTATTTTTGATATTTTTGTATGAAGATTAACATATTACAGCAAGGACACTTTTCTATACAGTTTCAAGCCATTCAGTATGGTCATTAAGGGTTTTTTTGGTAACATGCTAAGTAGTTTCAATTATTTCAGCATGGAAATTATAGTGTTAGGTAGTTTAAAGTAATGTAGTAAAGACATTATGGGGATGTGCAGTTTTAAGTCATGTGATAGGGACATTATGCGGTTTTGCAGTTTAAATTCATAAAGCAAGGACAATATGGGGAATTGCAGTTAAAATTTTTGTCAAAAGGATATTATGGGGATTTAATTTATGGTATTTACCGACGATCAAAGATTTTTCGGTTCCCTAATTCCTGTTAATTTGTCAAGAAGTGTTCTACCGTAAACAAGTATGGAAATGGGAGAAATGTAAGTTATGATTTTTAGATTCCCAAATTGGAAGAGAGATATGGAAAAGGGACTAATGATATTTGAGGTGGTCTCATATAATAATGAAGTTTTCACTTCTCAATAAAACCGTTATGGATGATTTATTATAAAGGAACAATGCGGGATTGTGATGATTTTCCATGCAGTGGCATTCTTATGCTGACAATCCTATTGTGTAGGAATGTTTTTTGCAATATCAACTGGGGAACATACTACATAGATGGGTAAAGGTGCAATCAATAGTTTTGAAATTATATTTCTCAAAATATATGAATGTTTATGGAGATTTTTATATTACAATGAATATTATTTTTTAGAGGAATGTTCTTGAATATAGATAGGGTATTTCATGAAGTGATTTCTAAATAATTGTGGAATTACGCTCCCTATAAGGGTATAACTCAAATTTAGGAAGTATGGTTCATATGGTTTTAGGTCATACAACTATGACCATAATATTTTGGAAGAAATTTTGGATATGTGGTCAAATTTTCCAAGGTCATTCCAATATAATTTCATGATATGGATAGGGAAAATTTAAAGCATGGTCATAAGAAATTTAGGTTCGGGAGAAAAGATATCAGATAAATACACAAAGGATGACCGCATTAAATTGTAGGTTCCTAGATACCATCATTAATGCATAAAGGGAGATAAGAGGATTCTACGAAGAACAAAGTTAGCCATATTGGAAAAACCTAATATGGGGGAAATATTATGTCGGGCCAACTTGGGTGTAATTCCCTGACCCCAGATGCCCAGAGTCGGTGCATTATTACATATCATTGGCATGATAAAAAATGATCATGTCTCGAAAGACCGATTAGTTTAGTATACATGGAAGTATTAGATACATTCATAAGGTTTACATTACATCATAAAATGGAAAACTACAACAACACTGTTTCCATAGAAAAATTAAGATCCTATAAACTATCCCTGTTGGTTAGTCATAATATTCTTATTCGCATCCTGGGAAAAATAAAACATATAAATGGGTGATCTCAGATGCTCAGTTAGGATAACAATATACCGGAAACTTTCATAAATATGAAATAAAATTTAAGTAAATGTATATAACTAAAACAAAATCCTATTCAAAATAAACTTCATCATAATATGGAAAATATAAATCAAATTATTTCCATTTACCCACTCAAATGGATATTCTACTAGTCGAATAATCACATTTAATATCAATAGCCACTTTCATAATGATGGAATGCATAATTCCAGACTTCATAACCACATAGTCAAGGCCTTGTGCCAAGACTACAAATAATATTTTTTCAGGACCTTATGCCAAGACACTAGTTTTTATCATGAGACCTACTAATGCATCGAGGAGCTATAGAGGGCTCCACCTATCAAGTAATAAGTTTAATGCATTCCTCATATGAAAAGATTTAAACATAACATAAAAATTCGTATTATAACTAGCATACGAAGTGTCAATACTTTATCAATAAACCATGAATTGTATAAAAATTACACATACACAATAAAACATAAAAAAAACCTTAAATAAATTAAGGAATAATTGTATCATTATATATCAACTTCAAAAAAGTTTTAAATCTATCAAAGGATGTTGACTTAGATGAAATCAAAACCTTTTTAGGGAAATATCTCTTTCAATTTTGAAATCATTTAAGAGTCACATAATTATAATGAAAATATTTATTTTTAAAATAATCATATAAGCTTGTAATAGAAGCTTTGATGATATTATAACAACATAAAATAGCCTCACCCACTGTAAAAGTGAAGAAATCATTCTAACCTCAATTTTTTCAAAAAGGTCATAAGGTACCTTGTTTGGAAAATGATGGAATGATTCCATTAAATTAATTTTATAAAAATACAACAAAGGGTATAAATGACTTTAACCCATAGTCTAGTAAATAGAAAAAATGTTTTGGAAAACATTTTTAAGAAACATGTATGTAGATGATAAAGAGGTCCCAGTAGATACTTGTGTAAAAACAACCTCGAATAATAAAGGGATTGTGAAATTATACCTTACCTTATACTTTTCCTTGGTAAAAGGTAGTTTAAAATTTATTATAATGGTGAAATAATAGTTATTAAATTATACAATTATCATATACATTAATATGATATCATATATGATCTTTTAATATTTCATTGTTAATAATATTTTAGCATTATCATCGTTTCGAGTGTTAACTGATTCGTTTTCCTTTAAATGTATTGTTACATAAGTAATGTTTGTTATTGATAAAATATTTTTTATTCATATTAAAAATGATATTAATTATTTAAACATTAGTTTTAATCATCAAATTAAAAATCGTCTTGAATGGATATAATATGGAATGAATCTCAGTGTGTTCGTGGAGACGGTAATCCGTACGTTTTCACGAGTGAATGTTGTTGTACCACATTAATAATAACATAAATTTATATATAAGATACTGTATTTTTTATTTTAGAATAAAAACAACAAGGAAAGAAGAAGTGGATGAATAAAAAACATGAAAGAGGTGTTGAGATATTTATCTCTTCTTCGGGTTATTCCTTTTGATTAGATCAAAATTGCCCCATAGGATGGATTCTTGACTAAAATAAGGCCTCTAGGGTGAAGTAAGGACAGATAATAGTGTATTTGGGTTGGGGTTGGAAGAGCCAACTGGCTTTGATGTTGTGAATTAGAGAGAAGGGGAAGTGCCCTTTTATAAGAGGGGTGAGGGGCACCTTAGGAAAAGCTAGAAATATTATTTTATAACAAAATAATTTTCGGGTTATAATGCCTAAAAAATGAATTATTAAAAGTATTAGGTGGGGATGGGTCGAAAAACTCTCATGAAATAGGTTTTATACAGGTATAGGTCAATATATTAACCTTATATGTTAGATTTAACTTTTTGTTAAATTATTTGACATTTACCTTGTCACTTTGTATTTTTATATTATATGGTTAATAAACATACTAAAAACTTAAAAGAGAACCCCAAGTGCCTCATTAATGATATAGATATAATTATATAAGACTTTTGGCCAAACCATAGATTTTTATGATTATTATATCAACCAATAATATTTTATTTGTTTTAAAAACTCATTTATGTCAATTTTGACATTATTAAATAATTGATTTTTGAAAAAGCCATAACAACTTTATTACTCATAAATATTAAATTTAATCAACCATAATATGTAATATTAACCTATAACATTAGTGTAATAATTAAAAGTCTCAAATAATTTTTTTTGGATATTTATAATATCACTTATTTTAATCATTCATTAATATGGTAATTATTGCATCATCATTTCGTTATAAATAAATTTAATTATTTAATGTATAAAACTTATAAATAAAATTCCATTATGTAGGAAGTCATTTTATATTTCTAATGAATATTTATAATTGAATTTATATTATGGGTTACCCTATATTAATAATGCTTTAGTTATTAAACATTGAATTTAACTCTTTTAAGTCTTCTTGAAATAAAATAATAATAAATGCCCTAATCTAATCCAATTGGAACAAATAGGTTCATATTTAATTCCTATGGTTGTTCTTGGCCGAATTTTACTTATCCAATAGAATTAGTACATGTGTTAGGGTAATAATAATATCATTTTTACCCTTAATTACCCAATTTACTTTTAACCGTGATAAATTAAATAAAAAGTTACTATTCAAAAATATTTATTTTCATCTTATTGAACCCCATTTCACTTATTGATACCAACAGTTTCAGTAGGATTTTTGAAATTCAACTAATAGTAGTGGTAAAATTATGTTTTATGTAAATTTTCAAATGCTCCTAGGATGTGGGTAAAAGACAGTAAAAAGTTTAATAAACATTTTATATATATATAATTATTATAAAATAAATCCAATGAATTAAATTGAACTTATATTGGTATTATGTTTCTATTTTGATTTAAAATAAATTTAAATAAAATAAATAATTATTTAAAAAAAATTCGGTTTTAAACTATAACTTAGTGTTTTTCACTATTCAAAAAAAATTTAATGTTTTCAAAAAAATACCAAAAATTCACCCTAAGGTAATTTCGATATTCTGAATCCAAAAATGAAGTCCATATTGAAATATGAAATTTATAAAATTTCCAAAAGTTAGTATTACTATTCATAATTGCTAGTTTGATGGGTTGTGGTGTGGTAGAACTCGAAGTTGCATACAACACGAACTATTTTATTATTCAAAGAGAAGTGTACCGTGGAAGCATTGGGTGTTAAATTCTCCCCTCCATCAAATAATTTTGTCCATTAAATTTATAGAATATTACTACAAAAAAAGATTTGGTTGGTTCTTCATCATAAATTCCCCTGGTTCCCACGTTGCCTCTTCCATCTTATGGTTTCTCCATTGAACTTTTACTAGACGAGTCGTCCAGTCTCTCAACACTTGTTCTCTTGTATCAAGAACCTTGATTTCCTATTCGCAATAAGACAAATCAGGTTCCAATTCTAATTCCTCAAAGGTTAATACATGTGTTGGGTCAGGAATGTATTTTCTCAATAGTGATACTTGTAACATGTCATGAACATTGGAGAGACTTTGCGGTATTACCAAACGGTAAGCTATAGCCCCAATTTGTTCTAGAATTTTGAAATGTCTGATGTACCTGGGACTCAATTTACCATTCTTACCAGAACATATAACAACCTTCCATGGATATACCATCAAGAAAACATGATCTCCAACCTGAAATTCCAAATCGTTCCTTTAGTTATCGTCATAGATATTCTTCCTAAATTGAGCTTCTTTGATGTGGGTTTGGATTACCTTCACCTTTTCCATCATTTCCATAACAAGTTCTAGGCCTACGAGTTTTCTTTCACCAACAACATCCCAACAGGTTATTGTGTGACATCTCTTTCAGTATAACCCTTCATATGGTGACATCTGAATACTTGAATGGAAGCTGTAATTATAGGTGAAATCCTAATAGAGGAACATATTGATCCCATATACCTTGAAAGTCAAGTGAGAAAGATCTCAACATGTATTCTAAGGTTTTAATAGTCCATTTTGATTGTCCATTAGTTAGAGGGTGGTAGGAAGTGCTCAAACGAAGTTCAGTATCTAGGGCTTTCCGAAGACTTTTCTAGAATCTTGATGTAACACAGGGATCACGATCAGAAACAATCGATAGGGGTACTCCATGAAGTCTCACAACATCATTAATATATAGAATTTCTAGACATTCAAGTGGTAAATATTCTCTTATGGAACGAAAATGTGATGACTTGGTATAATGATCAACAATGACCCATATTTCATCATTCGTTCTAGGATTATTTGGTTTTCCCATGAAAAAGTCCATTGTAATATTATCCCATTTCAACTTAGGTATGGGAAGAGGTTGCATAACTCCTTCAGACTGTTGCTTTCTAGCTTTCACTGGTTGAGAAACCATACATCGTGACACAAAATCAACAATCTCCCTCTTCATGTTGTCCCACCAAAAAATGTGTCTTCAAATCCTTTTACATCTTGGTACTCTTAGGGTGTATAGAGAAATTGTACCTATGAGCATCATCCAACAATTCACTTTTTAGATCAGGAATATCATGAATACAAAGTATCTTCCTAAATTTCAAAATTCAATCTTCATATATGACGTCACTCAATCTCCCGTTATTCAATGATTTAATCTTCTTTTGAATCTCATCATCATCAGTCTGGGAACGTTTTATCCATTCTAGTAACTATGGTTTGACAAAAATTTGAATAAGTATCAATGTTTCACCATCCATGTTTTTTCCCATATCCATCATTACCAGATCGATGAAAATGGGATCTCTATCAACTCTCATCTTGTTCAGAACTCCATGATCATTTTTGTTCAAAGCATCTTCCACCTTATTTGCCTTCCCAGGGTGTTAGTGTATAGTGAAATCATAATCTCTGACTAGATCAATCCATCATCTTTGCCTCATGTTGAGTTATTTCTGTGAGAAAATATTATGAAAACTCTTGTAATCGGTATATGTCTCACATTTTCACCATAGAGATAGTGTCTCAAAATATTCAAAGTAAAGACTGCATCTGCTAACTCAATATCATGAGTGGGATAGATTTTTTCATCAATTTTTAGATGTCGTGATGCATAGGAAATAAATCAATCATTCTGCATAAGGACACAACCATGTCCTTTCTTTGATGAATTACTATAAATAACAAACCCATAATTCCATGATGGTAGAGTCAAGATATGAGCATTGACTACTCTGCTCTTCATTTTTTCAAAACATTCTTCACACTCTTTTTCCCAAACAGCATTAACCCCTTTACTTGTCACTTTGTTAATGGGTTAGACAACTGGGAAAAATTATAGACGAAACGTCGATAATAACTAGCTAAACCAATAAAAATGTGTACCTCGGTTATAATTGTTGGTGCTGTCCATTCTTGGATTTCCTTGGTTATAGAAGGATCATCAGTGATTCCATTCTTCGAGACAATATGGCCAAGAAAAGATATCTCCTGAATCCAGAATTCATATATGCTAAACTTCCCATATATTTCATGTCTTCTTAGAGTCCTTTGAATAATACACAAGTGATTTTCATGAAATTAATAGCTTTTGGAGTATACCATGATATCATAAATAAATACTACTACAAAGTCATCATGATATTTCATGAAAACACAATTCATTTGATCCATGAAGATAGAGGGTTCATTAGTCAATCCAAAAAGCATTACTTTAAACTCATAATTCTCATACCTAGTTCGAAATGGTGTTTTCAGAATGTCCTCCTTTTTCACACACAACTGATGATATCTAGATCGAAGGTCAATCTTTGAAAATTATGGTCCTCCATGAAGTTGGTCAAATAAATAATCAACGCGAGGTAGGGGATACTTGTTTTTTTTATAGCAATGATCTCCCTGTAGTTAATGACCATCCTCGTAGATCCATATATTTTCTTAAAAAATAGCAGGGGATCCCCATGGAGAAACACTAGGGTGAATATATCCCTTATTACTCAATTCATCTAAATGTTCTTTAGTTCCACTAATTCCACAATGGACATTCTATACGGGGTCTTTGATATGGGCCTTGAATCGGGAATTACGTCGATGGAAAACTCAATTTATTATTCTAGAGGTTTTCTAGGTAAATCTTCAGGAAACACATAAACATATTCTTTCACAATAGGTTCATCCTATATTTGAACATTCTTTTCCTCACCCACAATTATTTCATTCTCTTACTCCACAATAATTGAATTTCGTTGAGATACTGGGGGTGGATCTAGATAAGAATTAATGGGCGACATTTCTGCTCTAAAGATAAGTTTCTCCTAATCATAATCAAAAATTGTATCCTCCTTATTCTTACAATAAATTTTTGCATCATGGTATGAAACCCAATCCATACTAAATATTATATCACAATCAATCATGGGTATGATGATGAGATCAGTAGATAAATAACGTTTATATTCCTTAATGGGAACTGATTCAGAAAACTATGTGGCAATGATACTTCCCTTATGAGTTTTGACTGAAAACTACCTCGTTAAATCAAATTGAAAATATCTAATTATCATAGAAAAATGGGAAGATATTAAACAATTCGATGATATAGAATCAAATAAATAATTGTCTAAACATGAGAAAACGATTAAATAACCTACCACTAGCTATGTCGGAGCTCCAACCTCAGCAATAGTGATAGTATATGTCACGACCCGTCCTAGTGGTGCCCTTGCTGCAACTCCCCAAGCCCGCCTCCAATAGGCCAGGGGCTGGTAACTAGCACCGAGTAGGCATGCCAGTAACATGGGAGGCATTGCCAATAAACCTATACACATGCACACCCACATCTCCTTGCCCACAAAACTGAATAGAAAAATCTACTGAAAATGGAAATGCATGCATACACTAAAATCCAAACCAACAGAGTATGAAAGGAATGTGAAGTACAGTAAGGTAAACCCTAGGCCAAAGTACAATCCCACCAAAAGAAAGTCTACAACAAAGTCCAACCTATAAATAATGCTATTGGGATTGCAATTCGTAGTCGTAGGAACACACAACGGCCTGCCTGATCTCACTGAGCACCATCCGGTCCTGGTCCACCTAGAATCCTGTCAAAGGCTCGCTCATATGCACAAGAAACAACACGGACTGGAAAATCCCATGCATGGGTGAGTATACCAATACACAGTAGGAAACCCCAAAACAACAAAGGACTACAAAAAGGAAATACCACAATGAAATGGTACAGTCAGCTCTACACATTATATGTTTATAGAACATATAACCAGAATATTCAGATATACTCATACACGATCGACCATCACAAAACCACCACTAAGATCCAGCTCAAAGATTCCACTAATCACATAACAAAGAGAACACACACCTAGGTTTTAAGAGATAGAGATATTAAGTAATCGTTCTAGGAGAACACACTCCAAAAGTAATTGAGAATATGATGCTCAGATGAGGATCACAACAAATAGCTATGGGGTGATTCTAACAAACCGGTTTGAACTAATCCGCTATGCATAGGATCAATACCCGGGTAAAGTAGGTCACGTCGATACCAAGAACACTACTTAGGGTACCATTAATGAATAGTGTATCCCAATCTATATCTCACAAAGGGGATTCCAAAAACTCTATTCATGAAGTCTTGCTGACGGGATCATACTCTTGTACCTAGGAAAACGATACTAGAAACCTTCAGGGGTAAGAACAAGGGTAAGAACTCTCAGAAATCTAGTTCAAGTCACGGAAGACAACGTATCAAGCCATGTAAAATAGGTTACACAACATGTAGTATAGTTACACGCCATGTTACCTGACTCAGGGTACTACCTGTGTAAACGGCTCGTGTCTCTAGTCCAGGTGTGTAAAACTATACTAAGTGGCGTGTTGAAGGATCACACGCAGTGTTCCTTGTCTTCGGGTACTACCCGTGTAAATAGACTGTGTCTCTATGATTTTCATATTAAAGTGACTACACGACCTGCAGTAGGATTACACGTTGTGTCTGAGAACCCGAGGTTCACTCCGTGTAAGCTGGCCATGTGCCCGTACATGATCTCTGTCTGTGTCTCCTGCCCATGTACCAGCACATGGGGTATCCTTTGTATCTAGACGGGTTTGGTCGGGGATGGGTATACACACCGTGTCCTTGGCTGTGTACCCAACCCGTGTCCGTGTACTCTCGGAGTACA
Organism: Viscum album; assembly: GCA_963277665.1. NCBI lineage: Eukaryota > Viridiplantae > Streptophyta > Magnoliopsida > Santalales > Viscaceae > Viscum > Viscum album. The sequence continues at coordinate 152,586,166 of OY728150.1, forward strand.
TGCCAGGTGGTCTGCCGATGAACACATGCTATGTATCCCATACTACACGCCGTGTACTCGGGATTTCTCTAGAACCTCCATCATCCTCCTTGTACCTCGGCTGATCATCCATATCTCCATTATCTTGTCCATTTGCAGCAAAACTCAAGATCATGGTTCGCCTCATCATTGTGATGTTGAATCTATTGTTTTCAAGCCTTCAATCATCCCCAAAATCTGATTCTTGTCACTCGTGCATAAATAATTCGAAGAACGATAACTTCTGATCCACTTCAATCCATCCATCGCCATCGCAGACGCACCTCTGTGAGGTTGTGTTGATGCTAGATCATCAATTTGGGATAATTTCATCGCACAACGGATGCACAACTATTCGTCGTTCATATTTCCGCGAAGAACGCATAGAACGCACACGAAGGACGTGAGAAATCAGGGAAGAAAGGCACAAAAAATCGAGAGGGAAGAACCTTAATTGATGTTCGTGTCGATCTTGGTTCGTCACTGTTATAAGGATGAATGAAACCAAACTAACGTAAAGAATCAAATCCCCAAAATCCTTGTAAAATACCATCATACAAATATGATCGATCTGTGGGCTAATGTGTTCATGGATTAGTCTGTGTTCATCGTATAAATCAGGAACGGGGGAAGGAAACCAAAATCAAGCGTTATACCTGGATCTTTGGAATTTGTTGGAGAAGATCTAGTCACCGCGTCGTTGTCGCCGGTGAAATTCATCCAAAACGTCGTCACCGCGTTGGGGGATTTCTTCTAGAGCCTCCATAGCCTCCAAAGTTTTCAGGGTTATGAGGTCTGTAACCCTAAACCCCTACAGAAATCTCTATTTAAAAGATAAATGATTTTTTCTCCAATAGGATTTAATAATATACTTTTATTAAATATTTTATTACACTTATGTCCAAAAACTAGATTTTCACCACCGACCTGTGCCAGTCAATGATAGGCCACGCCTAAGGTACAATCACTACTCTGAACAAAACGGTTCCCTCGGATTTCTGATCCAAGCACCCATTCAGGAGTTATTCCACATCTTTAGAAAAACCAAATGCACACGTAATTTAATTATAAAATTAATTTAAAACATTTGTTCCAGGCTCACCGATCCTCGGAACTGCACGCCGTCTCATAGCCTTGTCTCAAAATAATTCCTATATAATATCAAAAAAATAGAATATGGAGAAATATGAGACATTACATCACATCCACCTTAGGGATTTACGTCCCCAAAAATCCAAAAAAAGGATACTAAAAAAGATGTGGGTATTGCACATGAATATGAGCCTCTCGCTCCCACATGCTATCCTAGAGATTCCCATGCTACCACCAGACATGCACCATGGGAATATCTCTCCCACAATGGATCATCTCCTACCGATAGTCGATCTCCACTGGGTAATCAGCAAAGGTCACTCAATCATCGATGTACAGCTCGCCCCAGTTGATAACGTGTGATGGATCATGTCCGTACCTCTGCAGCTGCGACACATGGAAGTTATTGTGTACCCGGTCCATCAGAGGAGGTAGATCCCAGCAGCACACCACCTCTCCAATTATACTTAGAATATGAAAATGGCTGATGAGCCTCAGAGATAGCTTGCCACCTCAGCCAGATCTCTACAATCCCCATCGAGGTGATACCCGAAGGAACACATGGTCTCCCTCCTCGAACTCCAAGGGCCTCCGTCTCCTGTCAGCATATGACTTATGCCAACACTTTGTAGTCCTCATCCACTCCTGGATGACCTGAAGCTTCTCCATGGTAGCTTGCACCATCTCTCGACCCATGAGTGTTGACTCTCCTGGGTCAGTCCAGCGAAGTGGTGACCCGCAAGGTCGCCCATACAAAGCCTCGAATGGTTCCATACCAATAGTATAATGATAACTGTTGTTATAAGAAAATTCCACCTAGGTTAGGCGATCCTCCCAGCTACGACCGAATTCATGTATGCAAGCTTGTATCAGATCTTCCAGATCCCGGATGGTCCACTCTATCTGACCATCAGTGTGAGGATGAAACGTTGTTCCCAAGCGTAACTGAGTCACAAAAGATTCCTAAAATCCCTTCCACATCCGGGATGTGAAACGGGAATCATGATATAAGACGATCGTTGATGTAACTCCATGAAGCCGAACTATCTCTTGTACGTAATGGCGTCCCAAGCTCTCTACTAAACTCTACTCCCGTATGGCTAGGAAGTGGGCCGACATGGTGAGTCGGTCAACGATCGCCCAAATGGCATCATGTCCCATGGACGAACAAGGTAAACCCGTCACGAAGTCCATGGATATACCACCCCACTTCCACTATGGAACCTCAAGGGGCTGAGTCAAACATGCTGGCACCTAGTGCACAACCTTTACTTGCTGACAATTAAGGCACCGATAAACGAACTCTACCACACTCATTATCATTCGTGGCCATGAGAACTGACTTCATAGGTCCTGGTACATCTTTGCCATGGATGGATGCACCTCCAAAGGAGATGTATGGAACTCCCTCAGAACCTCCTCCTGCAACGTCACTGGTACTACTGTGCGCCCTATGAAAAGAACAATGTGCTCCCACCTTATGAATATCCATCAGCAGCATCACCTACAGATATCTGGGCACGTAATGACTCACAGCTAGAATCATCGAGTTGTGCTTCCCTAACTCGCTGTAAGAGTGGAGGGGTAACAACCATCATCTAAAGGTAATATCCCTCATCTCTATCAATTAAGGATAACTTTATAGAGGCCAACTACCTCATCGCCTCATTAAGCAACTGCAGACTACATTTCCTGCTAAGAGCATCTGCAGCAATATTACCCTTCCCAAGAGTATAAATTATCTCAAAGTCGTAATCCTGGATGAACTCAAGCCACCACCTCTGTCTTAAATTCAGATCCTTCTGAGAAAAGATATATCATAGACTCTTGTAATTAGAGTAGATTGAAAATTGCTCGCCCATCAGGTAGTGCCACCAAATCTTCAATGCGAAGACCACCACTGCTAACATAAGATCATGGGTCGCATAGTTCTTCTCATATGGCCTCAACTGAAGTGAGCCATAGGCAATCACCACTTTCCTCTACATCAGGGCACAACCAAGACCTATTCCTGATGCATAGCATAAAACTACGTACTTGACATCCTCTTCTGGTGGTCTCAAGATAGGGGCTCTTGTCAGACTCTGTCTCAACTTCTAAAAATCCTGGTGGCATCTCTCAATCCACACAAAAGGCTGCCCCTTTCGAGTCAAAGATATCATGGGTGATCAAATCCTGGAGAAATCAAGGATGAATCTCTGATAGTATCCTTCCAACCCAAGGAAACTATGCACCTTTTTCATGCCCTGGGGTGCCTCCCATGCTAGGACTGCCTCGACCTTGGCTGTGTCCACTCGTACACCATCTGTTGAGATAACGTGTCCCAGAAAGTGGACCTCCTATATCCAGAATTGACACTCTAAGAGTTTCCCGTACAATTGGTGCTCTCAGAGTGTGTCCAGAATCATCCTTAGGTGACTCGCGTGCTCCACCTTAGACGCAGAGTACACAAGGATATCATCAATGAATACCACTACAAACTGATCTAGATAGGGCTGAATGATCCGGTTTATGAGTCCCATAAACACTGCTGGGCCGTTTGTCATGCCGAAGGGAATCAACAAGTACTTATAGTGACTGTAGCGACACCTAAAATTATTCTTTGGTTTATCCTCATCCCGTACTCGCATCTGGTGATATCATGATCATAGATAAACATTCGAGAACCATCATGCACATCTTAAATAGTCGAAGAGGTCATCGATCCTCGGTAGTGGACACTGGTTCTTCACGGTCACCTGAATCAAGCGCCGATAGTCCACACATAGCCTCTAGCTCATGTCTGACTTTTTGGAAATCAATAATGGGGCTGCCCAGGGTTAAACAATGGGTCCCACTAAGCCTTTCCTCTGCGTGTCTTCTCACTACACTCTCAACTCACAAAGCTCTGCAGGAGCCATCTGATATGCTGATGCTGATATCAGTTTCATCCTGGGTTGTAACTCAATGCATAAATATATCTCTCGATAGGGAAGTTGTCCAAATACATCCTCCGGTAGGACGTTATCAAACTCATCCACTTCTGCTGGAAACTCGAAACTCATAATGTCTACTGCGCCAAGGGCTAGGTTAGCCAACTGATGTGAAATGGACAATACCTTCATACGCATGAGTCCATCCTGCACTGCATGGGACTCATTTTCACTGATGAAGGAGAACCTCATTCCATCACTATGGAAACACGACACCCTAGCCTAAAACAGTCAATCTGGTCACGAACTGTGGATTCCCAATCCATATTATGAATGACATCGTATGGCCTCAAAGCTACCACAAAGAGGTTCCAACTGAAATTCTCTCCTCCAAGGGTCTAGTCACACTGTCTGGAATGGTGTGTGATCTCTGAATCTTCTCCAGTCAGTGTTTCTAAGTGTAAGGGTCGAGTCAATAGCTCAACTGGAATCTCAAGGTCTCGAACAATATAAGAAGCCAGAAAAGAATGACTAGCACCTGTGTCTATTAGTACGACAACCAAAGTAGAAAAGACACAAACTATACCTCTAATCATTTCGAGAGTACCTGGGTCTTAAGACTCTGCTGCATGCAGCTGTCCCTGCCTCTATCCACCAGCTCCCTGAACCTAGGGTGGACCTCTTGGGGGTGGTGGTGGTAAAGGGTTAAAATGACGACCACCTACAACTGCTCTCCCAGATCCTCTTCCACGTCCTACCCCATGCAGATCTATCTTCTCCACATGTATCCTCTGCCTCAGTGGTCCATCCACTAATCCCATGTCAGTAGTACGGTAGGTCAAACAATCCTAAGTGAGATGTCCCCTACCATCAAATGAGTATCATCGCCACTCTCAAGGATGGCTAGATGTGCCCTTCGAACCATATACGATAGATCCCCTATCATGGGATATCCTATGAAAAAGTCTCCCATGCATGGGTCCCTAACGTTGGCTCCCTACTATCGAGGTCTCTATTCCCGGTCACTCACTACTGACAATTGATGGTTGTCTCTACTCTTCCAAGAAGCTCTCGACCACCAAATCCTGCTCGAGCACCCAGACCTATGTAGGAATCGTCATAGGGAAGATGCTAGCTAGGATTCCTCGCTAAAAAGACCGAGCTCTGAAGTACTGATCACTGAGCACTTCCATCGAGAACCGTGATAGGTCAGTAAACCTAGATGAATAGTTATCCATTGTCATGGTCCCCTAAGGAAGCTGAAAAAGCTCATGTATACATTCTTCTCTCAGGGTAACCGATGAAAACTTCTCTCTGAAGAGATGTTCAAACTCTGACCGTGCAAGAGTTTCCTTGTCATGAGTCTGGATAACCAAACTCCACCATCGTCCTACCGACCCATGTAGAAGGCTCACTGCCAGAATCACCATCTGGTCTGCTAGTGTCCTGACAAAATGGAAGACTTTGGTCACTGCCTCAAGCCAGTCCTCTATAGCCTGAGGGTCATTCTTGTCTCAAAACCTGAGGGGTCTCTGTCTCTAAAACTCATGGAGTGTGCTCAGCCTGCGATCCTCCTCCACTGGTACAACAGGAACTAAACACTTCTCCACAGGTGGTGGGATAATTGGCGCACCACTCGAAGGTAAAACTAGGGGATCTGGTCCCTGTATCGAAGCTTCATCACTGAGGGGGTCATGATCATGATCAAGCTGCTCGATTATAGCGGGTGTACGTCAAAGAGGTATCCTGTAAAGAAACAAGATGTATCTCAGTCAATGAGTTTATCTGGAGAGCTGTCTCTAGAAATAAATGGAAACTAAAACCCATTCCTAAATGATGCATGTACCATTATTTCCCCCTGAAACTAGTGTTATCATGATCCCAGTCAAAAAGCAAGTTATCAGAGTCATGGCGTGAGGATACGTCGACCGCCCCCACCAACACTGGGGTCCCTAGCTTTAAATCCGAACACGAAACACTAAACACTGTTGCCCCAAAGCAACTCACAGACTCTTGGTACTATGGTTGAACTGACCACCTCTGATACCACTCTGTCACGACCCGTCCCAGTGGGGCCCGTGCCGCAACATCCCAATCCCGCCTCCAATAGGACAGGGGCTGGTGACCAACATCGAGTAGGCATTTCACTAACATGGGAGTGATTTCCTATAAACCTGTACACATGCAAACACACTTCTCTTAGACCACAAAGCTGTAAAGTAAAATCTACTGAAAAAGGAAATGCATGCATGCACTAAAATCCCAACCAACAGAGTATGACAGGAAAGTGAAGTACAGTAAGGTAAAACCCGGGACCAAAAGTACAAGCCCACCAAATGAAAGTCTGCAACAAAGTACAACCTCTATAGAAAGGTACTGAGACTGCAATTCGTAGCCGTAGGAACACACCTCGGCCTGCCTGATCTCCCTGAGCACCATCTGGTCCTGGTCATCCTGGAATCCTGCCAAAGGCTCGCTCTTCTGCACAAGACACGACACGTGCAGGAAAAGCCCGTGTAGGTGTGAGTATAACAATACCCAGTAGGACACCCCAAAACCAAAAGGACTACAAAAAAGGAAATACCAAAAAGAAATGATATAGTCAGATCTATATAGTATATGTTTACGGAACATATAACAAGAATATCTAGACATACTCATACACATTCGACCATCGTGAAACCACCACTATGATCCATCTCGAAGATTCCATTAAGCACATAAAAAGGAGAACACACTCCTAGGTCTGAAGATAGAGAGATAAGAAGTACTCATTCCAGGATAACAAAATCCGTATGTACTTAAGAATATGATGATCATATGAGGATCACAACCAATAGCTATGGGTTGATTCCAACAACTTAGTCTGAACTAATCCCCCATGCAGAGGATTGGCGCCCGGGTAAAGTAGGTCATGTCTATACAATGATCTCTTCTTAGGGTTCCTTGAATGAATAGAGGATCATACTTTATGTTTCAGAAAAGGGATTCCAAAAAATTTATTTAGGAAGTCCTGCTGAATGGATCATACTCCTGTACGAAAGAAAATGATACCAGAAACCTTCAGGGTAATGAACAAGGGTACGAACCCTAAGAATACCATTCCAAGTCACTATGTCAAATGATCAAGCCATGTAAAACAGGTTACACAGCATGTAGTATGGTTACACGCTATGTTCCATGACTCTGGGTACTACTCGTGCAAATGACCCATGTCTCTAGTCCAGGTGTGTAAAACTATACTACATGACATGTAGAACAATCACAGGTCGTGTTCCTTAACTCCAGGTAATACCCATGTAAACAGCCCGTGTCTCTATGATTGTCGTATAAAAGTGACTACACAGCATGTAGTAAGATTACAAGCTTTGTCTGATCACCTGGGGTTCGCTCCGTGTACACTGGACATGTGCCCATACACGGTCTACGTCCGTATCGCCTGCCCGTGTACCAGTACGTGGGGTATCCCATGTATCTGGAAGGGTCTGGCCTGGGAAAGTTATACGCGTCATGTCCTTGGCCGTGTACCCAACCATGTCCATGTACTCCCGGAGTACACGCCAGGTGGTCCACCGACGAACACATGCTGTGCTGCCCATAATACATGCCGTGTAGTAGAGATTTCTCCAAAACTATCATCTTCCTCCTCACGCCTTAGCCATCTTCTGGATCATGAATATATTTTCAGTTTGCCGTGAAACCCATCATCAGGGGTCACCACATCATCGTGATGCCGAATCTGTGGGTTTCGTGCCATTGATCGGATCCAAAATCTGATTCCGTTCACCTGTGTGGAAATCATTCGAAGAATGACTTCTTCTGATCGGCTTTGATCCGTCCATCACCACCTCAATGGCACCTCGGTGGGGTTGTACCGACGCCAAATCTTGAATTTGTGATTGTTGTGTTGCACAATGGATTCACAATGATCCATCGTTCAAATTTCCATGAAGAATGCATAGAATTCACATGATGAAAATGTGAAATCAGGGATGAAAGGTACAAGAAATCTAGAGGGATGAACCTCAATCGATCTTCGTGTCAATCTTGGTTCGTCACCATTCAAAGGTTGAACAAAACCAAACAAACTTCAAAGAAAAATCCCCAAAATCCCCGCAAAAGCCCATCCCGCAAATACGATTGATCCGTGGGAAAATCTATTTGTGGATTAGTCTGTGTTCCTCATAGAAATCATTAACAGGGAAAGGAATCTAAAATTGAAAGTCCTACCTGGATCCATGGCGTTCGTTGGAAAAGATCCGGTCACCGCATCATTGTCACCGGCGAAATTCTTCAAGAACGTCATCACCGTGTTGCAGTGTTTCCTCCAGAGCCTCCAGAGCCTCCAAGGGATTTAGGGTTATGGGGTCTGTAACCCTGGACCCCTGAAGAAATCAATATTTAAAAGATAAAAGATATTTTCTGCAACAAGATTTAATAAAAAAAATTATTAAATATTTTATTATACTTACTTCCAAAAACTAGATTTCACCACAGACCTGTGTCAGCCGATGTTAGGCCTCGCCTAAGGTAAAATCACTGCTCTGAACGCAACGGTTCCCTTATATTTCTAATCCAAGCACCCATTTCGGAGTTATTCCACTTTTTCAGGAAAACCACAGGCACACATAACTTAATTATTAAATTAATTTCTAACATTTGTTCCGGGCTCACTGGTCCTTGGAACTACATGCCGTCTTAGTGCCTGGTCTCGAAATAATTCCCATAAAATATCAAATAAAATAAAATACAGAGACATCTGAGGCATTACAAAATAAGTTTATCCTTGATCCCATGGCCTTTTATGAGGTAAGTTCCCCTGATGCTTAGAATATTCAATTGCATAATTTCCCCTTTCTCTACAATTTTGGATTTCATCATTAACAGCCTCTTTCTTCCCCTTGCAATCATGAGTTTGGTGGCCATTTTCACCACACTTGTAATAGACTCCCATTCACTTCAGACAAGTACCAGGTTGTTTCTTTCCACATTTACTACAGGATGGATATTCAACATTTCCCTTATTCCCCTTATTTCCATTTCTAGAGTGTTTAGTAGATCTCTTCATCTCTTTCTTTGCTTTAAAGTTGTAAGACATAGAGAATTAATTTTTTGTCTTGATAGCATATAAGACAATATTTCCATGTGATGAGAATGATTGTGAGACTAATGCTTGATGGTGACATGGTTTTAACCCATCAAAGAAATAATCAATCTTAATTTTGGGGTTATGTATATAATATACATCATGCATTACTAACTGTGTAAAGTTAGATTCATACTTTGCGACATTATCATCCTCTGTTTTCCTCAGACATAGAAATTGTCTTTCCATATCTTCTCGATGGTCATGAGGAATGAATTTTTCAAATAAATTTTTTAAACTCCCTCCATTCCATTTTTGATACCTCATTATCTTCCTTTGTTTTTTGAATCAATGACCACCATTGATCATCATCTCCAGTGAGGCGGTAAACTACCACGACAACTTCTTCCATTTCGCTACTCCCCAAGGCATGGAATATTTTTTCTAAGGAATTTATTCATTGCTCAGATACTAATGGATTCATACCCCCATTGAATATTGGTGGTTGTTTCCACAAGAAGCGATCTAACATTGATCCTCCATGCTACAGATCAGGGTTCTCCATATAGGTAAGGATATTATTCAAAACCTGACTGAGTTGTTTCATTATGGTGATTAGCTGATCAACACTAGTTACCTCACCAGCTCAACTATAATTATCTTGAGTATGAGGTAAATCCCTACATGGAGTGATTTAATTGAAACAGTTTCCATTCCTTCCACTAGGAACCATTTCTACACAATTCCATACACTAGATTAGTTTATGAAGCACAATACATAAATCAAAACTAGTAAAACACATAACATATATTGAAAAGTTTATGGATATTATCTATAATCCTAAAAATATTTTCCAAGAGGATGAAAGTACTCATAAACCCTTCATAATTGTTTGTAAACAAAATGAAAATTATCATAATCATATCCCCAGAGAGTGTCGTAACCAAGATGCAGAAAGGTCCATTTTCGTGCACCAGTTCCCATTCGAGTCTAGCTCAAAGGGGTGTTTTGGGGTTTTACCCCTAGGTATATATGTTCCAGAGCTACCTCTAATAGCTTGTATCCAGGCATGGATTTATTGTTTGGAAAACTCAAAAAATCTCTACAATAACAAAATTATAGGAAGTTCTTCTATACTACTCCTCAAAGTCTATCTGAGTGCAATGTGATCTAATCAGAGTTTATCTAATTCTAGTTTACAAGGTCTGTACTAAACTTCCTCTGATACCAACTATAACACCCCGACCCCAGAATCCTAGTGTCTATGAATTATTACGTATCATTGGCATGATCACAAATGATCAAGTCTTGAAATACCGATGTGTTTTATATCCTTGTAAGTATTAGATACATTCATAAGGTTTACATTACATCATAAAATTGAAAACTACAAAAACATTATTTCCATAGACAATAATAAGATCCTATAGACTATCCCTGTAGGTCATTCATAATATACTTCTTCTCGTCCTGGAAAAAATAAAACATAGAAATGGGTGAGCTCAGATGCTCCGCAAGGATAACAATATAGTAGAAACTTTCATAAATAAGCATAAACATATAAGGCAATGTATAGAAGTAAAAAAATCCTTTTCATCATAAACATCATCATAATATGGAAAATATATATCAAAATAATTCCATTTACCTACTCACATGGATATTCTACTAGTCGAATAATCACATGTAATATCAATAGACACTTTCATAATGATGGAATTTTTAATTCCATACTTCATAACCAGATAGTCACGGCCTTGTTCCAAGACTAAAAAAATATTTTGTTAAGGACTTATGCCAAGACACTAGTTTGTCTCATGAGACATACCAATGCATCAAGGATCTATACCGGGCACCACCCTTCACTTACTAAGTCCAATTCATTCCTCATATGAAGAGGTTTAAACATAATGTAAACATTCCTATTATAACTAGCATACGAAATGTCAATAATTTATCCATAAACCATGAATGGTATAAAAATAACCCATAAAAAATAAAACATACCACAAAACCTTCAATACAATAAGGAAGATTTGTATCATAATATATCAAGTTCAAATAAGCTTAAAATCCATCAAAGGATGTTGACATAGATGAAATCAAAACCTTTTTAGAGAAATATCTCTTTATATTTTTAAATAATGTAAGAGTCACATAATTATAAGTAAAAAATTTATTTTTAAAGTATTTTTATAAGCTTTTAAGGGAATCTTAAATGATTTTATAACAGTAGAAAATAGCCACACCCTCCGTATAAGTAAAAAAAACCTTCTAACCATAATTTTTTCAAAAAGGTCATAAGGTACCATGTTTGGAAAACGACATAATGATTCCATTAAAACCATTTTATAAAGAGTAAAAAAATGGTATAAATTAATTTAACCCATAGTCTAGTAAAGAGTAAAAATGTATTGGAATATATTTTTAAGAAACATGGATGTAGATGATAAAGAGATCCCAGAAGATACATACATAAAAAGAACCTTGGATAATAAAGAGATTGTAAAATTATATATTACCTTGTACTTTTCCTTGGTCGATGGTAGGTTAACCACTTGTATAATAGTGAAATAATTTTTATTAATTTATAAAATAATAATATACATTAATATGATATCATATATGATATTTTAATATAGCATTGTTGATAATGTTTTAGTATTATCGTCGTTTCGGGTGTTAAATGATTCATTTTCCTTTATTTGTTTTGTTATATATGTAATGTTTGTTATGTATAAGAGGTTTTTTATTAATATTCAAAATTATATTAATTATTTAAACATTATTTTTAATCATATAATTAAAATTAGTCTTGAATGGATACGATGGGGAAATGAATCTCATCGTGTTCGTTGAGATAGTAATCCGTACATATGCACGAGCGACAATATCATTATTTTGATATTAAAATCATATATAATTGGATGTTATATCATATATACTGATTCATTATTTACATCATTTATACATCATTATTGTACCCATCCGATTATTAATGAATTGAGTAACAACTACACCACGACGTAGAGACGGTAAGCCGTACATACGCATGTATGGTGACATGTCATTAAAAAGAGGGATAGAATAATGAATATGTTTGTACCATATTTATAATAACATAAAATTATATAGAAGATACTTGAGTTATTTATTTTTCAATGTAATCTACAAGGAAAGATGAAGTGGATGAAGAAAAAACATGAAAGTGGTGGTGAGATATTTATCTCTTCTTCGAGTTCTTCCTTTTGATTTGATCAAAAGGGCTCCTTAGGTTGACTATATGACTAAATAAAGTCCACTATGATGATGGGAGGATAGTTGATAGGGTAATTAGGTAGGTATTGGCCGTTCCAAATGGCTTTTATGTTGTGAATTACTGAGAAGGGGAAGTTCCCTTTTATAGGAGGGGTGAGGGGTACCTTAGGAAAAGCTAGAAGTATTATTTCATAATTACAAATTTTGGGTATCTAATGGTTCCAAAATGAATTATTCAAAGGCTAAGTCGGGGAGGGGTAGAAAAAAATTCCACCAATAGGTTTTAGATGGGGTTGGATCACTATAGTAACCTTATGTTTTAGATTTAACTCTTAGTTAAATAGTTTGACATTTACCATGACTCTTTATATTTTTATATTATATGGTTAATAAACATACAATAAACTTCCAATAGAACCACAAGTGGTTCATTAATGAGACACCTATCACTATATAAGTCTTTTGGCCAAACGCTAGATTTTAAGGATTATTATATCAACCAATAATATTGTATTTGTTTTAAATACTCATTTATGTAAATATGGACATTATTTAATAATTTATTTTCGTTAAATTCATAAAAACATTATTACTTCTAAATAAATACCTTTAATCATCCCAAACTTGTCATATTAACTTATAAAATTTGTGGAATTCATTAAAATTCTCAAATTAAATTTATTTGGATATTTATAATATCAATTATTTTAATCATTAATTAATATGGTAATTAATGCATCATCATTGTGTCATAAATAAATTTAATTATTCAATGTCTAAAAATTATAAATAAAATTCCATTATTTAGGAAATATATTTTATCTTTCTAATGAATTTTTATAGGTGAATTTTTAGTATATGTACCCCAAAATTAAAAATGGTTTAGTTATTAAACTTTGAATTTAGCTCTTTTAACTATTCTTTAAATCAAATAATAATAAATGTCCTAATCTAATCCAAGTGGACCAAAGAGGATAATATTTTATTCCTAAGGTTTTTTTTGGTTGTAATTATACTTATCTAATAGATGTAGGACATGCATTAGGGTAATATAAATAATATCATTTTTACCCTTAGTTACCCTATTTACTTTTAACCGTGGTAAATAAATGTAAAAAGATACTATTCAACAAAAATTATTTTCAAGTTATTGAACCACATTTTACATAATAATATCATCTGTGTCTCTATGATTTTTGAAATTCGAATCACAGAAGCAGTAAAATTATGTTTTATGTAAATTTGCAAATGCTCCTAAAAGGTGGGTTAAAGATGGTAAAAAGTTCAAGAAAATTTTTATATATCTAAAATTATTAGAAATTAACTCCAATGAATTATATAGAACATATATAGGTATTATGTATCTATTTTTTACTAAAATAAATTTAAATAAAATAAATAATTATTTAAATAAAAAAATCAGTTTTAAACTATTACTCAATGTTTTTCACTATTCATCAAAAATTGAATGTTTTCAGAAAAATACCAAAAATTAACCCTACCCTAATTTCGATATTCCGAGTCCAAAAATGAAGTCCATTTTGAATGATAAAATTTATAAAATTTTAAAAAGAGGGTATTACTATTCATAGTGGCTAGTTTGATTGGTTGTGGTGTGTTAGAACTCGAAGTTGTGTACAACACACGCTATTGTATTACTAAAAGAGAAGATTATTGTGGAATCTTGGGGTATTACATAGGGCATGTGCTGTATAGAAAAATAGTGGGATCCTTTTGCTGAAATTTCCATTATGAAGGTGAAATTTATACAAGGACATCTGGGGCACATACTGTATAGTCAAGTGAAGGAAATCTTAGGTATGAAACATTTTTCAACTAGAAATTGAAGAATGATTATGATGATCTAAAATTATTTCCGGACTACGAGTATGACATGGAAAAAGGGCATTTTCCAATGCATAAAGGAAGTTTTTGGACCATTACTGACAATGAATTTATTTTCCCTTACATAGATTTAACTCATATGTATAAAAGGGGACATATCTTGTTTCCCTGATGGGTTCTCTGAGGAGAGGGTCAAAATAAATGATCATGTAGATATTTTGATCATATGTAGGAGAGGGAGAATATTCATTAATCCCATGGTTGGTACATTGATATGAGGTCTTTTTTTCATTTCGTATCTCAAATGGTATGAGAATCGTCCATACATAGTTCTATGAATACCATGCATTTTAACGCCATGCGGTGAGGACTTTGAATTACCCAACATGAAGGGAAAGGGTAGATCCATGCATTTTTACATCAATTTGTATCGATTATAGCCATCTAGATTAATGTCTTGTGGTAAGGACTTAGGTATCTTGGCATGAAATGTCAAAAGGCAATGCGGCTGAACAAGCGAAAAGTGTCCAAGTGTCACTACGTATATTACCAAAGAAAGAATCAATCCATTTATTGTTCTAATATATATGATATCATGTGTAATGTGAGAACTCGTATTGGAATTCCTCCTGCTGGTATGACTCACACACAGGAGAGTAGAGTATTTACATGTCGTGATGTAGCTCAACCCACAATTGAAAAATTATACATCACTATGTATCTCATAGGGGTGAGAAGCAAGACACCCACATTTATTAAATAGATATCCATTTAGTTTATCACCAGGTAGTGAGGACATATAGTGTGTATTTTATGTTCATAAAACTAGAACAATTGATAAACCTGATAGGAATTGAGACACCTTATTTATGCAAAGAATCTTTTTACACAATTCCGTAGACCATGGGTGCTGTGCATGATGTGAGAAACAAACAGTGGGAAATGTTTCTTTTTCCATGGAAAGGTTAAATATGTGATGGATAAGGGTATGATGATTAAGTGGGGGCTGAGCCAAGGTATATGGTTGGACTATAATTATATATCATTCTATAGAGAGATTCAATCCACACATAGTTCATGAAATTATTCCCAATAAATCATGATTATACGTGGGGAAGAGGGTTTTTCTATAATTTCAAGGATGATGGTTGGTCCTAAGGAATGATGTCTAGGAATCACTATGAATCTCATTGTAATAAGAATCAACTAACAAGTCCATGAAGATATACAAATGCAGATCTGACTCCCACGTGGGGAAAAGAAGGGAAGTTTCTATTCTGAAATAATGGCTAGGCCTTCATTTGGATATCCAGGCATTACCATGTATCTAATTGCGACGAGAATAAATCTCATTCATTTATTGAAATGTTTACTATGCATATTTTATTCTTACACATAGGGAAATAGGAATTTTATTTTATTTGTGGCTAGACTAGAGATACAATATCTGAGTGTCACAACATATCTCATTAGACTTAGAATCAAGCCACAAATTGTTCTTGGAGAAATATTCCCTATAGAGGGTTGAATGATGCACATAGGGATTGAGGGAGATTTTTATTATCATGATTTGACCAATGATTTGAGATTTGGGCTCCACTATGTATCCCATTAGGAGGATAATATGGTCATACGTATTTCATGACGATGATACCCCACAAAAATTAAATTTTGTTATATGGAAGAGGTTTCATTATTTTAGTCAAAGGTGGGCCTGAGATTGGAGAACCATACATCTCTAAGTATCTCATTAGAATGGTATTCAACCCATACATAGTTCATTATGTGTAGTTTATCACCATGTGGAATGGACGTGGGAAACCTTATGTGAATGAAATATTCTGGTTGGACTAGGGTATATAACCCAGGTGCCACTACCTATCTTTATGGGGACGATAATCACACCACATGTTGTTATTTGAAGGTTCTAGATGTAGATACTATTAATAAACAAGAATTAATGGTTCTTAATGATTAATCGTGGATGGACCTAGGAATGGAGATTCGAGCATCACTAAATATTACGTTGATGTAAAAAAATATAGCCACATATAGTTCTTGATGGTGCTCCTGTTAAGGTCTGATTCATACAATCAGGGGTGAAGGGACTTTTTCACCGTTGAGTTTGGACTAAATAATGGATATTCGGGCATCACTACATATCTTTCTAGGGAGAGAATCAAGCAACACGTAGAAAATTAATGTCATTCACCACACCAATTGAATGTTTATGTAACAAACGGGGTGTTAATACATTCCATAATAATGGTTAGGCCCAAAATTGAATATGGTATGATAATCTATCCATATTTTTTGGAATGGATCCTGGTATATTATTAAATCATATAAGAGGAAATGTGAAATTTATTCATTTATAGTTGGGGCTGGGACAAAATATGAAATCTTGGTGTCACTATGTATCTCATTGGAATGAGAATCATGACACACACAGTTCTTGAAACGGTGTCCCTATGAATAGATAATTATATCATACGGAGAAATGGGGTTCATGTGTTACTAGGGAGTGGCAATGGTGTGATATATGCTTAATTTTAAGAGGTAAACATATTTAAAGGGACCAAAAAGAATGATAATATTTGGTATCTTCTGATACTTATAAACATAAAATGAAGGAGATGTTAACTATATAGTTTAATTGTAGGTGGGGATGAAAATGGTGTTTTGCAATTTCAGGTTGTGCGACTAAGACCTCATTCCATTCAATTTAACATCGTGATACAATGACGAAAATGCTACATAGATTAACATCACACAACATTAATGTATATGGTTCTATGTTGTTTAAAACAATGTAACAAAGACTATTATTGTTATTTAGTTTCACACCATGCAACCAAGATGTACTCTTTGTGATTACAATACAAGAAAATTTCAATTTTGCATCAGTTTTTTTGATGTGGGGACAGTTTAAACCGCCGCTATATGATTCTACGACGGTTTCTAAAAACTACCACTTAATTTGGTTCCAGGAAACTATGGGAGGTGTTTAAATTAGTTTAGCGGTGGTTTATGGGAACAGTCATAGTGGCCTCATTTTCGAGGCTGTTTTCACAGGAAATGGATTATTTTTGTTAGCAGCGTTAAAACCGCCACTACATAAAATAATGGTCTTCCCAGGAAAACCACCTCGAAAAACATTGTAACTGCCGTGAAAAAAGTGCAGAAGATGGGACACTATAGTGGTAGTTTGGACAACCACTAAATTTAAGACCGTAGTGGGGGTTAAAACTATCACTAATAGAAAAATGCCGACATTTAGTGGTGGTTTTAACAGCCGCTAAAAAACAGATTTACAAAAAAAAGAGCCAGTTCTGCAGCCCCTGTACTAGTGCCCAGAAAAAAAACCATTCCAACAATACCAAAAGAACAACATAATACATACTACAGTAAATATGAAAAGATATGCTTAACTAAGAACAACCTAATGCATCAATCAGTGGGTAACAGAAAGCAGCTAAACATGTCACATTTCCATGAAACCATTAACCAAAATTATAAACAATCATATATGTCATATTTAACGAAACCAATGCCAATCCTAGGTTCAAAATATTCCATCGATACTTGTTCTAACCCTGAAATAACAATTCATATCAACATAGCAGTAAAAAAAGTCTATTTTTTGGAAATCAAGTATAACCAAAATTACACTGCACAATGATTTTTAGTATATTATATGTTATGGTAACATGGATATATATCCAAGCCTTGGTTAAGTTGACATAAAAATAAAACCAGAATTCAATTCAAAGGACACATTTTGATGCTATTTATGGTTGGATGTTTCATTCACTAATATGTTAGTAGTATGATGGGAGGTAGTAATTGTGGGCCATTTGTGATTTTTGAGGCATTTGTGAGATTATACTAGATCAAGAATCATTTAATCACTTCCTATTTAAAATTGTGATCATAGGGAAATGGTAGGAGGAAACACATGTAATTAATTGTGGGAATTTTAGTTTTATTATGGGAGACTCCTCAATTGTGGAATCAATTATTGTAGAAATAAAAGATGTTGGTACCGATGTTTATGGGGCTGTTTGGGATTATCAAGAGTGTCATTATAGTGGAATTCTATTTGGAATTTCCTAAAAAATATCATGGAATGAGTTATTTTTTACATGTCTCTTATATTCATTTTGACATTCTTGATAACAATTATGTGATCAAAAATTAAGAATTTTCTTAGGAGGCTTACCCAACAATTATGGAGCGCTTGGTGTGAATCAGAGACTGTAGTGAGAAAATGTTTTGATGAAAGATGATGTCACTTGTTAGATTCATAGGGGAGCATGGACATACACATGAAGATCCTTAAAAGTGATAATATTACATGTGAGATCAATAACACTAGTTTTTTATGTGTGAAATATAAAGGAACTACTCGAGGATGAGAAATCCTCAAAGGGGAAGATTATAATAACATGAAGGTTTCTGTGGGACTCACTCCTTACATTCTGCCATTCTATAATTGTTTTTGAGATATTATTTTATTGGGTGAATTCATAGGTTGCTTTTTTTTGGTTTTAAGCTTTATAGAGGCCTCTAAATGGTTGCATGATAGTTACATGGTCATGGAAAACCATGTGGTTATCCCCAGAAATCCATGTCTCTTGGTTGAAGAAGGATACTAGGTGGGGCATGGTTACAACATAGATAGAGATGATACTGATTAATTTACCTTGAAATATATGTGTCTCAGAATAGAGGACAAAATAATTGTTAGCATACAATTTACCAAATTAGAATATTCATTCATTGATGATGTTCTAGAATCTCATATTCAAATAAGGAAGAATGGAGTGAAATGGGTCTTAGGGAAAGTAGAAAAGGACATGAGTATCATGTATAATAGGGAATGTGGAAAATTTTGATGGTCAATATTTTTAAATGTTATAAATTGGAATGTAGTGGTAAATGAATTGGGATAGAAAATTTAACATAAGTTATTATAATGAAAATATTAATTTAGGAAAATGACTCTTAAAAAATGAATCATCGCAATAAGGAGATGAAATATAATGTGCATACCACAATTAAATTGAAAATGAAAAAGAAAAATCCGAAATCAATAAAATACATAAAAGGAAGCATGAGAAATCAATAAAAAGATAGATCATGTAAATGTTTGGTGGAAACTATGTGCCACACATTATACATATACAAATAAACTATTACAATATTCGTCCTACATATCAACAATACAAATAATAACTGTCTGATGATGAACACATATCGCCACCCTGTCCACCTCCATCTCCACTTTCTGCTACCACCTGTATAAACGTTATATGGAAAATTAAATTGTGTTTCATATTTATATTTAAACGTAAAACCAAAAAAAAATTCAAACTAAATGATTTTGAATTTTGGTGATTTACCTACACACCACCAGTCGATGCAATACCACTGGGGGCATATCTACTCATCTGTTGGCATATATCAGTCAACGCTTTCTGTAAAGTAGATATCTGAGACACCTGGTCTTGAACTGTGTTTCGTAGAGAAACATTCTCTCTCTTATTATCTCCAGGTATGGACTAACTATAACTAGGAGGATATGTATCTACAATCCCCGATGGCCTGCCAAAGACCTCAGATGGTATGGGTCCCAAACTAATCTCGTACACACTTCTAGGATGGTCTTTCCAAAGGACATTAGCAACCGGGTCATCATGGGATATTGAGTAGGAGTGCCCATGATTGATATCCCATTGTTCATTAATTTTTACCTATAAATAAAATATAAATATATAGTTACATAGTAAAAACTGACAATAAGTTATTATAATCATAAAATGAGTTCATACCCCAACTTCTTTGGCATACTCATTAACAAAACATCCATTAGATTTTTTGTGAACATCCAACCACACTTCAATTCGGGATGCTTCATGGCCTAAACACTGTGAATGAATTCAAAAAATATAAATCCACAATTTAATATTTTAAAAATATAATATTTTATTATAAATATTTAAACTAATGAAAATATTACCAGAGTTTATCAGATTCAACAAAAGATTTTTCACCCTGTAGTATGAGGGATGACTTTCTTAGCCCAACTTGATGCATTATTTCCTGAGAAATCCCAAAATAAATAAAATGAAATTTAATAGTAATTTATTCAATTTCATATCCTATTCATATACATGTATTAATGTAAAATGAGGTTAATATAATAATATATATTTATATATCATATACTTCTCATCATGATGTCGGTCAATAAGATATTTTCATTATTCTTTGGGAACTATATTGGGTAGCAACTCATAAATTTGTTGGATGGTCAATGAAGATTCATTGACATCACTCCACATTCTCCATTTTAAGTCCTTCAATTTCATAACAATATTTTCAAATTCCCACTTTCATGATATCACATCATCAACTGTTAAGTAGATAAAACTTCTATATATAGAAATTCATTTTGAGCAAATTAATAACATGACATTCAGTTACGCAAAAAAATGTATTAAAATTACCATTATGTGGAAATCAAAAACATCATATTTCCAACTTAGAGGAATATTTCTCCAATCATCATAATAAATAGTATGGGAAATGGGATCCACTACTATCTGGCCTAGAATATGGCCAAGTAATCTTGGGGAGTCATCCGTAGGGACCCTATATGAATGAAATGAGACAACAATCATCTCTCCATTCATATTCCACACATATGCATATTTTATATTTTTCTTACATAGTTGAATTTTTTAATCATTAATGAACAAACAATTATTATAAAAAAAGATAAATAAATTTATTAATATTAATGTTTTTACCTATAATGTTGACCGTCCAGTATGCCCGTGATGAACTAGAAGTGGCGCACCTCCACCTCGCTGTTGAGGCTGCTAAAGGGGGATTCAACGACTCCGCTTCTAAAGGGATGCTCATAGAGTGTGTGAGAGATGGTGCATGGGGATATGGTGTTGTAGGGTAGGTATATGGTGGTTCATATGGTGAAGGGAGGGAGAAATATGGATCGTCATCTGTCATAGTAGTTGATGGAACAATGAAACAGTTCCTCCTTGGAATTCCAATCATTTAATAAACTAAAATTAACTTAAAAGCATATATTTCAAAAAAATAGGAATATTTTTTTTAAAAATGATTATAGATGCCTTGTACTAACAAAAAATATATACATAACAATGATAATGATTGACTGAACAAATGAAATAAGTGGTTGCTGGATGAATAAATAACAATACATACAATCATTTTCCCATTCAATCATGTCGGTTTCTTGATCCATTACTTCATACACTTAATTCATATTTACTAGACTAATATTTTCAATATCATTATGGAAAAATAATTATGCTTCTTTTTGCTGATGAGATTCAATTTCAGCGGTTAAATCTTCCACTTCATCACACATATCATACAAATCTCTTTGTATTACATGAGAAACTACACTCCACC
The DNA here is from genome assembly GCA_963277665.1 of Viscum album. Lineage (NCBI taxonomy): Eukaryota > Viridiplantae > Streptophyta > Magnoliopsida > Santalales > Viscaceae > Viscum > Viscum album. The sequence goes on from OY728150.1 coordinate 152,607,839, forward strand.
ATTCATCCACAACATCATTCACATAATATTCCATTTTTTCTTATGATGATAAGATATATGGATCATGCAGTTCATGGTCACCAACATCCATCAAGAGATAGAAGTTCACAGAAGTAAATTGCAAGGAATCACTTTTAACACCTCTAATAATATCAACCAAATTTCATTTGAATAAAACAACTAAAAAATGCATGTGGTAGTTTAATTCAATAATATCAGTCATATTTCCATAGTGTCCCACTTAATAAAATTTAAATATATTTCTATTATTTGTTATCTAACCGTCTTCTCGACAGACTTTATGAAATCTAAATCCATTCACATTATAAGCATCGAACTTTCTAACTTGTTTGAGAGGTCCTCGAAAATGACAGTTCAAATCTTCTGAAAAATATGCTCATGTATCAATATTCATGATCTAGAAAAAATATACTTTATTATACTTAAAAAATATATGTGTCAACCTAATACTCATATTTATTTTAATATTAATGAACTTACACCTCGTGAAAACATTTATAAAAGCTATTTATTAACAACATTCTCTATATCTTTCTCATTTCATGTTTGGCCTCTAATTTTTCTCGTTGTTTGTATCCTAAACTATTGAATAAATGGATCCTCAATTTCCCAATTTACCCGCACATACCAATATGCCTATAAATATTTCAATTCTATCTGTGTCACATTTGTAGTCCTCCTAACTGATTGGCCAATAACATGGAATATTTTTGATTCCATATGAATTTGATATTGAGTTGATGTGTCGTCAACACATCCAACTCGATTAAATATTGTCTCAAAATCTACCAAGTATCTAGAAGAAATGGAAAGACACTCCTCATCCAAATAGCCATCAATAATGGAGCCTTCTGTTTGAGCTCTATTTCTCACGTATGATTGAAAATGCCCAAGATATATTTTAAATAAAAAAAACATAATTGTGCATTTAATTAAGTGACAAAAATTGTTTAATTTACTGAAAAACATATCAATAAAGTACCTCTAAATTAGATACATCCATCAATAATGAACGGGACCTCCTAATTTAGCTTCCTCAACCAAATGTACAGTTAACTGAATCATGATATAAAAAACAATGGATGAAAGATCATCTCAATTGGACAAAGGGTCAATAAAAACCTCTCCTAGAGGACGTCAAGCTGAATAGATATATATATTTCTCAAATATTTTCTTAAAAAATGTGCAAAATTAGAGTACAATAGTAGTTATATTTTCGGTAATAATGTACTCAATGCCAATAGTAGTTATTGTTGTAACAAAATATTTGAATCGTGACTTTTCAATCCATGAAACTTATAATTCTTGAAGTCAACACACCATGATATGATACTTGAATACCCATCAAATACCATCACATTCTTTAAAAATCAGTGGAATGTAGATCAATCACTATTTTTCAATGAAATAATTGGTGGGGAATACTTTTCATTCTCATCTAGCCAGATATCAAGATTTAATATCATTAACCGTAAGTATTTCTAATCATTGAGATGATCCGTCTACTTTCCACTCTCATTAAGCAATGTGCAAATCAAATTTTCATATACATTCTTCTCAATATGCATCACATTATGATTATTCCACAAAAAATTAAATTCCCAATATGGAAGTTTGAAGAATATATTTTTTTCAACCATTATTGCATTCTTATTTCAATTAACAATGCACTTCAAACCTGTTTCCCTCTATCATTCAAATGATGAACCTTCCCAAATTATGGTTCAACATTTTCAATTTGTGTCAATATTTCAGAACCAATTAACAACCTTGGATGTCGTCTAAGATCAATGAAATTGTTAAATTTTGATCTGTTCATCCAAAATCTATGAGATTAATCGAGAAACCAACGATGGAATAAGAAGCACCATTTTCTAATGCGAGGTAGCAATTTTTTATCAAAATCAAAGTTAAAAATAGGAAAAGTTAAACCTATGTAAATGTTCAAACCATAAAATTTCCTAATTCCAGGGAAGTCACTAATGGTCCACATTAAAGTAGCATGTGTTTTGAACATTGCTTTAGAAAAAGCATCAAATGTCTCAACACCGTTTCTCCACCACTCATGTAATTATTCAATCAAAGACTTCAATTATACATCAATATCATGTCAATGCCTTTGTTATCTAGGAAATGTCAAAGAAATGATAAAATAATTTTATTGAATACACATCCATAGAGGATGATTGTAAGGGATTAAAACAACTGGCCAAATGCTATAACTAGTACTCAAAGTCCCAAATGGGTTAAATCCATCGACAGCCAATCCCAATCGAAAATTCCAGGATCTGTTGTGAAATCTAGATGTTATGATTCTAATTTTTTCCATGGTTCTGAATCTCGTGGTTGTCTCATTAACCCATCATTGTTATTATCTCTAGAATTCCACTTCATGTGTTTAGATGTTTTCGATGGAAGGAGTAATCATTTCTATCGATGCTTTAAAGGAATGTAATGCAAAACCATTACAACTTTGTTCCTTTTCTTCTTCTTCTTCATAATAATATGTTGATTCAGACTTCCAAAATTAAACATTGAATACCATCTCGAAGACGAACATTTTTTTCAATTATTTCGACTTTAATCCTCTCTCCAATAAAGCATATATTCATTGGGACATAGATGTATTTTTGTATTATTTAGACCAAACCTTTTAATAATTATTTCATATCATAAAAATACTCGGGGATTTTTTTCAGGAAATGCATCACCCAACAATATCAATATCATGGACATTGCCCTACTTGTAATTCCACATAGACATTTTATATGGTACGACTTCTACAGAAAATAATGCTTTGATTATCTCAAGCGTGCTCCATACAACTATAGATTTCCATAATCAACTAAATCATGAAACATATTTTCCTCAGTGATGTTTTATCTTAAATTATTCTCCACAGAATCAAGAGGAGGATCTAATGATATGTTACAATCTTGATCGGGTTGTGTTAAAGTATCAAAAACATTAGTTGTCACGTTCCAATTTATAGCACCCTCATCTGGTTGTTCTGTTTTGTTTTGATGTTGATAGTGGTGTCTTGCTGTGCTGAATGCACCATTTATGAGGTTTTTCATTTCATTTTCCATTTTAATCAAATTTGGGATCACATTCTAAGGATTGACATCAGTGCTCATCCTTTCTGTAACGTTTGATTCGCCATGCCAAATCCAACAAAAATATTGACTAGGGAATTAGTTTCGTATTAAATGTTCATAAACATCATCTCTATTCATCCATATTCTAAATTTACTTTTCAAACATAGACATATTATTATCCCTTCAACAGATCGATTGGAAATTCTAAAACCTAAAAACTACTTCAAACATTTAACATAATGAGGTTTGTTCCTCGGTAATGTGATCCAGCTTTTATCCATGTATTTCTCAATGTTCCTACACAATATTAAAAAAATTTAAACACATAGTTACTACTAAATAGGGAAAGATATTCATATATACTAGTTGAAAAAAATATATAAATATGTTACATGTTGTTTTCATATACAAAGACATATGGTAAATCACCCACATGAAAACCAAAGAATGAAAATTAAAAAGATCCCTAAAAGAAGATAAGAACAAGGATCCCATCCCTATATTTTTTTGTATGTCATGCTCCACCAAAATAGATGGACAAAAAATGATGTCATTACTTTGATATCACTAAGGTAAAGGATTGATAAATCATATAATAATTTAATAGATGTTATGAATATGAAATGGAAACAATCACTTACCTTAAATTAGAGGCCTCGAATTATGATTCAAAGGGTTGGGTATGGCCTGGTGTTGATAATTTTAGAACATGTGGGTATCATGATGAAGTCGTTTGGGTAGCACCATATTGTGACCCTGTTTGTGATTAAATTTTTCAGATCTGGGGTGGATCTTGGAATATCAATGGGGGTTGAAACATAATGTGGTCCTCTATCAGAAATAAATTATAGTTGGCATGTGATGTTTTAATTTTACTATCTTTGTTTATAGGTAAGTATACAATGTATTATTTGACCCATTGATGGGTAGTGGGATAACAAGGATATGAAAAATCCATGACTTCTTTGATATATAGAGGTTGGGATGTCTTCTTTGTTTCTCTTGAACTATGTGTGGACTGTCTTGGCAAGGTAGTGAAGTCATACTATGACAATGTAAATTGATTAGAATACTTGGTTTGTATTGGATGTTATTGTGGAATATATAAAGGGAAAGTTGAAGCATCCATTTGCAAACACTTTTCAGGGTGTCACTAGAAAGAGAGCATGTGGCCCATGTGAATTAGAAATTGACCTTCATAGATTCAGGAGACTTGATCACATGTAATGATATAAGTACATGTAATCTAATAAGAACAAACATATATGATAGTGTAAGATTACAGAAACATAATATAGTGAGTCATGAACACCCCAACTACCACACCTCATCAAATACTAACCAAAAGATCACTCGTTGAACACATAAAAACAAATCCACCTCAATTCCATAATTTACATAAACCCATTCATCCTAAATTCCCCAAAAAATATAATCACCACAAAATTCAAAATGATTATACCCCATCAATTCACCAATCCAACAATGTTATGTGGGAGAATATACCAAAAAAACAAACATATAAAAACATAATACAACATTTAAAGGAAAAAAATAATGATTTACACTCCATTTAGAGTATGGTAAATATCCAAGAATAATAGAATGAAATCCAAGGAGATTAATACAAATCCTTTACATGCGGCCATTAGATGTGGCATACAATAAATAATTCAAAACCAGAACCCAACATGGTCTTGTATAAAAAATCAATAGTACCCAAGTAAATTGAGGATTAAATCAGTACACACCCAATCAAACTAGATATTTTTTGAAAACCTTACTTTAAAAATTCAACACATCTATAGAGAGGAGTCCCATATAATTCTAAAGGAATGATACCTTTTAATAACAATAAAAAAAATTAAAATTCAAAAATCAATTTTAAAAATTAAAAAAAAAATCAATTTCGCCTACAACTATAAATTCAACTTCTTGCATTCACTATTAAAAATTGAAAAAAAAAGAAATATCATTTAAACTCCCATAAAGGGTAAAATAAATAAAATTATCCATAAATATTTTTTAGAACTACTAAATTTATTGATTTGAACAACAATATTTATCCTCTTAGTAGGATTTATTTATTTCAAACATCACCCCTTTTAAAATATATATAAACAAAACGTTTTTCATTATAAATTAACCATTTTTATATGAAAAATCCAAAAGGGTCAAATATAACATTTCTAACTAAATCACCGACCAATATTAAAACTAATATATATTTTATATTTCATAATGAAATCATCCAATTCCCAATAGAATTCACAGTAAACAAATATATATTCTAAAAAATTCAAGAATTATCATTTCAATATGAATACATCATTCATTATATACTCCTATTTGAAAAACTGCAATGTCCAACCAAAACACATAAAAAAGTCCCCTGATAAATCCAATCAAAATCCAATCCCCCCTCAAAATTCAGAAGGACCACATCAGATCATTTTCCTTTTCTCCGAAATGATTCTAATGACCCTATAATGAATTGGTCTAAGTAAAAAAACGAAATGTAATGAAAACGTATGCCAGAACTGACCACATGGTTTGATGGGACGGAAGTTATTCATGCATTAATTTTTAAAACATATCTAAGAGCATGAGTTAAGTCACTTCCCCATTTACTATATTGTGTATACAAAACTGGTTATATTGATCCCATTTCCATTTTTAACATAAATCCAAGGACACCCCTATGAGACCCAATAAAACTAAAATTAGGATCTATAAACTATAACTGGTAATAAATTTGAATTTTCGAATACAATATTAAAATACCGACAACCCATTGTGGCTGACATTTCATCATAATGGATGATGATCATGAACTCGCTAATAAACTACTTATAGAGTCCCAACAATAAAACAATCTCAATCAAACCCTAATGAACAGATATAGAAATATATTTCATTTAGAACAAAGGTCCCTTTTGGGTAACCTATGTTCAGATACCATTTTTAATGAACCTACCTTGGATTAGTTGATATGTTACCCAAACCCATTTTCCATAAAGGATAAAGGTAATTCTCGATACCGATAGGATATAAGAAAACTCAAGGGGTATCGAGAACATGAACCTGAGAGTTGTATAACCCTTATATGGTAATAATAAACAAAAGATGAATATATTTAAAAAAATATTTAAAATTCCAAGAATTGGAACTCCATGAAAATGAGAAAATCATAAATGTAATGGATGAATAATAAAATAGATAAGTATTAAACATAATGTAACACCCCAAGCTTCCACAGTACGTTTCCCTTTGAATAATGCAATAACATGCATTGTATGGAACTTCAAGATTCTAACACACCGCGACCAATAAAACTAGCTGTTATGAATAGTAATACCCACTTTTTGAAATTTTATAAATTCTATTTTTCCAAAATTGTCTTCATCTTTGAATTCGGAATATCGAAATTTTCTTTGGGTGAGTTTTTGGTATTTTTCTGAAAACATTCATTTTTTGATGAATAGTGGAAAACACTGAGTTATTGTTTAAAAATGGCTTCTTATTTAAATAATTATTTATTTTATTTAAAATTATTTTAGATCAAAATGTATACATAATACCTTTATAAGTTCAATGTAATTCATTTGAATCATTTTATAACGATTTTAGATATATAAAATTTTTAATGATTTTTTTATCGTCTTTTACCCACCTCCAAGGAGAAATTGAGAAGATGCATAATACATAATTTTACCACTTATCTGAGTTGAATTACAAAAATATGAGAGACATAGTCAATATCATTAAGTAAAAAGTGGTTCAATAAGATGAAAATAATTTTTCTGTGAATATTAACTGTTGATTTATATTTACCACAGTTAATAGTAAATTGGGTAATTAAGGGTAAAAATGATATCATAATTACCCTAACACATGCCATAATTCTATTGGATAATTATAATTCAACCAAAAAAACCTTATAAATAAAATATGAAGCCCTTTGGTCCACATGGATTAAACTAGGACATTTATTATTATATTAATTAAAGAAGAGTTAAAAGAGTTAAATTCAAAGCTTAATAACTAAACCATTTTTAATATATGTTTACACATAATATAAATTAGAATATAAATATTAATTATAAATATAAAAATATTTCCTACATAATGGTATTTTATTAATAATTTTTAGGCATTAAATAATTTAATTTAGTTATGTCACAATGATGATGTAGTGATTGCCTTATTAATGAAATATTAATATAATTGATATTATAAAGGTCCAAATAATTCTAAATTGAGACTTCTAATTAATTAAACTAATTTTTTGTTATTATTACATGTTAGGGTTGGTTAAATAAATCTTATTCAAAGTGATAAAGGTTTAATGGATTTCAAAAAAATCAAATACTAAATAGTGTCAAAATTGACATAATTGAGTTTATAAAACAAATACTATAATATTACATGATATAATATTCATAAAAAAATCTATGGTTTTCTCAAAAGTCATATATAAGGTTATATATATTAATAATTAACCACTTGGGGTTCTCTTGGCAGTTTATAGTACGATTATTAGCCATATAATATAAAAATACAAATAGACATGCTAAAAGCCAAATTATTTGACTAAGAGTTAATTCTAAAAGATAATGTTAATATGGTGACCTAAACTGATCTAAAACCTCTTTTTTGAGAGTTTTTTGACCCATACCTACCTTAAAGTCTAAATAAATAATTTTATAGCCATTATAAACTGAAAATGATTTTATTATAAAACAATATTTCAAGATTTTCCTAAAGTGATCCTCACATCTCTTATAAAAGTGTACTTCACCTTATCTTAATTTCACAACTCCAAATCCATTTCGCTCAGCCATCCCCAGCCCAAATATCCTCCCAAAATTCCTCTCTTAATCCAATGGCCGTTCTTTGGTCAGAAATCTAACTTAATGAGCCCACTTGATCAAATTAAAAGGAAGAAACCGAAGAATAGGTAAATATTTCGTCAAATCTTTCAAGTTCTTTTCTTCTTACAATTCCTCTTTACTTTTGTTTCCATAAAAAAAAATCCATTACCTTATACATAATCTTATGTTATTATAAATATGTTACAACCATATTCAATATTCTATCCATCCTATAAATGACAAAGTCACCATACGTGCGTACGTATGGCTTACAGTCTCCACGTCATGGTGTAGTTTGTTATTCGAACACTTCATTATTTGGAGGGGTATAATAATGATTATAAATAATGTAAATAATAAATATAACATGTTAATGATTATATATATATATATGATATATCATCCAAATACATATTATTTCACCATCAATATAATGATATTGTTGCTCCTACGTACGTACGGATTACCATCTCCACGAACGGGATGAGATTCATTTCCCCATTATAACCATTCAAGAATAAGTTTCATTTGATGAATAAAAATAATGTTTATGAACATAATATCTTTCTATATATGAATCAAATAAATTCTATCCCTAACAAACATGGCTTACATAACCAAGCCTATAAAGGAAAACAAATCAGTTAACGCCTAAAACTATGATACTACTTTAATATTATTAACAATGGAATATTAGAGGGTCATATATGACAACATAATTATGTATGTAGTTCCTGAATAATTTAACAAAAATGTCTTAACTAATATACAAGAGGTTAACATACCCTCTACCAAGTAAAAGTACAAGCTATGGGTTTATTTCACAATCTCTTTTTTATCTGAGGTTGTTTTTATGTAAGTATCTTCTGGGACCCCTTTATCATCCACATCCATGTTTTATTTACAATTTAATTCAATTTTTTTTAATTTTTACTATACTATGGGTTACTTTCATTTAAACAATTATTTTAACATATATATTTTGAAAGGAATCTTTTCGTTTTTTTTCAAACAAGGTACATTATTACCTTTTCAACAAAGTGAGGTAAGAATGTCTTTTTTAACATATAAAATGGGTGTGGCTATTTTACACCATTATGTCATCATCGAAGCTTCCCATACAAGATTTTAATAATATTTTAAAAATAAATGTTTTATTTTATAATTATATGACTTTTAAATGATTTCAAAATAGAAAGCGATATTTCTCTAAATTGTTTTTTGATTTCATCTATGTCAACATCCTTCGATGGATTTTAAGCTTGTTTGAAGTTGATTTATTAAGATAAAAAATTTTTATATTTTATTTATAGTTTTTTGATATGTTTTACTATGGATGTGTTATTTTTACACCATTCATGGTATATGGATAAAGTATTGAAAATTTTTATGCTAGTTTTAATACGAATGTTTATTCAATGTTTAAAAATTTTCATATAATGAACGCATTGGACTTAGTAAGTGATAGGTGGATCCTGCTATAGATCTTCGATGCATCGGTAGGTCTAATGAGAAAAAAAAGTGTCTTGGAACAAGGCCTTGACAAAATATTATTTTAGTCTTGGAACAATCCCTTCTCAATGTGGTTATGAAGTCTGGCATTATACATTCCATCATAATGAATGTGACTATTGATATTTTATGTTATTATTATAATAGTAGAGTTTCCATGTGAATTAGTAAATAAAATTATTTGATTTTATCCTTTCAATATTATTCAAATGATTATGTTTAAAAGAATTTTGTTTTATTCTTATACATTTTCTTAAATGTTTAGGCTTATTTATGAATGTTTCTGCTATATTGTTATCCTTACTGAGCATTTGAGCTCACCCCTTTCTATGTTTTATTTTTCCCAAGATGTGAAGAAGTATTTTATGGTTGACATGCATGGATAGTATAAGGATATAAGGGTGTTCAAATCGTGAAAAATTTTGTTGATGTTTTTATTTCATGATGTAATGTAAAACATAGGAATGCCTCTAGTACTACCAAGGCTACTAAACTGACCGGTCTTCTAGGACATGATTCCTTTTATCATGCCAATGTTATTTAACAATTCACAGACTCTAGGTAACTGGGGTCAGGGCGTTATATTTGGTATCAAAGAAAGTTTAGTGAAAAGCTTAAATCTAGATTTAGAAAAACTCTGATTACAGAAAATTACCCTAAGATAGACGTTGAGGATTGGTATAGAAAAAATTCCTAGAATTTTGGTATTGAATAGATTTTTTTAGTTTTCGATGAAATACATCCGGGTCTAGATATGAGTTGGTAGAGGATTCTTAGGAATTGATGTACCTAGGTGTAAAACCTAAAAACACCGCTTTGAGCTGGACTCAAATGGGAACAAGTGCACAGCCATGGGCCTTACTGCACTCATGGTTACGACACTCACAGGTAATATTATTATGAAAATTCAAATTTTATTTACAAACCATTATGATGGATTTATGAGTATATACATCATCAAAGAAAACATTTTTATGATTATGGATTTTATCCATAAGCTTTCCAATTTATGTTAACTGTTTTACAAGTATGGAGATATGTATTGTAATTCATAAACTAATCTATTGTATGACATTGTTTAGAAATGGCGCTTAGTGGATCGAATGGAAACAATATCAATACATGTAATCCATGTAGGGATTTCCATACTACTAAAGATAATTATAGTGGAGCTGGTGAAACAACTGGTGCTGATTAGCTTATCACCATACAAGGACAACTCACTCAGGTTATGTATAATAACCATACCTATATTGAGCACCCTGATCCACAATTTGGAGGATCTATGTTAGACTGATTCATTAGGTAACAACCATAAACATTCAATGGGACTAAAAATCCATTTGTAACTGAGCAATGGATATGTTCCTTAGAAAAAATATTTCACAGCTTGGGGAGTAGCGTAAGGGAAAATGTTTCCATGGCATATTATTTCCTTATGGGAGATGCAGATCAACGGTGGTCATTGATTAAAAACACAAAATAGGATGATGAAGTATCAAATATGGAATGGAGGTACTTTAAAATTATTTTCTAGGAAAAATATTATCCTCATGACCATCGAGCAACAATTTTGGATTCTGTGACAAAAGTAGGAAAAGAATGTCGCATAATACAAGGCTAACTTTTCTTGGTTAGGAAGACATGCTGCATATTATACACATAAGACAAGGAGTAATATTGATCAATTATTTTATGAGTTAAAACCATTTATCAGGCAATCATTAGTCTCACAATCCTTCTAATCATACGAAGATATTGTCTCATGTGATATCAATACAAAAAAAATAATTATTCATGTATTAATCCTTTAAAGAAAAGCAGGAGAAGAAGAGATCTACTGAACACTCTGGAAATGAAAATAAAGGGAATAAGGGGACAATTGAATGTCCACACTATAGTAAATGTGGGTAGAAACACCCTGGTACATACCTGAAGGGAATGAGAATCTATTACAAGTGTGGTGACAAAGCCCACCAAGCTCATCATTGCAAGGGGATGAAAGAGGTTGTCAATGATGAATGCTACAATTGTATTGAAAAGGGGAAATATGAAAATTAATGTCCTAAGTGCCAAGGGAACTTATCTCAGAAATGGCCAAGGGAGGAATGAAAAGCATATGCTATCACTACTGGTGAGGTAAAAGCTCTGAAATACATGGTGGCAGGTAATTTAATAGTTTCCTCAAGATTAGATAGTGATTTATTTGATTCTGGATCATCGCATTATTTCATATATTCCCAGTTTTCTATGAAAATTAGATATTTTCAATTTAACTTAACAATGGAGTTTTCAATCGAATCACCTAAGGGAAGTATCACCACAATAATGTTTTTTGAATCAGTTATCATTACAGGATAAATTTTCTTTATCTAATGATCTCATCGTTATACTAATGATTTAATTTGATATAATCCTCTGAATGGATTTTCTTTTAAACCATGAAATGAAAATTTATTGTAAGAAGAAAGAGGTTACAATATTCAATAATGATATGGAGTTCCTTAACATTAGAGCAGGAACATCACCACCTGATTCTTATATAGATCCACCCCTAATAGCTCTACTAAATTCAATTATTGGGAAAGAAGATAATGGAATAACTATAGGTGGTGAAAAAAATGTTCAAATATAGGACATACCTATTGTGTATGAATATGTTGATGTGTTTCTAGAGGATTTACCTTGACATCCTCCATAATGAGAAATTGAGTTTTCCAATGATTTAATTCTTGGTTCAAGGCCCATATCGAAGACCCCTTATATAATGTCTACTGTAAAATTATAGGAACTAAAGAAACAACTATACGAATTGAGTAATAAGAGATTTATTCACCCTAGTGTTTCCTTATTGGGAGCCACTATCCTATTTTTTAAAAATAAAGATGGATCTATGAGGTTTTTCATTGACTATAGGGTGATTAATGCTATAACAATAATGATAATGTATCCCCTCCCTCGTATTGATTATTTATTTTACCAAAATCATGGAGCACAATACTTTTCAATGATTGAACTTTGATTTGGATATCATCTGTTGTGTGTGAAGAAGGAAGACATTCCAAAAACATCATTTCAAACAAGGTATGGGCATTACGAGTTTACAGTAATGCCTTTTGGATAGACTAATGCACCCTTTATCTTAATAGATCTAATGAATAGTGTTTTCAAGGAATATCTTGATGAATATTTAGTGTAATTTATTGAGGTTATATTGTTATACTCCAAAAGATACAAAAATCATGATAATCACTTGCGTAGAATTCTAAAGACGCGTTAATGAAATGAATTATATGGGAAGTTTAGAAATTGTGAATTCTGGCATTCAAAAATTTCATTTCTTGGCCATATTGTCTCTAATAATGGAATCTCTGTTGATCGTTAAAATACCAATGAAATCCATGAATGGTTATATCAAACAAGTATGAATGAGGTACACAATGTTATGGGTTTTGCAGGTTATTATCAACATTTCCTCTAGAATTTTTCACAGTTGGCTAACCCATTAACCAAGATAACACGTAATGTGGTTAACTTTTTTTTGAAAATAGAGTGAGAAGAATGTTTTAGAGAACTAATGATATGATTAGTCAATGCTTCTATCTTGAGTATACCATCAGGGGACAATGGGTTTGTCATTTATATTGATTCTTCAATGAAAGGACTTCTTTCTGTCCTTATGAAGAATGATAGAGTTATTTCCTATGCATTACGGCAACTAAAAATTCATGAAAAAAGTATCCCAATCAGGATCGTGGGTTAGAAGCTATAATAATTACTCCGAAAATACGGAGACACTATCCCTATGGTGAAAAATGTGGGATTTATAATAATCAAAAGAGTTTGAAGTATGTTTTCACCAAAAAAGAACTCAACCGGAGGCAAAGGTGATGGCTATAACTACTCAAGGATTATGATTTCTCTATACAATACCACCTGGTAATGGAAAATAAGATGGAAGATGCTTTGAGTATAAAGGATAATGCAGTTTTTAAAAAGATATGAGTTGAAAAGGATCCTATATACATGGTTCTAGTAAATATGGATATGGGAATAACCATTGAAGGTGAAACATTAATGCTTTTTCAAATGGTTGCCAAACCATCATTACTATAAAGGATAAAATATTCTCAGACCGATGATGAGAAATTACCAAAAAAGATTAATGAGGTGAATGATGGTAGATTGAGTGACATCCTATAGGAAGATGGAATTATGAAATTTTGGAGGAGACTTTGTGTTCCTGATATACCTGATCTAAAAAGGGAAATGTTGGATGGTGCTCATAGCACCAATTTCTCTATACACCATGGTAGCACTAAGATGTATAGATATTTGAAGCAACATTTATGGTGGGACAACAATAAGTGGGAGATTTATAATTTTGTGTCAAGATGTATGGTTTTTCAACAAGTGAATGTTTGAAGGCAATATCCTATAGGATTCATGCAATCACTTCCCATACCTGAGTGGAAATGGGATAATATTATGGTGGACTTTTTCATGGGGCTACCAAAGACACCAATAAGGAATTATGAAATATGGGTCATTGTTGATCATCTTACCAAGTCAGAATATTTTCTTACTATAATAGATGATTTACCACTTGAACGTATAGAAAGACTATATATTAATGATGTTTTAAGACTTCATGGTGTACCCCTATTTATTTTTTCTAATCATGATCCCCATTTTACATCAATATTCTGGAAAAGTCTTCAGAATTCCTTAGATATAGAACTTCATTTGAGCACTGCCTACCACCCTCAAATCGATGGATAATCAGACCAGAATATTCAATCCTTAGAAGACATGTTGAGATCCTTCTCACATGACTTTTAATGTATGTGGGATTAATATTTACCTCTAGTAGAATTTTCCTATACCAATATCATCCATTCAAGTATTCAGATGGAACCATAAGAAGGATTATTTGGAAAGATATGTCACACACTAACTAGATGGGATGATGTTGGTGAAATAAAAATTATTGCTCTTGAAATTTTTCAGGATGCAATGGAAAAGGTGAATGCTATCGAAAACCACATTAAAGTATCCCAAAGTAGAAAAAAGTTCTATGCTGATAACAGAAGGAAGGATTTAGAATTTAAAGTAGGAGACTATGTTATCTTGATGTTATATCCATGGAAGGGTGTTACAAATTTTAGTAAGAAGGGTAAATTGAGTCCCAGGTAAATCAGACCTTTCGAAATTCTAGAAAAATTGTAGTTTTAGCTTATCGTTTGGAAATTTATCCAAGTATCGCCAAATATCACGATGTGTTCCACATATCACTGTTGAGAAAATATATGCCTGAACCAAAGCATGTACTCACTTATGAGGAAATTAAACTGGATCCTGATCTATCTTATTGTGAAGAGCCTATCAAAATTCCTGATACCAAAGAAGAAGTGCTGAGAAACCAGACAAATCGTCCGGTAAATGTTTTATGGAGAAATCATAAGTTGGAAGAGGCTACTTGGGATCCTGAGGAACATAAGATGATAAACCACCCAAATATTTTTATGAAATAATATTCAATAAATTTCAAGGGTTAAATTATTTTAAGGAGGTTAGAATGTAACACCTCAAACTTCCACGATACGTTTCCCTTTGAATAATGCAATAACTTTCATTGTACGCAACATCGAGATTTTATCACACTGTAACTAATCAAACTAGACATTATGAATGGTAATACCCACATTTTAAAATTTTATAAATTTTATTTTTTAAAATGGACTTCATTTTTTAATTTAG
This sequence comes from Viscum album, assembly GCA_963277665.1. Taxonomy (NCBI): domain Eukaryota; kingdom Viridiplantae; phylum Streptophyta; class Magnoliopsida; order Santalales; family Viscaceae; genus Viscum; species Viscum album. Next base: position 152,623,107 of record OY728150.1, read on the forward strand.
AATATCCAATTTATCTTATGGTTAATTCTTTGTATTTTTCTGAAAACTTTCAATTTTTGATGAATAGTGAAGAACACTGAGTTATTATTTAAAACCGACTTTTTATTTAAATAATTATTCATTTTATCTAATATTATTTTAGGTCAAAATAGATACATAATACCTATATAAGCTCAATGTAATTTATTGGAGTCATTTTATAATGAGTGTCAATATATAAAAATTTTATTCATCTTTTTACCATCTTTTACACACCTCTTATGACCATTTGCAAGTTTGCAAAAAACATAATTTTACCACTTCTGTGAGTTTAATTTTAAAAATATGAGGGACATGGTTAATATCAGTAATAAAAATGTTGTCCAATAAGATGAAAATTACTTTTTTGGTTAATAGTATCTTTTGAGTTTTATTTTCCACGCTTAAAAGTAAATTGGGTGGTTAAGGGTAAATATGATATCATAATTACCCTAACACATTTCCAAATTGTATTGGATATGTAAAATTAGACAAAAAAATACCTTAGGAATAAAATATGGCCCCGTTTGGTCCACATGGATTAGATTAGGACATTTACTATTATTTTATTTAAAGAAGAGTTAAAAGAGTTAAATTCAAAGTTTAATAACTAATACATTATTAATATAGGGATAAAAACAATATAAATATTACTATAAAAATTAATTAGAATGTTAAAAAAAGTTTCCTACATAATGGTATTTTATTTATAATTGATAGACCTTAAATAATTTAATTTATTTATGACACAATGATGATGTAGTAATTACCTTATTAATAAAATATTAAAATAATTGATATAATAAATGTCCCACTAAATGTAAATTGAGACTTCTGAAGAATTACCCTAATTTTATATGTTAATATGACATGTTTGTGTTTTTTAAATAAATTTTATTCTATGTAATAATGTTTTATAGGGTTTCAAAAAAAATACTAAATAGTTTCAAAATTGACATAATTGAGTTTTAAAAATAAATACTATATTATTAATTGATATAATATTCATAAAAATCTAGGGTTTTACAAAAAGACATAGATATGATTATATATATTAATAATGATACCTTTGGGATTCTTTTGGTAACTTATAGTAATTTTTTTCATTATAATATAAAAATACAATGAGACATGTTAAATGTCAAACTATTTAACTAAGAGTTAAATATAAAAGATAATGTTAATATGGTGACATAATCATGTCTAAAACATATTGGTTGAAATGTTGTAGACCCATATACACCTTATCCTCTATGTAACATATTTTGGAGCAATTATAAAACGAAAATAATTTTATTATAAAATAATATTTCAAGACATTCCTAAAGTGACCTTCTCTTCTCTTATAAATGGGCACTTCAACTTATCTTAATTTCACACCTCCAAATCAAGTTTTCTCGGAAAAACCCTGTCCATATATCCTCCCATATTTCTTCCCTTAATCCTAGTGGCCTTAATTTGGTCATAAATCCAACCTGAAGATCCCTTTTGATCAAATCAAAAGGAAGAACCCGAAGAAGAGGTAAATATTTCATCACCTCCATCAAATTCTTTTATTATTCCACTTCCTATTTCTTTATTGTTTCCATACCAAAATAAAAAATCCAGTACCTTATACATACATTGATTTTATTATAAATATGGTACAATCAAATTAATTATTCTATCCATCCTATAATTGTCAAAGTCACCATACGTGCGTACCATCTCCACGTTGTGGTGTAGTTTGTTATTCAAAAAATTCCTTATTTTCATGTGTATAATAATAAGTATAACTAATTTAAATAAATAATATAACATGTTAATGATTCTGTATATATGATATAACATCCAATTACATATTATTTCACCTTCAATATAATGATATTGTCACTCGTGTGTACGTACGAATTACTATCTCCATGAACACGATGAGATTCATTTACCCATCGTAACAATTCACAAATAATTTTCATTTAATGAATAAAAATAATGTTTATGAACATAATATCTATTTGTATATTAATCAAATATATCCTATCCAAAATAAAAATGGATTACATAACCATGAATATAAAGGAAAATGAATCAGTTAACACCCGGAAAGATGATACTACTGAAATGTTATTAACAAAGAAATATTAGAGGGTCATATATGATATCATATTTATGTATATAGTTATTTTATTATTTAATAACAATGATAAAACTATTACACAGGAGGTTAATATACCCTAGACCATGGAAAAGTAAAAGGTAACGGTTAATTTCACAATCTTTTTATTATCCGTGGTTGTTTTTACGTAAGTATCTACTCGGACCACCTTATCATCCACATCCATGTTTTGATAAAAATGAAATTCAAATTTTTTAATATTTACTATACTATGGGTTAAATAAATTTATAACTTTATTTGACCATATATGTTTTGAATTTAATCTTTCCTTCATTTCCCATTCAATGTACATTATGACCTTTTCGACAAAATAAAGTTAAGAATGCATTTTTTTACTTATATGGTTGGTGTGGATACATTCCAACCTTTTATCTTCGTCGAAGTGTCCCATAAAAGCTTATAAGAATATTTTCAAAAAAAATATTTTCATTTATAATTACATGAATTTTAAATGATTTCAAAATAGAAAGTGATATTTCTCTAAAAAAAGTTTTGATTTCATCTATGTCACCATCCTTTGATGGATTTTATGCTGGTTTGATGTTGATTCATTATGATAAAAATAATTCAGATTATATTGATGTTTTTTGATATGTTTGATAGTGGATGTGTTATTTTTACACCATTCATGGTTTATAGATAAAGTATTGGCATTTTGTATGATATTTTTAATATGAATGTTTATCTTACGGTTAATCCTATTTATACGATGAATGCATTGGACATAGTAACTGACGGGGGGATCCCACTATAGATCCTCAATGCATCAGCATGATTCATTTGAAAAACTAGTGTCTTGGAACAAATCTTTGTCAATATATTATTTGTAGTCTTCGCAACAGGCCTTAACTATGTGATTATGATGTCTTCCATTATGCGTTCCATCAGTATGAATGTGGCTATTGATATTTCATGTGATTATTCGACTAGTAGAATGTCCATGTGAATATGTAAATTGCATTATTCATTTTTATATTTTATATATTATTTTTAAGTTTACGTTTATATGGTTTTTGGTTTAGTCTTATAAATTTTATTAAAATTTTTGCATATTTATGAAAGTTGCCGCTATATTGTTATCCTTACTTAGCATCGAAGCTCACCCCTTTCTATGTTTTATTTTTACAGGATGTGAAGAAGTATTTTATGGTTGATCTGCAGGGATAGGCTATGGATATAAGTGTGTTCAGAAGGGGAAAAATTTTGTTGATTTTTTTATTACATGATGTAATGTAAAACTTATGAATTCATCTAGTACTTCAAAGGCTACTAAACTGATGTGCCTTTCGGGAAATAATTTCATGTATCATGCTAATGTTATGTAATAATGCACTGACTCTGGGTAATTGGGGTCAGGGTGTTGCATAAAAATTATTCCAAATAATTAAAAAATAATTAAATGTAATAGAAGTAGAACTTACACCTAGGAAAAATGGAAAATACAACATACGGAGGGAAAAATAAATGGAACCTGAACAGCTTCTTCATCACCTCTAATGAACCATATCCGCTAATTTTATTCCACTCATCCAAAAATAGTCCAAACTAACAATCAATGAATACAAAACTATGAACCTAAAAGGGAAACCTACGATCTTTATACAAATAGATGTGTATGTATGGTGTGAACTAAGAATTCCATGTGGGATCTCCCAATGGAATCTTGGAAATTACATTTATAAGACATTTAATATATTCCATTTTAAACTAAAATATTAATATAGATCTTTGACCTCCCTGTAAAAATTAAATTATTTCATAATTCATTTAATGATTATACAACAACCATCATTTATAATTTAAAACATGGGTTGGAAAAATCATTTTCATTATACAATATGAAACATGAGAAAGCGTTCCTTTAAAATTATGGTTAAAAAACTAAGTCTTCTAATCACCCCATGTTTTACAACACAGTAAAAAAGATCATATATACAAAAACAAATAGGATTTTAGTTTAATACCTCAATTTCCAAACCATTATATAATGTATTTTGAAATTAATCAAATGGTGAACTCAATGGAAAATACAATCAATATCTTGTAACCTGGTATCTGGAACATAACATAAAGTAATATTAGACACTCATTGGTTTCTCAAAATTGTCAACAAGGGGATAAAAATAATGAAAAAATTCACATACCCTAAAATGTACTAAAAATAATGATATCATCTTGGGGAACTCATTTGGTATCAATTACTATGATCTAAAATGACTCCATGCACCATAGTCAATCACTAAAGAACCTAACATTCTCTATATAACTAATTTAATAGTCATGACTTATAACCATCCTAGGTATTTAAATCTACTACAAAAACATAAGTCATCATGTAAGTTCTATTTTTCTATAGGGAGTGACCCTGTAGAAATTTTAAAATCCATATTAGGATTTAATATATATATATATATATATATATTTAATACACAGTTCATTGGACACCCATGTCTTATCAAATTGAGGTGAGAAAAATAGTAAACAATTACATGGATCAATTTTGAATAATTTAAAATAAATTTCATCATGTCTCTAATTCACTTTCTTGGAGAAACATAGAACTGATTTGAAATCATACAAGGGAGACGAGCTAGGGTTTCAGGGGGTCAGTGGTGACGGGCAGCATGGTAACTGGTGTCATGGGTGGGGAGGCGATCTAGGGTTCTAGGCTCACTGGGGTCGGGGGGAGAAGGCATCATCGTGGGGGTTCAGGGGAGAAGGGGGTAAGGTTCATGTGGCGGGGGGAAGTGTCGGCACTTTAAAAAAAGGGTTTTAGCATCAGTTTTTAAAAACCACCACTAAAGGTGATTTATGTTGTAGTGTTACACATAGTATTGCTTTAGGAACCTGGCATTGGTTTGAGTAGTAGTTAGTTCTCCAAAAACTGAGATTAATGAATAATCTCCACTATAGAAGACCTTATGTGTTGAGTATGGTCCTTCCCACTTTGGAACAAGTTTTTGAGGCTTATTTTCTAGTATCATTGGAGTCTTAAGGACCAATACCAACTATCACAAGAAGAATGAATACAGTGAACTTTCATGTTGAATGATCATGTTTTTTAGTTATGATATACTTCAATGTGATGCAAACTATGTAAAATATTTTCATCCAATCAATATATATCATCTATTCCCTTATGAGACTGATCATATATAGATAACTGATCTCAAATAACAACTCAGAGTGAGGGAAATTGGACGTGAAATGGAAGAACTACATTTGTACCATATGCCAATGACTATAGGGTTGAACTTATGTCAGTACGAGTAGTAGTCCTATAATACCATAAGGAATAAATTTGTCTATCAGGACACTACATTTTATCTTTATACACCATATTATTGAGTATATTAGACATGGTTTTGTTGAAAGAATTTGTCTGTCCATTTTCCACTGCAAGATAGCAGGATGAATAGATAGAATTTATATTGTATTCCTGCTGTAACATTCCTACCTCATCAGAATATAAATTAGTACCATTTTATTGTCAATATGGTATGAGGGAATCAAAATAATCTACTCAAATTAGAATTAAAAATTCTATCAATGTGTTTGGATCCAACTTCATTAAGTGGTATTGACTCAGCCCATTTAGAGAAGAAATTGGTAGGAGTGGTGATGTACTTGAACTGCTTAGCCGTAATGGGTGGATAAGGTCCAAATACATCCATTTTCTGTATAATAAATGACTATGAGTACATAGTTATATTTACCAACACTCGGGGTTAATGAATGGAGTTGGCATGATCTTGGTAGGGATGATGTTTCAGAGTGAAATATATACAATCTTGCATCATCAAAGGACAAAATTATCCAACCTATAATATTTTATCAAAAATCCTATACCCAGAATGGTAGTCCCTATAGACACATACATGTACTTATTTCAGGATAGCTACAATTTCTCCCCCATAATTGAATATAAGGAGAATTCCATCTAAGCCTCATCTATAGAGAATCTTCTAGTGATTCGGGACATCATAAAGATTGAAATTAACTGAACATTCCTAGAATCTCTATTTTCCTTCTCTATTTAGTGGATGTACTCCATCTTATAGATATTATACATGGGTGTCATCCATCCTATTTTAGGGTCAAATGGTTCAGGTATTGGAATGATATTATTTATTTCCTCGATCATGATATGAACAAAAGGTGAAACCACATGATGATGAGAAATATTGATGATCGTTTTTTCCCAGTTTGGATATTATAGGATCATAGCTACATTTTTTATTTCATCATATTTAGAATTTGGTGATGGTGGGACATAAGAAAATGATTTTTATGAGGTAAAGTATTTCATTAACCCTCAAACATAATCACACAGGGGGATTACTTATTATTTTCAGATGGATTAATCCCCATATATATGTTTGATTACAAATTTTGAATCACACTTCACCTCTAGGTGACCCACTGGTACATGGAGTGTTAATTCTATATTAACAATGAGGGACCGATACTCTGCCTTATTAACTGTACTACATTCTGATAATAGGAATGATTATATAAACACTTCATTTTTTGAAAGATAAGTATTATTCGAAACCCATATTTTTTCTGCCTAGGGCATTCAATTCTCTTTACCATCAGACTTGTGGATGAACCATCAATGTATATTTCCCATGTTTTGTGACTATCCTCGATAGAGGATATTCCTTCATCAAAAAGTTCAGTATTCAATGAAATTTCTTATGTAGATGCATGTTCAGTAAGAAAATATACCAAGTCTCAGCCTTTTACTACTTTATGAGTAACAAAATATATATCAAACTACTGTAGAATAACTTCCCATTACCCCAAACACACCATCAACATAGGACAAATAAGTGTAGGTTTGATCAATAAATTATAAGAGGAAATGTAGAAATACTAATATTACATTCATTGACTCATATTATTTACTAAAAATATTAATGCAAGTTAGGCCCTCTCAATATCTAAATACTAATTACTTGTGTTTATTAAGGATTGATTGAGTAATAAAGGCTATTAACATTCCCAATATTGTTCTTTTGTACAAAAAAGGAACCAAATGATCAGTCCAAGTTTTTCACATAAAGAATCATTGTATTTAATTCAATAGGATGTATTAATACTAATGGAATGAAGAGGTATTTCATGAGGGTATAAAATTCCTCTTGGTATTCATTGGTCCATTAATATGTGACCCCATTCTTCAACAATTTTGTGAAGGAGAAACACATGACTACCATATTGGATATGAAGCCTCGAACATAGGCCATTTTTTCCTGATTTTATTTCAACACATTTAGGCTTTTACTAGGTGACATGTAAGAAATATCCTTAGTATTCTTAGAAAAATCTTCGACACAAAAATTCCATAAAAAACTGAGAAATTTTCCCATGGATACCCTAAAAACACATTTTAAGGGGTTCATTTTTCTATTATGTTGTTGACGTTTTCTCCATATAGTGTCAATGTTATTCAGGTGATCAAAATATCATTTGTATTTTTCCACTAGATCATCAAAATGACATTCATTAAATTTCACCATGAAGGGTTTGAATATGTGGTTCATTAAACGTTGATATGGAACACCATCAATCATCATGAAAATGGGAATTGCCCAATAGAAAAATACACCTAGAGGGTCTCCAAAAGATATGAAATTTTCATCTTCTAGAGCCATATGGATATGATTATATCCATACTATCCATCAATGAAGGGAAGATCTTTGTAGACAGCTATTGCATCATCTATTATTTTTGTGATTAGAATTGTAATGTCATCTTTGGGAAAAAGATACTTGAGTTCTCTAAAATCAATGAAAACCCTTGTTTTCCTATTCTTCTTTTTCACCGAGATAATATTGTCAGGCCAAAATGGATATTGAACTTCCCAGATGAATTTTGTTTGATAAGATTATCGAATTCAACCTCAATTTTGGAGGTATGAGTCATGTGCGCACTTTTTTATGCCTACTTATATTCATGATGTTTTTTATGATAACCCAAATAAAGGGTGGCCTCTTCGGGGTCAAGACCTATAATTTATATATAATTCCATGAAACAAAATCTCGGTGTTTATTAAAGAAGGGTGTATATACCTCTTGATCTTCTTGGGTCATGGCCACAATAATATTTGTGGGGAAAGGTCTTCCTATGTACCCAGATTTATTTCGATGAATTCATCCACCATGGTGGAGACTCATTCCTCAAATGATTGAGGGTCATCAATTATGTCTTCCTTCTTCTCTTATTCGTCCTATTCTTATTCATGTGTTTCTTGTTCTACCTTTTCTTAGATGTTAGTTAATGAATAAAGAATTCTAGAGCTAGGGTAGGAGAATGTATTTGGAAATCTTAAAGAGGAGGCAACCATATCTATCCCAACTAATGGTGAATGGTATTTTGTATGTTCTCAAGGGAAGATAATGGGATGCGAATCAATATCCCTATCATTTTCCATGAATAAGACCACTTATTCTCGTCTTTATGCTGAAGTAGAGACTTGAAGAAACATGGTGGATGGAATGAAGACAAATCTATCTAAACATTCCTCACTACATGACAGGTCAATGATTTCAATTTTTTTTCAGGATTAGTTGAGATGATTGAAATTATGGATGCTGCTGATTGAGTGTCTGTATTTTGGAAAAAAAATTCCAATTTGATTAATGTGTAACACATAATCTTCCCTGGGAATATTTAATGGGTTAGATGGGATCTTTTCCTGACCATTTAGAGCATTGATTCTAGTAACATCATTTGGCAGGGAATGTTTTTCCTTCTTCTGATAGAACATCAAATATATGTACTAAGAGTCAAAAGTTATGAACTATGCCTTATCTATAAAGCCCCAGCCTTAAACCTTACTTAATATTTAGTTATTACAAGATTAAACATTGAGGATCTTTTCAGGGTTAGAGTTTTAGAGAATTGGATCATAAAACATGCACTACATCCCACATTTAAACAAAGTGGTTACAATAAAAGATAATATTCATTTTCCCATAAACGGAAACATATTTAAAATAAAACATGGATTCTCTCTTGAAACTTCCTTGACACTATCATCATATCATGTAACTTTCCCTTGACCTATGAAAAACATTTCAAAAAAAACTTGGGATGAGCATAAAAAGCTCAGTAAGGGATATAAAAATATGGAATGGAAACATGAGTACATATATACATAAGAATGAAATCATAATTTTCCCATAAAACATAAGAACATTAACAAACCTCATCAAATCATGAATAAATCATAGAAATCATAATACATAAAGGTAACTTGAGGCATTCTTAACATTCTTACGTAGGGAGTAACCCTCTTGGTTACGTTTGGAATACCCATCACAGTATATTCCCTAAATATCATCGGAGAAACCTCAACGTTTAACCCCTTCACGTTACCCATTGCATTGGAGATCTATATCGGGCTCACCCGCCCTTAGTTTATCATGGAACCACCCGTCTTCATAACAATTCCCAAGAACCATAACATAATCGTATCACAGAAAACATGCATAAAGGAAACATAACATTTCCACTTTTCAATCACAAGATATCAATACAACACATTGATATAAAAACATTATGAAAACCATTTTATATACCAAAATAAAAGAAAAGTAAAACTGGGTATTTTTTTTATTTTTTTTTAAAGTATGGATTGTAGAGGAAGTCAAAACTCAAATAATGGTCACGACAGTGGAGAAGTCGTTGTCACCACATACGTACGACAAAAACATTCCCTTTTCATTTATTAAAACGCTTCATATAAAAAATATTCTCTTTTGGATAAACGTAAAAGTAAAAGGGGTTTATACACCGTATAAAAGAAGGTTGTATATAAAACAAAATATGCCTCAATGAAAGGAGATTGAGACGAAGTCCCATACCTTGGGTCTGACTTGATTCGATCGTTCATTAAAGTCCTGAATAATAAACTTGAGTTATTTTCTACTTTCTTAAGAACCTTTTTCAAGTTCATTATTCCTTTTATATCACTTATTACCATGTCATGAATACCATGTAATTATTTAAGTTAATAACGGTCATTTTAATGATCATTGGTACTCGAGTCCAAAATATGCTCTTTATAATTAAACTTTGTTCATGTATTCCTTATATCCAGAGTTATACTCATAATTTATATATCATATATATCATATATATCCAGTATATACATGCATATATAATATTATATAACATTTAGAGGTATGAAATTAAATTCACCGTTCATGGAGACGGTAAGCCGTACGTACGCATGAACACTACTTTCATTTCTATGTCATATTAATGGAATTAAAACTAAATGAGAGATATGTATATTTTAATTCCAGAATTATATTCATCAATTAGATGTAAAATAAATCATATATTTCCATTATATATATGTACTTATAATAGTACATTACATTTGGGGATAAGAAATGAAATGCACCGTTCATGGAGACGATAAGTCGTACGTACGCATGAATGCTACTTCCATTTCCATTTCATATTTATTGGAATTAAAACATAATGATACATAATAGTATTATAATTCCAGTATTGAATCATAAATAATATCACTCATATATCCTTTATACGTACCACATATGGTGTTAACGAATCAAATAACTTTGAGGGGGCGGTAGTCCACACTTCCTAAAATGAAGATATCGTGTTTACCCATAATGGAAACCATAATGGTATGTGATAAATGAGGAATACAGAAGATTAAGTAAAACATAAAAAATTTATATATCATATATAAATATAGTTACATCTTAATTTCCACCTTTGAAGGTGTTATATGAGTGTTGAACAATCATCTTCTCGTGAGGCAGAAATTCGCCATCCACAGAAAAAGTATGTTCTTTAACCATTAGAAGTAGGTGTGTGTAAGTGTAGCTAGAATCCTTCTTATAACAACATCCTAGTATATTGAAGATACTGTATTTGTTAGGAAATAAATGGATAAAAAGAGGTTAGGGGTTGTAGAAGCAAAATAAAACATAATAACACAAGAGAAGGCACTGTATTTAAATCGGGTAACTCTTTTTGATTTGAGCTCAAAGGAATCCTTGGGAAGACATCAGCCCAATGTGAGGCTTCTAAGAGTTAGAGAGGGATGTGGAGAGACAAAATAGACATGGTTTGGCTGAGCCAAGGGCTTGAGAGGTGTGGGTACAGAGGTAGAGGTGGGGGCCTTTTATATGTGGAGAGGAGGGGAACTCTGGGAAAGGTATAAAAGGTTACTGTATTTTCGAATGAGTTTCGGATTTTAAAGGTACCACATTGATTTATATCTAGTATAAGGTGATAAGTGTTCGAAATATACTCATACAATAGGTATTTTACAAGTTTATGTTATAGTTTTAACATTATCTTTTCCTTTTATTTAAATCCTTTATTAATGAGGTAATCGCTGCATCATCATAATGTCTTAAATAATTTAATTTATTTAATGTATAAAAATTATAAAATATATATCATGATGTATGAAATATTTTTAGATTTCCAATGAATATTTATATTCCAAAATAGAATTTACGTAGACAAAATTAAAAATGTTTTACTCAGGTGATACATTCTTTGTTATTTTAACTTTCTTTAAAAATAAAAAGAAAAAAAAGTCACATTCATACAAAAGTGATTCCATGGTGTCCTTAAGTTGGTCAAATGGCATCCCATGATCGGAAATGAGTCAACCAGTATCATTAGGACACATGTTGAGGTAATTTTGTATTATTATGATATTATTTTATTTTCCTTAACTACCCGATTACTCATTAATCAAGATAATTAAAGATAATTACCGTCGTTACTATTCATAATGTCCAAAAACAAAAGAGTTTTAATTACATAATTTGGACCTTCTGATTAAAAATATGGAATCCATTTTAAAATATTCCAATCATATAAATTTCAATAATTAATTTATAAATAATTCCTGTTGTCATAACAAATAGCGGGTTTTTATGAAACAATATCTATGAAACGTTTGGCACTTGTTTATGCCCAATTCCAAAGTGAAATTAATCCCAATGACCACCATTGGATTAAATGGTTAAAATATATTCTATTTACACATTAAAACCAATTAAAAAGATAACCTAGCCTTATAATTAAATTAGATGACAAAGGAGTTTTGATGTAAAATGCAGTATGTTTCACTATTCATTAAAAAACGATCATTGTTAGAAAAATACAACAAAATTATCCATTGTAAATTTCAATGTCCCAATCATAAATAATAAGTTTATTTTTACAAATAGAGCTTATAAAATTGTCAAAAGTTTTATTTAAAAATGGGTTTCTATCAAAAGGTAGTAAAACAATCTTTTAAGAATATTAGTGTATTCCATGATTAAGATTGGATTTATTCTCATTTTAAGCCTCTAAAACACTATCAAATTAATTAGTAGATAGATAAAAATTGCTATTATTTGTTACTTACTTGGGATGTTACATCCTTCCCCACTTTAGAAAATTGCATCCCCGCAATTCATTTACTTATCGAATAAGTGGGGGTATTTATCTCTCATTGCATTTTCAGATTCCCATGTTGCCTCTTCAATCATGTGGTTCTTCCACAAAACCTTTACATGATGAATCAATTTATTCTGTAACACTTTCTCCCTATGGTCAAGAATCTGGACTAGTTGTTCCTCATAAGATAGGTTCTCTTCCAGCTGAACTACCTCTGGACTCAAAACATGAGATGGATCTGGAAAATACTTTCTCAAAATCAAAACATAAAAAAACATTGTGTACCTGAGATATACTCGGAGGTAAAGCCCCTCGGTATGCAACTGATCCAACTCTCTCCAGAATTTCATATGGACCAATGAACCTTGGTCTTAGGTTTCCTTTCTTACCAAATCGCATCACACTTTTCCATGGTGAGACTTTGAGAAAAACATGATCACCTACCTTAAAAGATAGATCATTCCTCCGGTTATCCACATAACTCTTCTACCTGGTCTGAGCTATTCTCATGTGTTTCTGTATCAGATGAACGTTTTCTACCAACTCTTATTCCAATTATGGTCCCATCAACTTCCTTTCACCCACTTCATCCCAGAAAGCTGGATTTCGACACCGCTTCCCATATATCACCTCAAATGGTGCCATCTGTATAAAAGAATGAAAAACTTTATTATATGAAAACTCAACAAAAGAAATATGTTGGTCCCAACATCCCTGATAATCCATCGAACAATAATGTAGAATATCTTTCAATGTATGAATTGTTCGTTCTGATTTCCCATCTGATTGAAGATGAAAAGCTGTACTAAAATTTAATTCAGCACCCAACGACTTCTGAAGGCCTTTCCAATAGTTTGATGTGAACCTGAGATCACGGTCAGATACAATGGAGAGAGGAAATCCATGTAAAACGACTATCTATTTAATATACAATCGGGAAAGTTGATCTTGGGAAAAGATATCTCATATAGCAAGGAAATGAGCAGATTTAGTCAAGCGATCAACAATAACCCAGATTGCATTATTACCTCGAGGTGTCTTCGGCAATCCCACAATGAAGTCCATGGATATATTCTCTCATTTACAATCTGGTACTGGTAAAAGATGAATCATACCTTTTGGTAACTGTCGCTCTGCTTTAACCTGTTGACAAGTCAGACACTTCACTATAAAATCATGAATATCTATTTTTTCATTCCATCCCACCAGTAATACTCCCACAGAACTCTGTACATCTTAGTACTGCAAGGATGAACTAAAAATGGTGATCTATGAGCTTCACATAACAACTATCTCTTCAACTGTGAATCAGAAAGCACACACAATCTCTTCCCAAATCTCTATACACAATCATTATCAATGTTGAATTCAGGAAACATACCCTTCTGAACCAGATCTACTTTTTTCTACAACTCACTGTCTTGCATCTGGTCTTGCATGATTCTGTATGATAGAGAAGATTTCACTGATACCTAACACAAAACAGAAGGACATCCTGCACCAACAACATCTATGCCGAAGTTCATCAAATTCTTAACCAAAGAATTATGTTCCAAACCCAACATTTTTAATGAAGCATTACTTTTTCGACTCAAAGAATCAGCCACTTTATTTGCTTCTCCCGGATGGTAATGAATTGTACCATCATAATCCTTGATTAATTCTAGCCATCTCCTCTATCTCATGATCAATTCTTTCTGAGTGAATATATACTTTAAACATTTGTGATTGGTATATATTTCACACATTAATCCATACAAATGATGCCTCCAAATTTTTAAAGCGAAAACAACAACAGCTAATTCCAAATCATGTGTATGGTAATTTACCTCATTAGTTTTCAACTGTCGTGATGCCTAAGCAATTACCTGATCATTCTGCATTAGGACACAACCAAGTCCTTTCAATGAAGCATAATTGTAGATAAAAAACTCACCATTCCTGGAAGGTAGTTCCAAAACTGGATCATTCACCAATCTTCATTTCAATTCCTGAAAACAATCATCACATTCTTTTGTCCAGATAAACTTAACACCCTTCCGAGTTAGCTTATTCATTGGACTAGATAAGCATGAAAATTTTCTAACAAACCTTCGGTAATAGCCTGCCAAACCGAGGAAGCTACGAATCTCAGTTACATTTGTGTGTCTTGGACATTCTTCAACAACCTTGGTTTTTGCAGGATCAACAATAATCCCATTTTTAGATTCAATGTGACCAAGGAAGGAAATTATTTTCAACCAAAACTCACACTTGCTGAATTTTCCATACATTATCTTTTCATTTAAGGTTTTCAAAATAACCCTTAAATGTCTTTCATGTTCCTCTTTACTTTTAGAAAACACCAAAATATCATCAACAAAAACAACCACAAACTTATACAAGAACTCATGGAAAATTCTATTCATTAAGTCTATGAATACATCAGGTGCATTGGATAGCCAAAAAGGCATTACTACAAATTCATAATGGCCATATATTGTACGAAACGTAGTCTTCGGAACATCTGCTTCCTTTACCTTCAGCTGATGGTACCCCGATCTGAGGTAAATCTTCGAAAAATACTGAACTCCCTAGAGCTGATCAAACAAATCATCGATATGAGGAAAAAGATATTTATTCTTAACAGTGATGTTATTCAAGGCTCTATAATCAATGCAAAGTCTCATTGAACCATATTTCTTTTTAACAAATAAAACAGGAGAACCCCATGGTGATGTGCAATGTCGAATGAAACCTTTCTCTAATAAATATTGCAATTTCTCCTTCAACTCTAAAAGTTCAATTTGAGCCATTCGATATGGGGGTTTTGAAATTGGCTAAGCATTAGGAACTAAGTCAATAGTAAACTCAACATCTCGATCTGGTATTATTCTAGGAAAATCATCAGGAAAAAGATCAGGATACTCATTTACCACTGGCACATCATTAATCTGAACAATTCCATTTTTTTCAATGATGTGTGCAAGGTAACACTCATTTCCATCTTTTACAAGTTTCTCGGCCTCTTGATAAGTTATCAATAGTAAGGGTTCATTCTTGTACAAAAACTGAAATTCTTTCTGAAAAGAAACTTCTTTAGCTCTATAGTCAATCTTAGCATGGTAAATAGAGAGCCAATCCATACCCAGGATAACATCAAACACTACTGGAGGTAAAACAATAAGGATTTCAAGTAGGTTCTTTCCACGGATAAGTATAGGAATAATCTTATATTTTTTTTTTAACTCAACATTTTTCCCAGGTGTTTTTACCACAAGTTCAGGAGTCATTTCTTGAGATGGTATTCCCATTTTACTAGAAATTTTTTCAGAGATGAAAGAATGTGTGGACCCCGAATCAAACAACACACTGGCATAATCTGAAAAAAAAACAAACAAACAAAGTACCTGATACAACATCATTTTATGGCCCGACATCTGCTGAATTTGTTGCAAAGGATTTCACCACCCCTTTCTGCTTATAGTCTAACTGATTCCCATCACTCATGCTCTTTGTCGGACACTCATTTGCATAGTGACCCATCTCATTGCACTTAAAACAATTCACTAACTTTAAATCAAATTTGGTCTTACCATCACCTTGATCTTTTTCAGTGCAATCACGATCCTTATGTCCCATCTTACCACATCGGTAGCACTTTCCAGAATTCAGAAGACATTCCCTAGCATGCCTTTTACCACATTTATCACAAACATGAAACTTAGATTTCTTACCATCAGACTTTTTTGAAGAATTCGTCCCTTTATCATGCCACCTTGGTCTCTTCTTCTGTTGGTTGTTATAGAACACTTGATCATCGACAAACTCCATTTCCACCTTCTCAGCACATCAAAAAATCTTTTCATAACTTTTAAACTTACGAGAAGCCAATGCACTTCGATATTTTGGCTTTAATCCAGAGTAAAAACAATTGATTTTACTATCAAGGTCTCGGATAAAATTTGGAGCATACCTTGCCAATCGAGTGAACCATTCTTCATAGGCAGCCACTGAGTCTTCCTCTTGCCTCAATTCCAAAAATTGTTTTTACATCCTATGTCGAATAGCCTTATGAAAATACTTCTCAAGAAACATACCTTTGGATTCATCCCAGTAGAGAGCATCAATCTCATTAGCGTCCCTAATATTTTTTACCATCGACCACCACTGATCTGCCTCACCCTCCATACGGTAAATAGCAAGACTATCCTTTTGATTGTCTGAACACCCCATGACATTGAAACTCTTCTCTAGTGATTTAATCCACCCTTCAGCTAACACAGTTTCAGATTATCCTCTGAATGATGGGGGATGTTTCCTCATGAAATGTTCCACCACTGACATGTTCCTCTGCGGTTGATCTGGCTGATCTCGTGGATGCATACCACCACCATTTACCGCTTGATTCAAATGCGTCGTTAATGCAACAAACTATTCAGTTCCAATTATGACCATCTCAGGATGCTGATCAAGAAGGTTATTTCCTTCTGTACGCCTTCCTAGTACTGCTTCCCTATTTCCTCTACGGAAACCCATTCCGAAAAAACATGTATTAGATGAAGCAACTTGGTAAACTTTAAATGATATGTCATTTCAATTTGACCATAAAAATATTTTTGGATATTCATTTAAAATAATTATAACTCATAAATTTATCTAAACCGACCTCTGATACCGACTATAAGGCCCCAGACGTAAACCTTACTTAATATTGTGTTATTACAAGATTACACATTGAGGATCTTTTCAGGTTTAGTGTTTTAGAGAATTAGATCATAAAACATGAATTACATCCCACATTTAAACAAAGTGGTTAAAATAAAAGATAGTATTCATTTTTACCATCAACGGAAAAATATTTAAAATAAAACATGGATTCTCTCTTAACACTTCCTTGACACTATCATCATATCATGTACCTTTCCCTTGACCTGTGAAAAACATTTTAAAAAAACTTGGGATGAGCATAAAAAGCTCAGTAAGGGATATAAAAATATGGAAAGGAAACATGAGTACATATATACATAAGAATGAAATCATACTTTTCCAATAAAACATAAGCACTATAAAATACCTCATCAAATAATGAATAAATCATAGAAATCATAAGACATAAAGGTAAGTTGAGGCATTCATAACATTCATACGTAGGAAGTAACCCTCTTGGTTACGTTTGGAATACCCATCTTAGTATATTCCCTTAATCTCTTCAGAGAAACCTCAACGTTTAACCCCTTCAGGTTACCCAATGTATTGGAGATCTATATCGGGCTCACCCACCCTTAGTTTATCACGGAACCACCTGTCATCATAACAATGCCCAAGAACCATAACATAATCGTATCACATAAAACATGCATAAAAGAAACATAACATTTCCACTTTTCAATCACAAGATATCAATACAACACATTGATATAATAACATTATGAAAACCATTTTCAATACTAAAGTAATGGAAAAGTAAAACAGGGTATTTATTTTTGTTTTTTTAAAAAAAGTATGGCTTGTAGAGGGAGCTGAAACTCAAATAATGGTCACGGCGGCGGAGAAGTCGTTGTTGCCACATACGTACAACAAGAACATTCACTTTTGTCATTTAGTAAAATGCTACGTATAAAAAATATTCCCTTTTGGATAAAAGTAAACTTTAAAGGGGTTTATAAACTATATAAATGAAGGTTTTGTATAAAACAAAATATGCCTCAATGAAAGGAGATTGAGACGACGTCCCATACCTCGGGTTCGACTTGACTCGATCGTTCTTTAAAGTCCTAAATAATAAACTTGAGTTAATTTCTACTTGCTTAAGAACTTGTTTCAAGTTCATTATTTCTTGTATATAACATATTACCATGTCATGAATACTATGTAATTATTTATGTTGATAACAGTCGTTTTAACGATCATTGGTACTTGAGTCAAAAATATGCTCTTTATAATTATAATTTGTTCATGTATCCATTATATCCAGAGTTATACTCATGATTTATATATAATATATATCATATATATCCAGTATATACATGCATTTATAATATTACATAACATTTTTAGGTATGAAATGAAATGCACCGTTCATACAGACGGTAAGCCGTACATACGCATGAACGCTACTTTCATTTCTATGTCATATTAATAGAATTAAAACTAAATGAGAGATATGTATATTATAATTCCTGAATTATATTCATAATTCATATGTAACATAAATCATATATATTCATTATATAAATGTACTTATAATAGTACATTACATTTGGGGATAAGAAATGAAATGCACCGTTCATGGAGACGGTAAGCCGTACGTACGTATGAACGCTACTCCCATTTCCATTTCATATTTAATGAAATTAAAACATAATGATACTTAATATTATTATAATTCCAGTATTGCATCATAAATAATATCACTCAATCTATCCTTTATACATACCACATATGGTATTAATGAATCAAATCACATTGAGGGGGCGATAGTACGCACTTCCTAAAATGAAGATATCGTGTTTACCCATAATGGAAATCATAAAGGTATGAAATAAATTAAAAATAATGAAGCTTAAGTAAAACATAAACATATTATATATATTATATAAATATAGTTACATCTTAATGGCCACCTTTGAAGGTGTTATATGAGTGTTGAACAATCATCGTTTCGTGAGGCAGAAATTCACCATCCACAGAAACAGTATGTTCTTTAACCATTAGATGTAGGTGTGTGTAAGTGTATCTAGAATCATTATTATACCAACATCCTAGTATATTTAAGATACTGGAGTTGTTATAAAATAAATGAATAAAAAGAGTTTAGGGGGTCGGAAAAGAAAAATAAAACCTAAGAACACAAGAGAAGACACTACCATTAAATCTGGTAACTCTTTTTTATTTGAGCTCAAAGGCTTCCTTGGGAATACTTATGCCCAATGTGAGGCTTCTAAGAGTTATATAAGGATTTGGAGAGACAAAATTGACAGGGTTTGGCCGAACCAAAGGCTTTAGAGGTGTGGGTAAGGAGGTAGAGGTGGGGGACTTTTATACGAGGAGAGGAGGGGCACTCTTGGAAAGGTATAAAAGGTTACTTTATTTTCAAATGATTTTCAGATTTTAAAGGTCCCACATTGATTTATTTTGAGTTTAGGTGATAAGGGTTCTAAATATACTCATCCAAGGGGTATTTGACAAGTGTATGTTATAGTTTTAACGTTACCTTTTCATTTTATTTAAATCCATTATTAATGAGGTAATCGCTGCATCATCATGATGTCATAAATAATGTAATTTATTTAATGTCTAAAAATTATAAAAAATATATCATTATGTAGGAAATATTTCTAGATTTTCAATGAATATTTATAGTCCAAAATAACATTTCTTTAGAGAAATTTAAAAATGTTTTACTCAGGTGATACATTCTTTGTTATATTTAACTTTCTTTAAAAATAAAAAGATAAAAAGTCATTGTCATACAAGAGTGATTCCATGGGGACCCCAAGTTTGGAAAAAGGAATCCCATGGTCGGCCATGAGACAACCAGTAGCATTAGGACACATTTTGGTGTCATTTTTTATTGTTATGATATTATTTTATTTTCCTTAACTACCCGATTACTCATTAATCAAGATAATTAAAGATAATTACCGTTGTTACTATTCATAATCTCAAAAAACAAAAGAGTTTTAATTACAGAATTTAGACCTTCTGATTCCAAATATGGAATCCATTTTACCAAATTCCAAACATATAAATTTCAATAATTAATTTAAAAATAATTCCCGTTGTCAAAACAAATAGCGGATTTTTTTTGAAACAATATCTATGAAAAGTGTGGCACTTGTTTATGCCCAATTACAAAGTGAAATTAATCCCAATGACCACCATTGGATTACATGGTAAAAATATATTCTATTTAAAATTTAAAAACAAATAAAAAGATAATCTAACAATACAATTAAAATAGATGAAAAAGCAGTTTTGATGTAAAATGCAGTATTTTTCGCTGTTCATTAAAAAATGAACATTGTCAGAAAAATACCAAAAAATTATCCATTTTAAATTTCAATGTCCCAATAATAAATAATAAGTTTATTTGTAACAAATAGTTCTTA
This sequence comes from Viscum album, assembly GCA_963277665.1. Lineage (NCBI taxonomy): Eukaryota > Viridiplantae > Streptophyta > Magnoliopsida > Santalales > Viscaceae > Viscum > Viscum album. The sequence continues at coordinate 152,643,828 of OY728150.1, forward strand.
TAAAATTGTCAAAAGTTTGATTTAAAAATAGTTTTCCATCAAAAGGCAGTAAAACAATCTTGTAAGAATATTAATGTATTCCATGCTTATGATTGGATTTATTCTCATTTTAAGCCTCTAAAACACTATCTAATTAATTAGTAGACATAGATAAAAATATAAATTATTCATTACATACTTGGGATGTTACATTATCACTATTCGATGTCTCAATTTGACCACTAATGAAATATTTGATACATTATTGGTATGAAAAATGAATGGATTCATGGTGATGTAGCCAAGGTCTCCCCAATAAAATGTTGAATGTTTATTCCTACTGGAAAACCATGAACTTTGAATCATATATGAGATCCCCAAACTGAGTTCTGATCGTAATCTGAACAAATGGTTATTGCTCATTTTTTTCATAATGTTGTAAAATTAATGTGGAGGGAGACAAGTGGGATTTAATGAGGCCCAATTGACGATGTTTCTAAATGATAATGAGGTTGAACCTTGATCCATAATACATGAAGGCTCATCGTTTGTCAATATCATTCATCTTTCCGAATCGATACAAGGTTTTGATGTATTCATCTACGACTACATCCTCATTCTTATCTACGAAATATATGACTACATTCCATTCCATTGTATCATTATCCTTGTGATAACCATCCATGGAAGCGACCTATGTTTAAAACTATATAGGGATTAAAAATATTCAATAATTGATCCATAGAGATCCTTTGATATACTCAAAGAAATCTAGGATTGATTGGTTGTTTGATATATGGTTCAGTTGCTTCATAAAATCATAATTATGATCCATAGGTTTTCATTTTCTAGTATGAAGGTGATTTTTGGCTAGTTCATTGGAATCTAATTCCCCAAATGTTGGTGGGCTATTTTTGGGGAAGAAGTTGGAAATAATTCTTCCCTTGAAAAAATATGCTATCTATGTCTTCCCACTCACTGAGAAGGTGGTGGTATTTCTACTAATTAATTTTCCAAGATAATCATGGCATGGCAGACCCTGTCACATGTGGAGGATTTCCATTATTCTTGTTGAGCCTACTAAAGATAACTTTATTGAGCCTCAATTGTGTAGATTGTTTGAAAATGGATTCGGTTGAATTACTGATTTCTTGAATAACCATGACTTCCCCTATATTCTCGACCTTGATAAACTCTTCCCTCATTCCCCCATCAATTAAGGGGAACAATGGTTCATGGTTAGAATAATCATTTACATGGGGATCCAATAAATGAACAATGCTAATGGAGGAGAAAAAAAAACTCCTCATCAAATGAATATTATAACTGATAGGTTTATTCTTGTGGTGCCATTTTCAGGGTGGTTCTTGTGATTTTGAGATAGTTGAAATGCAATTTTCTAAGGTTATGGACAACTATTCCCTTGACCCAAAATCATCTTCTTCAATTTCTTCCATATTTTTCTGGCTATGTTTCTTCTTTGAGGACTGGATTTCAATGTACTAGAATGTTTATGAAGATGGATTTACAATAATTGAAGTATCTTGAGAAACAATATTCTATTACAATTTTGTTCTTAGAATGAAATTAGTTTGGTTGATTGTATTCATGATCTTCCAATCATCGAATTTGGGAACATTCTTAATTTTCACTTCCTCTCATTCGTTTTCCTCATCGGAATCGGTAGTAGTAACACATGATACATTAGCTGGTGATTTTTTTATCTATATTTTCTCAGAGTCTACCAGCTTTCGTAAGAGGTCCAAAAAAACAAAACAATCTTGCATGGGGTGCCCTAATATTTTATGGAATGGTAAATATTTTGGGAGGTCCTCATACCCTAATTTTCTAGTTTTCAATGGCCTTTTGAACTAAAATAAGTTGTTTTACAAGGATTAAATTATGTAAATAGGAACATGATGATTTTAAATACAACATGCCTTGTATTTAAACTCCTTAAACAGTCCATGCCTTTGATCTTTTTGATCATCGTGATGAGACAATCATTACTGCTAATGCTTGGCAGGAGTATCCCTACTGTATGATGAGGGATTTGATGTAGGAGTAGGTATAGATTTTTGATTGAGAATAACAATAGAATACTATGATTTTACTACCCTTATTTCAATAGATAATGGAATTAATCATCATTATGTCTTGGACTCTACTATACAGTTTTCCATCTATTGTGAAATCAAGGATAGATCTTGAATCCCTATTGTGTATTTCTTAGTGATTAATTATGTGTGTAACTCATCATGGATATTCTCCAAACAGAGTAGTAGAAACTCTTCTTTAGGGAGCTGTAGATTCAAAGAATATTTCAATCCATTCCACCGATAAATGAAAATTGAGACTATTTATTTGATCCATTGCTTGACGTTTTAGGATCAAAGACATTAATCTTTAGTAGTGTTGAACTAAACTAAAAAAAGAATTTCTGATGGATATCTTCTGATCAAGTAATCGATCATATCTGAAATCTTGTATATAAGATGAAGGCTAACCCATGTAATGATTGCACAAAAGATATGAGATCTAATAACTCTTGTTGTTTGTGTGTCCCCATAATTGGATTATAGTTAGAGACTAAATTCATCATGTTTTTCTGAAGATCTCGTGATCGACTAATAATTGGAAACACGGGATTCCAAATCCTTAGAGGGTGAAAAGGTGGATCTACCCAATTGGAGTATGCCTTCTTTTATAGTTGTACCAGTGCATTTCATCCTTCTAAAGTGTCTAGTAGAGATATTACTTACTCAATTGCGGTCATACAATTTTAGGAACATCTAGCGGAGCCATGACGTAAATGGACATGGAGGATGGATTGTGAACGAGTGCAGTGACTGGTAGGACCACTAGTAGTGGCACTTCTGTAATTTTCCTTAGGTAACCCATAAGGATAGGCATATAGGTATGTTCCTATCCCTATTCCATTTTAGTCTACAATGGGGGGAATTAATAATCTTCCTATGTTATTACAACAAATCATATTTTCTATGGTATGGAAACTAGAAGTTCTAGTAGGGGATCTTCTTACAGAGAATATGTAGTTGGAATACTACCTTTGAGTATCTCTTCATTGAGTCTTACTAACTCATCCATTTCATCCTTTGGTTATTCCAATATTTCATAAAATAAAAAGGATTGGCCCACTTTATGGATAAGGTGATACTTAGTCTGACCATTTACATTTTCCTTTAGAGGATCCCTTCAAAAATGGGGAAGTGTGTTATTTGTGGGGACACATTAATTCTACATAGGACATTTCTTTCTGGTACACAAACCTCCTTCATTTTCATTGGTGTAGACTGTATCGAGAAAAAATTTTCCTATAATGATTCCGCTAAGCTATAATCATGTTCTAATAGATATACAATGAGGAAAATGATGACATTCACTGATCCATAATGCATTGAAGGTGTTTCATCATCATCTTAGTGAGATCATAACCTTAATTATCCTACATGAGGCTTGGTCCTCATCTTTGAAAAGTTCTTGTGAATTTCCTAGTTAATAGTAAACTTAATGGAATCCTCTAATAATTCATTTTTGTTTACATTTTGCAGCTTCCTCCCTACTACAGAGTAAACCCTCTTCCACTAAGGATATGATTGTGAATGTGAAAAATACAGTAGCCCTGAGTGTTGAGGCTACTCATGTTCTTCATTCATAACCCTTAGATCCCTATTTGTTGGCTTCGAGGGTTGGATTTATAAAACCCCTCATCTCATTGGGATATGATTTCTCTTGACTTTATATAGATCATATAATATAATCTTCTCTTTTAATTTTAATGATTTTGGTCTGAACATTTCTTGGGTTAATTATATAGCATCCACTCAGATCACCAATTTCAGATGACCATTTCTCTATTTCATTCGTTTGTATAATTTGATGATGGATATCCTCTAAACAAGAGGATTTCTTGATATTTTTAGATGGTTGTTCAAAAAGTATTTCAAAAACTTTGTCACTTTGTGATTGAATTTGATGATATCTAGTAAAATCATATTCTTCTCGATCATATCATTGGTTATGAAAAAATACATCTATTATTACAGACCATGGGAAACTAAATTGAATGAGACAACTTTTGAGGGATTTGTCAGTTTTTGAGAATTGTGAAGTGAAATTATCTATATGAAATTCATCCTATGATATAAACACTATATGTGATAGGTGAAATAAATTTTTACATCCTCTTTAATGCATCATGTCATGCACATTAAAGGGTTACCTGCTACTTCTCAATTTTTTGATATCGGGAAACTAGGAGAGATGCCATGCCAATTTGGTGTTATTACCCTTCAATTACCATTACATGACATAGATATGAATTATAAGGTAACAAATTATCCTTAATATGAAAAAAGTATTCCATACAGATAGGTGAATATCATGAGTACAATATTCTATATACATTTCATGAATGTTTTATTTAGGGGTGTCAAATGGCTAGAACATGACCGATACTCCAATTTTAGTCTGTTTCTTCCCTATGTTCAACATACCATCCTCGTCTTTCACCATAGGTTTCTCAACCAAGTCCATCCAGAGTGGATGGTTCTCAATTTTTTTTCTACAAATAATTTTGTGAGATTAAATTTACACAATTGTACTAAAAGGGATGAGGACCAAGAGTGGTTTAACGGGTGACGATTTCCTTGGGCTTTCTTTCTTTTGAGAAAGAATTTCACCTTCCAGTGAAAAGGCATTAGACATTACTATCCTTATATTTTCATGTGCCTCAACATAAGTGGTCTTTATCGTCACTACATTTTTAGATATTGAATAATCTTTACAATGTTAATCATAACAATGGTGTGTAATTTCACAATGAATGATTTCCTGGGAAGGACCATCATTGTGGATTAAAAAAGTGGAATGATTGACTTTCTCCTTGGTCTTATAGCCACCTTGAGTACTTTTGTGGATCTCTTCAAACAATTGGATCTTGATATTGACTGAATTTTAATAAAGAATAATTTCAGGAGGAAGTTTCCATTATGTACCTTAATAGATATTATTATTGATCCTATAATTTTTTAATGGGAGGGTTGGATCTTGAGATGTAACAGATAAATATATAAGGGCTTCAAGAACTCCATCATTAAGAAGAGCCAGATTGAGGATCAGATATTCATTCTTAAACTGATTTTATGAGACTTTTTCAAATATTTATTCTTAATATATATTGGGGAAACATGATGGGGGAATAGTTATTCATGATAAGGTGTATGATCTATCTTGGTAATGGACATAAGAATATCTATATTATACCTAGTTGGACTAGGTGAATGCGACCAATCTGTTTATCCATTTAATATGGGAGAGTGTGACCCAGAACCCTCTTCGACTTGAAAAATGTTGTGTATCAGGGCATGGATGGAATGCTGATGAGTCATACAAGGTATAGGGATATGTTATGTTTTTATCCCTCTGGTACTTCTGATGTTTCTATTGTAAAAATATATATTGTTTTATCGATATGGGGAAAATTTTCTGTCTATACTTTCACCATTGTTAGAATATGCTTGGAGGATTCTATGGCCAGAATAGTAATATTCATCCATTCCATATTTGGAGTCAGTGTATGTATGTTCTCCAGTTATCCATTTCATGTCAATGGACAGTAGTTGTACTCATGTGTTGGGGAAGAGAGTTTAGACTTCCTTTTTTATCATCAGGGATTTTTGACCGACATCTTAGGGTGCTACCAGAAAAGGATAATGGAACACTTGATGAGTGAAGGAATTGTATGTTTCTTCTTGTAGGTTGTCTCCGAATTAGGTTTGAAGGAATTTTTTAATGCTTCCTAATGATTTTTGGGGAAATCCTATGGATTTTAATGAAGTGTATGTTCCTTCTCAGGGTACTCCACGATATATGAATTGTAGGATTGGTTGGGAACCACCAAACAACTCCACCGAATGAAATAATGATGGAGGATGAGTGTATGTGCACTCTATCTATTATCAACCAAAATGGGTTGGTGGAATTCTCCAGAGGGGAAAATGGTCAATCAATGCTCCTTGTTATCTAGTTTTTTTTCCTGCCAGGTGATCTAGCATGACCGAGTCTGAGGGATGTGGGTCGAAGAACTTATGGGAATATCCTCAACGTGTTGTGGGATTAATTCCGTACGGTGTTAAGGGAAAATATTTTTTTTTTCTAAATCCCTTTGGAAGTATCAATCTGAGTTTAGGATGAGGTTGTAGGTGAAATCTTGGTCGACCTCCATGGAATAGGGGATGGATTGGTTATTGTGTTCCAGGGATAAGATCCTAAAATGGTTGCAGACTGTGGTTGGCACTGTCTTCTTCGGAACCACCGAACATCAATGACTGGATGTTCAAGGGTTCTTCTAAAGTTGGAGGTCCGGTCGGGAATCCTCCAACGTAGTAAGGGTACTGTGTTGATGGTACTCTCAACCCAGTGCATTAATGACCAAGAGTTAAATATTCTGATTCAGTGATGGCATTCATCAAGTAGACGAGGATCTAGCTTGAGCAGTATCTGGGGCGTTCAGGGGTGTAAACATGAAATAATCAATTTGTAATTATGATATATCTTGTAAAATATTTCATTCTGATATATGAAATACAAGATAATGATAACCCTATTAAATTAGATTCTTTTGGATGAACATGTGCATGATTGAATGCTTTTTCATCCCTCATTTATTAAAAGGGTCCTAATAGATGTATAATATCTTCAACATGGTTAAGGATTCTAGTCAGGTTCACCATTGTTTTCATAGGGGTGAAATTAAAAAGGACCGATGGAGAATACCCAACCACCCATTTTTATATAGGGTTTTTTGGTGTAACCCACCACCCTGGTTAACGATTCCCATTAGATTAACCAATTTTTGGTTCCCTCAGAACGTGTGTTCTAATTAAGAATAACTATTTTCGAAAAGTTTCCAACATATTTGTTTACAGAACTAGAAACAACCTAGAGTTCTATATCAAAAGGGACCTATTTTCTAATGGTAGGTGTTCATTAAGTATATTGACCAAAGATAATTAAGAATACATATTGGTCAGGAGGATGGGAGGTCAGGATCATCCCATGATGTTGGGGGGAATTATTTCCTACTCTAGGATAATCATATAGATTTCAGATATGTTCATGGATTCATCATTAATTCCAATGTATGATATGAGTTATCCCAATATTAATAATCAATTATTAATATGCATGGAATTCAAAATCTTATGTTTTTATTATAGATTATTCATAAGTGGAGATATCAATGTGTATCTAGGGTTCTCCAATGATGCTCAACTATTATATACTACGTAGATATTCTTTGGTCGTTATCATAACGAATATTGTTTTTAAGCCACTCATTTCCCATGGGGTGTTAGACGAGCAGTACCCGCTGGGTGTACCCCTCCCTCTACATGGGAACTGGACCAAGCTTAAGTCCCACCAGACTCGATCACCTTGCATATTATGATCATGGTGATTCAAATCCATTTTCCTAGTTGGGGAATGTGTGGCGCGCTTTGGGCATGGAGGAGCCCCCCGATGGTAGGAAAGAATTACCCTTACACACATTTTCCCAACAAGCTTGTACCTTAGTGGTAAATTCTCCTTCTTGGATTCTAAATGACCCTTGATTAAATCCAGGTAGGGATGAATTTCAAGGGTACTATAGCTGTACTTTAGTAGGGCATGGTAGCAGTACTATAGCAGTGACAGAAATGTAGCAGCAACGACACTATAGTGGTTGAGGGATTGTAGCAAGTAATGTAGCAGTGGAAGTACTGTAGGAGGCACAGTAGCAGCATGGGTACTATAGAATATTTTCTATCGAGGGGTTATTTGGGCCAAAATATGGGCTTTCAATCCTTTTATTCAGGCCACTTGGCTTTGGGTCTTTGGGCTATGTAATGGGTCTCCCTCAACACAGTCTAAATAGGTCCTTGCTTTAATATAAATTGAGGATTCAGTCCAAACCTTTTAAAAAACATTTAATCCAGTTAGGGGGGAACTATGGAGTTAATGGTCATCTAGTTAGACAAAGTTTAATATAGAATTTATCATCGTCCATGAAGATAGAAGTATACTATGGAGTTTATGGTCATCCAGATAGAAAAATATTATTCTACAGATTATCATCACTAGGGAGATGATGGTTTTATTGATGTTGGGATCATACCGATAAATGGGATACATTGATATCCTTGTGAACGTAATCTAAATCATCATAATTTAGTGTTGCTTAATGTAAAACCTCAAACCATTCAAGGTCGTGTGGTAAGGACCTGATCGTAGTGATTAATGTCGTGTGATAAAGACATCTAGGTGAAAAGTACCTAGTAAGATCATGGTGTAGGGCCTATTCGGAAATATCCCAAGGAACCTGGAAGGGATATGAGATCACATGTGGGATTATACCTAAATGGGAATATGGCCTAGAGTGAACATGGGTGATTTGGTGTGTTGTTTTTGATACTCATGGAGTCTTTATACGTATCCAATTTGGAGGGGAACAAAGACCACATTGATTGATAAGTATCAAAGGGGAGTATGGCCCACTAATATTAATAGGCTGGGGCTTACTCCTAAAGAAGATTACCTTGTAAAAGGTTCTATGAGATATTTCTTAACTCATACAGATTTAGGAGGGATTAATTTGAATCAAACTCTTATGAATGATACCTTGATTAATTGAATTATGATATGACTTTTAACATGGATGTCCGGTGCGATCAGACCCTAAGTGAAGGCATCCTACATCTCCCAATTATGGTTGTAATCTGTGTTCTTATAGTTCAATAATCTCAGAGGGGAGTATGGACCTTTGAGAGGATTATGTTGGGTCATAATCTAGAAAACGATTACCTTATAAAATTGGGGGGTGGGGTTCATTGGTAATTACTTTTGAAGAAGATATCCCTTGAGATCAGGACTTAGGTAGCCTTCATATGTATTATAGTTATGGAAGGAATTTGAGTTCTCATAGTTCATTCTATGAGGTGGATTGTGAATATGTTCTGATCATCAAAAATATATAATCCCATGTTAGCATGATCGGTTTGGGAAACAAGAGTTTGTAAAAGAGTCAACAAATGTAAACACATTCAATCATTCAATGAGGGAAGAGGCAGAGCCTATTATGGAAGAACCCGGGGCTTTGACACTTCCCTATGTTCTCTTTATAATTAAAGTGGGTCCACATTATGGAAGGGTTTAAGGTGATAAGTTTAGAGAAGAGTATGAATACAACCTACATTGTGAAATTATAGAGGCTTACAGTATGAATTCTGCCCTAAAATGGGTCCCATAGTGTGTAGGTATAGTTGTACTTTTTAAAAAATGAAATGGAAGTGTGATCCTTACCATACCTCTTATGGACTTGAGGTTCCAGGTCTTAGAGATGAGAGTGAGAGAATGGATTCGTATCCCTAGAATCCATGACTGGGAACTCCTCAAAACCGTATCTAGGGTAAGGGTATGTGTGACTATATATATAAAAATCTATATAAATCATAAGGATCAAGTACATTTTGTATGACAAGTGTGGGAAACCTCTGACTGTAAAAAATGAACCCCAATGGGAGACACACTGGTGTGCCTTTCCCTAATATATGGAATATCTGGAGTAATTAGTTGAGGTTTCAATGTGGTCTCTTTTACAAAAGAGATCCAAAGAAGAAAATTGCTTTCCATGAATGGATTTTAGAGAGGCCTAATGGATGGCTCGAGTACGCTGAATGTTAGTGTGAACATTATTGAAGGGAGATCATATAAGAGGGGTGTAGGTATGGGGTGCTCAAATAGGCTTCGATGAACTTATGTCACATAAAGGGAAAAATGACCTAGATTACAAGACATCAGGGATTCTTGGATCAATACTTCAAAATTCTTCAACGGTATTCCCAGAAGTGGGGGGGGGGGAGAATGTTCTTATTTGAGGATGGGAGGGCACACTAGTCTTCTTCAGTCTGGTGGTTTGGGCAATTGAATCATGATAGTGTTGATATTTTTGACAATCAAAGAACCCAAATATCACTATTCCCATTTAATTCCCAGGTTTTAGGTGTTAAGGAACATACTTAGAGGCTTTGATGGACTTGGGAGAAGAACTAGGGATACTAGAGATGAAATAGGGCATCAGGGAAATTAACCCATACAAATGAAGTGCCAAAGGGTATATTTAATGGAAAATATTGTAACCACATTGATGGTGACATGGTTCCCAATTGATGAGGTGGATCAAATGAGTTGGATCACAAGTGGTTTTGTGCTTCTAGTGATTTAGGCTATGTTGGGAAAACTAAAATATGAGCCTATGTGAATCTTGATATTATCCTTTTACTTTCTCATCATTTTTCTATGGAATTTTCTGTTGTCACCTTTTCATCCATGTAACAGAATAGACTATCAATATTTTCCATTTATTTACATTTCAGTATTTATAATGCCTTAACAAAACTTAATAAAAAATTTATTTGTAAAATGGAATGTGTGTTAAGTAATTTTCCATTCTATATTAACTATGAATTATTGATTCATTCTTCATTACATAGTATGGAAACCTAACTAATTATTTGATATCACCCTTATTTTGATTCCATTACTCTAAATCTAATGTTTTATTCAGGGAACGAGTTCATGGATTCCAAATGTTTTCCATTATTATGATTTTTATAATATTTTCCTATGTAAAATTGTTATAATTTATCTATATGGTTCTTAAAAACTTCTAAATCTATTAGTCCAATGTGATTTGATCCCTTGTTTCTAAGAAAATGTTATAAAGTAGGCACCAAATCTATGTTATTAGACTCAAGGTTTTTATTTTCAGAAAAAAAAAATGTGAAAACCATGTTGTCGGTATAGGAAATTTTCTATAGACCACTCTCACTACTATTTACCCAACCTTTCATGGTTTAACAAAATGTTCTCCTATATTTTAGTGTCCTCGTGGTTGAGATTTAGGGTTGCTACTGACATTTTTTCAACAATGATCATAAGGATACACATTATATAAAATGATGTTTTGAAGATGAATTTTAAAATCAGTATTAATCATGATAACCCATTGAAGACATAAAAAAAAATTTTAAAAAAATTATATATTTCAATAATCAACTATACATTTCTATGATTATTTTAATATTCAATCCATCCATGAAATAAATGTTTCAAATTTTATTGGAATTTCAACTGATTTAAAACATGGGATTCTATAATCTACACAAAATAGAAATTATCATCACTGGGAATCATTGGTGAATAATGATAACAGAAACTAACCTTCCTGGTTTGAGAATTCATTTTAATATCGATTCATATAATTTAACATGAAAAATTCACATGAAAGTACTATATTGATCACATAGTAAATAATCCACAAAAACACAAACCAGTGCTCATATTCAATGAGAAAACATAGGAAAAAGCATACCCAATCCCATATAACCTGATACGTAATAATTTTATTTATAGTCTCTCCATATGGACTATATCACTCCCCACAATAGGCTCTCTAATTAGATGGTAAATTTTATGATATGGTACTCCCACCACCATAATTTCCAACTAAAAAATGGAAAAAACATCTATATGAGGTTTTGGTCAAGATTATGCAATCTTGAAACCATGTCAACATTATTAATCAAATATTTTTCCTTATTTTTCTAGAAATGGTCTAATTTTTTGTTAACCATGTTTAACCAAACATTTCATCCCTTACTTGAAAATGCTCATATGAATCTTTATCTACACTCATCTCCTTGAACGACGTTTTCAATAGGGATCCTCACCTGAAAATATTCATCCAATAATAGAATCAAATTCAAGAAACATTTGGATTAATAACATAAAAAACATTAGCTTTAGGAGACGATACATTACTAAAATTAGATTCCTACCCCATTTACCCAGGAACACCAAGATAATTTCATTAAACCTCATTAATGTATCTTACCATATTCTTGTGAAATTTCATTAATAATCAATCATTATTAAAAATCACTTTCAGGAGATATTATAAGAACCTACCCATTCTCGATTCTGCATCAACATATTGACATAATCTATCTTACAATTGAGCTTTAACATATGTTTCATGTAACAAAGGCATAAAATATCGTGGGGAATCTAGTTTCTCATCCATGATAGTCAATATCATTGAGTTTATGAGTAAAATGTAAATACATATATGAGTAATACATACAATAGAAACACAAAACAATCCCCAATGTGGTGTCTCACCTAGAAATCATGTCGTCAAATAATCATGTGATTGTGGGATCTTCCAAGTAATTCATACTCAGGAATCCATGTTTCATTGAGGAAAACATACCAATATATAAATATAGGTTCACTACCAAGAAAAATAATTAAATCCCAATATATTACCAAGAATTTCCATGAACTCTAATATTATTCAGTTCTATTTTATCAAGGAACTCAATACTAAATTTATAATCCAAAGACTACTCTCTGATAGAATGTTACAGCATGAGTTTACATCTATCAAACTATACATTAAATTAATTAGATAATTGTAATTTCAATTTTATCCCAGTATATACCATATGTTTTCAAGGATAGTAACATGATCCTCATTAAATCAGGTGTACATAAATACATTATTGAGGATTAAAAAAACAAATATATATCTCCTTAGACAGACTACATTAAAATAAGATTTACTTGTTTTGAATGAACCCCTCAAACCATTTATCATGCTGATATGTAAATAGGTACAACTATGATTCAAAAGACTCATGACATCACAAAAAATGATTATACATCTTCTCGTATAGTTGTAAGGGGAATAAACCTAACATGCATGTCATATTGAACCAGGAACACACAAGGAGGCCTCATACCTCCATCAAGATTTAATTATTATGGATTCAATTGATCCACTCCAAACAGGCCAAAATAAAAACTCCAATTCTAATAGGTGATGCAGTATTTGACATCTCAATAACATCACCATAAATCCTATAGTACCCATGATCTTTCTAAAAACCCACCAGAGCTTTGCCCAAACTCATGACTCTATTCAATGGTATGGTACTCAAACAACAACAATTATATTATTATTCCATAAGGTTAAAATATACAACTTACCTATCAAATTCTTAGATATATCATCACTCGTAAGATAAAATAAAGCATCAAGATTCGGTTTAATCACATAAATGTGATTTTAAATCATCATTATGACCAAGACATGAAACAAATTCAAATTCACCTACCTCAAGAAGCCATTTGGGCCATTTCCTATTCATCCTATAGGTATATGGTCCCTCTATATGGATGGATATTCTTAATCTCATTTTAAATGATGCATAACATGTTAGGGGTTTCTATTAAATATTTTATGAATATCTGAACTCAACCAATGGATCACACAACCTCCACTATTAAACATGGGTTATAAATGTGTCCAAAATTATTATACAAAGATATAATCAAATTAATGTGAATATAAATCAACCAAATATTATGCCAAATAAATATTAAAATACAAAACAATTTCTAATATGGGGTGTTATAAGACCTACTCATTTATCAAACATTATACCCCAATAGTGGTATAATGTAATTTCACTAATTCTCATGTTGGTCTACTATAGATATGAATTGTGAATTTATCCATCACATACTCAGATATTTTTCCATGGAATTGTGAAGCCACACTATTTAATGTATTAAGTGAAATTTTTACTCAAACAATATGTTATATAATGCATCACTTCATAACACAATTTGACTATGTCTAATAATATGTTATTCTATGATAGTAAAACATGGAAATATGGATATCCATCAGTTTTAATTTATAGGCCCATTGACATGATTTATCCCTGAGTCATATTATCCCATATGACTATTAAAATTGTAAACGATCCAACAAGTCATTTTTCATAAAAGAGTATGTATCCCACTATCTTTAAGTTGTTCAACCATTTCCTGAGGATAGTATAACTCTCCAAAAATAAGCATTACAAGTTGATCACATCCTTAACAAGGATAAAATCAACACATGACCACCCATAAACCTCTGTGACATTGATAACTAGGTTTCCAACCAGATTCAAATGACATCATAATTAATCTAAATTCCTATAACTCTATACAATCATTTACTGATTCAAATTTACTTATAGGGTGGTACCTCCATTGGGATGATCTCTTATAAAGGTAAAAAACATTTAACCTTTAACTTTGTCATGATAATAATATCAATAGTTTTTTCGAGCCTAAATTATGACCATAATGTTAATTAAAAGGATCAATTGACACATATGGGAAACATACATGTTATGGTAAAAAGTAATAAGTTATTAATTATCCATACTCAAGGGTTGATGAAAAAAAAAATAATGTTTTAAGTTTATAGAATTTGGTCAATGATTATTTATTATGACATTTAAGGAAGCTCATGTATAAAGGATATTAATTACCGATTATAAAAGTGAATTGTACATAAAACTATATTTAGCTACTTCAACGATGAATAATAGGGAAATAATACAATTATTTTTTTTGAAGATGAATTTATTTATTATTTAATAATAAAATTATTACAATTTTCATAGATAAAAAAATTTCAACTCCAAGCTATATATGAAAACACTATTTATGTTGAAATTATAATTTTAATTATAGGAATCCTCAAAATAATAATTAAAAAATATTTAAAATGACTTTATCCATTCAATCAATCCATTTTAGCATGACTACATCCTAGATTTATAGTTGACCTGTATAGTGCATGTTGAAACATTAAATAACCATAAAACAGACACATAATATACCCCATAGGTTGAATAAAAAACAATTATATTAATCATGAAAAACTAGGGTCTAGTCCTTCCAAATTGGTTCCGTTTATGTGAAACACATTACCAATATTTTTTATTAAATCTTAATTAAAACAATATTGGGTATATCTCATAAAAAAATGCCCCTACTGATCTACATGGGTCATTTATGAATTTAGGTATTTAGTCATATGGGTTTTCATTCCCAAGTAGCATAGGTACAATCATTTATACATGGATATATAACATGGTTCATTTAGATGAATTACAATTCTGAAACTATATTTGAATAAAACATTATTAGTTAAAATTGGAACTTCATAAAAATGTACCTAATTTTTCACCTTTTTCTCATAATATAAGAAGTCCACATGTGATGGTTTGGATATATGGGTCTCTATTTTCAATTTAAAAATGTCCATACTCTTTATAAATGACATATAGGACCCATTTAACCACAAACATTAATGTTTTAGACAATCAAAACAATGGTTCATGGATCAAAGGTGTTGTAATTTGTTAGCTATCATGAACACATCATTCTATTTGGGAAACATGCATTTAGGTTTGTGAATTAAATTTAATAATAAATAATTTTCCATATTTATATGAATATTATTGAACTCTACAATATAATTAGATAATGTAGATAAATATGGATATAAAAACCTAATAATGGTATCTAGAGATTAATGGTAGATAATCATGGAAATATTGTACATAGATAACAATTAAACAATCTAAAAAAGAATTCAACATGGAATAAAATATGCATGATGTGAGAACCTCTACATTACTAAAATGTTTCATAAAACAAACATATCTCACTCCATGCTAGAACAGGATCTGAACATCCAAAATCATTAAATCAATAACAAAAAGAAATACAACATTCACCTAAGGTGAAATAATAGTCAACTATACGAACATGCATCTTTTACAATTGTCCCTTCCATAGAAGGTTGATCATTTCCTCTTACATTGGTTATAAGGACCATGAAACTGGATATTCACCATGTGATGACTCATTACTAGTCACTTTTATACCATCCCCATCTGGTATGGAAATGTAAAAATTATCATTTGATACTACATGTAACGTATCAACCTTGTAGCCACTAAAATTGTTCTCCATTCCTATTCACTATGTGGCCTTAGGGTGTTATTATCATATGTTAGAGGACTATGACTAGAATCAATGGGGTAAATTTCGTATAGTGGGGAGACAATTCCATTTGGTTTAATAAGTAATATAATAGAAAAAATAAAGGCTGCAAATGATATAAAATATTGTAGAAATAGAATTAAAAATAGATATCCGGGAAAAAATGAAATAAATAACATTGAATGAACATACCGAGACATGAATATTAGAAGTTAAACATAAATAGGATACATAAAACTAAACAAAAATGAAAAACTAATAAATGTAAAACTCTATCATGAGATGGTCTCCAAAGGCATTTCTCAACAAATACTTCTAATCATCCTAGTCATTTCCTTATCTATAAATTAAAAAAACACAGCACAATGAATTAACAATCATGCAACTAGGAGATTAATTCGTTTATCAATTGGTAGCTCAAACAAGGTGTGAGATATACTTAGTAGGTCAACACCAATGATATATAATGAGACATAGTCTATGAATATAATGTAACAAATTTGATGGATTAATAATAAAATATTTTAATAAAATAAAAAAATTTAAACCATTTTAGGATAGGGTTCCTCAAGGATGCCTTTACATCTATATATGCATCAGCCTATGCCGGATATATTTGTATAATAGAATAGTAATGTAGAAATATATGACCCCTATAAAACAAACCCAGGTGTACATGTACAATAATAGTTATGTGGTTCACATGGAGATCCCAATGCACACTATATAATTGTGTTCATAAAAGCAACTACTTGTATAATAAAATTTAATGTTTAACATTCATGGATAATATAAATATAAATCATTTATAATGTAATATCATTTGACCAGTGTGGCTACTGAAGGAATTATACACTATAATCCATGTGTCACCAAAGTTAAATCAATATCTCATTTATTGTATGACCCTATTTGTGGCTGTCTGTATGCTGATTCAATATATTTCTCAAGGCATTTAACAAATCATAAAAACTATGACTCCATCGACTACATTACATACCAAGAACCCAGTATCTGTCAAGATGAATCAAAATTTATATAACCACTAAGAATATAAAATGATTTATATGTTATTAATCCATGTATTTCTCATAGATTATATATAATCAAAAACAACCTATGACCCCTTCAAATGAACTCTATAATATAAATCTACGTATCACATAAGGCTTAATATAATATCATTTATCATATGCACCATTAAATGGTGATATATATAAGTATCCAAAGTATCACATAAGGCATAAAATAAATAAAGAGGATGAATTAATTATATAATTATACCTACTACCTGGAAACATCTATTCCAAATATTATTTAATCTATATTTTAACATTTAAACAAACCACTTTCAAGTGATTCATGGGGACAATAAATGTAATAATTATATATATCAATTAGTCAATATTATTTGAATTTACTCTATTAATTAGTTCAATAATAAAAAAGGTCCAATGGTGTTTCCAGAAAACCCACCAATTTTTATTGTAATCCATTCACTCTTTCTAAATGAATACTCCAGAAAACCATAGATCAGTATCAAGTGACATGGGAAACATGGATAGAATAACAAATTTTTTTCAGAGAGTCTTATATCACCTGAAAATTCATCCTTATTCTAAATTAATATATAGTAAATTAACAAGAACAATGTATGGACTCATTAAAGAAGGAAACTCAGTCATTTAAATTAACATCATATAATGATGTGGTTTTTAGGTTTTTCTAAACAAATATAGTGGGAAGTTAACTAATTACTCACATTTTTACTATGGAACCTCATGGGACACACGAATCAGGTTTATAAAATATAGATAAAATCCACTAAAATTCTCAATGTGCCTCATAATGTCTGTATATAGTGGTCTATGGAATTAAATTTATGATATACACAATTTTGGAGTGATTATTAGAGAATCTGGTGTTGGTAACAAAAAAAAAGAATAAATAATGTGACTTTAGATGATAATCCATAACCACTAATCGTGTTCCATATAAGCTTCACTCCTCTAATAGTTAGCATTGATTAGTTATGGTATTTGATAAATAATTTTAAAAATACATTGATAATTGGGAATATAATCTCTATATGAAATAGAATCTAATATGTTAAAAAAACTAAAAATGGAGGCAAGAGTTGTTTATGAAATTCTAAAGATATTTCAATGAATATGATGGTGATGAATTCTTTCTATGAAAGCTGCCGAACCCACCATTAAAGGGGGATGAAGATGAGATATCATATAGGGGAATGCCTAGTAAAATGGAGATGAAAATCGGTAAATACCCTTTAAGGATGTAAGGTGAATGATGGCCATTTTCTCCCTTATTTCAAAGACACCTTGTTTGGATGACCGGATTGGAAAATCAAGTGGAAATCATGTGGTTATATTTTCAAATGTGGAACCCACCATGCATGGCTATCACATGATTAAAGAAACCATTCACATATTGTGTGGAAATCCTATAAAATTTTATATAGACCACAGATGGCTACAAACCCCACCATACATGGTTTATTAAACCATTCTAATTTCTTTATGGATCACACTGTTAAGCCTCACATTTACTGGTAACTATCATGGAACCATTCGTGGCAACCTATTCAATCATGAAAAACATGATTTGAAGATAAAAAATTTCAAAAATCATCAAAACACCAAAAAAACAACTTATCCCTTATTTTTTAAGTAATTTTTCTTATGTGTTTCAACAAATAGATTAACATTCTGTGACGTGGTCTAAGATTGCACAATTCCACAAATACATAAGTGTGAATTCAATTAGAATTTTCAACAAAGTTCAAAACAAGAGATGGTACATTGATCATGGTTTAATCATCATAATAATATCCATATTCTCATAAATATAATATTTATCCATTATACACACTTTTATAAATAGTCATATAGTGTTTCAATGAACAATGTATTACATGAATTTCTGATATGATAGTCCATAAGAATAGATGTGTAATGTTTCCAATTTATTATGTTTAGAATGAAATTAATTTGATAACAAAAATTATTATAGGAATCATTATTATATATAAAATATCATTTATATTCATTAAATTCATCTTTATGACCATAAATTAGGGGTACTGATTAAAAATGAAAGACATTTCTTAATGGATGTAGTAGTCCACATGTAAGATCGTGTCATTTTCTTGAGTTGTTAGATACATATATTCAAGAAGTCTTTTTTCACTGTTTTAGTAATTATTTTTGGATTGAACCTTGTGGTGTGTTTGGATAAAAATGTGATTATTTTTTAAGGAGGGTAGGTAGTGAACGATTGAAACACAATTTTCTCAATTTGTATGCCTTATCCCAGAAAACCATGAAAAACATAATAGAGGGGATTCACAAGGATATAACATGGTTTTTCAAACAATATACAAATTTTTAGAGACTGTTCATTCCACCTATTATAGGTGGATAGTTATGGTTCACGGTGAGGAAGACTATATGCCCCTACCTAGTAAACCATGCATGGTTTTTAATTAACATTAAAATTAGATTTAAAATTACCCAAACCCCAAAAACTCCCTGAAATCAACACTAACCCAGACCAAGTAATTTTCAATCATTTTGGAGGCACCCATATGGATTCCAACCCATTACAACATCTTTTCAAAGATAATCGATGGGAGGATTGAAAATATGCACCCCTCCCGATAGGAGGATCTTATCCAATGTGGTTTTGTTCTTCAATGTTGTCTCTCCTTAATATTTTAGAGGGACATTATCCTCTATATTATTGGATCTAGATCTATATTTTAAGATCCATATTGAGGGTTCAGGGATATTTGTTGTTGGTTATTGGATTTTATGTTTCCATTCCAGAACATGTTCATATTCATTATTCATTTTCATATTGATGATTTCCATTGGTGATCATTTTTTCACAAATTAAGGTAGGTGTTCTGTTATTGAAATCCCAATGTCTTGAATTCTATTACATGTATGTAAATGTATATTATTTATAGTATGAATAAAAATTCTATTTAATGAAATTGAATTAATTAATTGTATTAATGTTACCAATTAATTACTTAATTAATTGAATGGATTGATGTGATTAATTAATTGTTTATTTGTTTAGTAGAATAATGTTAATATGGATTTCTTAAAGGACTCGTTAATTATTTAGTTATTTATTGTAATATTTTGGTACATGTGACATATGTGATTCATTGATTAAAGGGTGTGACACACATACTAACTATCCAAATACCCTTATGTGATTTATTGATATAAAAGTGTGGTCAATAGAATGATTCTCCAATTACCAAAGAGGTACTATCCAATACTTTTTTGGACCTAAGGTAGGCATGAAAATTGTTTGGTAGATGGAATGAGGCTCCAAATATCCATGAGATGTGAGACATAGAGTAATGGTCCAAATAATCACCTGGTGAGAGTCATGAATATCTATACCCAAAATGATTTCATCAAAGTATGGTTCCAATTTACCATATTATAATTTGAAATGAAATCGATAATGAAATCTCAATTTTTTTTATTTTGTAATTTTTCTGCTATGGGTGCCACCCAAAGGTGCCCCAAACCCAGTTGGTCACTTGGCCTCATGTGCATTTCACCAAATGATAGAGACCACCGACTAGTAGTGAGGGCCATAGGTGTGATAGTGGGGAAATTATGCACCCATTGGAGGAGAATGCACTATAGAATATCAAATAATAAATAGTAACGATAGCAGTAAAAACCATAAAATAAGTAAACAATAGAAGCATAAAATTAAATAAACAACTGGAGAACATATATAAATTATTCATGTCACATATATCTAGGAAAGCACCCAAAAACGTCAAAATTATGGAAATACAGTTCAAAAGAAATGTACAAAAGATAAAAAATAAAATTCAACAGCATCGCAATCCTGAGCATGGACCCATGCTCTCCATATCCAAAACAATCATGTACTTGATCATGATTGTCACTTTCTCTTATCTATACTTGTTACCATATAATATATTTGGGTCAAAAATCATGACCCAAACTGGTTGTGAGATGAATACCAGTACAAAACCACCACAAGATCAATGCCTAACTATCAGTGTGTATATATAGTAGGTACTAGTAGAAATGTAGAAATGATAATAGGTGTTCCAAAATTCAACCAACCCTAGATTTTCCATTTCCATTAATTAGAAATTAATCTTCATCATTTAATCATGTATGTTTCAGAAATAGGTATCTTAGAATAATACCTAACATTATTGAATCCAAGATTGTGTTTTGGATTTACAGACACGTCAAAAAGATTAATTATTTACATTAACCCTCTGGATATCTCACACAATCAAACCCCTTTGGCAGTGTAATTAAATAAAAAGGAAAATTCACTTGGAGGAACCACTCAACATCAATTCCACATATGGTCTTTCCAGAATAACTAAAGACACTCTAGGGAAGAACTCAACATCAATTTCCCATGGGTATCATAATGTAAAATATAGAAACATTGAGGGAGAACTCGCCTTCAATTCCCCTATGGTATCGTATCGTGAAATATAACAAAACCACTGAGGAAACACTCAACATCAATTCCCCCATGTAGTCTAACTAAACCAGGTTTTGACAGCCCTATGTAATTCAATCATTCATAAACAATATCAGGAATTCCAAATTAATATCAATTAATACATGGATAAAAAATTTTCAATGCATATCACAATAATTTATCAAGGAACCAAAGTCAAAATGTTCTCTCCTCTCAAGCAAAGCATGGAAAAAAGGCCTGCCTTATAGGAAACCTGGACCAAACAACCCTAAACATTCAAACACAGAAAACACACCCATGGGATGTTCTTTAACATGCAATCTCACATAATATTGCATCCAAAAAACCCTTAATTCTAAAATAAATCAATGGAAGATAAAATAGGGTTCAATTTCTTTAACCAGAAATACCCAAAACATGGGTAATCTACACATTGCCTTATAATACTCATAGAAAACCAATTAAAGGAAACAACCCACCTTCCTAGACATTGTATAATGAACACTCTGGAATTTAGGCCATTTAATCGGCCTAGAATGATGTAGATCTACAAAACATTTAAAACGTTCAACCTTGAATAACTCAAGAGAGATGACAATTCGTGAGAAGAGATTCATGAAGAAGGAAGGACTCATAGATGGGATTTCAACACACCCAGTGGAGATTAAATCAGACCATTGATGGAGAAATAATGGCTAAGATAAGACTTCTCATAGTCTGTTGCTCCTGGGAAAACCAAGGCTAGAAGAAGATGAATATGGTGAATAGATGTGACCTTGGTCTTTTTAATTAAAAAACGTACACATCGTGTTCATTTTATGTACACATTGTGTACATGCATCAACCGGTCCCCACATTAGGCAATCTCCAGGTTACCCCACATGCACATATCTCGGTTGCTACATGCCCATCAAACAAATACTCACGAATACGAGGTACACGACATGTAATCTCATGTACACGGTGTGTAGTTCTAAAATATCAAAAAACATCCATTTTCCATTTCCCAAAAATACATGAAAAGAATATTCATAGCTAAAATGATAGTTTGGGTTCATAAAAACTTCCCCGCTAAACAAAATTCATCCTCGAATTTCCCTAACAAGGTGGTGAAGAAGAAACATCAAACACATGACACTGTGATCAAATGTCGGCCTCCCTCTCCCATGTCTTCTCTTGTACTAGCCTGTTCTTCCATAGCACTCATACCAGAGGAACATACAGTCCATGAATAAACTTCATACTGCAATCCACAATCCTTATTCGGTACTCCTCAAAGGATGCATCCACCTTCAAATGAACCTCATCAGGTTGAAAAATCATTAGACGAGTTTGAAAAGTAACGTAGTAGCTGAGAAATGTGGAAGATGTCATGCATAGAGAAGTACCTCTGAGGTGAGTTTAACAGATAGAAAACCAGGCCTACTCACTCAAAAACATCAAACAACCCAACATATCCCAGTGAATGATTCCCTTGTCTCCCAATCCTCTTATATCCCATCATCCATGTGACATGTTATAAAACCTGATATATAAACTTTAATTCCATAGGCTGTCTTCATCGATGAGCATACAACTTATGGTGTGACTACGTAGTAGAAATCATCTTCTGAATCAGCTCTACCTACTCAGTGGTCTCCTAGACAAGACGAGGTCTCAACATAGCTTCCTAATCTACCTCCAGCCATCATATAGATGATCATCATGGCCTACCATATGAATCCTCATAAGCTTCCATATGAATTGTCAGATGAAAAATTTTATTGTTAGAAAACTCAATCAAAGGTAAGTGCTTCTCCAAATAACCTCTAAAATAAAATATGCATGCTCATAGAATGTCTTCCAACACCGGAATCGTGCACTCTTACTAGAAATATATCTTCGTATGGTAAGCGATTCTCAAAATTACATGTTTACCCAAAGTCCTATGTAATCCATACTAGACTCAAGATGTAAAACATGAATATCTGTATGAAATGATAAAGTGTGGAACCCCATGAAAATGTAAAATATCTCGGATTTACAAACACACATGATCATCAAAACTAAAGGTCTCCTTGAACGTTAATAATTGTTCACCCTTTGTCAGTCTGCCGATGACAACGCAAATGACATAATTCCATCGAGGCGACCTCGGTAACCCTGTCATGAAATCCATCGTGACATAATTAGGCTTCCAATCAGGATTGTGTAACTACTGGAAAATCCATGTCAGTCGCTGATGTTCCACCTTCACTTTCTAACATGTTGAACATCTGATAACAAAACAAGAAACATCTCTTTTCATACACATCCACCAATACAGATAGTAGAAATCTCAATACATCATGGTGACTGTAGGATGAACTGAACAAACTAAAGAATAAAAATCCCACATAAGCTCCTCACAGATGTACGTAGACACCCATACTCTCCCATGAAAACACATGATCTAATCCTTTCATATGATCCACCCTAGAGTAGGGTCCTCTCCAGACACAGTCTCCCTAGGGGCCGAACTGTAGTGTCAGATACCTGCCTCATTCGCTTCCGATCCAAAAGAGTAGAGGTAACAACTACCGAAGAATGAAAATTCTATTGCTATCTGTCATGAACCTCCAAATGCATCTCATAAAAATACCATAAGATGTCACTCACTATTGGCATCTTGAACTTCTTGGATAAAAGTCCTCTTGCTAAACACATCAGCCATTGCATTGTATCTCTGAGTTATGTGGTCTCGCTAAAAGACAAAAGACATAAGGTACTCAAGCCACATTCCCTATATCAAAATCAATCACACTGAGTAAAGATATACTTGCGACATTTATTGTAAGTGAAAACCACAATGTTATCCCATATAAGGTAATTTATACAAAAATGTAAAGCATGAACTGATGCAGCCAACTCAAGATTGTGTGTCGGGTAATTACTCTCATGTGGCCACAACTGCCGATACCCATATACAACGAATCCACCACCCATACATATGTACTACTCAAAATTAAACACCTACTGCATCATATTTAACTATATACCTCCTTCTTAATTCTGGGAAGACTAGCATCAGTATTTAATTCAACATCCCTTTCAGCTTCTAATAGGCTAACACATATGATTTTTTGGATGTGTACTATACACCCTTCCTAGTCAGGCCTGTCAGTGGCGCTGCCAAGTATTAAAATTCCAGTATAAAAATTATTTAGTAACCAACCAGCCCCATAATACTCTGCACCTCAAAGACGTTCCTCAGCTTATCCTAGGATACTACTTCTGTCACTCTCTCTAGGTATATTAAAACTCATGTCTCCCAGATTACATGTCCCATGAAGTGAATTTGGTTTACCCAAAAGTTCCAATTTGAGAGGTTGGCATATAAATGATGATCTCTCAGTGTACTCAAAATTATATCAAGATATGCGGCATGGTCTTGTCGAGTTTTAGTATATACCAAGATATCATCCATAATGATTGCCACAAAAGAATCCATGTAAGGGTGGAACAGTCACTTAATCGGTTCCATGAAAACTTCCATTGCATTCGTGAGACTGAACGACATAACCACAGACCTGTATAGACCATACCTGCTTCGAAAAGTTGTAAGAGGTATATCTGGTGGTCTAACATGAAACTGAAGATAACTGATTATCATGACAATATTCGAGAAGAATCAGGCTCTTCGAAGATTATCAAAGAGATAATAAATCCTTTTTTGGGATATAATATCTTATCAAACAACTTGTTCAGATTCCAATAATCCACATCATGTCTGAGGGTAGCATCCATCTTCACTGCAAACAGGACTGGAGAAACCTAAGTGGAAGTACTAGGTTGGATGAAACATTTTTCCTGTAAATCCTCTGACTGCTTCTTGAGCTCCTATAACTCTGGTGTGTCCATCCTATAAAGAGTAATAGGCACCAATTCCACCATTTGAATAACCTTAATAGAAAAGTATAACTCTCTCTCTATAAGTGAACATGAAATTTTGTCTGAAAAGGAATATGGAAAATGATCCACCACTGGAGGAAATTCCACATGTAATTTCCCTTGCTCGTCTAGATATAAACTAGCAATCAGGGTTATAACACCGCTTAACCTGTGACGCTCGGGTCTATCTATTCTCGCATGGAAATCCCATTCATCGTTATGTAGAAACAATCTGCCCTCTGGTGACGTGAAAATCACCCTACGAAAATGGTACTCAAAAACTAACAAGAAGGTAAATAACCAGTCAATTGTATAAATGGTGTCACATACCTTAATCTGTATGATAAAAATGTCCCATATGAAGTTACACTAATCAACGTCCAGCGAGATCTCCTTGAACTGACGTACATTAGCCATTCTAATTTTCAACAGAGTGTCCAACGTCATTAAATCCACAAAATTAGAGATATAGAGACCCTGTATCTCCACAGAAAGAACATATATAAAGTAATGGGAAGCCCCTATATCGAAATGTTCTGAAGAAAAAACTGAGGCAACTAAATTATACCTAAAATTATAGAGGTTCTGCGATCCTTCTCAAGCACAAAATCCTGACCTGTACTATGGACCTATGAAGAAATCTATAATCCCTGAGTTGATCCACCATATGGCTATCGAAAAACCCATGTATAACCACTAAGGCCACGATCAATAACTCATCCTGAGCAGTTTGAAGAACATCGTCCCCCAGTAAGATGTGGAACTAGTGGTCCTGCTCTGGTATGAGGAGTCGGAACAGATCCTCCATAACTAGCTGATAGATGGAGGACATTGCAAAAATTCTGAAGATGTCCCATATTGATGCAAGATCAACTATCAACCGAGTCTCTTGGACACTGAGGTTTCTTATGTCTGTGATTTCTATACTGGTAGCACACGACATGTCCAACTAAATGAAAATCCCGACTACTTGGATCTGCATGCGTAGAATCTCTGTTGTGATTCATGCTATCGGTTAGAAGAGTACCAACTATGTATGTTAACCACCATGGCCTACAGTTCCATAATACCTCAAATTTTACTCAGTGATTAGTGCTTTGTTGACTATAGAATATATATAAATAAACCTAAATATCTTCGCATGAGATCAGATTTCCTGCCTAATAAAATACTCAATCATCCTTCCCTGGAATAACTCATCACCTCCCAGAATGAGTGTGAAGTGTTATACCTCTATGAAGAAAAAATAATACTCCATGAAGCATAGGTTACCCTTCTCCAAACTCATGAAATCTCGGGGTCAATCAACTCTCAAGGTCTCTGAGTAGAAGTAGTCATAGAAGGCATACTATAACTCATCCCTAGCCATAACCTGTTAGTTTCCCGCACGTGATATCACATCCCACAATATCATGGTATAATCATGTATCATGTTCAAAGAGAGATTTTCCCAACTATATGGAGGCATCTTGAGATGCTCAGAGGTTGAAATCATGGCTTCCGACCATGACTCTACAGCCTGAGGTAAAGTGGGAGGTTGCTGCTGGTGAAAAAACCACATCAAATCTTCTATAGGAGGGGCAGGATGCATTTCTCCATAGAATGTCTTAATCAACCTCATGAAGCCTTCTCAGAAATATGAATCTGAAACAATGTCTTTTATAACAATTTTTGCTAATATGGGATGATAAGAGGATCTTCTGGTAGTCTCTGTTCCACAGTTTTCGGTGACTGATTATTGCCTTTATCTGGTGTAGAACTAAAGGATGTCTCAGTGGAATGCCTCTTAAAGGTCAAGTGCACATATCAGTTCATGTTTATCAAGGGTAGAAACTTAGACGTGAAAGAAGGAAACTAGAGAAGAAGAAAAATCATGTTTTACAAAAACATGGATACACGATATATATAACCCCAACATGATGTGTCCCTTTAGTTTTTTACATGATTGTCTACCTCTTCCAACCTTGGTTGTGTAGTACTTATAAGCAAAACATGTACTCATTGAAACTCAACGTGTACTTGGATCATTTTACCCTCCCTAAGTTCATCTACAAAATTAAACACACGGCTCCTTCCTGGTTAAATCTATACAACATGTTCACCCTATGAACATTGTGTTCCCCTTGAGTTATAACTACATAATTTGATAGTCACACAATTGGTGACATGTTTGAATTTACATTCCATACATGAATTGAACATGGAATGTACAACCTATGTTTTTAGACATCTTTTTTGTTAGTCACACAACTGGATACTTGGTTCACCAAAACACGATGTGTATGCCTAGTACGTGACATGTTCGAGGAAAGATTTTGTAAACCATGTCTCTACCCACACGGGTGGTCACACGGTTAACGAATACATGGTTTGTACTACTTGTACATGGAATTAACTTAATAAAAACATTTTATTCCCAAATATATGCCTACCTGGCATGTATTCATCATCACTCACCATGTATTCTGCATTTGTCTAGATAGTAAGCCTCATTAACTACTTTGTAACCACATAAAAACATTTAAACAAGAATTAAAGATCCAAATTACTACCTATGGGGGCCTATACTCCTCTTGAATAAAATAATGGAATCATATTCATGTTATATCATAACATAATTCAGTTAGGGTTCAATATTATCCACCAAACACCGATCAATGAGGGACCATCACACATTAGGGACCAAACATTGGCATACATTCAAATGAAATTTTAAATATCCCAATACCCTTTTAAAATAGTCGAAATTCTATCAATGAGTTTATCACAATAACATGCATATCTAGCACAATATCTATCATAATATCATTTAATCTATAATGTACCCTAAATAGCATTACAAGAATGCATGACATGTGATCCCTATCAAGTTCTTATATAATGAATGAGATGGAATACCATCATCTCATTAGGTTGAAATAAAAATAGAAACTGGACAGTATAATCAATAATATTATAGATTATGTGAATCACCAAACAGTGAAATGAAATGAACTGTAACAATTGAAAAACTAGAAAAATGTCAATAATTGAGTTAAATTGGATTTTTCTTATACACGGGATAGAATCTTCAAAGAACAAATTAAAAAAAACATTGTTTCTTATTCTTTTATATAGTCTCCAAACTGAAAGACAAGTCAAAAATGAAAAACCTCCTTTGATACCACATTGTAATGTCCCGATTTTGGGTGCCTCCCCAAGGTTCCCCGAACACGGTTGGTCACATGACCACAACCACATTTCCAGAAACTCCATAGGATTCCAATAACCAGCAAGGGCCATGACTGTGATTGTGTGGAAACTATTCCCTCATTGGAAGAGTATGCACAGTGGAATAAAAAATAATAAATAGTATCAGAAGTAGTAAAAACCATTCAACAAGTAAAAAATAGAAGAATGTATGTAAATAAACAATTGGATCACATATATAAATGATTCATTTAACATATGTATATTAATTAAACAAAACAAATCACAATGATTGAAATATAGTGAAAAAATAATGTAAAAAATAAGAAAAATGAACTCCATGAGAATCTCAAGCCTCAGCATGGTCCCGTGCTCTCTAGCTCCATAACAATCAATTACCTGAAAAAGAAAGGCACTTGACGTTATCTATACTTGCAACCATATAATATATTTGGGTTGAAAAGCATGACCCAAAAATGGTTTGAGATGAATCACAGTAGTCAACCACCATAATATCTATGCCTATCTGTCAGTGAGTATATATAGTACGTAATAATTGAAATGTAGCAAAGAAAGTAGGAGTACACAAAATTAACCAACACTATAGTTTCCATTTACATTCATTTTCGTTAAATTTTTTCCATTTAATCAGGTAAGTATAAAAAAGAAGTATCATAGATGACTACCTAACCGGACCTAATCAAAGCGTGTGAATTGGAATAGAAGATTCATCATAGATATTCATTACTTATTTCAACCATCTGGATAGCTCAAATAGTCTAACCCCTCTATCCAGGTGACTCAGTAATGAAGAAAATACACACCGAGGAATCACTCACCATCAATTGCCCTTATGTCCATTCTAAAATAACTACAAACTCTCTGGGGAAGCACTCAACGTCAATTTCTTGTGTTTTCTCGTAAGTTAAAATATAGAAACATTAAGGTTGTAGTCACCATCAGTCCCCCATGAGGTCTCATAGTGTGAAATATAACAGACACTATGAGGAATCACTCAACGTCAATTCACCCCTACGATCTAACTACAAACTAGGATTTCACAAACCTGTGTAATTCAATAATGTGTAAAGGATATCAATTTTCCCATTTTAATCTAAAAAAATACATGGATAAACAAATTCCAATGCATATCACAAGCATTTAACAAGCATCAAAAGTCAAACATTTCCATCTAATCAAGCAAGGCTTGGAAACAAGGTATGCCTCATAAGTGACCAGGACCAAATGACCCTGAACATTCAAAAATTGAAAACACACTAATGTAGTGTTCCTTAACAATCAATTTCAAATAATATCAAATAAACAAACACTTAACTCAAAAATAAATCTGAGGCAGAAGAAATAGAGTTCAATTTCCATAACCCAAATACATGAAACATGGGTAATCGACAATTTGGATAAAAAACTAAAATACAACAAAGGAAAGGAAAAAACCACTATCCTAAATGTTTTACGATGATCACTTTTGGATGTCGACCCTTGATTCATCCTAGAATGACGTAGATCTACAAAAATGTCAAAAACATTCGACCTTGAATTACTCAAGAGATATGAGAAAATAGAAGATGTGGTTCAACAAGATGGAAGAAATCAGCTTTGGGATTCTAATGCACCATGTGATGTTTGAATAGGACCTTTGATGGAGAAATGGTGGATCAGATATGATTTTTCCATCTTAGTCACTCCTTGACAAACCGTTTCCATAAGAAGATGAATAAAGAGATTAGACGCGACCCCAATCTATTTATTTTAAAAAAAATGAAAAATTACACATCGTGTTCATTTAATGTACACGTCGTGTATGTACCTCAACCGGCCCCCATTTTAGATAGTCTCTAGGTCACCCCCTACGACCATGTCTCGATATTTACATGGCCAACACATGGATACCGTGACAACTTGGTGCATGACATGTACTCTCAAGTACACAGCACGTAATTCTAAATTTTTCCAAAATTTCCCTTTCTATTTTTAAAAAAACCCGAAAACAAGATCTATACATAAAAATAATTGTCAGGTTATTACAGTTATAATGAATTTTGATTTATATATATGATATTTTTTATACTCATCCATAGGCTAAAGTAGGTATTTATGTTCAGGTGTCCTCAGAAACTCCTGGGTTTTTACTGTCTAATTAAGGATAATGGAATTAAGATATGTTGTTAACAATTTTAATTGTATTTAATTCTATATAAAAATACACAATTTTTTTTGAAGTAGTTTGTTTTAGATGGAGTTGGTTGGGGCCCACTGAGTGTTACTCCCATCCTCCCTGGTCTGCATAATTGGTATCTGAATAGACTTCATGTTTGTTTGACAAGATAATTGAAAAGGTCATCTGTTAGATATGAAATTTTGTTATGAGTCTTGGATAATGGAACAATATTTGGTTTGGTACCCACATGTGATTTTTCAGTGTATTTTCTTTTGGGATGGAATTTTGACACTTGGTGCCTACTTTGGCATTGCATATCTATTGTTCAATTTTGATATTTTTCTCCCAGTTTTGGTCATCTTGTGGATCTATTTTGGTATATTTATTGGTTATATCATTTTTATTATAATTTATTTCCACTATTTTCGTTCTTTGATAAAGAAGGTATAGTACCCCCATGAGTGATATTGACCCTCACTATTAGTGAGTAACCTATGGAACATAGGGAGCTACGCTTGAGGTCACGTAGTTATTCGAATAGTGGTAAAATTGAGTGGATCCAAGGTTAGGATGTTGGAAATGGGTATTGGAAGATTTTTCTTATATTATAATATTTTTTATTTCTATTTGGTAAAGGTAGAGCTGGGAGATGGATGAGTTGGGCCTCAGTTAAGAGCACATGAACGAAAGTATCTAACCCATGCATGAGGGTAAAATACATGTACATAGGGTGGGATTGTTGTTATTGATATGTGGGATTGTAGTTAATGTTATTTTACCTTGGGTAACACACTTCTTCTATGATGTGATTATTTTTTCTGATATTTGAATTGTGGTATAGAATAAAATGAGTGTTGTTTCTGCATGAATAAATCTAGGAAATCAGGTTTATATTGTGACATATGACATTTTAGGAACACATAAAAAATGGTTTTTGGTTAATTTTGTGAAAAGAGAATGATTTTTCTCTCTTGTATGTTTTAATTGAAAAAGGTCCATAACATGCACTTATTTTAATTGATGATAAAAAATGAATAAAATCTTGTCTAGTTAGAAAATTGAATAATGAGAATGTGTTTACAATTTTTTTACCATGTCCTTGTTGTTGGATGGTTAGGTGTAGTGTTATATCCTTATTATTGACCATGTGGGGGGGGGGGGGGTTGTGGAAAATACATATTGTGGATTATTATGATTTTCCATTTTTGTAAAGGTTTTAAAGTGGTGTAATGTGTCCTAAGACATTTATTTGGAATTATAGATATATTCCCCCATGATGATTCTTTTTTAGAGTAAGAAAATAGGAAATGGATAGTGATGCACCTCTAGTAGTGGAACCTAAGGAACATATTTTTTCGGGTGATGAATTTAGAGAGAATATTCAAGAAAAAATTAATCATTTTCGGCAATTAATTGAATGAGACCTTGGGTGGGTTGTGAATATTTTTTTTGATATAATGATGGAGTTCTATTTACATCATCATCCAACATTTTTTATAGACAGTGGACCTAAGGAAGGAAATTTGTGTATTGAGTCCATCCAGAATATACAAGACCACCAGGAGAATCCTACTGAAAATAGAGTCATATTAGATTCTTACATGTTATGTGGTCATGAAAATAATTGGTTGGATATATAGAATCTATATGGAAAACTATTAAACAAGTAGTGTATTTAATTCATTGAGATGTTCTTGGAATGATATTATCCTCTTATACTCAGTAAGGAGGGAGTAGTGGAGTTTATGAAATTGAAATAGGGGATAATGTCCATGATGTACTATGCGATAATATTTATTGATTTTTAGTGATTTGTTCAAACATTTGAATGATATGAGGTTACTATATGGATGTTTTTTTAATATGGGATTGAATGTAAAATTAATCCCCATGTAAATATCATAAGGCCCATGAGGTTTTCAGATGCCGTGAATGAATCTATCATATCTGAGAGAAACCTAAAAAAGGATTCTAGGGGAGGAAAATTGATTCATTCTTGACGGTTAGCAGGTATAACTTCTTAAATCTGGGAGATTCACTTTGAAAATCGTAGACATAGTAGGGGAATTAGTGTTTAGACTAAGGGATCGATCACTCAATATCTTACACGATTGTTCTTTAACCATTACTGTAGGTTGAACAACTTTCATAAGCATTTTCATCGACCAATAGTAGAGTTCTAATCCAGAACCATGATGAGTCATTTATAAAGGTTCTATAGGAACAGATGAATAATGAGTGGAAATTGAAAAGATATTCAGAATTAGAGTACGGTAAGGGGGTATTAATCTCTATTTATGTCCAAAATATAATGTTATTCTGGTCTTGGATGAATATGGAATTCACATTGAAATTCATGGAAAAAAATTCCATATCCGTAGAGTGGTGTAGATTGTGGGACTCATACTGTATCACATGGAAGATGAGAAAGATAGTTATATGTAGTTCAACATACACTGGTAGAAAGTGAGGATAGACCATCGTTAGTGGGAGGTATAATTCTTGTACCTTCTACAATTTTTAGTGAAGTAATTTATCTTGGTTCCTCTTATATTATTATTTTCGAAAAACTTGTGAATGTTTTGAGCCTGACATTGACTTATATAGGTGTGGTGAAAATTATAGATAAACCTTTGGGATTATAGTCGAGTGAAATATGTTTGTGAAAGGGGTGTTATCTCGAGGTTGGGGAGAATCATTTTTATGTGATCTTTATATCCTTAACATGTTATTTTTAGACATAATTTTGGGTATGGATTGTTTAGTAAAATATCAAGTTCACATTGTCTATTATCATGGGAGATTGATTTTTAAATAACCAGATGGTGAAAAATATATTCATCATCGACTGTGGGATATCTATGTGGGCTGTAAAAATCCAGTTCATGGGAAACTGGGGTAGGTTACACCAATTATTCCAGTTTTATTCTATATGAAGGTTGTGTATAGAGTGATGTACATCCACTGGTAGTGTATAGGTTTTAGGATGTGTTTCCTTCTAATTCTATGGGATTCTAACTAAAAGAGATTTTATAATTTACAATAGTGATTATGAAGGGGGATGAGACAGTTTCTATTCCACTGTAATGATTGGATCCAACTGATATATAAGAACTCAAGAATCTGGTAGATGATTTTATGGATAAGGGGTTTATTAGTCTGAGTATGTTTCCTTGGAGAGCTGTAGTTTTTTTTTTCATTTAAGACTAACTAGAATATGACCATGCGTGCCTACTACCAAATGTTGATCCATATGATAGTGACGAACTAGTATCCTCTTATGTGTATCAAGAATCTATATGAGTATTTTATGGGATATTTTGTTTTCAATAATATCAAATTATGATTACATTATCATCAGTTGATATCCCTACCTTATAATATACTTAAGACTTCTTCCAAATAGAGGAAATGACTATATATGTTTGTTGGGATGCCATTTGGATTAAAACAAACTCCTTCCATTTTTATGTCCATGATAAAAATAATCCTTCATCGGTACATATATTATTTTACGGTTGTATTTTTAGATTACATCATGGTGTAATCCAAGATTAAATGTGATCATTCCAAATATATTTACATAATCTTGAGTACACCGAGAGATAGTGAAATATATGAAAATATATCCATGTGTCAATTTCTGATTGATATAGTAAACATCTTGGGTTACATAATCTCAGAATAAGGTCTATCAATGGACCTACATATAGTTCACGTATTTGTTTTCTTGGGAGATTCCAAATAAATTTATTGATATTATGATATTTATGGGATTATCATGATATTATCAATGGACAATCCAAGAAGTTTCTTGATTGGCAGCACCACTAATGGGCTCTATTAAAATGGGGATACAATTTTAACTTCTAGAAGTATGTGAGAATGTTATCCAACAGTAGAATAGGTAAAGGAAGCTGACACCAATATTGATACTACCTGAGAAAGCTGAGGAGTACAAAGTGTTATATGATTCTTATAGAATAGTATTTAGAGTAGTGTTTATTTAGGGAGACTAAGTTGTGGTGTATGGGTCTATATGTTAGAGGTCACATGAACTAAAATACCCTACATATGTTCTCAAGTTTGAATTAGTTGTTTATTTTTTAAAATGTTGGAAATAATATCTTTTTAGAGATAAGTTTACGATTTATATGGATCCTAAGTTATTGATGTATAGCATTTCATAGTGAGAGTTCAATATCTGAAAGAGAAAATGGGTTGAGTGTATACACTAATTCAAAAATGATTTTGAATATATGATTAAGAATGGGAATCATGTTTCTATTGATTTATGTGGTAAAAATCAGACTTAGGAAATTTAGGAGTCTATAGTTTGGTAGAAAATTATGAAATTACTAGTTGTGATGCTAGTTTTGGATCAGGAGAGTGTAGAAAAGATGACACTCGTATCAGCTTCAGTGGATTCTACACATTTTAGACCGATCATGGATATATAGAATGATGATCCACAATTCTTATTTAGGATGGAATTATATTATAGTTGGGAGTCACTATTCGATTGGCCCATAGATGTGGATAAGTTCAAATATGTTAGGAATCAATTTTTTGTGCATTCACGTATACAGGTGGAGATGATGTATGAATTTCATTCCTCTATGTGGGTGATACATAGAGGTGTGAACAAAATTTACCATGACCTATAATGATAGTTTTGGTGACTGGGCATGAAGAAGGTGATATCATGGTGCGTAACACAATGCTACACCAACCGGCAAGTGAATGTTGTGAATCAATGACCAAGTGGTGTTGTAAAATCATTTCCCATTGATGAATGAATGTTGGAAGATGTGGCTATAGGATTTTTTGGTAGGACTTCTGAAGACGCCTCCAAATAATGAATATGTTTTGGTTATTGTTGACCATTTGAAAAATGTATTGCATTTCTAGACCACACATGAGAGTTTCTTAGTAAAGAAGTCATGAAAAATGTATGTGATAGAGAAAGTATCTTTGCATAGGGTTCGAAGGAATATTGATTCAGAATGAAACCCATGTTTTACATTTAACATCTGGTATTTGCTGAAGAATGTTCTTAGTATGTATGTTTTACTGTGTTCACAATTCCACCAACACATAGATGGAAATTTAGAGCATACTATACATGTGATCATGGAAATACTGCATGTTTAATAGACAACAGTGGGTCCTAGAAGAATAAACTAGTTTTTATGATTTCACCTATAAAAATAGTTATCAATAAACTACACAAGTTGTACCATTCGAGGAACTTTATGGTAGACCATGAAGATTACCTCAATGCTGGATAAAGTGCGGTGAGTCAAAACAGTTTGGACAAAGTCTCATGTTGGAGATTTCAGAGAAGGTAAATTTGATTCAGAAATTCATGGTTATGACTCGAAGTAGAAAGAATTCATATGATAATAGACATAAATGACACCTAGAGTTTACAGATGGTGTTTCTGCATTGTTTTCGGTGTATCCTAGAATGGGTCACCATAATATATAGAGATAGGTAACGTTGGTACCTAGGTTCGTTGGTCCTTTCAGTTTTTTGGAGAGAATCTGGTTTGTGGAATACCGATTGGCTCTTCCATAGATATATAGTGATATAAGTTACATTTTTTCACATGCCACAACATTAGTATTATCACTTTAACCCTTACCATGTTATTTATGTGGATGATTCTGAGCATGAGGATGATTCTTTCCTTGAGGATCATATCATATGCGTCTTGGAATTCATGGATAATGTGTTGTAGGTAAAGATCGTGTTATTAGTTCATGCATTGGGGAAACATGGGATTTAGTAGAAACAATCTTGAAAAAGAGAATATAACGTATGGTTTTAGTGGGTTTATGTTTGTGAATTAGATTCTTAGAGATTCTTGGGAGAATAACTCGAGGATTAACTGTTATAATATGGGAAGATAGTAAGACCTTGACTTTTATGGAGATTTACTTAGAATGCATTGAAGTAATAATTTTTCCTTGACTGGGGAATTTTTTTTGGGTTTTACCCATGGGTATGTTTGGAATAACAATTGAATATTTGGGAATGATGCGAGGGAGTGCATGTTTGGCACACAATTTTCCCATACCATATACCCCATCACAAAAATGGTGCTATCCATAATAGAGGATATTCGAAGGACTGGTGAAAATATTGTTAAACTCTTCACCCTATTTTGAGAAACCATGTACCCCATAGAAAATGAACATGGTCAAGGTGCGTGATTCATGAAATTTTCATCCATACCCAAAAACCTTGCATATTTTTTTAATTATGTTGAAAAAAAGATTTAAAAATAACAAAACCCTCGAAACTCCACCAAATTGACCCTATGTTATGGAAATTCATTTTATCTCATTTTACTGTATGTTAGATTGATTCTAATCCCTCCTAACAGCTACTAGTGGTTAGTATATGGTAATATTGATGATCTGTACCTTCCTGGTAGGAGGATCTACCCCATATGGTTTTTTCCTTCTCTCTCATATCCTAAAATCATTTAGAAGGATATTATCAATTGTTTTTTGGGATCTATATCTAGATTTTAGGATCAATATCTAAGTTTCTATTCTTGATTGGTTGATCACGGATATTAGATTTCTGTTCTATACAAGTTTCTTCACTGTAGTTCTATTTAAAAATGGGGATTTCTATAAGGCCTCGGCCTTAAAACACACTTAATCTTGAGTTATTATAAGATTACACATTGAGGATCATTTCCGGTTTAGAGTTTTAGAGAATTAGATCATGAAACATGCATTGCATTCCACATTTAAACAATGTGGTTACACAAAATACAGTATTCATTCTTCCCATCAACGGAAACATATTTAAAATAAAACATTGATTCTTTTTTTGACACATCCTTGACACTATCATCACATCATGTACCTTTCACTTGACCTATGAAAAACATTTCAAAAACATGGGATGAGCATAAAAAGCTTAGTAAGGGTTATAAAAATATGGAAAGGAAACATGAGTTTATATATACATAAGAATGAAATCATACGTTACCCATAAAACAAAGGCACTTTAACATACCTCATAAAATCATGAATAAATCATAGAAATCATAAGACATAAAGGTAACTTGAGGAATTCATAACATTCTTACGTAGGGAGTAACCCTCTTGGTTACGTTTGGAACGCCCACCACATTATATTACCTAAATCTCTTCAGAGAAACCTTAACATTTCACTCCTTCGCGTTACCCAATGCATTGGAGAGCTATATCGGGCTCACCTGCCCTTAGTTTATCATGGAACCACCCGTTTTCATAACAATACCCAAGTACCATAACACAAACGTATCACATAAAACATGCATAAAGGAATCATAACATTTCCACATTTCAATCACAATATAACATTTTAGGATATTGAAATAATGAATCCATTCAAAAAGAAACCATTTCCAAAACCATTTAAAACATTTAATATAGTGATTTTTGAATCAATGTGTCCCATACCACCTTGAAGCTTTAAAAAAATTTAAACCATTAATATCCATATAAATAAATCTTTAAAACCATTTTGAAATCATGGATATTAATAAGAACAAATCATTAAAACATTTAAAGCGATATTTTGGTTAAAGGGTTTTTACCAAAATTATAGACATTTGAATACATTAATTGAGGAATAACATTTAGTCAAAATTATATAATATCATGAGAATAAATGGATTCATGATATAATATTCCAAAGGACAGTATATACACCATATAAGAGTAAATTGGTGAATAACAACAATGAAGTCTCAATAGAAATGTAAAATGTGATGAAATCCCTTATAAAGAAGGTATCCTTAAATTAAGGATAAATCAATCTCAAAATTATGTGTGAAAAATATAAATACACCCAAAATAAGTGGATATTAAGTTTAAAACAATAAATGGTCATTCACACATTTTCAAAGGATGACATATTCTATAACTACATGTTGAACCCAAAGAAATCGAAATTGGGTTAAAAAGTTCCCTTGGTAAAATTCGACAGCCTAATGACATCACTTCAAAATTCATAAAATGAGTTGATGAAGGATAAAAAGGGTATATTATCACATGGACATAAAATTTACATCAATAATGATATAATAGAACATATCCCAACATAAAAGTATGTGAATGAAAAGACATAACAAAATAAGTCTTTTAAAAAGAGGAGGGTGAAAGATCCCCTTACCGAGTTGGGTAACTCTCGAAACGTACACCCCATGGAAGAAGGGTCATACAATGAAGATGTGAATACCCATAAATGATATTATACTAATAAAAGTGTATAATAATGTCCAGTACATACACAAATCAAAGGAAATAGTGGCAAACGTATCATAAATGTCATGAGAATAAGAGTGCGATGGAAAATCCCTTACGAAAATTCGGAAGGCTAACAGCGCCACATAAAACTTCCAAAAATGGATTTATGAGATCAAATAGGGTCTCTCATAATATGACCATAAAAATTACAGTATGAGGAATATAAAATAACATCCCCAAACATAAGAAATATGATTTTAAAATAAATGAAATAAAAGAGAGTACTTAAAACGAAAGAGAGAGGTTAGATCTCTTACGAAATTTCGGCAGCCTAACGGCGCCACTCAAAACTTCCAAAATGGATTGATGATAGGAAATTGGGTCTCTCATAAAATTAACATAATAATTTCTGCAGGAGTAATATAAAATTACATCCCAATCATATGAAAGATGAGCTTAAAAGGAATGACATAAAAGAGTGTACTTAAAAAGAAAGAGAGGAGTATGATCCCTTACCTCAAGTCCAACTTGTCTTGTTCGTTTCTTTATATTCCTGAATAATAAACTTTGGTCAAATTATATTTTATTAATGACCACCTATAAAGATTATTATTCATTTTATATCACATATTTTAATGTTATAATAATTGGTTAATAATATGAGTTCATATCAGACGTTTTTTTCGATGTTTGGTACATGTGTCAAAAATTGAACTTGTTGGAAAATAATTTTCCATGTAGTTATAGGTACATCATATCTAGAATAGTATTTATGTTTTAAATATCATATATATCCAATATATATCCATTTTATACTATTTCATAGAATTTGGAGATAAAAATTAAAAGCATCGTTCATGGAGACGGTAGGCCGTACGTACGCATGAACGCTACTTTAATATTTTTGTCATATTAATGGAATTAAATCAAAATGAAATATATATATATATGTTATAATTCCAGAATTATATCAATCATTCAGTTGTAATATATTACAGATATATCCAATATATATATGTACTTATAATAGTACATAACATTTTGAGATAAGAAATGAAATGCACCGTTCATGGAGACGGTAAGTCGTACGTACGCATGAACGCTACTTCCATTTCTATTTCATATTTAATGGAATAAAAACATAATGATACATAATAGTATTTTTATTCCAGTATGGTATCATATATAATATCAATAAATATATCCTTTATACGTACCACACATGGTATTAACGAATCAAATCACTTTGAGGAGGCGGTAGTCCGCACTTCCTTAAATAAAGATATCGCGTTTACCCATAATGGAAACCATAAAGGTATGCCATAAATGAAAAATAAAGAAGCTTAAGTAAAACATAAACATATTATATATCATATATAAATATAGTGTCATCTTAATGGCCACCTTTTAAGGTGTTAGAAGAATGTTGAACAATCATCGTTTCGTAAGGCAAAAATTCTCCGTCCACAGAAATAGTATGTTCTTTAACCATTAGATGTAGGTGTGTGTAAGTTTAGCTCTAGTAATTCTTATAAAAACATCCTAGTATATTAAATATACTGGATTTGTTACAATATAAAGGGATAAAAAGAGTTTATGGGGTTGGAGAAGAAAAATAAAACATAAGAACACAAGATAAGACACTACCTTTAAATTGGGTAACTCTTTTTGATTTGAGCTCAAAGGCTTCCTTGGGAAGACTTCTGCCCAAAGTGAGGCTCCGAGGAGTTAGAGAGGGATGTGGAGAGGAAAACTGAGTTGGGGTTGTCTGAGCCAAAGGCTTTGGATGTTTGGGTAAGGTGGTAGAGGTGGGGGCCTTTTATAAGGGGAGAGGATGGGCACTCTTGGAAAGTAATAAAATGTTACTTTATATTAGAATGATTTTAGGATTTTAATGGTCCCACATTGATGTGTTTCGTGGATAAGGTGATAAGGGTTCGAAATCCACCCATCCAATAGGATTTGGACATGTTTAGGTCTTATATTTTACATTATCTTTCCATTTTATTTAAATCGTTAAATAACGAGGCCATCGCTGCATCATCATGACGTCATAAATAATTTAATTTATTTATTGTCTAAAAATTATAAAAAAATACTATGATGTAGAAAATAGTTTTAAATTTCCAATGAATATTTTTAGTCCAAATTATTATTTATGTATACAAAATTAAAAATATTTTACTCAGGTGATAAATTTTTTGTTACATTTAACATTCTTTAAAAAATGAAAAGATAAAAAGTCACTTTCTCACAAAAGTGATTCCATGGGCCCCCCAAGTTTGGCACAAGGAATCCCATTGTCGGCCATGAGACAACCGGTAGCCTTAGGACACATTTTGTGGTCATTTTCTATTATTATGATATTATTTTATTATCTTTAACTACCTGATTACTCATTAATCAAGATAATTAAAGATAATTACCGTCGTTACTATTCATAATGTTCAAAAATAAAAGAGTCTTAATTATATAATTTTTACCTTATGATTAAAAATATTTAATCAATTTTACCAAATTCCAAACACATAAATTGCAATAATTAATTTAAAAATAATTCTTGTTGTCAAAACAATTAGCGGGTTTTTTTGGAACAATATTCATGAAAAGTTTGGCACTTGTTTCTGCCCAATTCCAATGTGAAATTAATCCCAATGACCATAATTGTATTTCATGGTAAAAAAATATTCTAATTACACAGTAAAACAAATTAAAAAGATAATATAACCATATAATTAAATTATATGAAAAAGCAGTTTTGATGTAAAATGCAGTATTTTTCAATATTCATTTAAAAATGAACATTGTCAGAAAAATACCAAAAATTTACCAAAGGTAAATATCAATGTCCCAATCATAAATAAGATGTTTACTTTGAAAAATAGAGATTATAAAATTGTCAAAAGTTTGATTTAAAAATGGTTTTCCATCAAAAGGTAGTAAAACAATCATTTAAAAATACTACTGTATTCGATGCTTAAGATTGGAATCATTTGTATTTTAAGCCTCTAAAATTTATTGGATAAAAGTAAAAACATTTAACAAACATATATAATCGTATTTTAGTTTTTTCTATTCATTCCCGCCAATACAACGGCTTTGTGTTAACTACCATAATATTATTTTATTATTAGAGTGCAACGTACGATTTCAAAGGAACTCGTTGTTGCGTATTGGGTAAGCCATCGAGCATAGAGTTCCATTTAAATTAATATTGACATTTTTTTCCACAAATAGGGATAAATATAAAAATTTCATATTATTTATTTATCTGGGGTGTTACATCCTTCCCCCCTTTTGGGAATTACGTCCTCACAATTTTAAAACTGGGCTTGGAAACATCATTGAAAATACCACATCGGAACAAGAGTCAATAAAACAATCAATTTAAAATAATGAATGTTAATTACAGAGGTCACCCGAGTTAATCCATACTAGGATTCCAAGTATTAAAATATGGACATGGAGGAAAAAACAAAGGGTCATCTTCTGATGGAGAGTGATAGTAAACATGTCTAGGAGAAAGTTAACCATAAGAAAATCACAAACTTGTGATGGGTTAAATTGTATTTGATTCCCCAGTAGGAAAATTTAATAGACAAAATTTTTGTTTTAAGTTACTCTTCATTGAGGAATTTATTTTTGAGCTTAACTAAATCATAATGAAACATACATACTTGTCATGTAGACTTTCAACTTTTACTATATTCCTTATTCAAACTCATAATTTCTCCAAAATATGTGTATTTAAGAAGACTTGTTCACATTAAGAGTACTATAATCAACTTCTTGAGAATCACCTAATCCACATAAGAGAACTATATATTTCCCATGCCTTTAGACAAAATCCAAAACCAAAATTGATAGTATAAGGTCAGATAATCCACAAAAGTATAATCCTTTATGAAAATAAAATCTATTCTTAATCTCCAAAATTTGTCCAAAAACCCAAAGTTCAATAAGGATCATTCGATAATCAATTTGTCCATAAAATTATTCAAAGTAAACCAAACTAAGATTGAAACCCAAATATTTGAAGGATTTGGTCGCATATTCTTCCAAGGTACAAATTAACACCTATCTCCAAATAACATCAGTTACTCTTAAAGTCTCGTATTGAAAATTAATTAACCTAATCACATATCCTCCATGATAGGTTAATAAATTTCCATAGATAACCCAAAATCAGCTTGCTATTAATTCATAAAATCATATAACTAAAAATAATCAGTCAATCTAACCAGGGACTTCACGTAGTCCAGTGGTAGGCATTAAACAACAGTCGCACTTTGGTTGTGGGTTCGATTCCCACAGCTTTGTCCGACGCGACGGGTTGTCAAACGGTCTGCGTGTTGTCCTTTCTCCAAAACTATATAATTCTCAACAAATTCCCCAAAACGAGATAAAATCTTCATAAATAATCATAACATATTTTAACCTCATGTTTATCTCATGCCTTTTATTTTCCATCGTAACATATAATAACCCATAATTACCTCAAAAATAAGGATCAAATAAACCCTAATGGTTACCTTTATAATTATTACCTGAACTTTAACATCGATTGGTCATCTCGTACATGATGCATTACAGTACATACCAAGGTTCAAGTGGA
Organism: Viscum album; assembly: GCA_963277665.1. NCBI lineage: Eukaryota > Viridiplantae > Streptophyta > Magnoliopsida > Santalales > Viscaceae > Viscum > Viscum album. The sequence continues at coordinate 152,687,459 of OY728150.1, forward strand.
TGATCATGACTCCTTGATAGTTTGTTTATAACAACCACGAGTTTCCTCATTGAATACCCCATTTCATCCAGTCTCTTAATCAGAGAACCACCACAGTTTCCTTCAAACCTATTGTCACTTTGGTGCCTGCTAGATCCATCCATTCACTAAAAACAGAACTGTCAGTGTGATTATATCAACAAAACCATCATGTACTAATGATGAAGATAACCACTAAGATATACTTACTCATTCACTTTATCTAAAACTAGGACTCTTTCTGAAATCCTATCCATTATGGTACTGTCACTAATGCTTAGAGAATACCCTAACCTCTAAAGTTATCTAAACAAACCTTTGATACCAACTATAAGGCCCTAGCCTTAAAAATTACTTAATCATGAGTTATTACAATATTACACATTGAGGATCTTTTCAGGTTTAGAGTTTTAGAGAATTAGATCATGAAACATGTATTACATTCCACATTCAAACAATGTGGTTACATAAAAGATAGTATTCATTATTCCCATCAACGAAAACATATTTAAAATAAATCATTGATTCTTTTTTTGACACATCCTTGACACTATCATCACATCATGTACCTTTCCCATGACTTGTGAAAAACATTTCAAAAACTTGGGATGAGTATAAAAAGCTCAGTAAGGGTTATAAAAATATGGAATGGAATCATGAGTTCATATATACATAAGAATGAAATCATACTTTACCCATAAAACATAGGCACTTTAACATACCTCATAAAATCATGAATAAATCATAGAAATCATAATACATAAAGGTAAATTGAGTCATTCATAACTTTCTTACGTAGGGAGTAACCCTCTTGGTTACGTTTGGAATACCCACCACAGTATATTCCCTAAATCTCTTCGGAGAAACCATAACGTTTCACTCCATCGCGTTACCCAATGCCTTGGAGAGCTATATCGGGCTCACCCGCCCTTAGTTTATCACGGAGCCACCCATTTTCATAACAATCCCCAAGAACCATAACATAAACGTATCACATAAAACATGCATAATGGAAACATAACATTTCCACATTTCAATCACAATATAAAATTTTAGGATATTGAAATAATGAATCCATTCAAAAAGAAACCATTTCCAAAAACCATTTAAAACATTTAATAAAGAGATTTTTGAATCATACTGTCCCATACCACCATGAATATTTAAAAAATTTTAAACCAAAAATATCCATCTAAATAAAACCGTAAATCCATTTTTAAAACATGGCTATTAATAAGAACAAATCATGAAAACATTTAAAGCGATATTTTGGTTAAAGGGGTTTTACCAAAATTATAGACACATGAATACAATAATTGAGGAATTACATTTAGTCAGAACTTTATAATATCATGAGAATAAATGGATTCATGATATAATATTCCAAAGGACAGTATATACACCATATAAGAGTGAATTGGTGAATAACAACAATGAAGTTTCAATACAAATGTAAAATGTTATGAAATCCATTATAAAGAAGGTATCCTTAAATTAAGGATAAATCAATCTCAAAATTATGTGTGAAAAATATAAATACACCCAATATAACTGGGTATTAAGTGTAAAACAATAAAAGGACATTCACAAATATTAAAAGCATGACATATTCAATAATTACATGTTGAACCCAAAGAAATCAAAATTGGGTTAAAAAGTTCCCTTGGTGAATTCGAGAGCCTAACGATATCACTTCAAAATTCAGAAAATGAGTTGATGAGAGATAAAAGGGTATCTTATCACTTGGACAGAAAATTTAAATCAATAAGGATATAAAAGAACATATCCCAACATAATAGTATGTGAATTAAAATACATAACAAAAGAAGTCTTTTAAAAAGAGGAGGGTGAAAGATCCCCTTACCGAGTTGGGTAACTTTCGAAACGTACAAACCATGGAAGAAGGGTCTTAAAATGAAGATGTGAATACCCATAAATAAAATTATACTACAAAAGTGTATTATAATGGGAAGTACATACACCACTCAATGGAAAGAGTGGAAAACGTAGCATAAATGTCATGAGAATAAAAGTGTGATGAAAAATCCTTTACGAAAACAGGGCTGGCTAACAGCGCCACTTAAAACATCCAAAAATGGATTTATTAGATCAAATAGGGTCTCTCATAATATGACCATAAAAATTACAGTATTAGGAACATAAAAGAACATCCCCAAACATAATAAATATGATCGTAAAAGAAATGTCCTAAAATAGATTACGTAAAAAGAAAGAGAGAGGTTAGATCTCTTACGAAAATCCAGCAGCCTAACGACGCCACTCAAAACATCAAAATGGATTTATGAGAGGAAATTGGGTCTCTCATCTTATGAAAATAAAAATTATAGTAGGAGTAATATAAAATAACATCCCAATCATAATAAATATGAGCTTAAAAGGAATGACATAAAAGAGTGTACATAAAAAAGAAAGAGAGGAGTAGGATCCCTTAGCTCAAGTCCAACTTGTCTTGTTCGTTTCTTTATAATCCCTACTAATAAACTTTGTTAAATTTATAATTGATTAAGGACCTCCTATAAAAATTATTTTTCAGTTAACATCAAATATTTTAATGTTATAAAAATTGGTTAATAATATGAGTTCATATCAGATGTTTTTGTCGATGTTTGGTACATGAGTCAAAAATTGAACTTGTTGGAAAATAATTTTCCATGTAGTCATAGGTACATCATATCTAGAATTGTATTTATGTTTTAAATATCATATATATCCAGTATATATCCATTTTATACTATTCCATTGCATTTGTAGAAAAAAATTAAAAGCACCGTTCATGGAGACGGTAGGCCGTACGTACGCATGAACACTACTTTAATTTTTTGTCATATTAATGGAATTAAAACAAAATGAAAGATATATATATATATATGTAATAATTCCAGAATGATATCCATCATTTAGATGTAATATATTACATATATATCCATTATATATATGTACTTATAATAGTACATAACATTTTGACATAAAAAATGAAATGTACCATTCATGGAGACGGTACGCCGTACGTACGTATGAACGCTACTTCCATTTCTATTTCATATTTAATGGAATTTAAAAATAATGATACATAATGATATTTTAATTCCATTATGGTATCATATATAATATCATTAAATATATCCTTCATATGTACCACATATGGTATTAACGAATCAAATCACTTTGAGGGGGAAATAGTCCGCACTTCCTTAAATGAAGATATCGTGTTTACCCATAATGGAAAACATAGAGGCATGCCATAAATGAGAAATAAAGAAGCTTAATTAAAACATAAACATACTATATATCATATATAAATATTTTGTCATCTTAATGTCCACCTTTGAAGGTGTTAGAATAATGTTGAACAATCATCGTTTCGTGAGTCAGAAATTTGCCATCCACAGAAACAATATGTTCTTTAAGCATTAGATGTAGGTGTGTGTTAGTGTAGCTCTAATCCTTCTTATGAAAACATCCTAGTATATTTAAGATACTGGATTTGTTACAAAATAAATGAATAAAAAGAGTTTAGGGGGTTGGAGAAGAAAAATAAAACATAAGAACACAAGAGAAGACACTACCTTTAAATTGGGTAACTTCATTTGATTTGAGCTCAAAGGCTTCCTTGGGAAGACTTCTGCCCAACTTGAGGCTTCAAGGAGTTAGAGAGGGATGCGTAGAGGAAAAATGGGCAGGGTTTGGCCGAGCCAAAGGCTTTTGATGTGTGGGTAAGGTGGTAGAGGTGGGGGCGTTTTATAAGGGGAGAGGAGGGGCACTCTTGGAAAGTAAGGAAATGTTACTTTATATTTGAATGAGTTTCGGATTTTAATGGTCCCACATTGATGTGTTTCAGGGATAAGGTGATAAGGGTTCTAAATAAACCCATACAATTGGTTTTTGACATGTGTAGTTCTTATATTTTACATTATCATTCCATTTTATTTAAATAGTTAAATAATGAGGCCATCACTGCATCATCATGATGTCATAAATAATTTAATTTATTTAATGTCTAAAAATTATAAATAAAATACTATGATGTATAAAATATTTTTACCTTTCCAATTATAATTTATAGTCCAAAGTAAAATTTATGTAGACAAAATTAAAAATATTTTACTCAGGTGATATATTCTTTGTTACATTTAACATTCTTTAAAAAATAAAAAGATAAAAATTCACTTTCTCACAAAAGTGATTCCATGGGGCCCCCAAGATTGGAACAAGGCATCCCATGGTCGGCCATGAGACAACCAGTAGCCTTAAGACACATTTCGTGGTCATTTTGTATTATTATGATATTATTTTATTATCTTTAACTACCTGATTACTCATTAATCAAGATAATTAAAGATAATTACTGTCATTACTATTCATAATGTTCAAAAATAAAAGAGTATTAATTAAATAATTTGGACGTTCTGATTCCAAATATTTAATCCATTTTACCAAATTCCAAACACATAAATTTCAATTATTAATTTTAAAATAATTTCTGTTGTCAAAACAAATAGCGGGTTTTTTTGAAACAATATTCATGTAAAGTTTGGCACTTGTTTATGCCCAATTCAAAAGTGAAATTAATCCCAATGACCATAATTGTATTACATGGTAAAAATATATTCTAATTACACTTTAACACAAATTAAAAAGATAATATAACCATATAATTAAATTATATGAAAAAGAAGTTTTGATGTAAAATGCAGTATTTTTCACTATTCATTGAAAAATGAACATTGTCAGAAAAATATCAAAAATTAACCCAAGGTAAATATCAATGTCCCAATCATAAATAATATGTTTATTTTGAAAAATAGAGCTTATAAAATTGTCAAAATTTTGATTTAAAAATGGTTTTCCATCAAAAGGTAGTAAAACAATATTTTAAAAATACTAGTATATTCAATGCTTAAGATTGGATTCATTTGTATTTTAAGCCTCTAAAATTTATTGGATAAAAGTAAAAACATTTAACAAACATATATAATCATATTTTAGTTATTTCTATTCATTCCAGCCAATACGACGGCTTTGTGTTAACTACCATAATATTATTTCATTTTTAGAGTGCAACGTAAGATTTAAAAGGTACTCGTTGTTGCGTATTGGGTAAGCCATTGAGCATTGTGTTCCATTTAAATTAACATTGACATTTTTTCCAAAAATAGGGATAAATATAATAATGTCATATTATTTATTTACCTGGGGTGTTACAATTTCCATTAATGAGTGTTTTTCAATGAATTGAGTTAGCTGGTATTTTATTCAAATCCAAACATTTTAATATAAATTATTTATGGGTAATTGTAGAATTTTTATTTAAATACTAACTATTGAGTTTCTTAAAATAAAAATTACTATGGGAATTTTTGTAACCAGTTAATTTTTGAATTAATTGAGGGATTCAATTAGAGTAATTATTTTTTTAATTAATTATTGTTATACAATGGTACATGTAATATATGTGATTGATTGACATATGTGCGGGTGACAAGGGCCGATTCTCCAAATATCCTAATGTGATGGAATTTTATACATGTGTTGTACCTGTATCGACACTCCAAATACACATAGTTTCATAGTCATTACATTATATGACCTAATTCATTCATTAAAATTTTATTTGATGTGGAATGATACTCTATATACCCATCATGTGTTATAAAGGGGAAAATGTTTCGAAATAATCATGGGGTACTAAACGTGATGATCTATGCCCAAAATGATGGCATTCAACTACATATTAATTAGTCATGTTATAATTTTAAATTAAATATATAATGGATGCCATTATTTATAATGAATTATTGATTAAATATATGATATGGGTCATACTCTGGAATGGGATAAATTTGGTACAATGGTTTGGGTTTCATAGGGAACATGGTGGTTTATGTGGTTAACTAATGGATAATTTAATAAATGTAACGTGTTTAACGTATTAATTTTATTTTATATTTTATAGAACTGTGTACAATATTTTAATATATTTGTTTTAGAAAACAATGGTGGTTTCATTATATGGTTTACTCACATCTATATCAGGATGCCTAATCAGTACCTGGATAGACATAAAGATTACAGGGAAAGCTAATAGAAAAGTAATTGTGTTAGATGAAATAAATGGGATGGATCATGGACAAGGAAATGAAATGTGATTTAGGATCCTCTTGGGGGTTGTTAGTGTGTTTACTTCGGGAATTTATTTTTGACACCTATAATCTAATTTGGCATGGCATATCTAGTGTTTAGTTTTGATATGTTATCCCTAGTTTTTTATATCGTGGTACTTTTTTTGTTTTTTAATTGGTTTTATATTTGTTTATTCTTATTTAGTTCCTCTACTGTGTAACTTTGATAAATAGGTAATATATTTCCCATGGTCGTTATTGACCAACGCGACTACTCTGCAGCCTCTGGTGTGTGGGGAGGTGTTCTTGAGGTCACGTATCAGTTTGACTATGGGCACCAGTGTGTGGCACCTAGTTCAAGATGTTACACCATAGCTACATAAAATTGATGTTTGTGTTTACCATTGATCAAAATATGAGATTGCAAATATGTGTACCATAAATATAATTAAATTTAAATATATTTTACATAATTATTTTTTATACATTCATGATTATGATTTGATTGATGGAGATAACATATGAAATATTTTGGAAAGAACATAGTTAAAATGAATACCAATTATTTGGGAAACCGTATTTATTATTTCCTCTTAAGGGTCCATTGAATAAAATTTTATGATGTAAATCACCTAAATTACTTGTATAGCGGTGTTTATAAGAGATTTGTCAAATGTTGGTTAAAGATAAATAGTTGAAGAATGTGTGAAGAACATATGATTATAGGTTCCCATTTATAAGTAAGAGGAGGGAAAATATTTTAATTTTTCAATACAATGAAATTATATAATTCAACTTTATTGTCATTTGGATAAAAATTGACTCTAATGAAAATATAGAATGGGATAGGTTTGAATGAAATTAATATATTAGAATCAATAAATGGTTTGATAATATTTTTTCCATTATATCTTATGTTAAAAACTTCTTTAATCTTTTTAACCATTACCATAGTAATGAATCTTTTACCACAATTAATATTCATTATGAATAATATTAAAGTTGAACTACTTTCCAACATCGATATGACTATTTCAATATTTAAAACCATTTTAAAAAATTCAACTTTTAAATGTGTATGAACATTGTTAAAAAAATCCCATAAAATATAAATAAATTTAATTTTAGAGAACATATATTTTCACAAATAAAATACCATTATAAAATAATTTTCATAGTAATAACCATTATATAAATATAACTTTCCTTCATTTAATATATAATCATACATTGAAATCCTTAATCAATAGAGATTATTTGAATTTATTAAAATTTAAATACATTATCTACCTAAAATATCCTTGTGAAAAATCATCTTTTATACCATAAAATGATTTGATATTATTTCGATAAATTTGAATAATAATATTTGTTTTATTTTTTATTTTTTATCAATATATTTCATAAAAATTTAAATTTAATTACAATTATTGATTTATATTTTATATAGCATTAAATTTTCAATAAAAAGTTACACATTAAAATTGATGTATTTTTTATCATTTCAAATTAATTACACATTTTACATGAATTATTAATTACATTTGTATTAAAGAATTATTTTATTCATATATGTCATAATTTAGTATTTCTTATTCATACATTCTAACTTAACAACTAGGTTGTATATAATATATTATTTCAATCATTATTTTTTGAAAGACTCTTGGAATATCCGGAGGACATATTTGGAGTTACAATATATACAAATGAGTAGGTGAAACATACCATTTACACCACCACTACTGCAACCAGGAGTGAACCGGTTCACAACCTATTTATAAAATCTACTATATCTACCATCTATTATATATATAATTCTTGTAATGAGATGGTTTTAGTTATTTATAATCATTCCATTCATGTGTAAATGATATCCTTGCATAGGGATTTCATTGTGGATTCCATGATATAGATAGGTATGATAAAAATATAATCTCTATAATGAATGTTATATGAATGTTGGGTGATAATGGTTGGACCGAAAAAACCAATGGTCTACAAATCCATTGCATTGATTACCCCAAATTATCCTCCAATATAGGTGAATATTGATGGTGCTTCCAATAGAATCCCACGACCATTTGTTTGTTTTGGTGTCTTTTAGACAAAGAGAGTCTTAGTCAAAGGGTTCACTTACTATCACATTAAAAGTGGAATAGAATATGATGTTAAATTATTTTCCATGGCTAATTAAATTTAATATATTATTTTCATGAACGAAATTATATTTGTAAAGAATCAGATACTATAGTGGGGGTTGATTCAATAAATGCAAGACTCAAAAATGTCACATGGAAAGTGCTCCCTTAATGGACATATTTTCTTCAAGTATCGATTCATCTCAACTAGGTTGTCTCACAGATATACATGAAATCAGATAAGGTTTCATATTCCCTATAAAAATAAAAATTACGAAAATTAACTCATTGTTGTGCATTCATGTATCAAATTTTTCTACATCCATCGGTGATGCCGAAATCACGTGTGGGGATCACTCTCTCATTTGTAAAACCCCTTAAAATCATGGATCTATCTAATCTATATTCCCTTCAATAAAATTTAGTATCATGATTTCTCGGATCATGACACTTATTGAGTATTCTAAATTATCAGTGTCATATAATTTTACTAGGAAAAAATATAATAATTAATACATGATAATCATTTTTTAGGAGTTGATATAGGAGACATGATAATTTCAATTCAAGGACTTAGTGAATCCGCAATATGTTTTGTGACCTAATAGATATGGTCGTGATCCATTAATTTCACATTGATGATGAAACTTTTATAGGGAATTGTTCACTATGGTGGAAAAATATAATTACATAATAAAGACTATTAGGGAGGGTTTTTCATTCCTATAAATGGTATATTATTGATGGATATGTCCTTTAATGATCATTTATACTACTATGAAATAATTTCCATTAATTCCCAAAATTTACTCTTATTTTGGATTAAAAAATAGCTTCAATGCATTATTCAAAGGCCTGTTCATATATTTTATAGAGTCATATAATTTTGGGGATTCGCGTCTATATTTTTTGACACATCTTCTTGAAGTTAGGGGTTCAATGGACTTTATATTTGTAATTGGAGTTGTGTACTCGGTTAATTGACAGAATCTACTCTTCACCCCTTTATCCTCTCTGTTGGGTATTTGATATAGTCACATATATGAAAAAAGGTGTGGCACGGTATAGTTATTTTCAATGTCAAGGGTGTGTTATATAGTGGTTCTATACAGGTCAAATATAGTTCCAAAATTAACTACTTATACCTCATTCGCTAATGAATAAGGAACAATTAGTGAATTGATGAACTATTTATTGATGATGACCTGAGAAATTTGGCACATGATGAATGGAAACCCAGTTGCATTTCACCATAGAAAAGTATTTTATTTTAGTGATGAATTTTTTAATACTTAATTTTCTCAAATTAATGATCGAAAATATTCAGCTCTTTAATCATTTGATCTGATTTACAAGAAGAGGATAATATTATGTAGTATATAAAACATTTATAAGAAATAGGATCATCAAACATGGTATGATTTATGGATAAATTGGCTACTTTTATTGGGCACATCATATGATTTTTCTAATATGTTGATTCATATATTGTTTGATATATATTTTCTAATGAGGGAATAGGTAATTACTTACAAATAAGAGGGGAAATATCATCAATAATTATTATGTACCTTGTTGAGTCACATAGATAATATCACCCTCATTCCCAATTTATGCATTGAATTCTTTTTATATAAAGGGAGATAATTTTTTATAGAAACATGTAACATGTGATATAGCATGAAAATATGTTTAAATTGAGGTGGTAATTTTTGGATAGGTGTGTTATTCCATTTTATGAAGGCTAGGTGTGTATTACCAAGAACATAGAATTACTAAGATGGTTATATGCATGATCTATTAGGAAATTTGATATGGGAATCATGATCAGAGTGTGACGTGTTGAGTGAAATTTCATAAATAGTGGATTTTATTACCTATATATTTTCTTTACAAATCTAATTATTTTATCCTATAATTTTATTTCTATTTCCGTCATCATTTATACTGATATACATATGGGTAGGATCTCTTCAGTTGATGTTGTTTAATTTAATAATATGTTGATCTTCTCCAAAACTAGTATGTTATGTGTCCTAGGTAGTGTAACCACCCATGATTTTATAATTATATTAAATAAATTAAACCACATTTATATTATTTGGTAAATGAAACTTGGATAATTTAAAATATGAATAATTTGTACAATATTGTATATGACATGCAACAACGACATTAAATGACTAATGAAAAATATTATATTAAAATGAACATGATAACATATCCCTTGCATTTGTGAGTACGAATAATATTAACCAAATTCATAAATATATATTTATATTTATACATATATGGTTACTAATAAATAATAATTTATTGATTAATTATTAGTAAAGAGTCACTAAATTTATATGTAATGTCATTTGATGCTTTAGAATAATTTTTCATAAAAAATGTGTTAATTTATCATTTTATATTTGTAAATTATAATTTATTTATACCAATTTAATTGATTTTATGTTATTGAAATAATTTCATTTTTTAAATAACCATATATAAAGTATATTAGGGTGGAATATTCAGATTTTTCTAAAAAGGATGACTTTTTTTGTGAATAATAAAAAATAATGAATTTTTATATATTGTGATTTATTTTCATTTAACTAAGTCCAAATATAATTTTAATTTCATTTGAATGTAAAAAAATTATTATTTAGTTATACATATAAAAATTAATTATTTTTTAATCTTATTTATATGCCATTCTGGTATAATTTTATGTGTATACTTGAAAAAAGATTTTCCTAAAAATTGTTTTAATGTTTATAATGTTACTCCATTATAATAATAAAAAATAACAAAAAATAAGGAATTATGTAAATTAAATATATATAATAAATAACTATATATATATGTATACAAATCCATATAATGATCATTAATAGTCATATCATTAGTCAAAGATCATGTGAAGCTTGAGAAATGCATTTCTTGACAAACCATATTTCGACACAAATTAAAGGTTATTTTAAAATTAGATTATAAAAATTATATGAATTTAATTTCATAAAATATATATAATTTATTTTCATGATTATTAATATATAATAATAATACTATATTAATTTTTTCATTATTATTATTAAATAAATTAAAAAAAATTACCATTATTAATGTTAAAATGAGTTTGTATGCATCACATGCACCTATATTAAAATTAATTTTTCAGACATAAATAATTTTTATATGATAAATTTTATTTCATATATATTATATGTTGGTAATAATTATCTGAAATTTTTAATTCTCAATTTACTCTTAAAGGTATAAATTACCAAGGTAAATAATAGGAGACTTATTAATGTGGTAAAATTAAAATTGTACATGAAAGGAAGCATAGATGTTAAGGATAAAATTTCATAAAACATGTGTTTTTATATAGATTAGAGGTTTTTTCTGACCATATAATCCCTCCATTTCTTTAATTATATATTTTTTAGTCTCATGGGGTGAGATTGACATTTTATTATTGAATTATGTTGGGTATTTACAAAAAATCCACTTCTCCTACAAAATAAAATTTAACTACCTCACCTCACATCCTCACACATATCTAAAAATTTGGATCTAGAAAATAATGAATAATTCTATCCAAATCACCGTTATTCCCATTCTATTTATTATGGTGTTCTTAATATAGATACCTTAGTGTCATTAAAAGTAGATCTAAAAGTTGTTTCTCTAAGAGAAGGTAATCATCATAACAATACACATTATTTATATTTATTCTTTTAAAAGATTATATTATTTATTGAAAATTTATATATAATGAAACAAATATCTCTAAAAAACTATTATTTTATTATGTTAATGTACAAACCTATATCAACTCCTCTTTCATAAAATTGGAAATAGAATCATCGATCATGGGTATGTTGGACTAAAAATTCTCAAAATGATGAAAATCCTTTACCGTTATCACATATAATGGATGAATATAATGAATTATTTATGGTATAAATATATCTAATAATAATTATATAATTATTGTTGGGAAAAAATCCCTCAAGTTAACAATGAAGTATCTTTGGGTTAATTGTGTTTGTTGACAATGCTGGTTTCCATGAAGAAATTGTCGTGTTCCAGAGAAGTTGTTGACAATCCATTTTGACAAAGGAAAATGACAAAGTAATGGATGATCTGGAGGCTGTACTAAAAGATTAGTACAAGGTGGCACTGTTTTCTAGTGGATGCCAAATTTTTTGGGTCCAAAATTTGGAATTTTGTGAGCATCGCGAAAATAGGATTTCCATGAAGATCATAATTTAATATGGAAAAGGCATGACTTTCACGAAGATAGGATTCATGGTTTGCAAATCGCGAGACCATAAAAATGGAGGCGGTGAGTCTTCACGATTACGTCATGCTTCGCGAAAGACAGAGGCTGAAGCGCATCGCGGCGGTGAAGGGCTTTTCGAGGGAGCTTCGCGGCGAAGGCGTGGAGGTATGTTGACGGTGATGCTTCGCGATAAAGTCAAGATCCGCGAACGGAAAATTGCCGTGGTGCTTCGCGATTTGGACAGAATTCCGGAGGAAACTTTGGAACTTCACGATTTGAGAAGACGTGGAATTGACTTCACCCAGAAAGTACGAGGGTCGATGGAATCACCTATAAATAGAGGTCGACCCCCTCGAGAGAAGAAGAGAGAATTTTCAGAGAAAATCCTTTGCTCTCGATTTGCGAAGGTGGTTCGCGGAGCCAGTGTGCTTCGCGAAAGAGGAGCTTCGCGGCGGATATTGTAGCTCCACAAAACCTGTGAGCTCCTCGTTGGCTTAGTAAACTTCGCGAGGGAGGTTGCTTTGCGACGGCTTGAGCTTCGTGAAAGTGCTTCGTGAAAGTGCTTTGCGAAAAGGCATGAGCTTCATAAAGGCTTGATTGAGCTTCGTGAAATTGGGAGCTTCGCGAAGTAGAGTGCTTTGCGAAGGTGTTTCCAAAAGGAATTGCCCAGTGTTCAGAGGCAAAGAGGTATTCATCGGTGAATGAAATTTGGACATTAATAGAGCATCCATCATCCGTTATGGATGCATGAATTCATGCAAATGAAGAGACCTACATGTCTATTAACTGTGAGTGGATTCCCTTCATAGAGCAGTGATCTTAGGAAGATGAAGAAGGTGATCCTCTCCACCGGCAGTGAGCCAGAGAGAGAGAAACATGGAGTGACCCTTGGGAAAGTAGTGAGCTGACCCTAAACATTGTAAGGACAGTGAGCCTTGGCATATAAGTGATCTATCCCGAACCATTGTATCCACAGCTAGTGAAGTATAGTGGAATTTGGTACGACCGACAACCTGTCGGCATATGATCCTTGGACGTAGCCCTTAGCGGTGAACCAAGTAAAATTGTTGTGTCCTGTGCTTTCTTTACTTTCTGTTTATATTGTGTAACAGGAAAAGAGAGAAGATTGTTTTTCTTAACAGCGAAACAAGATCAGAACAGGCTTTAATTTTAAATTAGTCATACCCTGATTCACCCCCCCTCTCAGGGTATTCAGCCTTGTGGACTTAAAAATTATACATATAATGCATTCTCATTACATCTACCTTATTACATATCATTACATTTAATAGATGTTAACATAAATCATGTGTATGGAGGAGTACCACCTCACAAAGCTACGTGATTCGTTTTACACAATCATTTTACAAGATAGGTAACAAGGATATATTTAATGAATATATGAGATATATAATAAATGATATTTATTATTTAAAAGTTTATATATCTCACAATTTCATACCCTTCCATTAACTACAAAATGATAGTTTCTCTAATCCATAGTTATGAACTATTGTCTTCATGAAAAAATGTGATCCAATCATAATGATCAAATTTTAATAATGATAAAAACAGTACATAATAAATAAAAATTATATTTATAACATTAATATAATTTTTAGTTGATATAAATATATAATATTGTCATCTAATATAAATTACATTCCCAAAAATGAATGTATATGCAATATTGTTAACAACTGAAACAATAATAATAATTCAAGAATAATAATGAACTTGTGATAATATGTTATAAAAGGACCATATGAAAGGGTCTAAATATATATAGCAATACCCATAGCATATTTTTGAATTACATGGTTCTTGAAGGAGTCTTGGAGAGTGTTTGGAAGTGTTTGGATTCCAAACTATGTTAGTTGGGACGATTCATGACATATAAGGGTTTCACATTGTGATTGTCTGTTACACAACATTGGTGAGAGTAAAGTTCATTGTTAGTAAAAATGGCTTCATGAATCCATCAAATATGTGTCTATATAATCTATGTAGAGTAGTTTTTTATGTGAGAGATTAGATATGTGAATCCTCTATATGGGTTGATTGACTCTGTGAATTGTGTACATGACCAAATCAGCTATGTGAATTGGCTACATGAGTGATAAGCTATGTGAATCATCTATATGGATGGATCAGCTTTATGAATCAGTGACGTGGATGAATCATCTATATGAATTTTGAGTGTGATAGATAATCATTTTGTGAAACTGTAATGATGACAGATTAACAATGTGATAAATCAAAATTAAGAATGAATAGTTGTGTGAGTGACTATCAACATAAATTGGCTACTTGAAAATGGCTCTGTGGTGATTTCGAACTTGATGTGTTTTTGCTCTTTATGAAATCAGGAACCTATATATTTTCACTAGTTTATGAAAAATTCAATGTGGATATTATGGTGTCATAAATCAAGGGACTTCAATTGATTATTCAACATGTTTAATTATGACCATTATTTTTTAAAATGGAAAAGGATATAAACAATTATATCAATGTGGAATTTAATGACATCCAAAATAGTTGGAGTTAAATCATTATGGATATAAAAATTCATATCTTCCTATATATCAACTCAAAAAGAAGGTCTATCACTTGGTTTACTACCTTCTTGACTTATCTCAGTAAGGTATATTCAAAAGACACTATTTGGAGTCAAGGAATCCTCCTACCATCAGATCTTGTTTCCCCCAGTACTGATTCCTTCTTGAATGTTCCTCCCGTTTTTGATATATCACATCGTGTGAAGATTCATCCAGGTTGGCAATCTGTTTCATCATATATTTAATTATGCTAAACCATACTGTTTACATGGGTTTTATCTATAGGTAAAAATGGAATTCATCTAATTATTATTAAGGAAGTTTAAAAATAAAATATAATGTTATCTTCTTTGGTCACATTATACCTTGATAAAAATCGTCCACTTATTTTTATAAATAGTTTGTGATATATGATATTAATATTTATAAGGTTATTATTATTTTTTAGACATTTTGTATTGATTGATCTTGGTAAATAATTAAAATATCAATATAATTCATAAATAATTGTCCAGAGTAAAAAAAGTCATGTCTAGGGAATCCAATGATTGTTGTAATTTGATAACGATCAAATTTATGCATGTTTTTTTATCTAAGTGAATTTTTAATTATATGTTTTCATGGAATTCAATAAATAAGTGAAGTATATTAATTATTGTTGATGAAAAAAATTATACAAATGTTAAGAAAATATAATTACAATTTTTTAAACTGGAATTTATACTTCGTATCATGATTCAATTGATTTTTTAATTAATTGTCATTCATATTATGTCATGTGGTCTTAGGTTTTCACATTTTAGAACCTAAAAATAATTAAACATTTAATTCCAGATAGAAGCATTCTAGGTTTTGATAAAGAGAAGAAACAGTGCCTTATTTTTCAATCTTCTTGAGAATGCATAGAGCCTATAGTTATATCTATGAGACCTCATTTTCATTTGAAGGACTGATGCCTTTTTAGGGCATAAACCACCCTATTATGTATGTTTGATTCCTTCATTTTTATTTTTTCTAGGTGTTATATTTTCTCTGGGACTTGATATAATGATGGGATGATAGAGCTTTATATGGGTATTGTGATGGGGAAGGAAAGCCCAGTTGTGTTACAAGCCTTATATGAATTATTCAAGTATGGATGATGTAATATGGTATGGGGAAGTCTGGATAATGTGGCATTAGTTGACCATTATAATGGTGATACACATCAATATATATATATGTGGTTTTCCATGATGGATCAATTGATATTGGAATGGTTTGAAGTTTGGATGACCTATTAATGTGATAAATTGGATTGTTTTCTTAATATGAATCTTTTTAATGGATCATCTCTAGGTTTCGTGTTTTATATTTATTCCATTGATGGTTTCTTGAAAAAGATGGGTGTAATTGGTTTCATGTTTACTCTTGGTGTAAGAATAGTATGGATTTCCTAGAGTGCATTGACAAATGAATAATATTAGTAGTGATAAATAATTAAAATAACCCATGTGGTTGGTTGTGACGGATTAGAAATATTGAAAAGATATAAATCATGAGAAATTACAGACTTAGTTAAGAATATAACTTGAGTGTATGAACATGGATTGGTGTTAAATGGATTCATTACTAAAATGTAATGGTAAATATAGATCAATGAATTTAATTTATCTCTTTAAATGAATCTATTATTATTGGATATCTAGTACAAAGTAGGGTTAGTTGATTGAACAAAAGACCATTGCTGTGATTGATCTTAGGAATAGGTTTTCTTAGGTGTAGATGTGAGATATTTTATATCCTATACATATTATTTTATTTCTAATTCCACCTATCACAAGTCAGTTATGGTTTTTTCCAACTAGTGGACTTTGGTATGGTGTTATACTTTTGGTTGGACGATGGACGGAGGAGTACACCCTATAGATTCACTCTCTTTTCTGGTAGTTACGTATACTAGTTTGAATGGTTTTTAGTATTCCCATATATGTGTTTATACTGATGTTATGGATTTTGGTACTTTAAAAATAAATATTTCTAGATAAAATATCCAATTATTATTATTGGTATGCTCTTTATAGGTTGTGAAAGATTGAGTTACATTACTCGATGTATGGAATGTGATGTCTTGAGGTATAATGACTGACGTATGATACACATCATTTGATCTATGGTGACTTCTAAAAACTTCTATATTACTATATAGAGTTTTAATATAGGATAATGTGATCATGTGATAAATGATGTTCATGTTTTTATTCCCTACATAGGTATCTTCAGACTAGCTTATTTTGGAGGGAAATGGAAGAAGATTTACTGCATTGGGGAAGGTTGGAAAAAGTGGGAAAATAGTAAAAAATTTACCTTTGATGTTTCATTATTATATTATACACTCTCATTTATGGGATAATTCTTGAGATTAATCCATGGTGTGGTTAGAAAGATAACATTATTATTTTGATGATGAGTTATTTTTATTATTGTTCGAATTGCATTAGCATGTTGTGTTTATCAATTGTATGAGCATCATTAGGGAGGATCATAATGAATATATTATTATGAAAAAACCAAATATATTTAAACTATTTTTAGATCACTAGGAGATGTATGTAAAATAGGATAGATATGACTGGATCATGGTTCTCTTCGATATTATTGTGTTTTTTGGTGACTGTCAACTTTTAAATTTTGTTATTGTAGTTCATTTTCTGTTGTTCTAGTAATGTGTGGCACGTCTTATATGAACTTGGGATATATATATATATATATTCATTTCATCATTTGATGAATGGTTTATGGATATTTTCTCTCTCTTATACATGATATCATTGAGGATAATTCCCCTCATTGTATGATTATTATACCCTTTGGGGTAGTCACCAACCCATGGCCTATTAGAGGTAGAACTCAGGCAGTCATTGTCTCCCTTCTCTCATTGTTGAAAAAGTAGGGGTACTATTACGATAAAGGTTAATGAACTTTTTTCCATAGAGGTTTAGGTTGAATAATTGGATGGGTTTTTGAGTTTGTAATAGGTGAGGTTACATGGGTTGGTAGGGAAACTATGTCATGTATGTTTAGTGAGTGATGAAAACATGGGCTACCATATATGAAATGAGTGTGTACGTATACTAGTGATATAATGAATAAACTATTAATTATAATGAGCCTACTATGTGATACTAGTTACAGTGTATATACCTTGGAGAGGATCATACATAATTATTTTTTTCTCTCTAATTGAAATGGGTAGACATTGGGATATATTAAAAGACAAACAATATAATAACATAACTACTAAATTAATTTAATGTATTTAATATTCAAGGTATAAGATTATAATAGTATATTAATTTATAGTAATCTCTCTAGGTATAAATCCTCATCATTTACACATGAAATATTTTTAGAAGGATATTACATAATATCATTACAAAGTCGAGATCGAAGAAAACATTACATGGAGGAGTACACTCTCTGAGTTTAAATAACATAGCCTACAAAATTAGTATAATTCATTTTAAAACACAGAAATAGAAGAATATTTGGAGTATGTTATGATATCTTTTATTTTTATTTGTGCATGGAAGGTAACATAGTTTGCTTCCTATTGAATGTGTTAAGTGGAGCTGTGAGGTAGTGACGATTCAGGTTTCTCAGTGATTGTGAGGAGTCTCCATTATCATGTATAAATTTTATAGAATAGTTATTGGTAAATATTATTTCATTGTTTTTAAAAGAATCCAGTCACCAGGAAATAATTACCCTCTAACTGGATAGTTATATGATTTGTGATTTTGGTATTTGTTTACATAACATAGTCCGATATTGTTTAGACTTGTTTTCTGATGAGGAGGCTAATGAATGGATGTTCTAATAGGATTTTAATCTATAGAATGAACATACAGACACCCTATATATATTAAATACATATATCGAGGTGATGGAGAGAGAATGGGTTATTTATTTCAAAATGACATGAACCAGATCTTCATTAAAGGAGGACTTTAGGATTTCTTAAAAAGCAGAGCTGTGGTCTAGGGTACCTTGATTACATGATAGAATATCTCTCAATCATCTAATGGTATTCCTTATCAATTTTCATTTTTTTATCCATGGGAGAATTATCTAAGAACTATTACAATGTATTAGATGATTTTCTTCCTTTGGGAGGCTGAGTTCACCCTCAACCAGAGTGCCAAACAATTTTATGATGTGTGTATGAATGAGGTGTTCCATTGAGGGATTTTCTTCTATGGTAAGAGCATCAATGTGATATAGTTTTAGACCAATAGAGAGGATATGTTGTACTAATAGAAACACATTTATATGATCCTTATCCAAAGAGTGTAGTATACGATTGTAGGCCTAGTAAACAGTAGGTTCATATAGGCCATGGACAATGTTATAGTTAGGTTCATTCTTTAGAAATTC
The DNA here is from genome assembly GCA_963277665.1 of Viscum album. NCBI lineage: Eukaryota > Viridiplantae > Streptophyta > Magnoliopsida > Santalales > Viscaceae > Viscum > Viscum album. The sequence continues at coordinate 152,707,014 of OY728150.1, forward strand.
CAATTATTAGTGAGTCAACAATCATTTGAGTTACCATTTTCTTGTTTTCTAAATATTATAATTATTCCATTAGTTAATGATTTACAATCTCATTTATATATACATACCTTGTCTAATATATGCAACATGATTTAGATAGGATCATTTTATTCTTGGCAATTGGTACACCTATTAGAGGTAGAGATTATATATATAAATTATATATATAATGTCAGTAATTGTTCGGGCCACACAGATATTTGGGGCCTTATTATGTTTGTGGAATCATCCATATGAAATAGTGCTAAACAAATATGGGATATATTTAGTATAGGATATAATGTATTTATTCATAATGATGGTTTTATAATATTTTATGGACCAGTTGATATTGATCTCATTTAATGTTCCATAGTTAGTGTTTACATTGATTATAGAAGAGTATAATGATGTCATTACTGAAGAGGTTGTTGCATTACCTATAAAGAACCAGTAAAAATGTACATATACATTACGTTTCATTTTCATAATACTCAAAAAAAAAGATTCCCAAACACATTACTCATCTAGTTCCTCTAGAATCATGGAAACATGGACACTGGTACATAAGTGGGATACATTATATACAACTAGGTTCTTGTTGACTCGAACCCTTCTAAGACACATAAGACGTAATACATATCTTCATGTTCTAGAGAAGGAAACATAAAATGGTTGATCATAGATGCTCAGTAATGGTAAAAATGGAGACATTTTAACATAAATAGTAGCATAGGAGTATGAGAATGTGATCAATTCTATTAATGATTATACCATGCATATCAAATATCACAAGCATTATTTATGGAATAAATATTGATTGTACATAAGATATTATTCATAAGTAAATAATGAACATAAGACATTAAATCATAACATAGGAATAACATATGGGATTCTGTAAAGTACACATGTATATAATACAATTTACATTGTAGAAAAGGAATCACTATAAATACAATCTCAGTTTTACGGTGTTGCTAACCATACCATATTTGTAGTCATGGTTTACTCCCATTTCCATATTATTTGAATGAGTTCACTCCTCATACAATATTGATAGTCATGGTCCACTCCCACAACCATCTTAGTAATCATGGGTCACTCCCAATACTATCTTATTCTATCTCATTACAATAAATATGTTCCAAATGAATTGGAGGGTGATATAGGTCCCACACATAACATTATGAAATCATAAATTAAAGTTTCATAAAATCAGAATAAAAAATATCATAACCCGGGAAATTAAATGGATGTTATAAACACAAAATAATATAATAACCGATTCACAATGAAGTAGGTTTAATAATAATTATATCAAAGAATAACACAAGAAAATATTAGGGTTATTTATTAATATAATCCGTGAAATGAAGTGGAATTAATAAACAACATGTTATCCACTCATAATCCAATTATATAAATAATATGAATGGGACCTTTATATAATCTCTTAGAAATTAATTAGTGACACCAATATATGTCATCATATATATAAATTAATTTTGAAATATATTTTAAATACAAAATTCTTGAAGAAGATATCCTTCTTCCATGAAAAATGATTTTTAAATCATAAAACCAACTGAAAAATATTTTCATTAAAAAAAATGTTGAAAAACTATAACATAGTATTGAAAACATTTGGAAACATTATTCCATAAAACACATAATAAATCATGAAAACCATTTCAAAACCATTTTCCAATAAAACATCTAAAAGAATCCTAAATACATTTTGAAACATAATCCCCATTGGAGAAATGTAAAAGAAGGGATATATAAATACACCTAAATATTATAATAATAACTATATAATAAATTAATTAGTAGTATATACATTACACAAATGAAAATAGTGGTGAGCATGGCATGTATCACTCTGATACAAAAAGTAAGATGAAAATCTATTACCATTTGTCTGGGCTCTATTTTTACCCATACAAGATTTAGTTATAATAAATGATTTATTATTATCAATTTTTTATAAGTTTATATTTTTATATCAATTACCATTTTTGGGGTTTTATGACCTTATATTTCATGATCATTAACAATTCTATTTTACGGTTTCACTATGGGTAATATATTTTTTGTTTTCAAATGTGTCTTAATTTTTCACATATTTGTAACTTATACATATATAATGATTTCCATAATATAAAACATGATATAAATAAATTTTAAATTAGATACATTATTATTATAATAATATATAGGGTATAGAATTATGACATGGAATATGTCGTTCACAGAGGCTGTAGGCTGTATATACGCATGAATGTTGTTTCAATTTTATTTTCATATAGGATAAAAGAGAGAAAATGAAATATAAGTATATATATTGTTAATACAGAAGAACTATTATATCATATATATCATATAATTTCACTAAGAAAATCCATAATACATTCCATGAAGTGTCTAAATGAATCACATCGCTTTAAGAGGGGCTATAGTCCAAACATAATCAAAAAAAATTATTATATTTCAATAAGATAGAATGAATAAATATATATATTTCCAAATAATTTAAAAATGTTGAATAAATTATAAATATGATAAATATTATATTAAAATAGAGTTTCCATCATAATTTTTTGCATGAGAGGTGTTAAAGGAATAATGAACAATCATTGTTCTGTGAGGTGATAGTTCATTGTATACATAAATAGTATGTTTATAACCAATAAGAAGAAATTGTGTGCATGATTAGGTAGAACTATTAGCATAAAAAATTATTTCTATATTGAGGATATAGTATTTTTTGAATAAAAATGGAATAAGGAGTGTTGAGGTGATGTATAGTCAAAATAAGATAAATGGGTGTGAGGGAGGTTTTTACGTCTTCTATGGGTAACTACCTTTGGTTTTGACCAATGGACTTCCATGGATTGATTTCATCCCAGATAAATGATTCAAGGATAAAGGTATGTATTTTTGGGAGATATTTAGTAATATAATTTTCAAACATTTATATCATAATACATGTGTAGAAGTGGGAGGAGAGGAAGAATTTACAGTGGACGAGGAGTGGAACTCCTAAAATATTTTGGAAACGGGAAACCTCGCCATCGTTTTTGTGAAACGTGATCCAATAATGGTATAATGTTAATAATATGGAATATTGGGTATATTTATGGCCATAAAAGTTCTTTTAGACAAGTATCTAGGTCATATTAGGACTTAAATTTAGGGTTTGGTTCCTTGCTAAGATTAATTTAATATTAATTAAATTCAGAAATATATTTGGTCAAAAACATAGAAGATATTTATTAGATGATATAAATTTTTATAAATAAAAATATGTAATAATTTTTTTAATTCCAATTAATGAGATGAAATAAATTAATTTTAATATAATCTGGTAGACAGGATGACAAATTGGTGTTTTAAAGTAAAAATTTTCAAATGTATTCTTTGTTTTTTAAGCAATTTATATGTGAGATTGAATAAAATGACCATAATTGGATAAATAGATATTTGTTTTCTAATTATAAAGTAAAATAAATTATTATTTTATTTTATACTTATAAATTAATTAGATGAATAAATATGTTTAAGTTAAATTTTAGTACCTTTTACTATGCATTAAAACGTGAAACATTATAAAAAATAAAAAAATTATCCGTAACGAAAATATATGTTTTCTCACTCTAAAATGATTTTTATTATTAAATAAAATAATAATAAAAGTTCTATAATTTTTATTTAACATAGTTTCTCCAACAAATGTAGTAGAAATACCTTAATAAAAATAAAGGTTTTTATGTGTAAAATTTGTTTTGTTCATATATCATTCCCATTAAATCTATTGGATGAATAAAAAAATAGTTTTACTAAATATATAATATATATATTACATTAATATAACTAATTACTTGTAATTAATATGATTTATTAGGATATAATAGCTCTGTGTGTATAAAAATAGCTTTCTATTAAAATATTCCCTTTATATTATATTGGTACGTTATAACTAATGATTTCATTTTATACTTGTGTAAACCATATTTATTCAAGCGTTATTTAGTAAGATTCCTAATATATTACATAATTACTAGGTTACGTATTAATATATAATATTTTAATAATAATATTATTTGGTATAAATCGGTTTTTCATGTACTATATGGAAGGTCAGTGTTGTGTGAAAGGAATTTTTGAGTTAGTGAATTGAAAAAAATAAATTAAAAATATTTCATTTAGAGAAAAGTCCATAAAACTAAGGGTGTAACATTATTCCCCCATAAAATAAATCTCCCCCTCAAAATTCTTTATTCTTCTACAAAAAAATGTGGATACTTATGCTTCACCATATCCTTTGGTTCCCACATTCCATCCTCTAATAAGCGATATCTGTAACGACCCAAACTTTCATTAATAGAAATTTCAATTGATAAAATTAAATGTGTATTATGGTTATATGAAATGTGAACTCCATTGGTTTTATGTTTCTGGATTCAAAAATACCATTATGAATTGTGACAGTTCCGAATATAGTTGTTGAACAGTGATCACATGATTATTATAAATATCGGGCTTTTCCAAATCCAATTTACTCAGTCAATGGAAGCGATGGCCTCATCCAGTATACTTTCCCCATACAAAGTCATTTTTTTGAAGCTTGGAAAGATGTTGGCATCATTGGGATTCTCTCTCGACCAAGCCCAAGCTGACCTTGAACATGTTAAGCTTGAGCACAACTGACTACGAGGGAAGTGGAAGTTAATAGAGATTACCACCCGAGGGATGTTATCCGATCCAACCAAAGAGTCTGTCACCATTACACACCGCACCATTCGATATTATGAGGGTGTTATAAAGGGTTATGTAACAATACCCTAACACTATGACAATGTACATTATTTTTGTGTAAATAATGAGCATTAATTTTATTATTGTTACAATGTAAATAATTTTTTTATCACAAATTGTATGATTAGTTAATATTCAACTGCAAAATGTATTTTTATGAATTAATGAATTTTATAATTAAGTAATATTTTAATAAAATATTAGAAATATTATTAAATTAATCTTTATTAAATAAAAATTAACGTATAATTTTATGAATTAAATTTTAATTTTTTTAAGGTTTGAAAGCTGTTTTTGTCAAAACCCATGAATTTTGGATAAATGTCAGTTTTTATTTTAAAAGTTAAAATTCACATATTTAGAAAATTATTAAAAAAAAATTAATATTTTTTTTGTAATTAGGATATTGAAAATATGTTACAATGATTTTTTCCTAATTTTCTGACACATTCAAATTTTTGGTTAAAAATTAAATACCATTTAAATATATAATGTGTTTTATGACATCATAATAACCCAATAGTGATGTAATAAAATAATGTAAATAATATTTTCGGCAAATATATGTTTTACCTTTAAAATAATGTGAATTTGGGTTTGTTTGATTTATTTTACAATGATTTAGTGGACCCTTCAAGGTTTATAAAACATTTTGTCTTTTTAAATTGATTTCTTTGAGAGTGTGACTCTCCTCCACATAAACAACCACTATATTTTAAAAAGTTTGGATATTGGCCTTATTAAATATTTTTATACACTCCACTTTGGAAAAAACCATGGGAATAGATCATGTGATGGGTTTTAATTTTGAATAGTTTAATGTGATGTGTCCCAAACCTAAATAATGTAGAATCCCCTCTCCATTCCTCTACAATCCCACACAAACTCCCACATAATCTTCACTCAATGCCTTTGTAGTTAGACAACCCCATGACCTAATTTATTTAAAATCCTACCATGGTTCCACAAGATCCCAAGAAGCCTCTCTCAGGCCTCTCCCAAGCCTTTGGGATCACACTTCCTTTTAAGGGATTTTTTCTGTTCACATTTTTTTCCAATTTTCATTAAGATGTTATGCCATTTTGATTTCAAATAAAAATATTGGGGTATGATCTCAAACCTCCACCATAATACCCCCTTTATGTTTAAGTGATGATTTACCCCTTTATCTCTCATTAAATTCTTCCCATGTACACCCGTTACCATGCCAAAATTCTGTAAGGAATTTCTCTCTCCTCTTTTACATCCAAGTAAATATTTTGTATTATGCATCTAAAAGCCATTAATTTTTTTGGGAAATGAATATATATGAACCCATTAATTTCCATTTAATGTACATATTATGATACACCATTTTATATCTCATCAAAAAAAATTATGAATCCTTATGTCTTGTTATTATACTGCAAAAATTTAACATCGTTTTTCCAAGCCAATATCATTTAGTATTGAATACCATACACATGTATCTATCAAGGTTATTCACATTTATGCACATATACACATTTAATGTTAATTTCATGTATTTATTAAACATTACTTAATTGTGTAATAACTTATGAAGTTGATTGATTCCATGTTATATGATCCATGTGGCACACTTATGCCAGAAATGGAATGTTTAAGAAGGGTGTTTCCTGATAGCACTCCAATGAATTGGGTAAAGTATAGTATAATGATAATTCATGTGAAATTAGTGTTGACTCATGATAATTAATGTGCAATGAGGTTTTAATCATGCTTCACTTTTAATGAGGGTTTACTCATGCCCTATGTGGAATGAGCCTTGGCTCATGCTAATTCTGTATTAAGTATTGTTGCCACATTTCCATGTTATGATTATCATGCTTTATCATGCCTTTATGTTCATGATTCTCTTGTTCTCAATTTATATTCCTATTTTCTAACATGTATTGTATTACTCAGGTTATTCCATGTTTATTCCCTTCAAGGGTTTTATAGATCACCCTTCTCTTAAGAATGTCCTGAGGTTATCCCATGCAATGCTATGTACGATATGTAGTGGTCATGCATATGATGTTTTCAATAAATATGTTGTCGATTTTATGTTCTAAGCTATTAGTTTATGTTCATAATCCACAAATACATAGGACCTATCAATCTTCTATGTTGTATCAAGTGAAGATTTTATGTAATAAATCAAGTTTAAGTGTGTAATAAAAATCAGGGTTGTAATAGTTGGTATCAGAGGATATGTTTAGTCATTTTTTGGGATTAGGATTAGAAAACCCTAGTGAAGACATAGAGGAATGAATATGTATTAAAAAACACCCCTAAGTATTGGTGGGTATTGATTTATTGGTTTATCAATCGAATACATCCATGTCTAGATACGAGCAGGTAGAGGTGGCTCTATCACAGATGTATCCTAGGGGTAAAAACTAAAAAAACCGCATTGAACTGGAATCGAACGAGAACAGGTGCATGACAATGAGACTTACTACACTCTTGTTTACGAAACTCATAGGGGATATGGTTTAGTAAATTTACAATCTTAGTATGAACCCTTATTAAAGGAATGGATAAAATTCCCCTATGAATATATGTTAGAAAGTAGATCGTGAAAAGAATAGACTGAAGACTATGGATTCATAAGTTAAGGAAATAAAAGTTATTTATAAGGCATCAATTTTGTCCATGGATTACACATTATGTGTTACCCCTATGTTTCTTTTTATTCTAGCCAATGTCTAGTAATAGGAGGACAAGGGATAACATTTTATGTGAGGATCATTGGGATGACTGTGCTTATGAGATGCACAATCCGATGGGAGTGGGAATCAAGAACTTTGTCATGCTCTCACTTAGTTAACTCATACTTTTAAAAGAAATATGGTTCAAGATGAACGTTCACCCCCCCCCCTCATGAAGGAACATGTCACGACTGAGTGCTTCATTAGAGAAAGGCCTTATACATTCAATGGTTAATATGATCCCTCAATCACTGAACAATGGATTAACTACATTGAAACAATCTTCTACATCCTTCAATGTTCGGAACAAGAGAAGGTTATACTCACTACTTATCATATTGAGGGTAAATCTGATCAATGGTGGACATTGATGAAAAATACAATGTATGAGGAGGATATCGAGGTTTTGTAATGGAATGATTTCTAGAAGATGCATTTCGATAAATATTTTCCGTGCACCCTCTGACTTAAGATGGAAAGGGTCTTCCATGAAATCAAGAAAAAAGATGACAAATTTGTTGGGGCATACAAGGCAGACATCACAAGTCTTTCACGATATGCCTATGGCTTTTTCGTTACCCCCGAATGCAAGGTTGACCACTTCTTTGGTGGGCTGAAACCTAGCCTATAGAAAGCGCTGGGGATCGGTGAATTCGACAGCTATGATGAAATTGTTTGATATGCCCTCAAGGTAAAAAGGTAGATTGGAGAATCTCATGGGTATCTTTGGGATAAGAAGCATAAGGTGGACATCAATGCTGGATGTCCGATGGATAAACACATTTGAGCTAACAAGATCCAGCACCCCAGCTTCCAAATGTGCATATTGAAACACCCCAAAAATTTCTTAAAGGGGACAAGGAAATACTTTATGTGTTGAAGAGAAGGGCACATTATTGTTAACTACTAACATGAAAACCCAACGGCTACAATAGAAGTGAGAAATGATCCATTCAAACCTCAATGCATTGTTCATTACTAAAACTGCACAGAACTATGGCATCTTGCAAATTAGTTCCCTAAGACAAGGGTTTTTAGAGGCATCCAAAAACCTCCAAGGCAACAATGGAGATATTTTCACATTAGTACTGCCGAAGTGGACCCTATAAATGAAGTGGTGAAATGTACACTAGTTATTCATTCAATAATAGAAAACATACTTTTTTATTCAAGATCTACACATTCTTTTATATTCCAAAAGTTTAGTAGAACCATCCCAGAACCACGAAAAATCATGGAAGTAATGATGTAGGTGAGTACGTAAAATGGGGAAATAGTTTCATCACATGAATATAACTCATCCCCTATCATTATATATGGATTGAATTTATTGGTGAACCTCGTCATACCCCCTATGTGGAATTTCATGAAATTCTTGGCATGGATTGGATTTTCTTATATAGATCCAACATAAATTTCTGTGAGAGGGAAATCACTCTCCATGCTCGAGAATCGACCCCCAATTCTATACTAGTTCAAGTAGGAAGATAAATCTTCTTTAACTCTATCATCATAAGCATGGATATTACTGCCCTATGAGCACATGTATTTGACTCAGATGATTGATTCTAATGAGGAAACCATCCCTGGAGACATTGCTACTGTGAGGGAATTCGCTGAAGTGTTTCTTGAGGAATTTCCTAGTCTTCCTCCTAGAAGAAATGTTTAATTCTCAATTAATCGTATAGCTGGGGCGTTTCCAATATCCAATATTACATATAGAATGGTTGTTTCGGAGCTTGAGGAGCCGAAGAAACAACTATAATAGAATCTACATAATGGTTTTATACGCCCAAGTGCTTCACCATGTGGTTCACCAGTCCTCTTCATCAAGAAGAATGATGGGTCAATGCGCCTTTTCATCGATTATTGTGAGCTTAACAAAAACACAACAAAGAGAAAATATCATTTCCCATGAATCGATGACTTATTCGAACTGCTGTGTGGAGCATAATACCTTACCAAGGTGGATTTGTGATCAGGATATTATCAAGTAAGGGTGAAGAAGCAAGATATCCCCAAGAATACTTTTTGTAAAAGATACAGGAACTAATAATTCATATTAATGCATTTCGGACTCACTAATTCTTTAGAAATATACATTGGCATGATGAATATAGTCTTTAGGGAATACCTCAAAAAATTTGTGGTAGTATTTATAGATGATATTCTGATATACTTCAAAAATAAGGAGTATCATGAGGAGAATCTATGAACTATACTAGAGACATTGAGGAATGGGAATATCTATGAAAAGTACATAATGTGTGAGTTTTGGTTGGAGGAGGTCTCATTATAGGGCCATATCATCAGAAGAAATTGGATATCTATGTATCTGACCAAAAACGATGAAATTGAGGGATGGCCGAGGCCAACATCGATAATGGATAACCATTAATTCTTGGGTTTAGATGGATATTATTGATGATTTGTCATAAATTTATCATGATTGTGAAACCCTCTTAACAGGATAACTCGGATTGGAGTAAAGATTTCATGGAGTGATGAATGTGAAGAACACTTCAAGCAGTTTAAAAGGAGGCTTATCACTGCGCCCGTGCTCACTTTACCCACAAGTGGAGAAATTTTTGTGGTTTTCAGTGATGCTTCATAGATGTTCCTAGGATATGTGTTGATGAAAAATTACTACATCATTGCATATGCTTCAAGGAAAATAAAACTTATATAGCATAATTATCCAACACATGATTTGGAGTTAGCTGCGGTGATCTTCGCTTTAAAAATTTTGCGGAATTATCTCTTTGGGGAGAAGCGTGAAATATATAAGGACCAAAAAAGCATCATGTATATATTAACATATAAAGAGTTGAACATGAACCAATGAAGATGGTTAAATATGATCAAAGACCATGACTACTCAATCCATTACCACCCTGGTAAAGCGAACAATTTGGAAGATGCTCTAAGTAGAAAGGACCCGAAGATTCTATCATTGAAAAGAATTGAGAAGGATCCAATCTTCATAAACATTATGAAGATGGACAATGGAATCATAAAGAACGAAACAACATCAATCCTTTCACAAATGATTTCAAAACCATCACTTTTGGAAAGGTAAAAAGGATGCTCAAAAGTATGATGTTGGAATTCAGGAGAAAGTGGAAGATATGAGAAATGGTAAATCCTTGGAGTTCAATGTTAATGAAGAAGGAATTGTGATATTTGGAAAAGACTATGAATTCAATCATGTCTATAGCTAAAGAAGGAACTTTTAGATGATGCACATAGTTCAAATTTATCTATTCACCCAGGAAACAGAAAGATGTATCGAGATCTCTAAGAGACCTATTGGTGGGACAATATGAATAAATGGATTGTTGAGTATTCATAATGTGACTGGTGTGTTAGTTAGGGAAGGCTAGGAGGCAGATGTCTAAAGGGATGATGCAACCATTACCCATACCAGTTTGGAAATGGGAGAAAATAAACATGGGCTATGTCATAGGACATCTGAAGACATCCAAAGGAAACAATGAAATATAGATTATTGTGAATCATCTTACAAAGTCTGTGCACATTATTGCAACTTGAGAGGATTTATCATTGGATAAACTGGAACTAATATATATAAGGTAAGTGGTAAGGCTGCATGGAGTACCACAATCTATTTTATCCAATCGAGATTCAAGATTCACCTCTATGTTCTGTAAGAGTCTTCAGAATACACTAGATACTAAACTAAACTTTAATATGGGTTATCATCATCAAATTGATGGTCAATCTAAGCAAACAATTAAGACACTGGAGGATATGTTAAGATCATTTTCTATGGACATCAATGGTGGGTGGGACCAACATCTTCCACTGGTTGAATTATCCTACAATAACAGTTTCAACTCGACCATCCGAATAGAACCATATGAAGACCCATATGGGGAGAGGTATAGAACACCATCATGTTGGGATGAATTCAGTGAGCGTAAAATACCAGGACCTGAAATGGTCAAAAAACGGTATAGGTGAAAACCATTCAGTAGCATATCAAGGTAGCCCAAAGTCGACAGAAGAGTTATGTAGATAACCATAATCAAGACCATGAGTTTAAAGTTGGATACATGGTATTTCTATGCATATCTCTGTGGAAGAAGGTCATGAGGTTTGGAAGGAAAGGAAATTTATGTCCTAGGTACATCGTCCCCTTTTATATTTTTGATTGTGTTGGGGCTGTGGGATATCGACTAGCACTTCCACCTACCATGGACAAAGTACGTGATTCCTTTCATGTATCCCTCAAAAGGAATTAAATACCAAACCCTTCAAATGTACACTCTTCAGAGGTAACACAGCTAGAGGATGATCATTCTTACGAGGAGCAACCAGTTAAGATATTAGATCATATGTAAAAAGTTATTTTTAATAAGACAATTCCCCTCATCAAGGTGTTGTGGCAAAACCAAAAGTTCTAAAAAGAAATGTGGGAATCGGAGGAAGTGATGAAGCAGAGTTACCCGAATTAGTTTTAGAGTGGGAAAATGAAATTTGGAGGGCAGAATTTGTTATGGGGGGAGGATTGTAACAACCCAAACGGTCATTATTGGAAATTCCTATTGATCTAATTAAATGTTTATTATGGTTATATAAAATGTGAACATCATAGGTTTTCTATTTTTGGATTTTAAAACACCGTTATTAATTGTGAACGTTGCTAATATAGTCATTGAATAGTGATCAAATGATTTAAATAAATATAGGGCTTTACCAAATAAAAGTTACTCGGACAAAGGAAGCAATGACCTCATCCAGTAGACTTGCCCCACACGAGGCCCATTTTTCAAAGCTCAGAAAGGAGGTGGCGTCATTGTGATTCACTCTGTACTAAGCCCAAGACGAGATTGAACATGTTAAGCTTGAGCAGAACTGACTATGGGAGAAGTTGACGTTAATAGAGATTACCACCCGAGTGATGTTATATGAGCCACCCCAAAGGTATGTCACCATCACACACCATACCCTTCGGTCTTATGCGGTTGCTATATGGGGTTATGTAACAAGACCCTAGCACTATGACTATATATATTATTATTTTATAAAGAATGTGCATTCATTTTATTATTGTTACATTTCAAATAGTTTTTGAAGCACAAATAGTATTTTTTGTTCATATTCAACTTAGAAATATATTTTGATAAAATAATGGATTTTTTATTTTAAAAATATTTTAATAAAATATTATTATTATTATTAAATTAATTTTTCTTATATATAAATTATCTTATAATTGTAATAATGCAATTGTAATTTTTATAATGCTTGAAGCCTATTTTTGTCAAAACCAATGAATTTTGGACAAATGTCAGTTTTTTTAAAAGTAAAAAATCACATAGTTAAAAAATTATTTTTATAAAATGAATATTATTTTTGGAATCAGGTCCTTGAAATTATCCAATGTTAAATTTTTTATAATTTAATGAGACAGTCGAATTCTTGGGTAAAAATTAAATACCATTAAAATATATAATGTGTTTTGTGACAACATAATGACCCAATAGTGATGTAATAAAATACTATAAACATTATGTTCATCCAATATAATTTTTACCATTAATATAATGTGATTTTGGGTTTGTTTTATTTATTTTACAAATCTTTAGTGGACCCTTCAAGGATTGTTAAACATTTTGTCTTTTTAAATCATATTCCTTGAGTGTGTGAGTCACCTCCACATAAGAAACCAAATAATTTTAAGAAGTTCAGATATTTTCATTATAAATTTGTTTTCCACTCCCATTTAGAAAGAAACATGGGAAACAACCATGGGCTAGTTTGTTGTTTTGATTAGTTTAATGTAAGGTGTCCCAAACCTAAATAATAAAGAATTCCCTCTCATTTCCTATATAAACCCACTCAAGATCCAACATACCCTTCACTCAATGTATTTGGAGTTTAACTAATCCCTGACCTCCTCTCATTATAATCCTCCCACGGTGCCCCAAGCTCCCAAGAATCATCTCTCAAGCCTCTCCTAAGCCTTTGGTATCACACTTCCAAGTAATGTATTTCTTCCTTTCTCATTTTTGTCTAATTTTCTTTATGTTGTTATGACCTTTATTTCAATTAAAAATATTGGGGGTATGATTTGCCACCTCCCACATACTGGCCTATATATGTTTTAGGGATGACATAACCCTTTATATCCTATTAAATGCCTATCATTTACACTAGTTACTATGCCATAATTCTGTAAGGAATTTCTCTATCCTACTTTTCATCCAAGAAATCAATTTTTATTATGCATATAAATTTCAATAAGTTTGTGGGGACATGTAACTATATAAACCCATTTCGTTCCCTTTAATTTACATATTATTAGACACTCTTTTTTGTCTCATAAACCAATTTTATGAGTCCTTATGTCATGATGTTATGCTGCCAAAAATTGCATGGAGTTTTCTATGCAAAGATCATTGTGTAGTGAATACCATACCCATGTCTCTATCAAGGGTATTCACCTTTATGCACATATACATATTTAATGGTACTTTTATATATTTATTTAACATTGATTAATCATGGAATACCTTATGATGTTGATTTATTCCATGTTTTATGATCTTTGTGACACACTTATGCATGAAATGAAATGTTTAAGAAGTGTGTGCCCAGATAGCACTCCAATGTACTGGGTAAAGTATAGTATCATGATACGTCATGTGCAATAGGTATTGACTCATGCTAATTAATGTTCAATGAGTTTTTACTCATGATTCATGTGTAATGAGGGCTTACTCATGCTCCATGTGCTATAATACATGGCTCATGCAAATTCCATGTTATGTGTTGTTTCCCCATTTCCATTTTATGATTATCGTGCGTCATCATGACTTCATGTTCACATTTCTCTTATGCTCCATTGATACACCTATTGTTTAACATGTTTTTTATTTCATATTTTACTCCATGTTTATTCCCTTACTAGGCATTAATTCTCACCATTTTCTTATGCATGTCCTTAGGTTATCTATTATGCTATGTACAATGGAATGTAGTGGTCATGTAAAAAAAGTTTTCAATAAATATGTTGTGTGGTTTATTTTCTAAGCTGTTATGAAATTTTCCTAATACCCAAATACACTATACCTCTTGATCTTCTATGTTGTATCAATTGAATATTTTATGTAATAAATCAGATTTAAGTGTGTAATAAAAAGTAGATTTGTTATAATTTCTACACAAAACACTAAATAGGTGAGTGGTACTGTTTCATATAACATTTTCTATATGATCCATAATTTTAATTGGTGGTTCCTCCTATGATTGATACGTCTCCATCAGTATGACCTCTGTATTCATTACATGTGTAGGTTAAGGAATATAATTCTTCAGAAGATAAACATGAAACACAATATGGAATTGAGAAAAAATTTGAGGAAGTTCTACACGATAGGAAACCATTTGGATATGATCATGATTATAAAAGGGACAAATATATGAATGTATTAGTTTCTATTTATTCATGAATCTCTCAACATTCTTCCCATGAGAGATTCATAGAAACACCATATCACTAACTTCAAATTATTGATCACATCAATGCTTATCAAAATAACTTTTATTCCAACATTGAGAAGCCATGACATAATAATTAATGGATATAACATTCTCTTTCATGTCATCAATGATATCAGGTCCAAATATATTCATTTCTCCATCATCAATGTAACATGTTAGAGCTATAAATTTAAACCCACAGATGGTGTCATAAGGTTCCATCTAAATTCTTTAGTGAAATATATTTTAGTAAGAATACTAAAATATAGTATTTTTTTGCTCCCATCCACCTTTTAAATAAAAATTATACGCACATAATAAATACTATAAGGTTTCATTTTTTCTTTCAGATTTACTATCTATCAGAGGATGAAAATCAGTGCTAAAACTCAATTCTGAATAAGGTACCTACTGAAGAATTATACATAATTGTGAGGTAAACCTTAGATCCTAAATAGATAATGATTATTGTGTTACTCTATTTAACATTAACACTTAATTATTGTTTATATTCAAAACATGACTTATAGAGATGTATTCTCTAATGGAAATGAAATGTGGTAAATTATTAAGGTGATCAACTACCACCCATATAACATTAAACTGTTTAGAGGGTTTGGGATGTCCACTGAAGAAATCCATAGTGATGTTGTCCCATTTCGATTCTGGTATGGGTAATGGATGAAACCTCACATTATAATTATTTCTTTCTAGAATTAACTTCCAGGAATACAAATCACTGAGATTCATACTCAACGTTATCTATCATCATTCCACCCCTTCAAAATATTTTTTCAAATCCATATTCATCTTCATACTTCAAGGATGAATTGATAATGAAGAACTATAAGAACCCTCTAATAGATCCTTCATCAAATATCGTATGGAAGTAACACATAAAAAAGTCTTAAAACTTATAATTACATCCTTGTCAAGGATAAAAATAGGAACATTTATAAGATTATTTTAGAGATATACATCTTCATTATGTTTGTCCATAATATTCACCAAGATAGAGGGATTAAAATTCATTTGATAAAGAAAATATTTTACCATTACATCTAGATTTCTATAAACAAACTCTTCAAAACCAAAGGTATTGGTCCTTTTTTGAGCCTAAAGATGAATACACTATAACGATAATTTCAACTTAATGCTTCAACCACCTTGTTCAGTTTCTTAGGGTGGAAATGTATTGAACATCTATACTCCTTTTTCATATCCAAAAAAATTCTATAGAACATGTTCATCTCAATAGATGTGAATATATATCAATTAATTTTATGATTAGTATATATATCACACTTTTTTATACAAATATAATTCCTCTATATCTTTATTGAAAAAATACCATTACTAATTCTAAATAATGATTTGTGTATTATTTCTCATGAATATTCAACTATCCAAGGGTATAATATATAACCATGTTATTTTACATAAGAATACATCAAAATACCTTCTTTAATACATTAAAATTTATTATAATCCATTATCCATAATATGGTAATGTAATCACAATTGTGACGATCTTTATTTTCATAAGTTCCATAAAATGTGCCGCTCATTCATCTATCCTCATGTACATGAAACCATTACTTTTTAACATGGTTAGAGGATTAGATATTTTGGATTTGTTATCCAAACCCAAAGATAATATTTAGATAGCCTAAAAATATATAGATCGTATCCACTATAGTTGTTTAAATCCAACATTAAATAGGCCCCATCTTCGATAGATCTTATGATATACCATCTCTCGAGATTTCGTGTCACAAAAACGAATTATTTTTCCACAAAAATTAACAATTATTAAAATATTCAAATACCTTCTCCTTCTATAAACTCTTAATTTTAATTCACAAGTGACATTTATCATCTTACATTCTCTTTAAAAAAATAAGAATATCATCTATAAAGACAAACACAAACTGATTAAGATAATCTATAAAGACATTATTCATTAAATACATTAATACATAAGGGGTATTAGTAAGATAGAAAGGAATTACTATATATTCATATTTTTGATAACATTTATATAATTGAACCATTTGTATATCATCTTTATTTACCCCCAATTTACGGTATCCAGAATGAAGGTCAATCTTGAGAAATTAATGAGCTCTGCGAAGTGTATCATACAAGCCTTCAATATATGGAAGAGGATACATGTTCTTGATTTTGATTTTTTACACATTTATAAATTAGTGAAGATCCTCCTTGAATCGTATATATTTATTCATAAAAAAATGAGTTCACCCCAAGGAGACATGCTTTAGGGAATGAATCCCTTTTAAATGTTTTCTTATAGTTTCTTATTTAAATCATTTAACTCAATCAAGTCCATTCTATAGGAAGTCTTCTAAATTGTTGTGAAACTAGGTATGAGTTATAATAAGAACTAAAATTCATGTTTTGGTGGAAGGATATTATACTCTTCCATTTATACATCCACAAATTCCCAAACAACGAGCATATCTTTGAAGTCAATTTCATCCACATCAATTTAGATAAGATGCCATAATCAATAGGAATTAAGACCCATAGACATGTTTTAATCTCCAAATGAGGTTCATACAAATCACATGTTTTATGGAAGCTCATATAAATTTATGAAATATAAAATGTTACTTCCCTTACTAATTAATTAATGTGATATTTATACAGAGAAATCCAATCCAAACCTATGATGACATCAAATTCATCAAAAGGACGAATGGAATGATTTATAGGAATATAATTCCCACAAATATCAAAATGAGAATAAAAAAATGATTTGAATAAAATAAATAAAAATTTAGGGCTTTCCATAGATAATTACACACATAAATTTTTTTATGTGGATTCTTAACACCCTTATAAATTTCATTATATTTGAAAGAGTGGGTAGATCCAGAATCCAAAAGACATTACGTGTTCTAGAGTGGATAGTAAGTGTAACATTAAATACATCTTTATCTCACCCCTCTTCCAAAATATAACTTTTATGAGATTTCCCCTTATCCCTCAAAAATATATGTTTATGACATTGATTATAATCACCATCCATTGGGTTTTTTATTTTCCGATAAAATTCACATTCTCCTTACACGTGTAGTATTGAAGCATGGGTGGTACTTTCTGTGATGTGTCTTGTACATTCTCTCTATAAGATAATTTATTCCAATCACATCAACAATAAAATATTGGATGAAAATTCCATTACACACATAAAACACTTATCATACACCTTAATGTAATTTCATCTATGTTTCATCCCACACCTTGAGCACAATGAAAATACCATCTTCTTTTATTCATGGTTTTTAGTGTTTCCTGTAAACTATATATTCATTTTCTTGGATAAAACATGGGATATATATGTGTCTCTAACCTCTATTTAAACCTTGACTACACATCATTGAATTTTCATTGAAGATACTAAACTCTATTATGGCCAACAAACATCTATGATTTTTCTTTAATCCACTAAAAAAATATCAACCTCAATTTCTAGTTAGATGAGAATTCTGAAACTGTGCCTCACTAGTCTTTTGATTATCCTTACAGGTAATAAAAAATTCTTCCACCATTTTCCTAAAATCAAGTAGTTATTTCAATATACTTATTTGAATAATATAATGATATTTCTTATTGAAAACTATTTTATTGATATCGTTCCAATCCATCGATTCAATTTCATTTTGCTAGATCGTATTCATAAGTAGATCCCACCATTGGTCCACTTCTTCTTCTAATTAATAAATAGCCAAAAATAACATCTTATGCCCTGAACCCTCGAGAACATAGAATAAATATTAATTAGTACTAATCCACTGTCAATAATGTGTGGATCATAAGATCCCCTCAAATAAGGTGTATGTTTCCTCGTGAGAGACTACACAAAATGTTGTTCCCTACTTTTATCATATGTAAGTCCACTGGGATTTATAGCTTGAGAATGATGTGTGAGAAAAATAACATGAATTTTCATTCCATCTACCATATCATTTAGTTGATCTAGAGGACAATCATAGAATTTTCCATCACAATCACCATTACTGTGGTTCCTTCAGGATTCATCAATTGACTATAACCAATCACATAGAGTATGAAACACATACCATACCGAGGAACCCCATAATCATGAAATTTCACATATATGATTTCTATGTTATGACACCTTATTTAATATACGACACCTTATGTATATTATTGGTTACTCATAGACATATTCTATTGAAATAATTTATAATGGATCCTGAAGAGTTTTTGTATTTACAAATTATATCCCCTATGAGCATCAAACTAGATGTGGTGTAAGGCATGTAGTCATGCCCCATATTACCCTATGTTAGGACCAAGAAATTTTTTCAGAGGTGTTACCCCTAGGTACATATATTCTTGAGCCACATAAACTTTTATTACATAGATAAGGATGTATGTATAGGAAACCACTAAGTCATTCCTTTTAAAAAAACCACATGAAATATTCCTATATGGTTCCTTATCCTAACAATTATCCATAAGAAATTTACTTAGAGTTCAAAATATGTTTTTCTAATTATAATTCCCAATTATTAAATAAAAATTTACTCTGATAAAAAATAAAACAACTGAGTATTTATATACATATAAATTACATCACTTTTGAAGAATACATAAAACAATACAAAAATAAATTCCCAATAAAAATATTAGTCTAGTGGATTTCGAAACATAGAAACATGAAAACTGGTAAACAAGTGAGCAACATTATCTCCCACTAGGTTCTTCATGACTATCATCCTTCTTGGACAAACCATAATTGATACATATCTTCCTAACGTGGTAAAGGAAGCATAAAAAGGGGTGATATAAGATTCCCAGTAAGGGTAAACATGGGAGACATGCAAATATAAACATGAGCATAATAGAATGATAATGTGATAAAAACATTTAACAATTTTACTATGAATATCAATTTTAAAAAAAAATTAATCATGGAAAACATATTGACAGGTAATAAGTCATTAATCCTAAGTAAATAAAGAACATAATCAATGAAATAAAAACCTTGGAATAATACACAGAATTAGGAAAAACACATAATATTATAACATGATTTCAAAATAATCAAAGGCATCGCTTCCTAGACTATCATATTTTTATGGGTTCACTCCCCATAACATCTTGGTAGTACTTTTTTACTCCCATTCCCATCATATTAGCATGATTTCTTTCCTCATACTATCATTGTAGTCATCATTCACTCCCATTTTCATATTAGTAGTCAAGCTTCACTTTTAAGACCATAATAGTCATTCTCATGATATATATATATTTTACCAATGCATTAGAGGGAGATAAATGTGCAAAAAATATAATAATTAAATTACACATATAAATTCTACAAGAATTGTTATGAAAAAAAATCATAACCCTTGAAATGAAATGAGTTTTATAACCTTGAAATCATACCTTAACCCGTGAATATTGAATGAACTTCCATAACCATTTAATCAAATAGTAACTCATTAAAAGAAGTGGGTTCCATAGAAATATATCCTATGAAAATATGTGGGTTTTATAAACATCATGTCATTGACACATAATCCATTCCGAGAAATAATATGAATGGAACTTTTAGATCATTTCCTGGAATGTCATGATTAACCCCAATGGATGTTATCTTAGATGGGAAATAATTTTGAAATTTCTTGTAGAAAAATATATTAAGGAAAATATCCTAGTTCACTAATAAACAATTGTTAATAAATAAAACTATTTAAAATCGTTTTAATTTAATATAAAAATGAAAAAAATATTATATAATAATAAACACATGTTGAATTTTTTTCCTTAAATCCTATAATGAATCTTGTAAAACCATTTCAATACCATTTTCCTAGAGAATGTCAAAAGAAAATTTAAAAACAGTTGAAACAGAAATCCTATTAAGGAAATATAATATAAGGGATATTTAAAAACCATAATTCTAATATTAATACTAATATAGTTTATTTATCATTATTATATACACTACGAAAAATTAAAGAGTGGTGAACATGGCATGTATACCACAGATATAAAAAATGAGGTAAAATTACCTTACCTTATGTCTTAATTCTTTTAATACTCATACGAGATTCCTATATAAAAAATATCGCATTATTAGAAATATTTAATTGAATCATATTCTTATATCTAACACCATATATGGTTTTATTATGACCATATATTACCATCTTATTATCAATTCTATATTATGGTTTCACTTTGTCTAATATCTTCCTTGTTCTTCATTTGTGCCTTAATTAGTTATATATCTGGTCCTTATATATAGATAATTATTTCCATTATATAAAAAATTATATAAATATCATTTATATTTGTTATATTTTAATTATAATATTCTATACGATATATAAGTATGAAATGTAATACACAATTAATGGAGATGGTAGGAAGTACGTATGCTGAACATTGTTTATGTTTTATTATTGTATTTGACGAAAGTGAGTAAATTAAATATAAGTATATATATACACACATATAATTATTCCAATATAATTATTATGTCATGTATATAACATAATTTAACTATACACTTCTTTAATACATTCCAGGTAGTGTGTGAATGAATCACATCGCTCTGAGGGGGAAATAGACCACACTTCATTAAACAAAATTATCATATTTACACAAGATGTAATCTATAAATATATGTGTTGTAAAATAATTAAATTAAATTAAATATATTATAAATTTCATAAATATTATTTATAAACAAAGTTTCAATCATAATTTCCACCATGATATGCTGTAAATGAAGAATGAATAATCAATATTTTTTGCGGTGGTAGTTTAACATAAAAATATATAGTATGTTCGTTACCCATTAGATGGAATTGCGTGTATGTGTAGGTAAAACTATTATCATAAAAACATAAAAGTATATTTACAATACCTGTTTTTTTGTATAATAATAGATTAAGGAACATGGAGGAGATGAAGAATGAAAATAAGATAAATGAGCTTGAGGGAGGATGTTACATTTTATATGGGAAACTCCATTTAGTTTTCACCAAATAACATAATTGGATTTATGTATTCCCAAAGGGAGGCTTCAACTAAGAATGTATAAATATTTTGGTTCCATTTTAGTATATATTTTCTGAACGTAATTTTCTTGACCGGTGTGTGGATGTTGTATGAGAGGTGGCCTTTTATAGTGGAGAATGAGTGGCACTCCTAAAATATTTTTGAAAAGGGAAACCCCACACACAATTTTATTATTGATATTGGATCCACTAAGGGTCCAATTTTGAGACAAGGGATTTTACAGTAAAAATATGTCTAGAAACTAGATTGTAGACAAGTTTATATGTCATATTTGGCCTTTTTTTAGGGTTTAGTCTCTTGTTAAGATTAATTTAATATTAATAACTATAATTATTTTTAATTACCTACTCTAGTATTTTTGGTCAAAAACAAAGGTGATATTGTTAGATATTATAAATTATTTTATTTCAAAATATGAAATCCATTTTTTAAAATTACAATTACATAAGTTTCATTGATTAATTAAAATTTAACCCTGTATATAGCATGACAGAGTGAGTTTTTAATGAAAAAAATGTTCAAATGCTTGTAAGGTTTTTCTAAACAATTTCTTTCTAAAATAAATAACAATGATATGAATTGGATAAATAGACAACCATTGTCTCAAAATATACACAAACAGAACATAAAAATATAATTTATCCTTATAAATAAATTAGATTAAAAAGAAATTTGGATTTAATTTTCAGAAATTTTCACAATTCATTAATAAATTAAACTTCCCAAAAAATACTTAAAAATCCTCGTAACCTAAATTTTGTATTTATATTTAAAGAATATAGTTTATATTTAAATTAAAAATATTATAATAGAGTAAAAATGTAGATTAAAAATAGTTTATCCATCAAAAAGTGGTAAAAGTACCTTAGTAAAATTATATGTTTTTATATATAAATCTGGGTTTGTTCTAATCTTATACCTAAAAATATATTTGATGAATATCAAAAACTATAGATAGAATAATATATATATATATAATTAAATATCAGTAAAAAAAATTAGTCAATTGAATTTACTAGGATTAAACATCTTTCTAATCATGAAAATAGTTTTCAAAAAAATAATTCATTTATATTCTATTGGTTTGTTATATGTAATGAATTCATTTTATATTTGTGTATTTCATAGGTTTTCATAATATAATAAGCATTATTCATAAATACTAACTAAACATATAGTTTAAGTCTTAATATATAATATTTTAAAATTATTGTTGTCTCCCAAAACTCATTGTTGGATGTAATATATTCCAAGTCGGTGCTGTGTGAAAAGAATGTTTGAATTAATACATTATAAAACATTAATGAAAATTCATTCATTCATAAACAATGTCCATTAAACATGTGGTGATACATTACCCTCGTAATGGGATATAAAATAAGTGATAAATGAATAGTCTATTGTGTCTCCAACCATTATTTCTCTGTATATGATATTTCATTTCACGTTTTGAGTGATTTGAGTATAGATCAATGATTTTTTGTAATGATTTTTTGTTCTACTACCTGTGTCACCTTGGGGTGACCCAGTTTTTTAGGGAGATTTATGGGGTTATTTTTTTTATTTTTATCGGTTATCATTGATTTAACCAACTGAAAATGAATTACTTCTATTAACTTCTATGGACTGATGACTTATTCCAATAGCTATTGGGAGAAATTTTTTACTCTAAAATCATTTGGAGATTCCAAAATAATTAGATATTTGTGAAGGATGAAGATATCCTGAATATTTTATTCCATATTTTTAATGGGTATTATTACTTTACTGGGATTTCATTCGGTGTGACAAATACCTCATCCATGTTAATCATATTAATGAATGTCATGTTAAAGGAGTTCGTAGACACATTAATGATGATATTAATCAGTAGTTTCCTTTTTTACTCCCCATCTAAGGTGAAGTATATAGAGAATCTGCATGATGTTTTTGGTGTTCATCATCATGAGAATCTATTTGTGATGTTTTTTATGTGTGATTTTATATATAGTTAAGTTCATTTACTTATCATTTCATGTCTTAGTAAGGAGTTGCTATGGATCATTCATGGTAGAGGTTGTTGGGTTTTGGGAAACCCCAAAGATAGTGGTTGGATGGTAGAGTTTCTTTGGA
The DNA here is from genome assembly GCA_963277665.1 of Viscum album. Classification (NCBI taxonomy): domain Eukaryota; kingdom Viridiplantae; phylum Streptophyta; class Magnoliopsida; order Santalales; family Viscaceae; genus Viscum; species Viscum album. The sequence continues at coordinate 152,731,274 of OY728150.1, forward strand.
ATTATGAGCTATTATTGGAGTCTCTTAGGTAGTATCTCCTAGATTTAAGCTCCTCTAACAACATTGACTAGCAAGGATCCGGAATTATTGTTGACTGAATAGTGTTATTTTTCTTCTGAGAACCTGAAGGGGATGTTTTTAACTTCTATGTTAATTTTTTTTTGAGAAGATGGTGTCTAGATTTAGGTTTCCTCTAATGCTTTTCATTTTGGGTTGTCTTGTTGATGAAACCTTGAGAATAACGTCATACGATGATACTTTGTTTGAATATGGGGTTTTCTAAAGAGTAAGGGAGCAACTCATAGTGATTTGATTAGATATAGGAGAGTTATAAAGTCAAGGTTATATTTTCAAGATGAGATTAAATTCATTTGGGGTGATTCTTGTGAAGGATTCTCATTTGGGTGATTCATAGATCATGGTCTATAGAGACTGTGTTGTTTATCGAGATGCACCAAATGGTCGATCTAAGGATGGGATTACTGCATGTAGTTACAAGGAAGTATTTCCATCCCATTTGTAATATGTTATATGTTTCTAAATGAGTTGAAATAATCCTATATTGTGGTATATAACATTGGGGTAAATATTTACGAGTCCTTGATAGGTCTTTTTTTGGAATGGGTTGTAGCTTGCTATTACAAATTTTATTCCCTGATTCTTGCTTTCTAAATGGTGAAGTACAAGAACCTTGTTCATGATGGATTAATCCAACATTTAGACATTCCCCAATAGAAGTTAGAGGAAATAATGATGGACATCATTAACAGTTTACTTAATGACTATAGAGGCTATGCTGTTTTATGGGTTCCAGTGGATCATTTCATGAAATAAACCCACATTATAGTAATCATTATGTAAATATCATCGGCGGGTTTGTCAAGGTAGTACCAAGAGGAGGTGGTGATATAACCTGGAGTCCCTGCAATTTTTATCTCTAATCATGATCCTTGTTTTACCTGTATAGTTTTGATAGGTATAAAACATTATGATTTCTATTAGTATAACTTATCACTATATTTCACATGTAGATGGATGGTCAGATAGATCAGACCATCATGATTCTTGAAGACATGTTTCACTCTTGTGTCTTATATTTTGAATGATTATGGATAAATGACCATCTATTTGTTGAGTATTATTTAAATTATGTTTTCCATTCCCCCATTAGTTTGGAACCATTTCATATGTTCTAAGGCTAAACATTTTATTATACATTGTATTAGACTAGGGTTAGAAAGGCATGATGTGCTAGGAAGAAAATCATATAGAATATCATGTAGATGGTTCATGAAATTTTTGAGTGGATGAAGGAAGTTTAGGGTAATCATTAAAACATAGGAATATTCCTAGGTATTTCGTCATCAAAGATCATGTGTTCCAGAAGGTGACACATCATTGTGGGTAGAAAAGGTTTGGTCATACAAGAATGATATATCACTTGTTTGTTTGGCCTTTAAAGTTTTTGGATCATGTTGTATCCATAGAGTATCATATAATAGTTCCCCAAAAAAAGAATAGAATACATAATTTATTCCATTTTTTTACCTCATTCATTATGTTCATGATGATTCTCAGGTCATCAATTTGGGAGAAATCAATGTTGGTTATAATATGACCTTCATGTAGCAGACTATTTAGAATGCTGACCGATAGAAGTTAGTGTGGCCAATGAGTACTATTCCATTGGTTCTTTTCTTGATGTGGTGTGATATAATGGTGGAGATCACATTCAAAAATGAGGCACATATGATCACTATTTACCCAAATTTATTTACTGTTTTATCTTCTCTTATATTGGTTTTTTTCTTATGGATGTTGGACTGTCTATTTTTGAGATGGTTCGCTCTTAAATGTTTTTGGTAAACATGCTTCTGTTTGTGTGGGGTCTCCAATGAGAGCGTTTCTATGAGATATTTTTTGATGGTCTATATTTTAATTTTGTTCCTATGATAAGGTGGCTGATATCCCATGATTACATGATCTATGAGTGTTGTCTCATAGGGTGGCTATTTCAAGGATCCTTTTTAAAATTTCTCTCTAGTTTTCATTTTATATTTTGAAAGATTTGAATTATTTGATTGGAATCTAATTTAAGGGAACATATCATTATAGTCTAACCCTTTGTGTGTTTTCTAAGATCATGAAGCTTCTAGAAGGAACAATGTAGCTTTGATGGTGTTTGGCTGAAAAAAGATGAATGTATAAATGATTTACAATGATTAATGGTTCCACATAGTTAATGTGTTGTTCAAGGATTAACTTATAGCCCAATTAAAATTTATATAAATTGTATACATGGATAAATAAGCAATGTGGCTGGAGTAACTACATGGGTTGATTGACTACGTGAGTGATTGGTTATGTGAATCGACTACATGGATGAATTTACTGTGTGAATCTACTATGTGTATCATTCGACAACGTGTATTGGATATGTGAGAGATAATCTATATAAGTGCTTTGATATGTGAATTTTCTAAATGGGTGGATCTCTAAATAAATCAACTACGTGACTGGATCAGCTACATAGATCGGCTACATGAGAGATGAGTTACATGAGCAATCAGCTACATGATTGATTATCTATGATAGTGTGTTTCTATATGAGTGGTTGGCTACATAAGTGAGATGCTACGTGAATAAGCTATGTGAATACAAATAGATTGTATTTTGTTATATAAGGATTTTGTATATATGAAAGCATCCACCTAAATATTTTTACATTTTTTTTGAAAATTACTATTGGGTATTTAATTAGTGAGAATCCTAGGACTTGTAAGGATGATCTAGAATGGCTGTTTATATCATTTATTTTTTTTGAGATGATCGAGGCAATAAAAGAGTCTCCTCATGTGGATTTTAATGAGATCTAATGTAGTTGGTATTAAATATTTTTAAATCTGAAAATTTTAATCATCCCATATTCCAACATGAAAACAAAGATACTTGAATTGATTTATTCGATACATGGCATCTTTTGAGATTACAGGTTATGTAGTCTTTCCTATATTTTAAATGTTTCGTGAATCCTTATTTCCATAAATCATCCCATTTATAGTTTCATGGTTATCTTCAAATAAATCATATTCTTTGACATTTTGTTGTTATTTATGGAAATAATACATTTTCTGAGAAGAAATTATGTTTTCCTTTATAATAAATTGAATGTGTTTAATCAAAATTATTTTCCATCTAAGATGAAATTCACTGGTAATATTCAGATTGTTGATAGTTTTTTATTATGTTTATAATATCTATTAAATACATATGTTTAACCAAGATTATTATATGTTGTAATTATGTTTGAGAAACCCAGTTTATCACTTTGGTTATGCTATGATGAAATGATTATGATATTGTATCATTTTCCATAGGTTATGATCTTTTTACTAGTTTATAAAACTCATTTTATTCCATGGGTTATGATTGTTCATGATTTTGTGGCACATGTATTATAATTTAATTTTGAGATGGGTGGGACCTATATTTCCCTCCACATTATTAGTTAAAGATTTATATCTCCTGAGATAGAAAAAGATATTATTGTGAGTGAATCAAGAATACCAAGTTGGTATGAGTAGTGAACTCGTGCTACTAAGATGACCATGCAAGTAAACCATGACTACCATGATTGTATGGGGAAGGAACAAATACTATTAAGATGTTCTGGGCCCTGATGTCTAGGATACTATGAATATAATATTGTTTCTTATGTGTTTTCCACAATTACATGTTTTATTCCTATGTTATGATTTCCTGGGTTATGTACTTTATTTACATATGAATCATTGCTGATTGACTATAAATATTTATGCAATGATTAATTTTTATGATCTTTGATATCCAGTGTATGATCATTTAATGTTACGAGTATGTTATAATACCCATGTTCTCACATTTATATTTAAATGTTCCCATTATTTAATTTTATTGAGCATATTTCCTCTCCCCTTTTTAAGCTTCATTTACCTCATGTTGTAATGAAACATATTTTGTTTTATTTGTCTTAGGAGGTTCCTAGTCGAGAAGAAACTAATGGGAGATAATGTTGATCACTTATGTATCAAGGTTTTTGTTTACATGTTTCCAATGGAACTAAAATAATACATTATTTCGGTGTCTATTTGTGTTATATATTATATATTCTAAAAAAAATTATGTAATGCTAATATATATAAAGACCAGGTTGTTTTAGTTGGCATTGGAGTGAAGGTTTAGGTAACATTTGGGTAGTAGGATGAGAAAACCTTAGTGAGATCCTATGGGATATTTTTAATGATATGTCAAGGGATGTATCTAACAACAAGACTAAGGTGTAATAAAAGGTGTCATCAATTATAAATCATATAAGTGATCTTCAATGATGATATGGGTGTTCTCTATAATAATTGTTTCTCATGTTATGGTTTTAGTTTTCAGTCAATGGAGGGAACCATGAAAAATTGGGATAACATTGAATGTGGTGGAGAATTTGGTGAATATTTTAAATGAAACTGGGTAAAGAATTTATTGAATGATTTTGTGAGAATTATATATCAACTATCATGATATATGACTAATAATATAAGAATTGGAGTTATTCCTAAGATAGATAACAAGCGGAAGATAGACTTTTATAAATGTTCACATGGGGAGGAAAATTGAGAAATAATGATTCAACTTCAATTATTCAAAGAAGAATGGAAGAAGAACCTTGAGAAATACCTTTCATGGAGGGAATGATGTTATCTGTGCAGGAAAAAGGGTCATGCAGTAATGAACGACCATGGAGATAAATGTATTATATATGGAGAATATTGCAATTACCCAAAAAAATTCCCCATCATAATAACATACTATTAAACAATGTAAGGACCTATTCCATGCCAATTATTTAAGATGAACGATTGATGTGTAGGTATTTATTTTTAGGAATTATGAAATATATAAGTATTTTTTAGTTTATGTGTTATGCACTTTATATTTATAAGTAATGTGATTGAAATGAAAGGTGATATTTTTTACATATTGAAGATAACTATTAATATGATCCTTATGGTTATGTAATTTTGTATTTATAAACATATGTTGGACCAGAACAAGTAAGTTGGATGGTATTGATTACCTTAGAATAGATAAAGGATTTGTTGATAATGTAGTATATGAAAGAAGTTTACAACATCTTGGATTTAAGGAATATATCCAGTAACATTTGGAATAAAGAAGCATGAATGTTTTCCAAAAGTATTTATGAAAATTTATGTTATTACCATGTTCCATGAGAATATACTACGAATTAATTCACATGTCTATAATGTGACCAATAAGAGATACCTTATCAGATATGGTAGATAAATGTTATGAAGATTTAGTGAACCTCTTTCTAAAGATTTGTATTCTTTGATTTCAGGAGGATTGGATGGTTATCCCTTTATGGATAGTATAAGTTATATTTTGGTTGAAATTTGTTAGACTAAATTATTATCTCACTATAGGTGGGATTATACATTTTTTATAAACTGTTCTATCCTTTTTTTAGGATAAGGATATATGGAATGACCTACCATTATCTTTATGGATCACATGATTTGCTAATGCACCAGCAATAAAAAATTCAACTTTATTTCTTTGAATAAGAGTTGAAGTGGAAACTATTCAAGGCATGAAAAATGTTAGATTTTACCAAAAACCAGTAAGTATATGTTCTCATGAAAATAATAAAAAATTATAAAAAGGTATTTTGATGTAAAAGGGTCTCTTATTATCATTGTTTTTATGATATCAATGACCTCCTTCATGTTTTTTAGCTTATGGTTTTATGATTCTTAACTTCCAGACAAGCATCATCTTTTTGTGATCACTGATATTTCTAAATCTCTATGATTATTTATTCTTTTCCACTATCCCCATATCATCACTTATGTTATCTTACATAGAAAACTATTCACGATTTACTTCAGTAAATTATTATTTTCCAAGTATACCGTTTCAAAAAGAGGTTTTAGAGTCATTTTTTAGGATGTGGTTTTATATAAACGATACTTTCAAGTAGTAATCTGTTGATAAAACTAACGAATACTGAGGGAGAAATTCATTGGGGGGTGAATGTAAAACCACACGATTTTTTATTTTTTTTAAATTAATGTAATCATTATGGAATTTCACCATTCATGTAAAATGAAAAAATAATTTATATTAATGATATATTTTTGTCTCATATAAACTAAAAAGAACATAAATTTTATCTTTAACTACATGTAACACTAAGGTTAGCTTTATTTACATGCAACAAATACAATCTTTGATAGTTTGCATAACACGCTTGATCTAGGCATAACGAACAATAAAATATTTTTAAAATATGATGAAAACATGTTGTTAAATTATTATTTATTAATATTATTAAATAAAATATAAAAATATGTGGTTTAAAAAAATATAAAATGAATTAATTTGTTATAAATTTTTTTAAAATGAATATAATAACTAAATGATTTTAAACGAAGTATTTTTATTGAAAACTATTATTATTCTCTCTAGTTGATTTGATTATAATAAATTAAATTAAATTAAATTAGTATATAATTTTATTTAAATATATATGTTATATATCCAAGTAAATATTTTTGATATTCATCCAAAAAAGTTTATAAGCATAAGACAAGAATAATACCAATTTTACACATAAAACCCAATATTTTTTAAGGTAGTTTTGCAGCCCTTTTTGGAGAACACATTTTTAAATAAAATTTTTGATAGAATTATAGATTTAATATTTCAAAAACATCATATTTGAAATCAAAACTGTAAAATTTGGTTAGGATAAATTTTTGGAATTTTTTTGTAAGCATTCATTTTTAATCAATAGTTAAAAATCATCGATTTTAATTCCAAACTACTATTTCATATAATATATTTATTAGATTAAAATATTTATTTAATGGTTTTAAAGTTTAATTAGATAATATTATTTCTTTAAATACAATTAAGGACATTGGAATAAATTTCAAAATTATATTATATATAAAAAAATTCATACTTTTCAAGGGTTCACTTTAAAAACCTTATTTTTTTATCTTCAGAATTAATTTTAAATATAAATTTCCCAATTATGTAAATTGAAATAGGTTAAAATAATTCCATATTTGGAATAAGATGGTCCAAATTATGTTATATGGCCAATTAAATTTTTATTTAAAAAATATTTACCATAGTAAAAAATTTATTTACCGTAGTAACAGTAAACTTGTGACAAGGGGTAAAATTAAAGGTATAATATTATTATACCCAATAAAAAAACATTAATGGGGTATTTGTGGTGTATATCACCCCTAACCAGCCTATAAAACATTAATTACATGTCGATGTCTTTTAATTTAATTCCACATATATATGGTTAGTTTTTAATATAAAATAATCAATAAATTAATCACTTGAACCCACCTATCCTCAAGTATAAATAATAACCCTCACCTCCCCATTTCAACCCAGAAAGACTTTAACCTGCTATAATATCATAAAAACCTATCTACCTCACTCTCACCATTTATAAGTTATTATTTTCTCACAAAAAGATCAAATCCAAGTCCATCAATGGTCTTTCATGGAGGGAATATTGAAGAGGTAATTTTCTCAAAGTACCTCTCTTAATTTATTTTCATTTTCTACATTATCCTAAAGAACACCATCCAACAACTTATGGTAAATACATAATCATGAATATTCTTGAGTATTATGTTTCTAATATAATATCTCATACCCTTATCATTTATCACATCCACTTATTCAAAGATACGAAATTGATGTACATGTAATTTCGGATAATCGACTTTATAAATAATTCTTTTGTTGTTTTCCCATTATCACCATAATGTCTTTTCTTAAAACTATTATTTGGTTAAATAATATTTAAATATTTATATCATAACCTTTTCCAAATTATTTAAAAGTTATATTAAACACTCACTCATTCTTTCCGTGTTATATTAATACGATACTTTCATTTGAGGAAGTGTGGACTACCACCCCCTTTAGGAGGGGTGATTTGTTTATACACTTCAAGAATTGTATTAGGGATGGATTTACTGAAAATTTATGATATAATATAACTAATTAATATAATAAATATTCAAATATATAACCATATATATGTATTTTACTTTCTTTCTTTCAACACGACAATTAAACAAAAATATCGTTCATGCGTACGTATGGCTTGCGGTATTCATGTATGCCCAAATGGCCCGAATGCCTTCATTTTTATTGATTTTTGTTAACCCCACTTTCAAGGGATGAGGGGGAACCCGTACAAGGGCCATAGGAATATCCAGGAATAGTATCTTCCATTTCATTCTTCGATATTCTATGAATTATTATAATTCACAAATAATGGATATAAATTATATTTTTAACATGTTTTAAATTCCAAAATATTGATATAGGTATAAGAAACATTGAATTAACTAACTATGATACATGCGAAGAACAAAGAAAATATTATATGAAGTTAATCCTTAACATAATATGTTTAACAAAAAGGTAATATAATGTAATAATAAAACCGTATATGTTATTAGATATAAGGATATTATTTTTCAAACATGTATAATAAATTTATATTTATTATATTGGTTGTTGTAATTAGTATGATGAGGCTAAATAATATAGGTAAGGGAATTCCATCTCACTTTTATATATATTCTATATTCACAACCTATTTCTTGTTTTTTGTGTATGTATTACCCCTATTATATTTAATATCATGAATATATTTATCACAATGGTAATTAAATATTCATTTGAAGATATCTAGATTTTGATTTAAATGTTCAATGAGGTATGGGATGCTTTGAATTATTAAATAAGTAATCCTTCCACATTTCATTATTTGTAATATTATAATATATATAGATATAAAAAGATTATAATGGTAATTTAATGCCTATTTGAATGTTCATTCAAATGATTTCAAAAAATGAATATGTTTGTGGCTTTAATTAATGGATAATTATGCAATCTAATTATTATTCAAGATTTATTATTTGTAACTATTTAGTAGTGTTTATTTACCATCCATATACATTTTTTCCAAAAATTATTTCATAAAATGTTTTACTCTTCTACTTTGGATGTTTAAGTACATTTTAACCATTTTTTGAATTTTTACTACAAGGTGTTAATGGAATATTTCATTCAATTTTAAAACGTGGTACTTTTTGACTTCTCTAACAAAATTATGAAAAGAATGTTATATTTTAACTTATATGGAATGAACAGATTTTTATGATTTCATTATGCATTCTCTCCATACTGATTCCCTTATAATTATTCAATTTTATCTTCAATGATATTATTTTCATTTAAAATTTCTTCCTATATTATGAAACTAATAAATTCATGAAGAATAAATAGTACTCTCCTCAAGAATAAATTTCATGTGTTTTTCCAATATTATTTTCCGTCTAAGATGAAATTAAATAGTAATATCCATATTATAAGTATGTTTTGATTTTGTTTATTAAATTTATGAAATCCATTTTTGTACCCTATATTATTTTATGATGGAATGATATTTTTGGAACCCATTTTATCCATTGGGTTATGAATTAATGAAATGATTATGATATTTTTTCTTCATCCATACATTATGATATGATTACATGTTAGTGATACCCATTTCATTTAAAGGGTTATGGTTGTTCCGAATTTTTTGTACATGCATGTATGATTTAATTATGAGAAGGGTGTGACCTATACCTCCATCCAGTGAATTGTTTAATATTTATATCTCTTGAGATTGACTAAGATGGTCTTGGGAGTGAACCATGAAAAAAAAGATGCTATGAGGAGTGAACTCATTCTACTAAGTTACCCTTATTAGTTAACCATGACAACGAAGATGGAATGGGAAAGAAACCCATAATACTAAAATGGTCATAGCATCAATTTCTTATCTACTATAGAAATCATATTATATGTTTATTTTTTTCCACAATTACATATTTTATTCCTTTTTAATCTTTTAGGGATTATGTTCTTTATCCTTAATGATTCATATCTAATGAACGGTCATTATTTATGCCATGATATATTTTTATGATATTTTATATCCATAGTGTAATCTTTTATTGTTATGATCTCATTATGATACCCTTATGGTCATGTTTATATTTACATGTTTCCATTATTTACCCTTACTGATCATTTAAACTCACTTTTTTATGTATAGTTTCCCCTAGGTTATGAAGATACAATTTGTGTTTTATGTTTCTAAGAAGGGATATAGTGAGGAATAATCTAGTGGGAGCTAATGTATATCACTTCTATATCAGGGTTTATGATTCCATGTTTCCAAATCGCCAAAACTAAGAAAATATTTGGGTGTATATTTAGGTAATGTATTATGTATTCCACAAAAGTGATGTAATGTTGATGTATTTCAATATATGGTCATTATAAATACCATTTACCAAATAATTTTTTACAAGGATTGGTATGCATAATTTTGTCTATAATCTATCTCCCCTAAAAGGATAATGGAAGGATTTGGTGACTAATCATCCACCGTAAAATGTTCAATAAGTCATGGTTCATCCTTTTACTAAAACCATTCCACTACAGTATATAAAGAGGGGGGAATTGGGATAGAATACCAAACTCCTATATAATGTAAATAAAGTATTCGTTAAGATATTTAGTAACATGATCTGATATATGTTTATTTATCTTCATAACAAGAATATTCTAAAAATCATTCATGAACTCTTTGAACATATCAAAGTATTCAGGATTATCCCTCATCAGTTATATATAACCATACAAACTGAAGTCATCGATAAAAGTAATAATGTATGGGGATCCACCCTGTGCCTCTACAAGAAAAGGATTGAATTAATTAATAGGAAATATGTCTAAAGGGTTTATGTCCTCTTCAAATTTACCTACAGATGGTTGTTTATTTTTTTACCTTGTAAAAAAGCACGAAATCATTAAGGTGGAATAAGCTAAGAAGAGTCTAAGTAACCATATTTATATATCTTCATCAAATGATTCCCATTTTCGTGAACTTGATGGTGATCCCATAACTGGGTATTATATGAGTCCAAATACTTTTTTTCATTATCAATTACAAATATTTATTTTCATAATATAATATACAGAAAAAAATTATTCAATTGTGACATAATAGAACATATGATATATTTATAAAAGTATTATCCGTTTTTCAAATATAAAAACAATTCCATTTATATCAAAAATACGATACAAAAATAATGTTATTAGTTAATCTAGTCACAATAAAAATTATATATAACTGAAATAAATCATGTCAAAAATGTGATATGGTAGTCACAAATTGATAGAGTAGTCATACTCTCTATATTGGTAGCATATAGATCCACCTCATCTTCTGTAATCTTCTAAAATATAAAAGTATTCTATATTTGAATAAAAATATGAGCACTAAATTAAGTATATAACACCCAAAATGTAGATAAAGAATGGTTATACACAAATATTAATTCACTTAATGATTCCCCTATCTTTATTTTCCATATAAAATTACTTTTACAATGGCCTTGCAATCCATATGAAAACCATTCCACATCCTATGTCATTCCTTGTATATGGATCATTTTCATCTTTGAATTATTGTTCCTCAATGATTCAAACATGGTATAACCCTTCTTCCACTTTTTCTGGTTCATCCTCTTCCTAATCACAGTATGATAGTGGGGGTTTCATGCCCCATGGCACTTTTGGGTATGAAAATATGTGTTATATGTTCTTATAGTTTATACTCACTCTTTCTCATATTGTAATTCATACTGAAACTATATAATTTTTTGGGTAATGAGTATAGAATGATATATATGTGTATAACACAAATGATCATAAATCCCAATATTTATAGGTGAATAATGTATACAATCATCATGACTACATGTTACTAGTCTGTTTTGAGTCTATAATATTTCACGTGAAATGTGCAATGGAGATTTCATGTCATTCTAATCGCACATTATCATGATACTGATCTTTAAGGTGAAATATTATGCTTTGTGTATTCATATCTTCATGTTGTTATAGAATCTTGTTGGACATGGATTATTACATGAAGCATTTTAAATCTAAAAAATCATCGATATTCTAAAAATAAAAATATTCTTCTTTATTATCCCATATGGATATGAACTCAGTAAGGGAGTATTATTATATTTATAATTTCGTTTTTTGGTGTTGTATAATGTGAAAGAACCAATACCAATACTAGAAAATTATTATGCTGAGAAGATTATACCTCTGATGTATGGATCAGAGTGATATTTTCAATTTCATTTTATTTTCCATTTCTTCATATTATAAGCAGATAATTAATATTTTCTCAATACAAATTATATTAGAAAATTTAAATTAAATAATTTCTTATTATTATGGTATTATTTTTTGAATGCTAATATCCCTTCTCATCAATCTCATAATATCATATTACATAGATATTTTATGTTAAATGATCTATATTCCCCTTCCCATAACGCATGATAGGGCCTAAAAAGTTATTCAAAGAGTCTTAGATAAGCATTACATTCCAACAACATTAACTCATAATTCCATAAACTATTGAGTTAACTCCCAAATTATGAAATCATGTTTTAATAATTCCTCATACCTACTTTTTTAGTCAACCATTGATGTATTATAAGTTAATTCAACATTAGAATAAATCTAAAATTTCTATGATAATTCAAACCACTCCAAATTGGGGCAGAAAATAACATTAAACTATGAGGTCGAATCTAGCTTTTGTAGTGAAACACTATAGCGAATTAATTTTTCCATTTAGGGATTTGTAACCTTATGAAATAATAAAATTTCTTCATTTTGGTTTCCTTGTTAATATTCAAGGAATTTTACATAAGTTATTAGCCGTGTATGATAAAATATTTTTGCATAATCCAATTATTTCGTATCCCATATTTAATTAAAGTTAATTTATTTATTAGGACATCACAATCCAATGAAAGGAAAAAAATAATTATACAGGAAATTGATAAAAATAAATCCTAAGTGTCATGATCATGATATTATCTAATTTATTCATTATATAGTGGATGAAATCATAACCCTCCACCCATGGGAAAAACACCTTGAACCATAAATATGTTTGTTTTTCATCATTTAACCTTATAAGCATATGTATCTATGTGTTTGGTTTCACATCATCTCCTTAAATATAAAATCCTCTTATATATTAGGGGTTCTAAAATTACATTATATTTCTATCAAAAACTAGTAAAATGATCCAATGGATTTGATAAATAGGATTTCATACCATAATCCATGGGAACAAGGGCCATTACATAATAATGTGGATGGGATGTCTCCCTAGATTTCATTTTGATTTAATCAAAGTTAATAGAGAGAAAAAAATCATATAAAAATGGATTTTCTAATCTCATGATCATCCATTCCCATCATGTAATGAGAATACATTTTTAATCTTGTTATAAATTACATTGATTTATTCTTTAATTAAGATATTATACCACGAATTAATCCAATTGAATAAATTTTTCTTATAACCATATAAGCATATATAACTCAACACCATCAATAATTTTAAAAATAATAATTTAATATAAATTATGTTCCCATGTGTACTTAGTAGAAATAGTGTGTTCTTATCGAAAAATAACACAAAAATAAATATAATATATATAATTACAAATCCCAAACCAGGGAATGTAATGTCGATTAAATGACACATGAAAGACATGTGAATAGGTATAATTATATATATAATTTTTCCATATAAAAAAATTAATTACACTGTCTATATAAATCTATATAGAATGAGAAAAAGAAAACATTATGTACTGTCTTCTAACTCTATCCATAACACAAGCCCTAGAAAATGGCATGTATCGATCTTGAAAAAAAGTTTGAGCTGTACAGATTGTACTAGGAATACATGACATGAGACTTTGATGTCACACAGCTCGCCAGTCCCCATGTCATGTATCCAATAATTGGATCAATGGGGCATCCTATTTTCTCCGATGTGAGAGAACAAGGACTGCACATAGTGTACATTGGTTACTCTAAAGGTAGTTCTTCAAGTCGTGTTATAGTCTATAAAAATTTATACTATAATCCAATTTTTTTCATATCTAAGATCTTATTTAAATAGATTTGTATGTATTTTTAAGGAGATACAGACACCAAAGGAAATTAAATTGTGTGTATGTGGGATGTATACACTGTGTATTCGATTTTTTTCTAGGAAGATACTTTGGAACCTCCAAATACTATTCTTTAGATGCTTCATCATTTTTAATAATTGACCAATTACTAGATATTATAGTGAGAACAATGAAAGGTGGAAATGATTACATTCATATATTAAAATGAATATTTTTAGCTATAATAAAATGAAAACACATGCAACCAATCAAAAAATAGTAATTAATTATAAATTTAACAAATGATTGCTCCTATACCACTTGTAGGTTCCTAGAAGAATCTATTGAAAATACAACCAACATAGATTTTAGAAGTAATTTATGTGTCTACACAACATCACATGATTAAAATATCATGTCAAATGAAAACCATAAATTACATGATTAGATGAAAAAACAAATACTATAATATGGGGATCCTAAAATGTAATTTATAATAAATTTATGTGAAGATATATAATTACAAAAACTTGAAATTTATCTTTTATAGATGATCTGCTTAAGTAGATATCATTGTACACTCATTGATTTGTAAGATCCAGGTGTATAATCCCTCTAGAGGCTATTAACACATGCACTATACTTTATGAACATAACCACATAATTTTCAGGTTCTAGCTTGGAGAATCCTAATTTTTTATGTTTATCATGGTTAACCTGGGTGGAATTCATCTAGAAGGATAAGGAACTATTTATGTTCACTTTAAGGATTGATAGAGGAATAAGAGAAATATTTATCTTGATCTCTTGATATTTGATTTTTGTCTTACGCAAAATGTTAGTTATGGAAAGTGATATAATTATATATTTATTATGGAAGTCTTAGTGCTATAAAATCACAAAGAAGGAACTTATTGTCATTACTATTCTTGGTTGACCCCATGTTTAATAAAAATAATAAAAATAATAAAAAACTATTTATAGGTGAATCATGGTATGAATATAAATAAATATTACTTATAGCATTTTCAATAAGAACATTAAGAAAGGTTTTCTTTCCCTTTTATACATTTACAAATCCATGAATAATGACTATTTAATGACAATATTTCCCTTAATTATTCAATGATAAAAATAATAGGCATTAAATTAAACAAAAATGGAAATAAAAATAATAATTTTTTAACTTACGTATTATTTCATATACTTGTCATTAAATTATGGAGATCAACCAAACTAAACAAATCATCTTTATTATAACCTATTAAATAAATTAAATGAATTTTAATGAGACTATCAATACATATTTTTTATTGTTGTCTAGTTCTATTTCCCAATTCAATTAATGATAACTATATAAATTGAAATTTCAATGTCTACAAACAAAAAAAATCTCCCATAGTGAAATAAGTTAATGTCACAATGATATTCAACCACCTATTAACACATCCCATTTATTATAATCTCTTTACTATGATATCTCTAATCAATTATGTTTCATTCCAATTCCATAAACATATAATATTGATGTATCTTATTTGAATTCCCAGAAATGAACTCACCCACTGAACACCATGGACATGAATTTATATAAGTAGTTTGATTCCTATCAAAGGAAAGAAATATCAACTTCAATCAAGGGTTATATTAGATAAATCCTTTCTCAATTTGACATTAATGAAATATCATCATAACACACCCATGATATTCTACCTTTCTATGATCATATGTCATTACAACCATTGTAAATACTACAAAATTCATGATTCATGTTATCCATTCATGGTAATCATATATCCTAAGGACCAATAAACATGATTGTATACATTAACATCCAATTAATCATGTAAATTCTGATATATTATAGATGGCTATGTCATAGTTACCTCATATCTTGGATATTACAAAAGGGGAACTCTTTAAAATGTGTTTGAATGTCTAATGAGATTCTAACCATTGATAGCCTATAGTTTGTTTATCCAATCAGATAATAGTATCGGGCTATAGAACACATGTATAAGAATATTTTCATTGAACCTTGACGTTCATATCATAGTGGGGAATATGATGACCTATAAAAGTGACATATATTATTAGTACATTATCACATATTATTTTTATATAATGTAATAATATTAATAATGTTATAATAGAACATAAAAAATATTTCAAATACATAATAAAGTATTAAAAATGTTTGTTCTGTGGCACCAACTCCCACATGAGTCACAAAACATTCTATTTTTATCTTATATACATCTTCATAAGGTTACCATTAAGGAAAAATATTTTTATATGCATATTCAAAATCAAATAGTTACGGTAAGATTGAAATGTATAATTATGATGGATTATATCATAGGAACTAATGAAAATGTTTTGATATATTTCATTCTTAGACATTGTTAAAACAATTTTACTACTAGTCATTTTTTATATGTTCTATATTTTTCTTCCACTTCTAGTTTAATCATGAATATAAATTTGTAGATAAAAATTTTTTATATTCAAATGAGGATATATAATTATAAAATCATAGTTTTGGTAGATGGAATAAATTTTATAATTCATGGTTTCTTTCCCATATGAATATTTTGTGTGACCCACTACATTTTGATAGGTTACATAATCATTATTATAAACTAATAATGATTCACCCAGATCAATGACTAGAAAACCAATAAATTCAAGTTCCCTAACTTCACATTAACTCTTATGTAGTATGTTTATCTTTGGACCATCCTCTTCAATAGGGATATATGGAATCCATTCATGCCCTACCTCATGTTTATCTTGATCCATGACTTCGTCAAAGTCTATTTTACTCCCACTATATCTTTTAGAGGTGTAATAAAACTATAATATTTATGATAATAATATAGGTGGGACACCATATATTGGATTTGGTGTTATAGAAAAAACTATTTGTACTATGATTACATGTTTATTATATGAATTTAATATTAATAATACCTCTTGTTATATATTTTTTATTGTTCTATTTGAATTTATTATAATAATTTCCTAGAGTATTCATATCATTGATAATGTCATAGAAGATCTCAAATTAAATGAGAATGGTGAATCTCTATGAATATATTATTAAAATAGTTTTTTAGTTGGGTAACATTCTATGATAGGGAACATAGTATGTAGATAGTCATGTTTGAGTCCTTGTAAGTAGATGAGGATTCTTGTCATGAAGATCACACTTTGTAATCTCTATGGTGGGAGATTATGAGAAAATATCGTTATTTGGATTTCATCATGTGTTAGTGTCAATGGATATTTCTATCTTTGATAATTTATATTAGTCTGTAAACATGAATAATATCATTAATTCATGAAATTAATTGCACAATTATATTTTTTGATGAAATCTATGACACCCTATATTCACGGTGAGCTAGGGTATGTTGGGTGCATCTAGATTGACATTTCACTAAAGGATACATCATGAAAAGATTTCATCCATCTGTATTTATTTATGTCATTATTTTGAACATTTTAATGCAATAAAATCATCACATTAAATTCCATATCCATGGTGTGATGACACACTTATTTCAAATAGTCAAATAAATATGTATCCAACATATAAGTTGGTGACATATATGTGGAACCTATATAATGAGATATAGTGAAAAAATTGATTCTATTACATAATGATAATTTTTATTTAGGTGAAATCATTATTAAATTATGTTATTTCCCTTGAGTTAATTCAGCCATTAATAGATAGTAATTTAAGGCATTGGATAATCCCACCAAATACCATCACGAAATAATCCTAGAGGTTCACATGATAACTATTTCCACTAATCTCAATTAAATTCTATTTTAATTTAATTAATATAGTAAATATTAATCTCATGACTAAGGCGTAATTTTATTCACTTTTTATTTATGAAATATATATATATTGATGAATAAAATTTTTATTATCTATTCATGTGTTCAATAAATTCTAGATAATATTGAATATACCATTATTGTGTTCAGTGAAAAATATATATTATGAAGATGGTTAAATAATAATTTTTTATTAAGGATGTTGGTGAATAAAAATAATAATATTATTATAATTATAATTATATTACATGGGGTTAATTACTGGATATAATATCTTTTAAGGGATGACATGTAGTTAGATAATATTTTAACCTCAAACCTAAGCCTATACATTTACAGTTATGTCTACTGTATGGAATTGTATGAATATATATAATCATTTCACATGAAGAAATTATTCCTTCAACCCTCCTTCTCTATCCCTCTTAATAACTATAAAAATAATATATATATTCTATTAAGTGTGAATGATGAGTAATTAACATAAAAAACAAAAGAGAATCGATTCAACTCGCTTTCACTAGCAAATGTATTGGTGTTTATTATAGATCATAGTAGAAAATTTTGTTCACCTCTATATGTATTTTACCATTTGATCCTCTAATAACAAGAATGACAATAAAACAAGGGTATTTTTGTAGATCAACATTTTCAATGAAGAATTAATCCAAAGATGATGTTTTTATATTCTTTACATCTAAATAAATTTAGTTTTAAAATTAATCTAAAATATCCTAAATTGCGGTTTCAAGAAATTAAATTTTAAAATAAATTTGTATATATTTTAAACCACTACATTCTAAAATTTTACCTAAAATCATCATGAGGTATGAGAGTGGTAAGATTTTAAATTCATATTCATTTATTTGCTTATTAATCTATACTCATTCATGGATGAATGGTTCATTTTATGTAATTATTTATTTAATATGATTTTAATTGAAACTTTTTCAATATATTAATAATTTCTATTTAGTTTTTCATTTTATTAATGGTCTATGAATAGATTAAATAATAACTAGAGATACCATCAGGATGTGTAACATTTTTGACAGGTAAATCTGTATTACATGACGTGTAACCAGAGTCCCAATTCTGTAACCATGTGCACTGCACGAAGATGTGTGGTTGGATGTATAGTTCAGTAATTAGTTAATTATGTGTTGTGTATTTATTGAAAACTATATGAAAATCACACCAATCTAACACGTGAGAAGTAGGAATACATGGAATATACCTAGCGTACACATTGGGTAGTCTACATAGGATAGCAGTTTAAATTGAGTAATACATTTGGACATTATACAAAGAAGAAAAATCCAAGACTGGAATATTGGATCATTTATGATATAAAATACATGTTTTTGTTTTAAGAAACCTGAATTTAATTGTTTTGTCTGTCCAAAATATGCAATCATCAGAATGTTATGCAGACACACAACATGTATGATCTATGACATGTAGCTATCCTAAACACATCATGGATGCACGACAGAATGAACATGTTGAGTTCTTCATCATTTTTCATGGTCACATTACATTAAAACAACACAACATGCAGCTTTCTTCTACACATCGTGTAGTCAATACAAGTTACATTCATAATACCATTTTATTATCTCAGGCATAAGAAAAGAGGATACATGACATATAGATGGAATGTACACACAGTGTACTCTGGCTGAGTCAAATTAATGTTACATAGATACAGGAAAACTGATGTAAATAGTGAATATAAGGATAGCATAGTCCAAGTTGTATCCCCATTACTAGGATAATTTAATACCTTAAATTTACAATTGCATCATAAAAAAATTATTTTATTGATATTCACCTATATTTTTTGAAAATTTAATAATGGTTTTAAATAATTTTAAATTCTCAGTTAATTTAAATTAACATTTCATTATTTATTGGTTATTATTTTTATTTTGCAAACATAACTAATGATGGTAATCTCCAGGATGGTTTCAATGGTAATTAAGATGAAATGGAATGAATAAATGTATAAATAAATTATTTAATTAATAAAAGAATCTTGATTATAATAATAATTAATGAATATAAATTAATGTTAAATGGTTTAACATTTCATATTAATTGCATGTATGACTATTCACATGCTTGAACAAGACATAAAATTTTGCAAGATATTTTAATTAAATTTATTACACAGGTTTCAATTTATTTAATATTAATTTAATTTTTATGGCCTACAATCCATCCATCCCTCCACAATTATGTAGGACCTTCTTGTCCATGAATATTTATGTAATCCTCTTTCAACCAATCCATTAGTTCCCCTAACCTGTATTTGAGTTATAAATATTTTTAATTAATAGAGTTTCCCATGCTGCATGGATGTGGTTCAAAACAGAACCATAATGAATCCATCAAAGGTGGTATATAGGTGGAAAGGTGGAATAAATTAAATCATTCTAATAATGGAAATATGAGTTATTTCCATCAGTTAATCGGTTGATTTAATGACCGGCCATTAAATCATCCATTATAAAAGCTCATGAACTAATAATTTAATTAATTATTTAACTATATTTATGTGTTATTTATTATAAGGATGCATGACCACGAATGCATAAATAAATTAATAAATGTGAAAATATGATATTTAGAAAAATGGAATATTATTAATTTTTTTAAAACATATGGTTAATTAATTATATAAAAGAAACTTAATATTAACAAGGCATGTAAATGATTAAAAAGATAAAATTTATTCATGATAAATTGAAATACAACAATTAAATATAATGCTAGACCAGACCTTCAATTACATAATGTGGAGTGAAAGCCTTAGAAATATATGTTTGACCACGACTCCTTGGGAAACATACTTTTAATGTGTAGGTAATAAGAATGTTATGGGTTGAATTAACCACCTAACATCAAGAGAGGTGTCCACATTATACATTATGTTACTTGGATAATAGTGTTGAGGAAATCTATGTAGGGATTTTAGAATTGGGGAGTACACTCAATGGATCAAGGATCCTCAATATTGAATTGTAAAAGACGTACCAACCAAAATATTATTAAGTTGATTGAACAATACTTATTGTGGTTATTATAATGGGTATATAGATCCATTCCACTAGAATGTCATAGAATCCATACATTCCAATTTAAATAGAGAGGACTATTGGGACATGATAAAATCACAGGTCATTTAATAAAACCAGTTAATTTTGTATTTCTCAAAAAATATTAAGGAAGAAAAATAATAATAATCCTCTATTTTAAATTTTATAAAATTGGAATGGATTTATTACACACTATCCCTATGATCTATATTAGAGAAATAGATTCTCCTCATTGGTTTTTTATTCTAGGAATGAATCAGACACCTTCAGGTTGTTATTCACCATGAATAGAAATATTACATGCTAGAATCCACAATTTTTTACCTACCTTCCTAGTAGGTAAGTAATGAATAGTTCCATGTCAATGAAAAACAAATGAAAGATGTGGATGATATTCATTATTTGATGATATCCCTATGTCTAGTTAATTCATGAAGTCACAAAATATCTAGGGTGACTATAGAATGGTTTAGAACCATTATGTGCTCTAACAGGATAGAGATAGAAAATAAACGGTCTAGGATTAATATGAAATTATTTCAATGTAATATTATTTAGGGATAAATAACTAGGCTGTAACTCCCCAATATTTTATAGTACGCTAATTTTTTCAAAGTAGATCAATAACTTTCACTACACGCAACACCGAGTTGTAGTGCACCACGACTTACCTAAAGAGCTCTTCAAAAGCATTTATGAATAGTAATAATGGAATTTTTTACTTTATATAATCCTGATAATTTTAGAATTCATATTATGAGTATCTTAGAAACAATGGGAGAACAAATGCACTTTTTTCAGATAAAAGAGGTATTTTTCAAAAAATGCAATTTTACCGCCTTTTAATGGAGAACCTTTTTTAAATCCAATATTTGAAACTTTTATATATTAAAATTTACAAAATAAACATATTCTTTAGAATCGGGTCATAAGAATTTAGTTTTAATAAATTTTTTTGGTTTTTTGTTAACTTTTATATTTGGTGAATAGTGAAAAATATTATATATTAACTGAAAACAACTTTTTAGTCAAATTAATTTATAGTGTTAAATTATAAATTTTAATGTTTTGGATGTATAAATAGATTATATGTTTACCATTTAACCCAACGCTGGTCATTGTGAGTAATTTATCTTTGAGATTCGACATAAACAAGTGTAAATCTTTGGATATCTATTATTTTTTTAAAAAATACGATTTTTGGATTTGACAATAGGAAATTATTTTAAATTAATAAATATAATTTATATGTTTTTAATTTTTTAAAATAGTCTTCATTGTTGGATTTGGAATATATAAATTATCTTAGGGTAAATTTTTTGTACTTTTCTGATAACATTCATATTTTGATGAATAGTGAAAATTACTAAATTGTAATTAAAAACATCTTTTTTAATATAAAAAATTAATAGTAATAAGTTATGAATTTGAGTGGTTCTGGAGTATAATTAGATTATATTTTTACCATTTAATCCAATGATGGTCACTGGAAATAATTGCACATTTAAACTGGACATAAGAAAGAGTCAATCTTTTGCTAGTTATTATCTCTTAAAAACATGGTTTCTGTTTTAACAATGGGAAATAATTTTAAATTAATTTCTACAACATCTGTGTTATGAGTTTAAAAAATATTGATTCTATATTCAGAATCATGAGTTCAAAATTTTGTAAATATTTAGCTTTTATGTTTAGAAATTTTGAATAAAAGTTTCGGTAAATATTTTTTTTCCATGGTTAAAGGGTAAATCCGGTAAATAAGGGTAAAAAATAATATTATAATAATAAAAAATTACACTAAAACGTATCCTAACCCTATTGGTTGAAACATTTCAGTCCATGGTAATCTTTGTGATGATTTTGGGACCCCATGGATCCACTTTTAAATGATAATGACACTTTATATTAATTAAGTTAAAGTAAATACAAAAATGACATAAGCATATATCTTTTAGCAAAACAGTTTTTACATGGGGTAATATATGTTATATTTTCTACTATAAATACTCATTAGAAATATAAAAATATTTCCTATATAATTGAATTGAATTTATAATTTTTAGACCTTGAATAATTAAATTTATTTAAGACACCATAACGATGCATTATTTTCCTTATTAATGAATGAATCAAATAATTTGTATTATAAATGTTAAACTAAATATAATTTGAATGTTTTGATGAAATAAAATAATTCTATTGGTTAATATGGCATGTTAGTATTGGTTAAATTATTTATTTAGAATCAATAAATTTTTTAAGACTATAACAATAATCAATTATTAAATAGTGTCAAAAATGACATAAAAGAGTTTTTTAAAAAAACAAATAAATTATTAATGCATATTCTATTCCTAAAAATCTAAGGATTGGTGAAAATACTTATATAATTATTTTTTTATCATTAATGGACCACTATTGGGTCTATTATAAGTATACAGTAATTTTATTAACCATATAATATAAAAATACAATGTGACATGGTAAATGTCAAACTAATTAACTAAGAGCTAAACCTAAATGATAAGGTTAATATAGTGACCCAAACATGTCTAAAATCTATAGGATGAAATTAATTCGACCCTTACCCACCTTAGACTTTGAATAAAACAATTTGGAGCCATTAGAAACTGAATATTAATTTATTTTAAATTAATACTTAAACTTTTTCCAAAAGATCCCCTCCTCCCCCTTATTAAAGGACACCACTTCTAACAAATTCATCATACCCTCAAAGAATTTTGGTTCAGCCAAACTATACCCAAATACCCTCTCACCTATACTACCTTAATCCTAGAGTAATTCCTTTAGTCATGAAGCCAACTTATGGAGATCTTTTGATCAAATCAAAAGGAAGAACCAGAAGAAGATGTAATGTTTTCACCACCTTTTTTCAAGTTCCTTTATTCTTCAACTTATTATTTCTTTGTTATTTACTTTATAAAATAATAACTCAGGTATCTTATGTATAATATTATATCATTATAAATATGGTACAACCATATTCATAATTCTATCCATCCTTTGAATGACATGTCAACATGCGTGCTTACGTACAGCTTACCGTCTCCACGTCGTGGAGTAATTATTATTCAATACATTATTATTTGGATGGGTATAATAATGAAGTGTAATAAATTTATATAATAAATTTAACATGATAATAATTCTGTATATATTATATACCATCCAGTTATATATTTTTTAATATAAAAAATGATATTGTTGCTCGTGCGTACGTACAGACTACCGTCTCCACGAACGCGATGTGATTCATTCTCCATCATATTCATGCAATTATAATTCTCATATGATGATAAAAAATAATGTTTTAAGACTTTATATCATATGGATATGAATAAGATACAACCTATCAATGGCAAACACGACCTATGTAACCAAACATGTAAAAGAAAACGTGTAAGGTAACACCCAAAATGACGATTATACTAACAAAGCAATGTTAAAAGATCATATATGATATCATATTAATGTATATGATTATTTTATAATTTAATAACAATTATTTCACCATTATACAGGAGGTTAACCTACCATCAACCAAGGAAAAGTACAAGGTAATGCGTTTTCATCTCACTCCTTATTCCCATGAGATTCATGCCATATTTCCAATATTACCTTTTTTGTGGTGTATGTAATTGCCATAACTGTATTCTTTGTGTAATAACATTTAATTTATGAGTATTTACATATTAATTGTATGATACTTCTTTCATGGGGTGTATGTTTCGTATGTTACCAAATTGGTAATGGTTAATTTCACAATCTCATTATTATCCGAGGTTGTTTTTACGTAAGTATCTACTGGGACTTACTTATTATCCATGTCCATGTTTCATAAAATATTTTTAAAAGGGATTATTTTTAAGGGACTTTTTTTCTAAAAAAACATTTAAAATGTTTTAAATATTTTTTATTCTAAATCATTCTCATTAATGTTCATTTTTTCAAAATGGTTTTTAAGGATTTGTTTATATATACATGAATATTTTAAAAATGTTAATTTCATTAAAAAAGTTTCAAAGTGGTATGGGACACTTTGATTCAAAATTACATTAAATTTATTCATTTTTAAATTGTGGAACATTTAAATTTTTTCATGAAAAATTGTTATTTCTCTCAAAGAGTTTTACAAATCATTTTCATCTATATCAATATCCTTTGATGGATTTTAAGCTTGTTTGAATTTGATTTATTATGAGAAAAATATTCCATATTGTATGGAGGGTTTGTGATATTTTTGACTGTGGATGTTTTATTTTTATACCATTCATGGTTTATCGTTAATGTATTGAAGTTTAGTATGCTAGATTTAATACGTATTTTAATGTTATGTTTCAACCTTTTCATGTGAGGAATGTATTGGACTTAGTATGTGATGGGTGGAGCCCACTATAGCTCCTCGATGCATCGATAGTTCTCATGGGACAACTAGACATGGAATTGTCCGATGACCTTTCCCAATTCGATTTATGGTTTTGGTCGAGGCCGTAATCATTTTTAGACGTCTTGGTGAGGCCTTGAAAAAATGTTTCAGAATGTCCGACATTATACATTCCATCATTATGAAAATAATATTGATGGTTTATGTGGTCATTATACTAGTATAATACCCATGATTATGATTTATTATAGAATTATTTACTCAGATCATATTCTTGACATAAATTTATTCATGTTTATTATTGCTAAAGGCATAAGGTTTCAATTATTCACCATTCTTAATATTTATGTTATCTTCCGCTGTATTGATTTCCCTTACTGAGCATTTGAGCTCACCCCTTTCTATGTCTTATTTATCCCAGGATGTGAAGATTTATTTTATAAATGACCTGCAGGGATAGTATAAGGGTATATGAGTGTGGAGACAAAATGTTGTTGTAGTTTTCACGTTATGAAGTAATGTAAAATTTATGAATGTATCTAGTTATTACAAGGCTGCTAAACTAATCGGTATTTCGAGACTTGATCTTTTGTGATCATTCCAATGTTATGTGGTAATGCACCGACTATGGGTAACTGGTATCAGGGTGTTACATTGGCCTCCAATATTCAAGCTAATTGGAAACATCTTGTTACTATATGTTATACAATTTTAGTTACCCAATAAGTTTTACACCAATATTATTCTAGTATCACTATAATAGATCTTATCCATAGTTATATAAATTTAAATGTTAAAAAAATCTAGTATTTGTCTCATCTTATCACACTTCTCACCATATAGATTAGAATATTAATAACAAAAATACCTCTTTCTATATGTTGATAAAAATAAAAGAAAAAGAGAAGATCTCTAATCACAAAAGCTTCTTTACACCCTTCCAAGAAGAGGAAGATCAATGTGGAAAGCTAGGTGAGTGGTTGATATTTTTTAACAAAATGGATGAAAGGGCACAATAAGAAAAATTGAACTCATCCAATGAAATAAGGGGAAGCATAATGTACATTTTGTATTTAATTAAATTTATATGTTTCCACAAATTGGGAGTTATATACATATTTTGGTTCTCACATATGTATTCAAATACTATAGATAAATAAATTCAGAGGCATTGACTCAATGGAGATAGATCTAAGAGTATCCAAGGTATCTAAACATTTCATAGAATATATCATGGGTTATTACCTCAAATATATGATTGTAATGGTATTTGTTTTGAAATATTTTTATATTATTCCTTCTATTAACAAAAACAATATTTCTATATCCAAACTAAATACAGATGGAATTAATTACAAATTTGGAAATAAATGATTAATATTTTATAATCATTTAATTTGTTATGGTATGGTACATTTGATGAAGGTTAATAATGTGCTATACTACATGAAAAAAATCTTGGGAATTGATAGGATGAATATGTCACATGAATCATTCCACGCTTAAACTTGGTATCACTTGTTTTGTCATGAAGACAAAATTCACATGAATAAATTATTACATGAAGGATATTTAGATTCTGTTGAACTAAAATCACATGGTGCATTTCATAAATTTTTACAATGTAAAATTAAAAAATCACCATTTAGAGGGAAAGGTGAAGGTTCTATAGAGATTCATGAATTTGTTCATGATAATGTTGGTGGACCAATTCCTATTAAACCAACTGGTGGATACCCATTATTCATAATTATTAATAATGAATTCATAATATATGGATATGTTTATAGGAAGAGGTATACGTAATATTCTCTTTGATTAATTCAATGAAGAAAATAGTGAAGTTGAGAAACATCATGGTAAAAATATTACCAAACTATTCTTCGACCATAGTGTATAATATCTTAATCAATACATTAGTGATTATATATAAGAGTTTGGGATTATATCTCAAAAATATCCTCCATATAATATTATTTGGTATAGCGCACGTGACTGGAGAAAATGAATCTTCCTAGACATGGTGAGATCAATGATGAGTTATGAGAGTCTAACATTATCTTTTTTAGAAACATGTTGCAAAAAACAACACAAATACTAAACCAAGATCCAACTAAATAAGAAGACAATATAACTTACCAATTATATAATTTAAATAAACTTTTATTTTTCTTCATACATTTGTGGGATTTATGAAGAGTTTTCTAGGACCACCACCAATAACAAACATGCACCATGAGGAACAAAGTGTTCCTTTATAAAATATCCTATTAAAACAAGAAGATATTACAAATATGGCTGCATAAATAAAATTTTAATAGTGGAAAGACATAACATATTCATTTTAAGGTATAAAAAATCTAAAACATATTGTGGGATTGATATATATTTTGATGAAGTTGGGGATTAGGGTACTCTATAGTTGGAACAATAAAAGTATCTAAAAAACCCAATGGAAGAATAAGTTCATCCAAATACACAAAAATTGTGTATGAGTATATAAAGGATAGAAAAAAAAATATTTTTTATAGTCACCAAGGATGAGGACTCATTATTAGTTTATAATAGTGATAATTTTACCTATAATGTAGTGGTAAGTGGATTCGATGTATTGATATTGAAAGAATCCATAAATATTGAAATTGAATCCATGTATGAAAAAGTAAATTTAATTTTGGAATATTCTTATTTGGATGTTAAGATCATTGGTTTTAAAAGAATATTCTGGAGAAAAGTAGGAATGGAAGGAAAATTCACTACATTTTAGGTGTGGCTATTTACAGAAGGGATTAAATAGTGTCAATGAATTTAATATGATGAAACTTTTTCACTAGTTTCAATGATAAAATGTATAAAAAAATATATTTTTCCTTGAGGATCACTATGATTATTATATTTGGAAAAGGGATGTCAAATCATCCTTCATTAATGGGAACCATAAGACATATACCAATCCAACACAACCCAAATGGTTTTTGACTTCAAATTATTCCAACAATATATATATAATTAAATAGAAAAAATTAATTAATGGAATAAATAAGGAATATAGGTCTTGGAACATTAATTTTGATGAATCCATAATGGAATTTGGATTCATTAAAACAGATTTTTGCCTTGTTTCTATAATAAGTTTTGTGAAAGTGTAGTTATTTACATAATAATATATTTTGATTAAATATTACTCATTGTAAATGAAATAAAAGTCATATAGTCTATTAAGCTGAGGTTAAATGAATCGTTTCTAATAATTACTTAGGTGATAATACATATATACATGGGATCAATATCCTACATGAAAAATCGGAGAGAATACTTGGCATATTACATGGTACATATATTTAAAAATTACTAAAGGGGTTCAGTATGAAACAATACAGGAGGATATTATTTCAAGTGTTACATGATATTAATATTTCAAGGAAAATTTGTTCCTAGACACATGCGGAAAGACATATAATATTAAAATTCCATATGTGGACATGATTTAGTTATTCATGTATGTCATTCAAGGTAGTAGTCCATATAGTTCCTACACATTAGGTGTGGTATGAAGATATCAAGGTGACCTAAGTGACCCCCTTGGGTTAAAGTAAAGAATGTCCTTAAGTATCTAAGGCATAATAATGATATCTTCATGGTTTATAGAATGGATATGGAACTATTCTTCCTAGGATATTTATATTATAGTTTCCAAAGAGATCAAGATGTTATGAAATCACAAACTACACAAATTTTCGTGTTGAATGGATGTGTTGTGAGATTAAAGAGCTCGAAGAAGGTTATGGTTGTAGATTCTATTATAGAGTCCTAATATATTAATTCTTATAAGGTAGATAAAAAACTAGAATGAATGTTTAAATTCATCCATGAATTTTCCTTGGTTCTTAAAAAGAAATATCATGTCACATACTATT
Source organism: Viscum album (assembly GCA_963277665.1). Classification (NCBI taxonomy): domain Eukaryota; kingdom Viridiplantae; phylum Streptophyta; class Magnoliopsida; order Santalales; family Viscaceae; genus Viscum; species Viscum album. The sequence continues at coordinate 152,760,714 of OY728150.1, forward strand.
GTGATAATACTACAGTGGTGTCCCTCACAGAACACCCAAGGTCGCATCAGTGAATGAAGCTCATAATAAATAAGTATTGCCTCTTGAGATATTTCTGTTATAGAGGTTAGGTTGTAGTGAGTAGTGTTTCCATTTAATACATAATGATGGAACCCTTGTAAAAATATTGACTCATCAGAAACATGATTATCATGCGAGGTCATGCAAACATAAAGTCGAATGTAGTAGGCTATTGTCCATGTTAGAGTTTTTTAGAGTTGGTTTCCTAGGAACAAAATTTTATAATCTGATTAAATTTATAATAAAAATATATAATATTAATAAAACATATTTTTACATATTTTTATTTTTCATTATGATATTAATGTAATAATTCCCTAGACTATACATCACATTGATAAGGTCATAGTAGTTCCATATTATGATGACAAACCTGAAGTCCTTTATCAATATTCTTAAATATAATTTTTAGGATTGATGATGTAATATGATAGGGAATGTGTAGACTATTAGGTGTGAGTCCAAATGAGCATACGAGGCTTCTTCACATGAATTTTGAACATTGTTTTCTCATAGATTAGATAATGTGAGTACAAACCCACCAGTAGCGATTCCATATTTTTTTGGTGTAATCTAATATTCCAATATATTAGTTTGTGTAGTGGACATTAGACTTTAATATTATTTTTAATTCATGTCAAGACACATCCAAATTTATTTGATGATTAAAATAATGTCCCCATAAGCTCGTAGTGAGGTCTGGAATGTTGGGCGTGTCATGATTTACATATCCTTAGTGGATAAGTTGAGGAACTATTTTCCCCTTCATATATAAGGAAGTCATTATATATGCCATTTTATTGGCATAAAACCATCACAATAAATTCCATGGCCATGATTTTACAAAAAAAATTATTTTTGGAATGTAAAATAATGACATATCAAGCATATAGGTTCGATACACAGATGGGCAAACTGCTAGATGAGATTTAGTTACAATGGGATTATATTACACAGTGATCATTTTTTGTGGTTATCATAATTTTGAAATTAATTTCATTATATTGGGTGGATTGAACAATTTATATATTATAATGATAGACTTTTGGACCCCCCCCCAATACCATTGTTAAGTAATCATAGATGGTCACACACTAAGTGCTTCTGTTGATCATAATTAAAATATATTTGAATTTAATTAATAGAATAAAAATTATTCTCATGTTCGAAGAATTATTTTATTAATAATTCATCGATAAAAATTATTTATGGATTAGTAAAATATTTAAAATCAATTAGGGTGTTAAATAAATTCTTGAGGAGTTCGAATGGACCAAGACCATGTCTGATGAAAAACATTAATTAATAGGCTGGTAATATAATTTTTTTACTATGAATGTTGTAACAAAATTTTTATTATTATTATATGGCGATGTTGATTATTTTTTTTCAATATTTGATGTGTGGTTTATTAATGGTTATAATTCCATTTAAGGAATTACATGCAATTAAATATAAATTTAGCCTAAATCCGAGCACTATAAATATATGGTCATGTCTATTGAGTTATAGGTGTTGAATGTAGATAGTTGTTTCACATAATGATAATCTCTCCCAAATCCTCCTATTATATCCCTCTCATGGATAAGAAATTCAAGATAGATTCTTTCAAGATTTAAAGGTGAACGATCAACACAAATAACACAATACAATTGATTTGTTACGGCATTAGCCTAAAATCGATTGTTGATTCTCATATATCAAAGGATCATCTCTGGATCACCAGAAGAGGAAATATACCCCTATATTCTCACATCACAATGACTAAAATATAAAAAGTTTCACTAGAGAGTTCAAAATCATAAATTGGGAAAGGATTATAATCTAGGAATTTAAATTCCAATGATCTAAATAAATATAATTATGAATTTATTGTGATATAGGCTCACTCATTGATTTCAGGAACTATATATTAAAATAAATTTTAATATATATCCCACCACTACATAATTATTATATGTCTGAAATATTCAAAATATATATTATCAGGTTGCTTAATATTTTATCCAATATCTATTTGGAGGAAGGATACCTTCACATTTAACTGTAGTGAGAAAATTGGTTTGAATAATGTTGTGGATGTTGTGTGGATCAAATTTCAAGGACACAATTAATGGTCAATTAAAAATGACTATTTTCTAATAGAAACCATTAATATTGAATAAAACATAATCATATTTATATATTATGATAACTGAAAATAATAAAAGGTTGCATGTACCTCCTAAATATTATGTATGTAATTAAATTAAATTGATTGAATGTAATTTATGTCGATAAGACGTTCATCGTGAGGTTTATATTTATTTCATGATCCACAACATGTTCTATTTGTGACGTGGTTTCCTTGATGAGGATGTACTCTCATGTTTTCTTATGTCCATAAAAATATTTTTAGAAAACATTTAATGAAAAATATCTATTCAATATGAAAAATTAGCGATGTTTTCACTTCTCAATGGGAATTCTTAATCCATTTGTATAATCAGTAAAGTAATCATGATGAAAAATCTAAAGGCATCATTACAATTAAAAAACCACACATAATTTCCCCATTTCTCTATTATTTTGTTGTGATAAGAAATATGGGTGGGTTACTAAAATTTTAATGTAAATGAGTACACATACTGAGTCATTATTTAGAGTAGAAACATATAATGCAACTATTATAGATAGTGATTTTGATTGAACAATAAAAGAGCTTTGTCATCATAAAAAACTTATGACAATATCAGTGTAGTTAAAATCAATAGGCCTTCCTCAGCACCAAAAAAATCACTTATATTGGGATCCATTATTAGAATTATCTCTTAGAACAGATTAAGGGGTACTTTACCTATATTTTCTTTTTAAAAATGTCAATGGATACCATTTATATGTTCTATAAAACTACTGATAAAAAAATACTAACTACTCACAGTTACCATCCCACAGTAGCCATGTAGTAGCCCTATAAACACAAACCAAATTTGAGTTCATAAACACGAATTGAAATATACATAAAACAATATTGGAATAAAAATATCACAAAACACTATAATTTTAATTCAAAATTTACATAATAAACACTGAAACAGATTTCATATTTTTAATTAATCAAAAAAAAATTATTACCCATTTACAAAATAAATACATGTCGAATTTTCTAAGGATCATAATATGTGTAAATTATATCCCTAAAATAAAACCATTTATTAATTTAGGAATAGTAAATAATAAATAAATAAATTATAACTATTTTATTATATAATCAACATATGATAGATTACATTGTTAATTATTGTTTATATTAATGATATTATCAGTGAATCATGCATTGTATTGACATGAAATCAATTTATATATATCAAAAATGTATTATGGATAATTTTCGTAATGATTAAAAACAATATGATCTGTTTTTCTCAGTTTAGGAAATTTGATACATGTTTCAATTTGTAAAGACACATTTATATTTAAAATACACAATTCATGTCATATTAACAACATCATGAGTCTGATTGATGTTCAGTACATTCCTATATGTCACAAATTAATTATATATCATTTTAAAATAGTTTAAATACATTTAGAGGTAATATTTATGGTTTTAGATATGTGATTCATTCTTTTTAACTAATATTACAATTTTATATTAAAAACATACCCATCGAGTCGTACAGAACATTTCATTGGATAAACATTCATTTAAGCAATTCCTACAAATTAAAAATGAAATTTGGATCATTTTATAAAATATTGAAAACAATGTGAGTTTATTATTTTTAGGTTTTGGATATGTGGTGCATATTTTAACTGAAATGGAAACATTGTAGTGCTGAACCAACTTTAATTCATACCTAAAATATTTTTTGTTGAGTTAATTTATGGTCGATTCCAATAAAACACAAATTAATTAATGATCATTTTCATAACATTTGAAAACAATCTAAGATAATTTGATTCATTTTTTCTATTTCATACTTGTTTGAAAATAAAATAATATTATTACATTGGAAACATACACATCGAGTCATACTGACCAGATGGTCTGTCATATTGGTGCGAGTTTAGTTTCTTCATGTCGTAAATGAATTATGGATCCCTTTCTTAATTATTTTATAAAATTGATATTTTTATCGGTTTTTTCTATGTGTGATGAGTTTAAAACTAAAATGAAACCTTTATATTGAAGGTACACACATTGGGTAATATCAACCACATCATGTTTTAAATTGATGTACGTCTATTCTTGCATGCTAAATAAGAATTATTAAAAAAATTAATAGTGTTTTAAAATAATTTATGCTCATTTTATTATGTTTTCTATATGAGGGGTTTTTAACCTAAAATGTACCTTCTATATTAAAAACTTGCACTATGATTCATAAATATTACATAGTTGTTTATATTGAAGTAAAATAAATTTCTAAATATTAAAAATATAATATGAATCATTTAAATTAATTTTAAAAACAATAAAATATCATTTTCTTATTTTTAACTATGTGAAACTAGTTTTAATGACAAATGAAACTTCTATATTTTAAACACACACTTTTTGTCATACGTGCCACATAATGTATCAAATTTATTTATAATCAATTCTTATATGTCAAAATAGAATTATGGATTTTTTCATTAAACTATCAAAAAAATGATATATTGTTTCTTAATTTTTGGATATGTGAAGTCCATTTAAAATTAAAATGACACTCTTATATTGAAAACACATTCATCAAGTCAGAACAACCACATCATGTGTCAGATTGATTTACAATTGATTCATACAGATAAAAATTGAATTATGGATTTTTTCCATATTGTATGAAAACAATTTGAGATCTTTTGTTTGTTTGTTTGGATACAAGACATTCGTTTTAAACTAATCTGGCACTTCTTTATTTAAAAAAACACATAGCCATACATTTCATATAATGTGTTAGATTTACGTATAGTAAATTCCAATGCATAACAAATGAATTGTAGATATTTTTTATAATTTTTAAAATAAATATACATTTGTTTTATCAAATTTGGATTAATGATAAAAAAATTTACATTGGATTAAAATTTTATATTGAAAACAAGCACATCAATTCATACTGACCACATCATGAGTTTGATTGATTTTTGGTAGATTCCTACATGTCACATGTAACAACCGAATTTTTTATCAATGTAAATTCCACTCTTCTAATTATTTCCTATAGTATAATCAAATAATATTACATTTAGAACACAATACAAACATTATAAGTGATAAATAAGTGAAAATAAAGGTATCTTTAGAATTTATGGAATATATAAAAATGATAACTTAAGCTTTGAATAGTAATGTGACCTTCATGAATAGTAAACCCACCAATGTAATTGTAACATCACTAGAGAATGTATAAATAAAATTTCACTTTTTATAAGTGACAATATAGTACAATTATATAATAGTATAAGTAAATAAATATTTTCAAAACTATTGATAAGGTGTTGGTATTTTTATAAGTGAGGAATATTTAATTAAAATTCTATGATTAATTTATTAATTTATATGAAAATTTAGTTTAATGAAATTTATTCATAAATTAGTTTTTTTATTCTAAGATAAATTTATGTGACCTTAAGTAAATTTTCAATGTGTTATAAAATTAGTTTTAAATTTTAAATTTTTATTGTTCAAGTAAATTATTTTTTAAGTAAATATTAAATTAAATAATATTTTGAAAAATATTTTTGAAAAATAGATTTCGTTTTTGGATTCCACTCATTGATAACAGGTTTGGGTGATTCTTTGGTAATTTTATAAAATAGTTCAATTTTCAGTTGAATATTAAAAAAAGAGTTTTTCACATAACCAGTATAACTTAAATTATATCATTCATGACGTAATGGTGATATAAACATTCTAGAATGTTATAATAGGCCATGATATATTTAATTTCATAAATGGTTTGATAATATAAAATAAAATCAATTTCAAAACAGAAAATATCTTTCCAAAAATGAAAGTCAAAAATTGATTCCTTAAAATATCATTTTCTATTTCCTTTAACATTCCTTTTAATAAATTAGTGAACATGAATTTTAAAGATTAATTAAATTATAAAATTAATAATATTATATTAATATATTATTTATTTTCTAATAGGAATAATATTATAATATTAATATTTGATATATTATTTTATTTTAAAATTTATTCTAAAAACACCCCCATGTATAAATAACTCCACTCGCTCCCCTTGGCATACCATTCCTCTCATCCCTTACTAAGCATAATATTGGGGAAAATTATCCCTCTCATTCCTCATAGAATATGTTGGGACGTTATGGATCCCTCTGTCTCCAATCACCAAGGGAGTTATAGTTTTGTGCAATAAAAAACACAGAAAAAGAGAGTCAGATTCAATTTAATTTTCTCTCTTTTCTTCCATTTATTCTTTTACCATTTCTGTTTCAAAAATTTATGATAAAATTTTAATTATACATTAAATTAAAATTATATTAATGATTTTAACCGACATTAATTATTATATTAATTAAAATATAAATGACATACTTCTATTTACCGTACTATCGACAACGTCCTGTTAGAGGCCAGTTAACCATCTACAGAGACATTTCCAAGATAAGAATTATAAAAAAATCATTTATGGATGATATAAATTATATATAATATATTATTATAAATGGAAATTTATTATATTCTTCTAAAATTAGTTATACTAATTTATAAATTACATTTAATAAAAAGTGAAATTGTCACAAGACGACGAATTTTTATGTAAACAACGATATCAAAATGCTTCAATTTCTTCAATGGAAATTATGAAAAGAAATTAAATTAATAAAATTGATAAATATTTCTATAAAATTTATATAATTAAAATTTATATCATTGTTTTAAGAAACATAAATTTGATTCAGGAGTCATAGAAGAGTCGAAATTAAGTAGAAATTAATGTAAGGTAGCCTCTCTATATCACTTTTATTAAAGATTGTCCGCCATGTTATGCCATTTTATGTGTAATTCCTATTGATGTGATATGATTAGGCATCTCTCCAATACTTTAATAATTAAGTATAAATGATGATGAATCCCTTTCTCTCTCATTAATCCCTCTTAAGTACACACAATACTATGTCGATATTCTGTAAGGGAATCTACATGAACATCCTTTATTCATTCATGTTACACTATCAGACTCTTATCCCAAAAAATCCAATATTATATTTATTTAAAGGTTATAATTTTTATTATATGTCCCAAATATTTTACAAATATCCATTCATCATTCTATTTTGGGGATTTGAACTCTTTTAATGGATTTCCATCTTAATACATCCCTAAAAGTAAAATTGTTTTATGTGAACTTCCCAGATTATTACCCAATCTCAACAAGACTCTATATTCTGTCTTAATCCACCATTTTACTTATAAAATTATTTCTTTTATTTTGAAAATGTTTTGGTTACCTTCAGATTTGTTTGTAATGCATTCTTTCATTTTTTATTTTAATGGCCCTTAAAACCACTCAAAAATATTTTTATGTTAACTTGGTTGAATATTCTTCTTAAATATTTTCAATTCTACATGAAATCACACACCAAGATACATATATATATTTACCTTATGAATTTCTATGTATAATTTATTTCCTTTATTTCATGGAAACTTTTGTGTTATGCCCATCTGTGATTTATTGTGTCATGGTTGTGTTACCATATTCATTCCACTGGTAACACTTATGTTTATGTAAGATAAAAAATGAATGATTATTTATGTGGAAATAATATTCATGAAAACTTTAATATGGGTGCCCCAAGATAGCACTCCAATGAATTTTTTAATGTTATATCTCATGATATGTTATGTTTGACGGTCTTGGAAGTTAGACTTGTCTTGTACTACATTGCGAAATGATATTGGCGGTTAGCCTTGAATCATACTAAGGTCATGTTTCATGTTCCTACAACATTTATATGACTCGAGGATTATATGATCCCATGTTTATATGTTGTGATTCCTTATGGTAGAATATTTTGTTATCATTATGACATGCCCTCTAACCCATATGCTAAAGCCTTATTCCAATGTATCCTTGCTTATTGGGCTATTTAGCTCATCCCTTCATTCATGTGTTCCCCACGGCACCCTATGAAGTTGTATGAGCACAATAGAAGTTAGGGGTTCTTTTTTAACATTAAATATTGAAATATTTTTTGTCCAATGTATTTGGTTTTCTGTACATATTTTTCAACTAAACTATCCTTCACAATCCTTGTCTTGTAATCTAATGTATAATTATTCCTAAAATCATGTAATGTTATGAGTAAGAGGATATGGTCACTATAGGTGGTATAAGAGTGTGGTGTAGTTATTCATGGAGTTTAGGAATAGGTAACAATAGTGAGAACCTTAAGGATGAGACTTTGTTTATAAAAAGATCCCTAAATTGTGTTTACTACAGAGAAAGTGATTTATCATAAAAATTCATCCATATCTGGATACAAATAGGTAGAGGTGGATATTTCACAGATGTTCCGAGGAGTTAAAACTCTAACAAGGGGTTTGGGCCTGACCCGAGGTATCCTCGTACATGACATTGAGCCTTACTGCACTCTTGATTTGAATATCCTAGGGGAAATGAATTGTTAAATGAATGATAATAGTACAAACCTTTATTAATGGAATAAAAAAGTCCATATGAATATAAGTTAAGAAATAGATCAAGGATAACATAGATTTAAACCTAAGGAATCACATGTTCGGATATACTTCTCTTTTACATGTTTTACATTTTATGTTCCATGTTTCATTTTTATGCTCAATAGTTAAGTATGCAAGCCATCTAATTGTATGGTATTTTTCATAGTTAACGGAGGGAAATATAACAATTCATGTCAACAATCAATGTTATAGGGAATGTGATTATTGCCCTTATGATATTCCTTATATGATGGTAAAGGGTGCTCAAAACAACATGACAATAATTACTCAATTGGATCAAGTTATGAATAATAACATAAATCAGGTGGAACACCATCCTCCTCTATGTAAATGTGGTTATTTCGTGTAATCCTTCATGTGGAGAAGTACTCTGATGTTTAGTGGGTCCTTTGAGCCCCTCCTCACAAAAAATGTATTACCTCCATTGAAAATATATACATCGTCCTCTGAGGAGGAAATTGTTTCTATTGATTTGGAGGAATTCGAGAGGATTATTTTCAGTAAAATATTTCCTCTGACTCTATGTCTCACGATGGAAAGAGAGTTCCTGGTCTCAAGAAGAAGAAAGATAAGTCAATTGGGGCATATGAAGAAAACATTACAAGGCATGCAAGGTAATCCTATTTGTTTTCAGGATCTCCAATAACAATGTGGATCCCTTATTTAGTAGTCTAATTCATATTTCAGGGAGGGTGTTGGAAATACCTGACATCAATAGTTATGAGGAGCTTTTCCATTGTTCCCTCAAGGTTGAAATGGAGGTTGGAGACTCCTATTTTTCTCATGTACCCCATGAAAAGAAGTGGAAAATGGAGAACATGATGTGTGGTCTAACAAATAAAACCCACGATGTAATGAACCCCGACTATCCCACTTCTATAATTTCATGGATGAAGCATCCTAGGAGCTGTTTACAGGTAACCAAAAAATGCATCAAATGTGAAAAGTTGTTACATCTAGCCAAGAACTACCGACTGGATATGAAGAATCCTGTTATTGTGGAATAAGAAGGGAAGTATTAGATTCACACCCAACCAGTAGTGCAATGTTTCAACTACAGAGAGCATGGGCATTATTCGAACAATTTTCTTAAGCCAAGGGTTGTCATAGGCAATCAACAACAACATCCAATGACACAATACATAAGGGAGGACTTACCCTATCACTACTTATGAGATGCATCCAGAGAATGATGGGGTGACATGTACACTAGTTATTCATTCAATAATAAATAATTTACTACTTTATTATGGATTTAAAAATTATTTCGTATCTTTCTTGTTTAGTCGAACTATTCAGAAACCACCTCAAAATTTGGAGGATTATATATATGTGAGAATAGGTAAATGGGTCATTATTGAATCCATGGTTTATAACTCCTACCCTATTAATGTTTGTGAACTAAACATCATAGAAAATGTTTTCATACATCCTTTAGTGTAATTTTATGTTATCTTGGTCATGGATTGGCTATATTTATATAAATCCATCATCAACTGTCAGGAAATGGATATCACTCTTCACATCCCAAAGCATCAACCAAATATTTACATGTTTATGGAGGAAGATGAATCTTCGTTAAAATCAGTGTCTCACGTGTTTAAATTAATTACTTATAATCATCCATTTATATCTCTAATGATTGAGAAAAATGAGAGAATCATTCTTGAAGACATGCCCATCACGCGGGATTACACTGATGTATTCCCTGAAGAGTATCCTATTCTTCCTCCTGATTGATAGGTTTAGTTATCAATTGAATTTACTCATGGATCTCTACTTATATAAAATAAATATTATTGAATGGCCACCTTAGAGGCGGAACAGATGGATAAAATGTTATATTAGAATCAGTAGAAGGTTTTTATACGCCCAAGTGCATCAACTTGGGGAGCACCGGTCCTCTTCGTCAAGAAAAAGGATGGTTCAATGCACCTCTCCATTTCATATCGTGAGATCAATAAAATATTGTTAAAGAACATGTATCCCATGCCATATATTGATGACTTGTTTGATCATCTTCGAGGGGTCGGTTATTTCTCTAAGTGATATCTTCAGTCATGTTATCACCAATTAAAGGAGAGGAAGGAAGATATTCCCAAGACCATATTTCGAACAAGGTATAGAGACTATGAGTCCATAGTGATTCCCTTTAGACTCACTAATTATTCATTAATTTTTATGGATGTGATGAATATATTCTTTAGAAAATACGAAATCAAATTTGGGGTAGTCTTTATTGATGATATTCTGATATACACCAAAAGCACTGTGGAACATGAGGAGAATTTGAATACTATGTTAAAGACTTTAGAAGGGAGAAGCTACATGTAACGTATGGTAAATGTATGTTCTATATAGAGGAAGCATCATTAGTAGGGAATGTTTTTAGTGGAAAATGGATATCTGTGGACCCTTCCAAGACAAAGGTGATTGAAGAGTTTCCCATAAACGAATCTGTAACAGAGTTCCGAATATTTTTTTGGCCTAGTTGGGTATTATCAACGATTTTTGAAGAACATTTCAAAATTTTCAAACCCAATGACCAAGATGACATAGAAGGGTGTAAATTTTATCTAGACTGAGGAATGTGAAAAATGTTTCAAGGATTTGAAAAAAAGGCATACCACTGTAGCGGTACTCACACTCTCAACAAGTAGAGAAATGTTTGTGGTTTATAGTGATGATTTAATGCAGAGATTAGGATGTTCAGTAATGTAAAATGATTAAGTGATAGCCTACGGAAAAAGGTAGCTAAAAATCTATGGTCAAAACCATCCTATACATGATCTGGATTTGGTGGCGCTGTTCATTGCATTAAAAATCTGACGGCATTATATCTTTTGGGGAGAAGTGTGAGATATATTCTAATTAAAAGATTCTAAAATATATATTGACACAAAAAGATATTAATATCCACCAGAAATGATGTATATATTTCATTAAGGACTATGTCTTCTCAATACACTATCATCCTCGTATGGGAAATAAGGTGTTGGATGCTCTAAGTAGAAATGATCCTATATCTTTATCAATGATAATAAATGAAAATGTTACAATGTTCTATGATTTTTATAGGAAGGACGTGGGAATCGTTAAGGGGTAAAATTATCAATCCTTTCTCAAATGATTTCTCAACTATCTGTCATAGAGAAAATAAAGGATGGTTAAAGAAAATATGTGGAAATTCAAAAAGGAGTGGAAGCCATCATAAATGGGAAATCCTCATAGTTCAATATTGACGAGGAAGGACGTGTATGATTTAGGTCCTAATTATGTGTACAATCTGATCCATAGATAAAGAATGAGCTTATAAATGATGCACATAGATCAACCTTCTCTATCCACCGAAGAATAAAAAATATGTATAATGGTGTACGAGAAAAATTTTGAGCGGTCAATCTGAAAAGAGAGATTGGTGAATATATATCAATGTTCCTGGTATGTCAAGAAGTGGAAAATGAGAGGGAAAAGTATATGCGGATGCTTCAACCACATCCCATACCTACATGAAAGTGGGATAACATTGCCATGGTTTTTTTCACTGGATTTCCCAGGACATCTAGAGCAAACAATGCTTTATAGGTTGTTGTGGATTGTCTTATGAAGATAACTCACATTATCACAATTAGGTAGGATTTTTCAATGGATCAACATGAATGGATATACATAAAAAAATTTGTAAGGGTGCATGGTGTACCACTGTCTATTGTATCTTATTGAGATATGAGTTTCCCTACAATGTTCTCGAAAAGTTTCCCACATGAGCTAATCACTGAACTGAACATCAATATAGCCAACCATCATAAAACAAACTGCCTATATAAGAAAACTACTCTTTCACTAAAAGACATTTTGATAGTATGTTCAATATAATTCAATGGAGGATGGGACCAACATCTTTCACTGGTTGACTTCTCCTATAATAACAGTTTCCACTCGAGCATCTGAGTAGAGCCATATGAAACACTTTATGGGAAATGGTGAAGAACACAGTCATGTTGCGAATAAGTTTTTGAGAATAAGCTACTAGGACATGAAATGGAGGAAGAAATGGTGCAAAAGTAGAAAACCATTCCGAAGAATATCAAGGCATCACAATGTCAACTGAAGAGTTATACAAGAAATTATCAACGATACCTTGAGTTCAAAGTTGGATATATGGTATTTCTACAGATATAGGAAAGGAATAGGGTCAAGAGGTTTGGAAATAATGGGATGTTATTTCCAATGTACATCGGCCCCTTTGAGATTATTGATCGTGATGGGGATGTGGCCTATCGACCAGCACTTCCACCTACTATAGATAAAGTACATGAATCCTTTCATGTATCCCTCTTAGGAAAGTACATACTATACCCATCACCTGTACTCTCTTTTGAGGTGGTATAGTTAGAATACGTTCTTTCTTATATAGAGAATTAGTGATGATCTTGGATTTTGTAGATAATTTTCTATGTAACAAAAATACGATCTGGATCAATGTACTATGGAATAATCATATGTATGAAGAGGAAACATCAGAACTGGAGGCGGAAATGAAGGAAATGTACCTGCAACTGTTTATGACATAGAATGTAAAATGAAATTTAGAGGAAAACATTTCATAAGGGGGAAAGAATGTAGGGACTCAGTGTTTTATAAATGGAAATTACCTTCTTATAATAATTCCTTATTGTATAATCACATATTATTACTTTTAGAACACAATACAAAATTTATAAGTGAATAATAAGTGAAATAAAATGTATCTTTAGAAGTTATGGAAAATATAGCAATAGTAACATGAACTTTGGAATAGTAATGTGACCCTTATGAATAGTAAACTGACTAATGTAATAGTTACCTCTCCAATGAATGTATAATTAAAATTGATATTTTTAGTAGTGAAAATATGTTATAATTATATCATAGTATATGTAAATAAATATTTTAGAAACTATTAATACGTTATTGTTATCTTTATTAGACCAATATATTTAATTACTATTTTATCATTATTTTAATAATTTAAAAGAAAATTTAGTATCATTAAATGTATTCATAAATTAATATTTTTATTTCAATAAAATTTTATGTGATCTTAAGTAATTTTTCAAAGTGTTAGAAATGATGTTTTAAATTTAAATTGTGTATATTTCATGTAAATTATTATTTTAATTAAATTAAAATTAATTCGTATTTAGAAAATAATTTTAATGAAATGGAGTTCATTTTTTGATTCTAGACATCTGAAAATGTTATGGGTGATATTTTGGTAATTTTCTGAAATATTTCAATTTTCTGGTGAATAGTAAAAATATAGTTTTTCACATAATCTGTATATCTTAAATTGCATAATTCATGAAGTAATGATGAAATAAACATTCTAGAACTTTATATTAGGCAATTTTCTATTTAATTTCATAAATTTTTCCTTCAAATACATTAAAATCAATTTATATAATGAAAAAATAACTTCCCAAAACCTAATGTCAAAAACCGATTCATTAAAAAACATTTTCTCTTTATTTTCACTTTTCTTTTAATAAATTAATGAACTAAAATTATAAATATGATTTTGAGTCAAAAATTAATGATTAAATATTAATATATGATTTATGTTGTCAAAAAACTGCTATTGCAATTCGAACATTTGATATATTATTTTATTTAATATTTTTTTCTATAAACATCCCCTCCTCAAGTATATAATAACCCCTCTCCCTCCCCATGGAAAACCAATCCTCTCATCCATTAATAAGACTCGTATCTGAAAAAATTATCTCTCTAATGCCTCTTATAATATTTAGGGATGTTATGGTGCCCTCCAACTCCAATAACCACGGGAGTTATAGTTTCGTGCAAGTGATGATACGCTGAGGGAAGAGTAAAACTCTAATAAATCTTCTCTTATCTCTTCCTTTTTTTCTTGTAACTTATTAATTTCAAAAAAATATTCTTAAAATGTTATGATATAGAAATTTGACAATATATTAATTTTGTTAACCTACTATAATTATCATATTAATGAAAATATAAATTTCATACTTCCCTTTCGCACACTACCGACAATGTCAAAATAAATGTCGGTTAACCTTCTACGAAGACATTTCACTGATAATTATTATAAATACCTTAATGTATTGACAATATAAATTATATATAATTTATTAATATAAAATTACATGTATTATTTATACAAATTTATAAATTATATTTATAAAAAAGTAAAGTTGTCACAATAAGGGAAATATTTATGTAAAATATGATATTAGAAAGATTCAATTTAATCAATGAAAATTATAAAATAAAATCCAATAAATATAATTGTTATTTTTTTTAAATGTTTATAATTCAATTTTAGATATATCTTTTAATATACATAAATTTGTTATTCATGAGGCTTATAAATGACTAAATTAAGTAGAAATTAATATAAAGGATCATGTCCAAGACACTATTATTCAAGATTGTACTATATGTTTTCCCTTTTATGTGTCATTCCTGTGACATTGTATGATTAAGAACCATTCCGAAATTGTCCTTATAATGTATAAATGAAGATTAAACCCTTTCTCTCTCATAGAGAAATTTTATGTTCACCAGATACCATGATGATATTTCGTAAGGGGTTCTACCAGAACCACCTTTATTAATTCTGTTTACTCTATCATCATCTTTTCCCTAATAAAATACTATATTATATTTATTTACATCAGATAATTTGTGTTTATATGTCAAAACTCATGTACAAGTATCGAAACATCATTATCAATTGGGTATATGCATGCTTTTATGTGGTTCCCATTTTAATACATCCCAAAAAACAAATCTGATATAATGGAACATCCTAGATTCTTACTAGATTTAAAGAGCACTCTATATTCTATTTTAATCCATCATTGTCTTTATAAAATCATTCCTTTTTATTATGAAAATATACTAGGTTCACTTTTGGTTTGTACAAATTATTGTTCCCTTTTCTATTTTAAAGGCCCTAAAAACCTCTCAAAAAAGTTTTATGCCAAATTTTTTGAATACATTTCTTACATATTTTCACTTATACTTGAAATTACTCAACATGATACATAAATATAAATATATATAAATATATATTCCATTATTAATATCAATGTTTAGATTAGGTCTCTTATTTTATGGACACGTTTGTGTAACAACCATCTGTTATGATTTATGTCATGATTTTGGTATCAAATTCTTTCTATGGGTAGTCATTATGTTTATGCAAGATTTATTATGTATGATTGATTTTATGGAAAATATATGTATGAAATTTTATGATGGGTGTAAACAGATAGCTCACCAATTCATTGGGTAATGTTATGTCTAATGAGATGTTATGTGCGAAGGTCTTGGCGGTTAGCCTTGGCTTGTGCTACTTTGTCAAACGGTCTTCGTAGTAAGACTTAACTCGTACAAAAGTCATGTTTTATATTTGTACAAAAATTTAATGACTCCAGGTTTTTAGGATCCCAGGTTTATATGTTATGATTCCTTAATTTCATTGATTTTTTATCATTATATCATGCCTTTTAACCTTTTTTATAAATTATTATTCTTATGTATAGTCCATTCCTAAGATATTTAGCTAATCCCTTTGTTCATGTGTTACCTAGGGTACCCTGTGAAGATTTATGAAAAAAATGCATGTTAGTGTCTCTTTTCCAAGATTAAAGAAAGAAGTTTTATTTCATCCCTTGTTTTAGGTTTTATTTTCCTAGTTTTCAAAGACACTAGACTTTATGATCCTTGGTTTGTACTCTAATGTGTAATTATTCTTAAATCATGTAATGTTAAGTGAAATAGGTGAGGGTCAGTATATCAGAAATGAATTTTGGATCATTGGAAAACAATTTAAAAAAAATCTAAAAACAATTGGATCTATTTTTTCTATTTTGGCTATGTAATGTGCATTTTAAATTGAAATGACACTTTTATATTTAAAACATGTCCTTCGAGTCTTATTAACCATAACGTGTGTTAGACTGATGTGTAGTAAATTCCTTCACATCACAAATTAATTATGGATCATTTCTATAATGTTTTAATATAGTCAATTATCATTTAAATAGTTTTTTCTATGTGATTCATGTCTTTATTTTAAATGAAAAATACATATTGAAAACCCACACATAGACCCATGCCTTTCACATTGTCATTAAGATTGATATATGGTTGATTTATACACATGAAAAATGAATGATGGGTCATTGTTCTCGTGATTGGAAATAATGTGACATCATTTTCTCAGTTTTGGAAATGTTAAGCATGTTTTTAACTAAAATTGAACTTATTTGTTTAAATGATGTTCTTTGGGTCATTTCTGCCACATAATCTATCAAATTGATATAAATTTGATTCCAACACATCAAAAATAAATTATGGATCATTGTATTTCTGTTTGAAGGCTATATTATATCATTTTTCAGTTTTGGCTATGTGATAATAGTTTTAAAATAACATTAAACTTTTATAGTGAAAATACGCACTTGGAGTCATATTGAACACATCATGTGTCAGGTTGGCATGTGATCAATTAATACCCATAACAATTGAATTACAAATCATTTTTCAAATGTTTAAAAATTGTTTGAGTTCATTAATGCAGTTTTGTCTTTGTAACACACGTTTTAAACATAATTTCCCTTTTATATTGAAAACACACAATTTGAGTCACACATGAAACATTGTGTGTGATATTGACATATGGGAAGTTACTACAAATCAAAAATGACTTATGTATCATTTTCCAATTGTATCGAAACAATCTTATAGTTTTTTCTTAGTTTTAAGAATCGAACTTGTGTTTCAAACTAAAACATATATTTTAATATAATACCATACACTTAGTGTCATTAGGAGAACACCATGTTTTAGATTGAGGTAAAGTAGATCCACACACATCCCAAATTTTTTGTGGATCATTGTTCTAAAATATCAGGATAATCGAAAGGTGTATTCTTATTTTTTAGTCTGTGTCATGTGTTTTGAACTAATCTGTCAATTTTAAAGTCAAAACATAAAATTCAAGTCATACAAGAAACACCATTTATTATACTGAGGTGTTGTTGGTTTTTATACATTAAAAATTACATATGGATCATTGTTCAAAAGTATCAAAAAAATTTAATGTTGTTTTAGGTTTTGCGTATGTTACGTAAAGACCCAAACAATCATTAATGAAAATTCTTCTTGATCTAATTATATGTCTTATTATGTATAATGTTTATAGAAAATGTAAACATAATTGGTTTTATGTTTTTGGAATTTAAAATACCATTAAAACTTTTTACCATTTCTAATATAGTCGTTGAATAGTGACCACAAGATTAGAATAAATATAGGGCATTAACAAATTCAATTTACCCAGACAAAGGAAGCCATGGCCACATCTAGTAGACTTTCTCCATATGAAGCCTATTTTTTCGAGCTCGAAAAGGAGTTGGTGTCATAGGGATTCACTCTTGACCAATCCAAATTCAAGCATCAACATGTTATGCTTGAACAGAACCACCTACGGAAGAAGTCGAAGTTGAGAGGGATTATCACTCAAGCGATGTTATCTGAGACACCCCATGATTCTGTCACCATCGCACACCATAACCTTTGGTCTTATGTGGGTGTTATAAAGGGTTATGTAACAAGACTAATGCACTATGATTATGTGCATTATTTCTGAATCAAATAATGAATAAACATTCATTTTTTGTTGTTAATTTTTAAACTGTTTTTAAAGCCCAATTATTATTTTTAGTTAATATTAAACTACGAAATATGATTTGATGAATTAATGGATTTTTAATTAAATAATATTTTAATAAAATATTATTATTTTTATTAAATAAATTTTTATTAAATATAAATTATCATATAAATTTATGAATGCAATTGTAATTTTTATTAAGGTTTGAAAGCCGTTTTTGTCAAAACCCTTGATTTTTCGATAAATGTCAGATTTTATTTTAAAAGTAAAAATTGAAATATTTAAAAAATTATTTAGATAAAATGAATATTTTTTTTGGAATCAGGATGTCAAAATTATCCAACAGAAAAATTTTTATAATTTTCTGAGTCATTTTATTTTTTAGGTAAAAATTAAATATAGTTTAAATATATAATGTGTTTATGACATCATAATGACCCAATATTGATACAATAAAATAAAATAAAATTTATGTTCGGCCAATATCTGTTTTACCATTAAATATAAGGACCTGGACTTAAAACATTACATAATCATGAATTAACTGAATAATTCACATTAAGGATATTTTCAGGTTTTGAGTTTTAGAGAATTAGGCATAACTATTACGTTTAATTTTAAAAAAATAAAAATTTGACCCTTCTACTCAGTTTCCATTTTTTCACAAAACAATAACCCTTGAAAAAAAGAGTCATGTCTGGTTCCATTTCCAAAAGAGCATGACTTTTCTTTGATCCCATCCTTGAACATAATCTTTTTTAAGTCATGTGAAAAACATTTCAAAACTTGGGATGAACATAAAAAGCTCAGTAAGGGATACTGAAAGAAGGAAAACTGTTAGTTTTTCAAAACATCAAGTAAACCATGTATAATTTTTTCATAAGTAATACTTTTCACTTTTATGAAGTAGTAAATACCCCTCATTGAATAAAAGATCATTACTTGCCCTTTTGTAACCAGAATATTACCATAGAACCCATATAAATAACTCATAACATATAAATATAACTTGGGACATAAACATACTTAAATGGAATAAACATAATTTCAACATCCACACATATCACTAAATGGAATAGCCATACATCCCAATTCCATACCCAATGCATTTGAGGTTATAATGTAACCATCCAACCTGGTTTTCACGGCACCACCCATCATTTGGTTTATCACGTAACCACCCGTCAAATTTCCACGTACCATTATAAAATCATAACACATAAAATTTATAAATGAATGATAACATTTCAACATTTCAAACCAAATATATCATTTCAAGATATTGAAATAAAAAATCCATTCTCAAAAAAAATTTCAATACCAAAATACGTAAAAGAGTGTATGGTACTTATTTTCTTTTAAAATCATTACGGCTTGTTCAGGAAGCCAAATATAAAATAAAACATGTGGCGTCGGAAAAGGTCGATTTCACCACATATGTTAAAAAGAAAAATATTTTTGTCATTTAGTAAAAATTATCATAGAAAAAAATGTTCCTTTTGAATAAAAGTTAAATTCAAAGGGGTTTATACACCATATTAAAGAAATTTCTCTATAAATGAAAATATGCCTCAATGAATGGAGATTATGATGAAGTCCCTAACCTCGTGTCTGACATGACTCGATCGTTCGTTAATTTTCCTGAATAATAAAATAAAGTTAATTTCTGCTTTCTTAAGAACCTTTTTAATGTTTATTAGTCCTTTTATATCTATTATTACCATGTTACAAACATTATGTAATCATTTATGTTAATAATGGTAGTTTTGTAGATATTTGGTACTTGAATAAAAAATGAGCATCTTATATTTACAGGTTGTCCATGTGGTCAATAGTCCATTATATCCAGAATTATATTCATTATTTGGATATCATATATAGCATATATATCCAGTATATATATATTTATAATAGTACGTATCAATTAAAGGTAAGAAATGAAATGCACCGTTCATGGAGACGGTAAGCCGTACGAACACATGAATACTACTTTCATTTCTATTTCTTATTTTAGTGGAATTAAAACATAATAATACATATATATATATATATTATAATTATATTATAATATATTATATAATATCATTAACTCCATCCTTTTTACGTCCCTCATGTGGCATCAACGAGTCATATCACTTTGAGGGGGCGGTAGTCCGCACTTACTCAAATGAGATTATCGTGTTAACCCATAATTGAAACCATAAATGTATGATATGAATGGAAAATACAGAATAATAAAGATAACATAAACATAATATATATCATATATAATTATAGTTCCATCATAATGGCCACCATGAGAGGCGGTAGGAGGTAATTGAACAATCATCGTTTCGTGAGGCGTTAGTTTTCCATCCATATAAAAATTATGTTCTTCACCCATTAGTTGGAGGTGTGTGTAATTGATGTTCAAATACTACTCATAACAACATCCAAGTATATTGAGGATACTGGTGTTGTTATAAAATAAAGGAATAAAAAGAGTTTAGGGGTTGGAGGAGTAAGAAAAGAAGTTAAGAGAAATGGTTTTCTTTAATTTGGGTAACATGCTTTGGTTTGATCAAAAATGGTTTCTTAAGCCTAAGGTAAGACTTCTAGGTGAAAGAGAGAGATATAGTGAGATTAATTGGACGATTTTGGAAAATACAAAAGGCTTGAGAGTTGTGACGAATTGGTTATAAATGGTTTCCTTTTATAAGGGGGGTGGGAGGGGCTCTTTAGGAAAGTGTGAAAATATTATTTTATTATATAATGATATCAAACTTATAAAGGTCCAAAAATCATTATAATCGATGATAAGATGACTCCTGGTAGAAATAAAATTATCCTATAATATTTAGATAGGTTTTAGATTTTATTTTAACATTTATAATCTCATTTATTTATATGATTTATTAATGAGGTAAACACTGCATCATTATTGTGTCATATATAATTTAATTTATTCGATGTCAAGAAAATATAAAAAAAATACCATCATGTAGAAAATTTTGGTAGTGATCCATATAATATTTATAGTCGGAAATATAACTTATATAACACCATATAATAATTAATTTACTCAATAATTTTTCATTATTTGTTTTTTTCCTTTACATTAAATTAATTATTCTAATGTGCTATTATCATTCATAAGTATCTCAATGGGGTCCCAAAATCGACCCAAGGATGCCCATTGTCGGCCATTATTCTTAAAATAAGGATAGGACATGTGTTATTGTAATTTTGAATTATTATAATATTCTTTTTACCTTGAATTACCTTATTTACCTTCAACTGTGATAAATAAAAGTCAAAAGTTACTATTTACCAAAAATTATTATCATCTTATTGAACCAAATTTTACTTATTAATAACAACCATGTATGTCAGATATTTGAAATAAAATTCACAGAAGTGGAAAAATATCTTTTAAATGAAAAAGTACGTTTTTAACTACTACTAAGTGGTTTCACTATTTATCATAAATTGAAGTTTTTCAGAAAAATATCACATATTCAGACTAAGCTATATTTGATATTAAAAATTAAAAAATTAGGTCTATTTTACCAAATTATAAATATCTAAGTTGAATTAATTAATTTAAAATTAATTTCTGTTGTCAAAACAAATATCGTGTTTTGAAAAAACGATAACTATCAAATGATTGACACTTGTTTATGTCCAAATTCAAAGTGAAATTAATTAAAATGAAAAAATTTGATTAAATGGTAAAAATATATTTTAATTAAAATTTAAAACAAATTAAAAAGATAATCTAACCATATAAATAATTTAGATTAAAATGCAGTTTTAAATTAAAATACAATAATTTTTTACTATTCATTAAAAAAAGAACTTTATCTGAAAAATTAAAAAAATTTACAAAAAGAAACCTTTGATGCCTCAATTATAAATTTAGATTTTATTTGGTCAAATAGAATGTATTTAATTGATCAAAAGTAGATTTAAAAATGGTCCACCATTAAAAGGTGTTAAATCGACCTTTTAATGTAAATTATGCTTCATATTGGATTCATTCACATTTTAAGCCTCTAACTATTATTGGATAAAAGTAAATACATTTAACAAACATGTATAATCATATTTTAGTTAGTTTTTTTCATTCCCACTAGTACAACAGCTAGGTGTTAACTTCAATTTAAAATAATAATATTATATTATTAGTATACAACGTAATATTTCAAAGAAACCTGTTGTTGTGTATCGGGTATGCTATCGAACATAGATACATTTTTAATGTAAAATTAATATTTAATTCAATAAATATTAATAAATATGAAAATTTCTTATTCTTCATTTACCCGGGATGTTACATTAAAATATTATGATTTTAGATTTGTTTGATTTATTTTACAAAGCATTTGTGGACCCTTCAAGACTATTAAAACAGTTTTTTTTCAAATTGTTTTCCATGACAGTTTCACTCACCTCCACCTAAGAAAGCCTATTATTTTCCGAAGTCCGGACATTGGACTTATTAAATTTTATTTTATAATCCCCTTTTACAAAAACCATGGGCTGATTTGTGGTATTGTTTAGTTTAATGTGTGCTGTCCCAAACCTATATAATATAGAATTCCCTCTCCTTTACAATTTAAACCCACACAAGACCCCACTTCCTCTTCACTCAAAGCCTTTGGAGTTCATCCAACCTCTTCCCTCATCTCTCTATAATCCTCTAAAGGTGCCCCAAGATCCCAAAAATCCTCTCTCTAGCCTCTCCCAAGACATTAGGGTCACACTTCCAAGTATGAGATTTCCCCTTTTCTCATTTTTGTCCAAATTTCTTAAACTTTTTATGCCCTTTTTCAATTATAAATTTTGGGGTATGATTTATCACCACCTCCATATTGTCCTCTATATGTTTTAATGATGGGAGACCCATTTACCTCTCAATAAATTCCTCCCATTTATGCATGTTATAATGCCGAAATTACATAAGAAATCTCTCTCTCTTCATTTACATTCATGAAATTATTTTTTATTGTGAATATAAATTCTGTTGCGTATGATGGGGAATGTATCTATATGAAGCCCATACTTTTAATTTCATATAAATATGATGATTCACCCCTTTCTCTCTCATCAACCATTTTTATGAATCCTTATGTCACACATTTATGCTGCCGAAATTGCACCACGATTTTCCAAGCTAAATACAATGTGTAGTGAATACCATACCCATTTCTCTATCATGGATATTCACCTTTATGCACATTTAATTATATATTATAGAGTTTATGTTTGAATTCCACATTCTTTTATTGTGGAATAAATGTTCTGGATTAATTAATCCATGTTTAATGAACCATGTGTCACACTTATGCATGAAATGAAATGTTTAAGGATGGTGTTCCTTTATAGTGATCCAATGCATTGGGTAAAGTATAGTATAATGATAGATCATGTTAAATGAGTATTGATTAATGATAATTGATGTGCAATGTGGTTTTACCTATTCTTAATGTGCAATTAGGGTTTACTCATTCTCTATGTGCAATGTGCCACGGCTCCTCCTAATTCCAGGTTAAGTGTTGATGCCACATTTCCATATTATAATAATCATGCTATAACATGAATTTAAGTTTATATTTCTATTCGGCTACATTGATCAAACTATTTTATAACATGTATTGTATTCTTCATGTTATACCTAATTTACTCTCTTTCTGGGCTTTATATCTCACCCATTTCTTATGCATATCCTAAGGTTATCCTATAAAATGCTAAGAATGAGGGAATGTAGTGGTCAAAGATGTTTTCAAATAGATGTTTCATTCTATGTTTTATGTTTTTATGTAATTTTCCTAATCCCCAAAGACACTAGACCTCTTGATCTTCTATGTTGAATCAAGTGAAGGATTTATGTAATAAATTATATTAAGTGTATAATAAAAATAAGGGTTATTATAGATTGTGCCAGAAGATAGGTTTAGTTATTTTTTGGATTAGGATTAGAAAACCCTAGTAAATCCATAGAGACAAGAGTAGGTATAATAAATAAATCCCTATGTTTTTTTGAGTATTGAGTAATTGTTTTATGATGAAATAATATCCCATTCTGGATACAAGTAGGTAGAGGCAGCTCTGGCACATATTTAACTAGGGGTGAAAACCCCAATAAAGTGTTTCGGGCATGACCAAGGGTATCTTGGTACACGAAAATGGTCATTGGCGCACTCTTGTTTATGAAAATCTCAAGGGATATGCTTTAGTAAATTCACAAGTTTAGTATGAACCATTATTAAGGTATTTAAAAAATTGCCCCTATGAATATATATTATAAATTAGATCACTAATAGAATTAATTGAAGCCTATAGATTCATAAGTTAAGGAATAAAATTAATTTATAAGTCACTATTTTTATCTTTGCATTACCCATTATATGATACCCATAAATTTCCTTTTTATTCCAGCTAATGGTCGGTAATAGGATGACTCAGGCTAACAACTGATGTGAAGATCAATGTGATGATTGTTCTAATGAGATACACAATCTTATTTGAGCGGGAATTTCAAATAGGTTCACGATAATATCTTAGTTAACTCAATATTTTAATAGAATCATGGGTCAAAAAAACGTTCAACCCCCCCCCCCCCAAGAAAGAACAATTCACTATTGAGAGACTAAACAGAAAAATGCATACTACTTTTATTGGACCATCTGATCCCTCAATCGTCGAACAATGGATCAACTCCATTGAAATGATCTTCTCCATCCTTCAATGTTCTGAAGAATATAAGGTTATCTTTGATTCTTATCATATGAAGGGTGAACCTAGTCAATGGTGGACATTGATAAAATATACGAATCATGAGGAGGAGATCGAGGCATTGGAATGGATGGACTTCTAGAATATATTTTTTGATAAATATTTTCCGCGCACCCTGTGACCTATTATGGAAAGGGACTTCCTTGCACACAAGAAAAAAGATGATGAATCCATCAGAGCGTACGAGGCAAACTTCAAATGGCTTGCATGATATGGCTCTAGCATTGTTGTTATCCCAGAATGCAAGGTTGACCTTTTCTTTGGTGGGTTAATACCTAGCCTGCGAAAGCACTGGTGATCCCTGACATCAACAACCATGAGGAAATTGTCTGATGTGGCCTCAAGGTCAAAATGGAGATTGTAGAATCTCAGCGTAATCATGGGGATAATTAATGTAAGGATGACTTCAATTCTTGTGGTCTGATGTTTAAATCCAAAGTTTCTTTGAAAATCCATCACACCACTTTCCAATGGTGTGGAAAGAAGCACCCCAAAAATTTCAAGAAGGAGACATGGAAATGCTTTAGGTGTGGAAGTGAAGGGAACCTATCTAATAACTGTCAGCATGAAAATTATGCGGCTACAACAGAGGAGAGGAGTGCTCCATTCGAACCTCAACAATTTTTTCACTGTTATAACTTCATAGAACTAGGGAACCTTGAAAATAAGTCCCATAAGCCAGGGGTTTTCATAGGCAAACAAAAACCTCCAAGGCAGTAAGGGAGATCATTTTCCATCACTTCCACCAAAGTGAACCCAGACAACTAAGGGGTGATATGTACGCTAGTTATTCATTCAAAAATAGAAAAAATACTTTTGGATTCTTGTTTTCCAAATTATTTTATATACCAAAAGTTTAGTAGAACAATCCCAACACCATCAAATATCATGAAAGTAATGATTTTAATGAGTATGGAAAATGGGGAAACCATTGCATCCCATGAATATAACTCCTCCCAGGTCATAATCAGTGGACTGAACATCCTAGGGATCCTTGTCGTACTTCCTCGGGTGGAATATGATGCATTTATTGGAATATATTGGCATTCCTTGTATAGATCCAATATAAATTTCAGTGAGAGGGAAAAAACTCTCCAAATAGTGAATCGAACCCTGATTCTATACAAATGCATAGAGGAGGATGAATATTATTCATCACCATCATCTCAAGAATGGATATTAATACCCTGAAAGCAAGCGTTTCCTACTCAGATGATTGAGTCTAAGGGGACAACCATCCTTGAATACATTGTTATTGTGGGGGAATTTGCTGAACAATTTCCTAAGGAATTGACTGGTCTTCCTCCTCAAAAAGAAGTTGAATTCTTAGTTGATCTTTTACCTAGGTAACTTCCAATATCAAAGACCTCATATATAAATGTAGTTGTGGATGTTTAGGTGCTGAATAAACAACTATAGAAGAATATTGATATAGGGTTTATACACCCAAGTGCTTCACCATGTTACCGAATCATCGGGTGGTGCAACAACAGAACCGAGAAATGAAAGAACAATGTATAAAGAAAAAAAGAAATGTGACACATAAATATACATGGTTCAGGATTTACCCGAAATCCACAGAGAGGCAGAACTTCAATAATTCATGAGCACAAAATTACAGTTGATTTTTCCTTACTAACGCTAGACTGAAAATGGGCTATAAAATAAAGAGATGATGATCACTATTCCAAAAAGAATGTCTGCATTTCTACAATGAACAACATCCACTATTAGAAAAAGTGATAAAGTATTGTTGACTCCAATGTCACCACTACTACAGTGCCTGTCAGTTTCGGTCAGTCAACCTACGACAGTTGCAGAACACAATCATTCGGCCCAACCGGATCAGGCTACACCAATCCAACAATCTCCCACTTGGAGCCTGATCCACTGCATTGCTATGCTTCGATGAAACTGATGTAGACAACTTACTTGATCTGATTTTTTCTTCTTATTCACTCAATTGTGTCATTCTTTCCATTCACACATTCATAAAATACAAACTTTGTTCCTCGTGTGCTCCCATAATATCCTCCATTATTCCGCCTCTCATCCTCCATTCATCGGTGAATACTAACAGAGTCACTACAGTGCCTCAAATTATGTATTACCATAGACGCTTTCAACATGTCTGTCAGATTATTGGTACCACACATCATCTACAGCATTAGAAACCCATCCTTTATCTAGTCTATGATGAAATGGTACATCAACTGGATATGCTTCGTCTGGGCATGAAATACCGGGTTCTATGCATGATGTATATCACTATGACTGTCACAGTGCAGTACATTATCCTCTATCTTTCTTTCAAATTCATCCATGACTTTTTTCACACAAACCATCTTTTTTCCAGATTCTGCTAAAGCAATTTATTCTACCTTTGAGGTGGATAGAGCTAAAACCTTTTGCAATTGTGATATCCTACATACCGCAGTTCCTCCATAGTTAAATACATTACCTATGGTACTCCTCCTACTATCGACATCCCCTCCATGGTCAACATCCACATAACCCTGCAATGACTTTCATTTCCCAAATCACAGAGATACCTCCTTACTAACTTTCAAATACCTCAGTATCCACTTCACAGCTTCCCAATGTTGTTTTACAGTGATAGTAATATACCTGCTCACAACTCCCACTGCATGTCCAATGTCAAATTGAGTACAGTATGTGACATACATCAGGCTACCAATAACTGATGTGTATGGAACTTTTTCCATGTACTCAACCACTTCTCTTCGTATTCGGTGATTCCTCCTTAGATAGTTTGAAATGTCTCACCAGGGGAATAGAGACTTAATTTTCTTCAATAATACTGAATCTTCTAAGAATAATCCCAATGTAATCATCATGTGACAACATCATCGTTCCAGATCTATGGTCTCTCTTGATCTTTATCCCAAGAATCTTTCAATCTTCTCCCAGATATTTCATTTTAAACTCCTCAGCCAACTTCCCTTTCAGATCATTAACCCTATGCGTACAAGATCCTGCAATGAGCATGTAATCCTCATATAGAAGTAATATAATGTAATAATCACCAAAGGTCTTTATGTAGCAATATTAAACCATTCCACATTGTTTATTTTCATTTTTAGACATAAATGAATCAAACTTTTTGTTTAACTACCTCGATGCCTGCTTCCGTCCATATAAGCTCTTCTGGATATTGCACACCAGTTCATCCTTCCCAGACTCTACATATCCCTCGGGCTACTGCATGTAGATATCCTCCTCCAAATCTCCATTAAGGAAAGCAGTCATAACATCAATCTTCTCATGGTGAATGTCCTCTGACACCACAATGCTGTGAACCACCCGGATTGTGGTAAACTTCAATACTGGTGGGAATATTTTAGTTAAATCCACTCTCTCCTTCTGTTGGAATCCTTTCACCACAAGAATTTCCTTGAACCTCATATTGTCGTCATGTTCTTCCTTAACCGGGTAGACCCACTTGTTCTGTAATGCCTTCTATCCTTTTTGAAGGGGCGTTAGCTGCCATGTGTTGTTATCATGCAATGAGGAAATCTCATCCTTCATAGCAAACTACCACTTGTTCGACTCCTTCATCTATATTTCCTCTCCAAATAATTCTTTTTCTCCACTATCAGTCGATAATAGATAATGCATGGATGGTGAATAACTCTGCACATGACTTCTCACCCTCATTGATCTCTTCAACTCTACTGGAGTAGTAGGTTCAATCGGTTCAGATCTCTCATGTTCAGATACACCTTCATGCTCCACTATCTCTTTTCACTCTGATCTAATGATCCCATTTTGATATTCATCTACATGACAATCTTTGTGCATGACACCTTCATTGAATACCACATTCTGGCTCTTAATGACCATCTTTTTGAGATCATACCAAAAGAAGTAACCAAACTCGCCTGCACCATAGCCAATAATGAAACATGGCTTGGACATAACATCAAGCTTGTCCCTTGCATTAACATCAATATGAACATATTCCAAACTACCAAATTCTCGTAAATGTCAGATTCTTAGCTCCTTCCCAGACCAGAGCTCCCCGGGTATATTTTCTCCCATTGGAACAGATTTAATCATGTTGACCAGATAATCTGCCGTGTTCAGTACATCATCCCAGAAGGTTTTGGGCATCCCCATGTGTAACCTCATGCTTCTGGCACGTTCATTCAACATCCTGTTCATACTTTTAGCTACACCACTCTACTGTGGTGTTCCTGGGATATTTTTCTCCCACCGAATTCCATTATTAGAACAAAATTCTATGAACTCCCGGCTTCCATACACTCCACTATTGTCAGACCTCAAGCATTTCAACTTAGCTCCTGACTCATTTTCCACCATGGACTTCCACTTCTGAAACATTTTAAACACATCAGATTTACATTTCAGAAAGTAAACTCATACCTTCCTTGTTGAGTCATTGATGAATGTCACATAGTATTGTAACCCTCCAAGGGAATATATTGGTGAAGGCCCCATATCATTAGTGTGCAACAAGTCCAGCTTCCTAGCCTTCAGCGTTATACCTCCTTTTGGAAAAGACACCTTCTTCTTCTTTCTAAAGATACAATATTCAAATAGGCCAACATCAACAGTCTTCATCTCTAGTAGCAACCCTTTTGTTCCCATCACCTTCATCCCCTTATCACTCATGTGGCCTAGACTGTTGTGCCATAGTTGGAAATCTCCTATAGTTTTGAGTGACGCAGCTATGTCCATGAATGTTTTTGTCATGTATTATAGAGTAGCATTCTTTGCTCCATGAGCCATGACCATAGGTCCTATGGTGATCTTCCACGAACCACCAGTGAATGTGGTACTCAACCCTGCATAATCATGTTGTCCCACAGAAATGAGATTTATTCTTAAACCGGGGATGTACCTCACGTTTTCCAGAACTAACAATCTCCCACTTTTGGTCTGGATTAGTGAATTTTCTTTTTCCACAATCTGCAAGGTCTCATCATCAGCAAGATGTATATTGACAAAATTTCATGAAATGTAAATTTCTAGAATTCCCTTCTCCGTTGTATATTTAAAATATGACCCATAGTCTAAAATCCAAGACTCCATGGGGCTGTCCACACTCAACTGCAGCACATCTTTAGTTCCTTCAATCGCCGTGTTTGCTCCACTGGTTTTAGGTCCCTTCAATTTTTCTCAGCACTCATTTTTGACATTCCCTTTCTTCCTGAATGTCGAGCAGGTAGGAGTATCCCCCTTTTCTTTTTATCATCTTTTTCCTCTTGAACATGATCACCCTCTACGAAGGTCTCGTTGTGGGTATCTTCATCTTCCTTTGACATTTAGTGTAGAAACATAGAATCTTTCATATTCTCTTCTCAGAACATCCTCACTATGGATTTGGTCATGTATATCATTCAGAACCAGTTTGGTATTCCCCAAGGTACTTCTCACAACCGTTACAGTTTCTTCCCAACTGTTAGGTAAAGAGGGCAGTAAGACCAGTTCACATACCTCGTCACCAAGATAAATCTTCACTAATGTCAGCTAACTGACGATGGAGTTGAATTCGTTGATGTGTCCTGAAACGAGTCTCCCTTCTTACATTATTAGTTTGAACAATCGGCGCATCATGTGCACCATGTTTTCCGCATAAGGATTATCATACAAATTCATGAGAGCTTTCATCATGTCAACCATCATCTTCTCCCCTCTAATATCGAACGTCATGTTTTGGGCCATCATTAGGAGCACAAAACCCAGATCATGTTGATCCAGTAGCTCCCACCTTGACTGCTCCATGTCTGTTGGCTGCAGTCCCAGAAGTGGCAACTGCATCTTTTTTTTTTGATTAAGATAGTCCTCTGTTTTCATTCTCCAGAAACATAAATCAATTCCATCGAATCAATAGATCTTCACATTTCCTTAATCCAAAGACATATTTGGAGAATTCCAAACTCACCCTCTAATACTAGTTGTTCCGGAATCATCAGGAGGCACAATGACAGAAACGGGAAATGAAAGAAGAAAGCAGAATGAAAAATAGACACAGGACACACAAATTCACATGGTTCAGGAATAACCCTACGTCCACGGATGGGGAGAACTTCACTAATATGAGAGAAAAAAATTACAGAGGATAACTCAGTAGTAACCCAATCCTGAAAATGGGCTATGAATTGATGAGAAGGCAGTCATTGTTCCAAAAATTAAGTCCACGTCGCTACAGTGCACGACGACCATTTTTATCCAAATTTCTAGAATAATTTTGACTCTGAAGTCCGCACTACTACAGTGCCTATCGGGGCAGAAGCATTTTCTCCCAACCAGATTGGGCTACACCAATACAACTACCCATGGGGTGCACCAGTCCTTTTCGTTAAGGAGAAGGATGGTTCAATGCGCATTTTCTTCGATTATCATGATCATAAAAAATCATGATAAGGAAGAGGTATCATCTCCCACAAATGGATGAATTGTTCGATTAGCTGCATGGAGCACAATACATATCCATGATGGATTGCGGTTAGGATATTATCAAGTAAGGGTGCAGAATTAAGATATCTCCAAGACTTCTTTTCATACAAGATATGGGAACTATGAATTCAGAGTAATGCCTTTGAGACTCACTAATTCTCCAACAATCATCATGTACTTAATGAATAGAGTCTTTATATATTACCTCAACTAATTTGTGGTAGACTTTATAGATGATATTCTAATATACTACAATACCAAGGATGATCACCTTGAGAATCTAAGAACTATACTAGAGACCATGAAGAATGAGAATCTCTACAAAAAGTACAACATGTGTGAATTCTAGTTGAAGGATGTCTCATTGTTTGGCTATATCATCACAAGAAATGGGATATCTTTGGATCCATCCAAGAAAGCTTCAATATTGGGATGGTTGAGGCCAACATCTGTAACATGTATCCATAGCTTCTTGGGTTTAGCTGGATATTATCGACAATTTGTGATAAATTTATCAAGATTGTCCAAACCTCTTACAAAGCTTACTCGGAAGGGAGTAATGTTTTTTTAGAGTTATGAATGCAAAGAATGCTTCTAGGAATTGATAATGAGGCTTATCACTGCGCCTGTGCTCAATTTACCTACATGTGGATAAATTTTTATTGTATTCAGTGATGATTTGAAGAAGGTCTTGGGATGTGTGTCGATGAAAAATGAAAAATTCATTTCTTGTGCTTCAAGGAAATTGAAAGTTCATGAGCACAATTATTCAACACGTGATCTGAAGTTGGCTATGGTGATATTCGATTTATAAATTTTCTGGCATTATCTTTTTAGGGATAAATGTGAAATATATATGAACCTTAAAATCCTCAAGTTTATATTCCGACAAAAATAGTTGAACATGCACCAACGATGATGGTTAGAGCTGATCAAAAACTATGATCAATCAATTACCACCCCATGAAAGTTAACAAGGTTGTAGATGCTCTATATAGAAAGGACCCAACAACTCTATCATTGATGAGAATTGAAAAAGATCCAATATTCTTTGATTTCACAAGGATAGACATGGGAATTATTATGAGAGGAACATCATCAATCCTTTATCATTTTACTACTCAAATGTCCCTCATGGTGAAAATAACGGATGCTCAGTGAACGTATGTAGAAATTATGAAAATGGTGGATGCTATTAAAAATGGGAAATCCTCTTAATTTGTGGTTGAAAAGGAAAGAATTGTGATATTTGGGTCCTGATTATGTATACCATATGATCCAGAGATAAATAAGGTTCTTTTGAAAGATGCCCACATCTCAACCTTATTTATTCACATGGGGACCAAAAATATGTATCGAGATATCCAAGAATACTTTTTGTGGGATAATATTAAAAGGGAGATAATATAATATAAATCAAAGTTCCAACTATGTCAGTATATGAAGTCTGAGAGTAAAAATTATAAGGGGATGATGTAACCACTACCTGTACCACCATTGAAGTGGAAACGAATTCCCATCGACATTGTCACTAGACTTACAAGGACATCTAGAGGAAAAAATTCTATATGGGTCGTTGTGGATCATCTTATCAAGATAGATCACTTTATCACGATTCTAGAGGACTTCTCATTGTATCAATTTGCATGGATTTACATCAAAGAAGTGGTAAGGATACATGGAGTACCACTATCTATTGTATCCGATCGATATACAAGAATAACCTATATGTTTTATAAGAGTATTCAACATGCTCTAGATACTAAGATAAAATTCAGTACATCTTATCATTCTCCAACTGATGGCCAATCAGAGTGGACCTTCAAAAGACTTGAGGACATGTTGAAAGAATTCTCAATCAACTTCAAAAGAGAATGAGATCAACATCTTTCTCAGGATGAATTCTCCTACAATAATAGTTTCTAGTCAAGCACTTGAATGGAACCATATGAATCCATTTATAGGAAAAGGTGAAGAACACTACCGTGTTGGGATGAAGTTGGTGAGTGTATGCTGCTAGGACCTGAAATTGTCGATTTAATGGTGGAGAATGTGAAAACCATTCAGCATCATATGAAGGCAGCCCAAAGTCGACAGAAGATTTATGCAGATAACTATCGATGATACCTTTAGTTCAATGTTTTATACATGATATTTCGATGCATATCTCCATAGAATAAGGTCATGAGATTTTGAAAGAAAAGGAATTTAAGTCCTTGGTGCAGCAGCCACTTCGATATTCATGATCGTGTTGGGTCTCTGGCCTATCAAATTTCACTTCCACCTACCATGGTCAATGTACATGATGTATTTCATGAATCTCTCTTAATAAATTACATACCATACCCTTCACATGTACTCCCTTCATATGTGCTACTGTTATAGGATGATCCTTCTTATGAGGAGAATCCAATGAAGATCATAGATCGTAGAGAAATTTTTCTACAAAATAAGAAATTTCCCCTCATTAAAGTGTTGTTGCAAAACCACACGTTAGAAGAAGTGATGTGGGAATCAATGTAAATGATGAAACATAGTTACCCACATCTGTTTTACTGTGGGAAAAGGAATTTTTGCTCGTGAAATTTCTTAAGGGGGGAAGATTGTAATGAACAAAAATTTCATTAACGAAAATACATTTTGAACTAATTAAATGTATTAGTATGTAAAAATTTTATATAAAATGTGATCTTCTTTGTTTTTATGTTTTTTTATTTTAAATAATGTCATGAATCGTGACCGTTTCTAATATAGCCATTGTACAGTGATCACATGACTTGTATATATATCAGTTTTAATTTTACAAGAAAAAATTTGCATATTTAGAAAGTTATTTACATAAAATAAATATTATTTTTGGAATCAAATGGTTGAAATTATCAGATGGTGAAATTTTTATAATTTTCTGAGAGAGTCAAATTTTTGGGAAAATAAAATACCGTTTACATATAAAATGTCTTTTATAAAATCATAATGACCAAATAGTGATGTAAGAAAATACTATAAATATTGTGATCATCCAATATATGTTTTACCATTAAAATAATGTGATTTTAGTTTTGTCTCGTTTATTTTACAAATCTTTAGCAGATCCTTCTAGACTTATAAAACATTTTGTCTTTTTAAATTGTTTTCCTTGAGAGTATGACTCACCTCCACATAACCAACCCTAATATTTTAAGAATTTCGTCCATTTTCCTTATAAAATAATTCTTTACACTCAACTTTGGAAAAAAAGAAAGGGCAAAAACCAAGGTATGATGTATGGTTTTGATTAGTATAATGTGTGGTGTCCCAAACATAAATAATAATGAATTCCCTAATCTTTCTTATATAAACCCACCCCAGATCCCCTTTCCTATTCAGTCAAATCCATTGGAGTTCGTCCAAATACTGCCCTCCACTCTATAGAATACTCCCAAGGGGACCCAAGCTACCAATAACCCTCTCTCAAGCCTCTCCCAAGCCGTTGGGATCACACTTCAATGTAAGGGATTTCCTCTTCACTTTTTTGTCTAGGTTTCTTAATATTGTTATGCCCAAATATTTTAATTTATAAATAATGGGGTATGATTTTTCACTTCTCCCATACTTCCCTCTCTATGTTTTAATGATGAGTGATGCCTTTCTCTATTAATATTTTACTCTCATATACACTTGTCACCAAGCTGAAATTCTGTAAGGAATCTATCTTTCCACATTTACATTCAAGAAATTCTGTTGTATTGTGAATCTAAATTCCATTACTTATATTGGGACAAGTAATTATATGAAACCATTACTTTAAATTTATTATAAATATGATTAGACACCCCTTTCTCTCTCATAAATCATTTTTATGAATTCTTATGTCATGTCGTTATGCTGCCGAAATTGCACCACGATTTTCATTGGGAAAGACATTATTTAATGAATATCATGATCGTTTCTCTATAAAGGGCATTCAACATTATTTAACATTTAATTATTGATTATATATTTTAATGTATGAATTCCCCATTTTATTACTGTGGAATAATTTTCTATGTTTAATAAATCCATGTTTAATGATCCTTGTGGCACACTTATATATGAAATGAAATGTTTAAGAAGGGTGTGCCCATATAGCACTCAAATGAATTGGGTACAGTATTATATAATGATATGTCATGTGAAATGAGTATTTAATCATGATAATTCACGTGAAATGAGGTTTTACTCAGGCTTCATGTGCAATTATTGTTTCTTCATGCTCAATGTGCAATGTTCCTTGGCTCATGAAAAATCCATGTTAAGTGTTCCTGCAACATTTCAATGTTATGATAATCATTATATACCATTATTTTAATTACATGATTCTTTTATGGTCCATTGATATTCCTATATCCTATCATGTAATGTATTCTTCATGTTATACCTTGTTTACTCCCTTACTGGGCTTTATAGCTCACCTTTTTCTTATACATATCCTCAGGTTATCCTATGCAATACTAAGTATGAGGGAGTGCAGTGGTGATGTAAAGAAAGTTATCAATAAGATGATTCAATATATTTATAAGTTGTTATGAAATGTTCCTAATCCCCAAAGACACTAGAACTCTTAATGTTCTATGTTGTATCATGTGATAGTTTTATGTAATAAATTATGTTAATTCTGTAATAAAAATAAGGGTTGTTATATGTAATTTATTATTAAAAAAATAGAATTTAAAACTAAAAACTAACACTTTGAGTCATATCAGACCCACCATGTATCGGTTTGAGTTGTAGTGTATTCCTCCATCTCAAAAATGACTTATGTTTTGTTTTCATGAAGTATCAAAAAAATATGAATGTTTTTTTATCAATTTTGAGTATGTTATAGGTATTTTGAGCTAAAATGTAAATTTTAAACTAATAAAATACACATTTATTCATTCTAAGTAAAATTGGTATTACATTGATTTGTGTAAAATATAGGTTTGATGGACTATTATATTGTTGAAGAAAATTATCACTTAATTTTTTTGGGATGGATTACTTTTCCTTCAACTGTAGTTAAATCCATTGGTATAAGAGAACTTATATTTGAAGTATATATTATCATTAAAAAATCAAGTTAAGACAATTACTGTCATAATATATTTTGTATATGTATCCTTACTATTCACTTCATATTTCAGGAAACAAGAAGATTCTGCATCCTTCTAAAATGATTTTTTTTCAATTTTTTGGATTGATACAGACGGTTATAAGTAAAGTATAAACTACCAAATAATATATTAAAAATATATGTATATGGTGAGAATTATAAGGAAATTTACTTAAAACTAATATATAAAATAATTACCAAATAGACTAATTAATTTTATGGAAGTCAAATTTTCATGATGGATGTATACATTCCTAACCAGTTTCCCACTATTCATTATCTTGGTTATATCCTTAAATAATAATATCTCAGGAGATAAAAGTGTATTGGAACATGTTACTATATTTTTAAGAACCAATAGATAATAACCCTACTTTTAAACCAATATTAGAGAAATAGGTTGGAAGTATTAAATAATAATTATTATACTAATGATTCATATCCCAAATCTATCTCTAAGGTCAAATCCTATCATATATAATAAATATAATAGATAATGATATAAATTTCTTGTCAAAAAATAGGCTGACACCATATACATTACCCACTCATCTCTAAAAAATATTACAACTTATTTTGAGTATGTCAATTGTTTGAATCATTGGTTGTACTAAGATAATATAAAGAAACAAATTATTTAGAAATATTTTTAATGAACACATAATTACTTTTGGAATTTACATATTCATTGGTGTTATCGTATTTATTCTGTATGATATTATTCATAAATTTAGATTCATAATATCCAAAATCATTTTCATTATATTATTTAGAACATTGAAAACACATTAAAAAAATCGGTAATATTGTATTGAATTATGTTTTGATAACTAAATCATACTACATATGACATAATTTGTATCCATTTTTAGAAATCAAATGGATTATTATGTTTAGTCACTGACCTCATATCCTGATTTATCCTATATTTAAATATCACCCTATCATAGAAAAACATTCATTAAAAACAAATAAAATGAAACATAAAATTCAATGTTTAACTATAATGGTTAAATTATAGTGCATTAAAAATTAAAAATAGTGATCATGTGTGTTCATTTTGATAGAAACCCATGCATTGGCTCCAAAAAATAAACATTTGGAATATCCAAAATGATTACAATCACCATCCAGTACATATTAAAACACAAAAGAAATAAGTAAGGAATTAATGAAAAATATATTATATATTATTAAAATGTTCACTTTTACCCATGAACTACATGAAAAAATAAGAGTTAATAATGTGATATTTTCTTCTCAATTTCCCCACTTAGTTTATTATATCCTTTTTAAATATTTTCTAATTCTGAATTATCAATTCCGATACAAATGTTAAAGGTATTTATGAGTCCCAATATTTTTTCACAGGGATATCCCAATATATATTAATAATATATATGCCTTTAATAAATGTGAATAGTTTTTAACATTGATGAACATTGAATGTTATTTTTTGGAGAGACAGATTATGAAAATGTATATCATGAATGTATTAATAACTAAAACCCCTAGCCATTCAAACTTGATAATCTCATTCATAATCTCTAGACCAATCCAAACTCTAATGGAATAACTAAATATTTCATCTTCATGTTGAATATATAAAATATTTCTATCTTTTCATGTGGTGGAAACATGAACATTTAATTTTAACATATATAGGAGTGGAACTAGTGGGGTGAATGTACCAATAGAATGTTATTTTGTTTTATACGTCAATTTATTGGATCATTTGGATCTGGAATTTCATTTAAAATACTTTTATATGTATATAAAACCATACCTCATCATAGACTTTTTTCATAAATTATTAATGTTCTTTAAATTAAAAACAATTATTATGGACATACTTTATAAAACGTTATATGTCTAAAATTCAATGATATAAAAATTCTGTTTCCATTATAGACCATAGAAACATCCAGATCATTAAGAGGAATATGCAAATAAACATTCAGATCATGAGATACTTCAATCCCCCCTCTCATGTGAATGTTTGGGAGTTTTTTGTGATATAACTTGTTTTATATGATATTATCAACCCTACATCTCACAACATTGAAATGTGTGGGTGTTCATAGATATAAATCACATTATTCAAGCCAATTTATAAATTTTGTAATATATATTTATCTGAGGTTGATTGATTTACATTTAAGATAACATATAATGAAAAACATAATTACCCAGAATAAGGGAAGTTTTAAGGGAATGGATAGCATCAATGCTAATAGCGTCATTTTTAACATCATATACTTATCGTTAATCTATTACCCATTTTCTTTAACCCATTCTCATAAATTGGTCCACCAAACCTGGCCAGAAAATATAATATTTCAAAGAATCTGTTTGTTAACTATATCCTTTTATCATCCCATATGTTCCTCCTTGAGACATTCTCTCCTCAAAATAGGTTTTAGGTGACATCCCATAATAAGTGTGAGTTTTCAACCACTAGTTAAAATCATTGTTGGAATGGGAATCCTTCCATATAACATGACATATAATGAAAGTGGCTTCATATTTTTATTGAACAATATACTAATGAAAAATATCATATATTGATTCATATGTTGTAAAACATTTATTAGACTTTTTAAATACACATCATTTTCATTTCAAGTTAACCAAACCCCATATTTGATCTGCGATAAAGGTATAATGGTTTAGTTGATAGTTGTTTATTTTCATTACTCCATTACTACTTCATAAAATAGATATTTTGAATTAAAATAGATAAAATTATGAATTATGAATAAAATATACTAACTACATTTCACATGAAATGATTTACAATCATGATGACTAATGCATGATTTCCTTGTATCTTATATTATAATGTGAACATATATAACTTGTGTGGGGAGGGAATTAATTTTCCCTATGTATCCTTAGGTTGATTCACTGACATCAATGCCCAAAATCTTATATGAGATTTTCAAATAACCATTAATAAATATTTATTATGAAAATTTTCATAAATAAATTAATAATAAAAGGTAAAAGGAAACAAATATCAATGGCTCGTTATATTATTTTTTTGTTAAAATAGAGAAAATATATTGTAAAAGTACCTAATTAACATCCCAATTTGTTTCCTGTAATACATTTTCTACGTGGTTTAACATATCTATATCACCTTGATGATGAATTATATTTATTACCCCATCATAACTAATGAATATTGACTTAGTAGTGTTAACCATTTGTCCACATTGATTCAATCCAACCACAAATTTTATACACATTCTTATTTCCTTGATAATTTTATTTAACACAATCATTCCATGTCATTGTAGCTTTTTTCATCAATATGTTTCTAATCCCACAATAATTCCGTTGTTTAATCATCAATCATATGTTTTTCCTCAATTTTTGTAACATCATATTCTGTATAATTCATTAT
Organism: Viscum album; assembly: GCA_963277665.1. Classification (NCBI taxonomy): domain Eukaryota; kingdom Viridiplantae; phylum Streptophyta; class Magnoliopsida; order Santalales; family Viscaceae; genus Viscum; species Viscum album. The sequence goes on from OY728150.1 coordinate 152,800,927, forward strand.
CTACATGAGTAGTCAAAATAATAATTTATATTACACAAAGGAAGTAGAGATACATATAATATAATGATTAAAGAGGTTGTATATTAGGAAATTTTTAATATTATCATTCAAATATCTATTTTCCTTTAATAGTTTATGGAATTTGGATCAAAAATAAATTATCCAAATCCCATATTTTTGGTCCATTCGATTATATAATTCATTTTAAACATTGGGACCTCTATAAAGTAATTGTGATATCCCAATGTAATGGCCATGCACAATTGAATTTTACTCTGACCCTATAGCTATTTTAGATACCAATAATACATTTGACCAATTCTTATTTTTTAGATCTTAGACATAAAATACATGAACTGAATGTGTTTTTATTTTGAATGTACCATTTTTATACCCTTCACTAATAAAAATACTCCTCACAAATATCAACCAATAAAAATTCAATACTCTCCTACTATCAAACTACCTTTAAAGGTAATTTGGAAAATGAAATATTTTATAATATAAATCATATATAAATTCAATAATACCAAAATATGAAGAATTTTAGTAAATAAGATTTCTATCCAAGGAACATGATACATGCATCTCTTCTGCTGTAATCATAACTCCAATTTTTTTATCAAACTTTTTTCATGTTATTCAATTTTATAGAATTTATAACAATTAATTACAAAACAATTTAATGATATAACATTTTTATTTTATCCCTGGTCTAACAACTAATATTTTTCCATAAATCAATATATATTTTAAGATAAATCATTCTAAATATGATCTCATAACCATCTTAAAAACTATTGATTACGTGCATTGGATTTCTATATTTTCCCAAGATTGAATAAAATTATTAATAATTAATATTTGGGATTCAACATATGGGGAAAAATCTACACCATTATCTAAAATGTAATGGTGAGATTTATCCCTCTTTATGATGATAATTTTAATAAAATCACTTCTATAAATCCATTATCCCATAAGGAATCTGCTCTAATGAGCCTTTGGGAGACTGATGATGTCAATATCTAAAATTTGATCCATAAATAATTCAATAACCATTTCAAAAATATATTGTTCTCAAATACAACTTTCTGGATAACATTGGTTCTGGATACACTTTCAATGCCTTCATATATCATTTAATGAGGAACATCCATATATAATGTACATCACAACATATTAAATCCTACATAAACATGTGAACTATCAAGTGGGACATTTTATTAAATAATTATATAGGGAAGAAAATCCCCAATTCACAAAATTAGAAAAACAAAATGTTCTTCCAAGTCTTTTTGTCTAATATTTATTGATTAACAACAATGTATAAAATTAAAAAATGTCTTTTTAGGATCATATGCATGACCCATTTATAATTGGTTGGACTCCTTACTTCATCTTTAGACTATTTTATTATATTATTAGAATCCATTCATTTTCAAATCATATTTAACCTTTTAGGTTTATAAAATAATAAATTTTACAATAAATAAATAATTAAATAAACATAATAAATTCATAATAAATGGATAATGTTATAAATAATCCAATTAAGAAAACCCATACATTTAATATTATTTGTGATTAATCATAAGATGTTATCATTTTAACTTAGGGTGATATAAATAGAAATCAACATGGGGTAAACATTTGGTTGTTGGTCCATGTTTTTGATTTGACGTTGTGCGATTTTTTTTTGTAAATTATATGATAAATTCTTTAAACATGATATATGGGAGTCCAAAAATATAGAGGGGGTTCTGTTTTTTCATTTCATTATTTGGCATGTGCTTGTTAAGGTTTATTTTTTGAATGATGGTAATGATTCCAATTTAAATATTGAAGGGTGGTATGAGTGGAGCTTCAAATAGTGTTATGGGAATTCCCATAACTAGGACCAAGGTTGAAATAATTTTTTTGTTCAGTCTCAATTGGATGGACCGATAAATTCAAGATAAAGAAAGATCAAAATATTGATGAGTTAAATAAATCCAAAGGCGGTCGAAATGATTGAAATTGTGGTAAAGTAAAGAACACACTAAAATTAATAAATCAATTACTAATTAGAAAAAGGTTGAAATTAAAGTGTATGGAATCCACAACGGGGTTAGTATAAGGGGTGGAAATAACTATGAGTGGAAATTTATATTACCGTGGCACTATGAATGAAAAAATTGAAAAATTAGGAAACTTAATATTGATCTGAAAAATTATATTTCCTACACTCTCTTTTATTATCATTCTTATAAGAATTAATTTTATTGTGAACACGATGTTTTTGGTTTGGGCTATAAATTCTTATCGTTGATATCCATGAGAATGAAAATATTAAAATTACTGAGGTTATACTTCCATTTAATGTAATAAAATGGGCATAATTTGTTTATGTAAATCTATGAGAGTATGAATGATACCTTAAACATGACTTCCTCTCTTTCTTATTCGATGTATGATCCAAGACCGAACTCCAAAATTATCTCATGAAGTGGAGGTAGTAGAATCGTTCTTGTGACTATCACATAACATTGTCAAATGTAACATATTCTTTATTCAATGATCTAGAAAAATAAGTGAGAAACTAAAATCCTATGTGACATTTTACAACAAAAAAATATTTTTCACCCTTTTTCTGGACATAATTAAATGATGTGGTGTAAGAAATTCCTATTTTCTATAATAACAATGATCTAATTCTATATAATTAAAAAATAAAACCTAACTATTTTTTCATAAACAATCCATGTTATATATTTACAAATACAAAGAGGATGGAGTTAAAATAAGATGAAATGAATTGTAAAAGAGAAGAAAATTGAAGCCTTATCTGTATGGAGAAGATGGGGAATACATTGTCAATAATTATTAGGAAAAAATAAGTTATCTATGCACTTATGATATGATAACCCCATTAAATATTTCATGTGAAAGAGAATGAGTTTAACTATGTGATAAATAAAAAATACAAGGTTTGACACATAGTAAATGAAATAAAAAGATTATTTTTTCTTCCCAACTTTTTTTGTTATAGTTTTTAATAGAAAAGGATAAGATGTAGTTTTTTAATAAATGACACAAATAAAATTTCTTAAAAAAATAATTTTTAATAATTTTTTTAAAAACAAATAAAAATTAACCATTTTTATTTTATTTAATACTTATGTTTCCCATCACCGTAATTATATAAATGATAAAGTATAAAAAATATATCAATTAAAATTTTATATTATTTTTTAAATAATGGTTTAAAATAATTGATTTTATATATTAATGAATTTAATTTTCCTGATTTATATAATGATTTATTCTAAATTAATTATATTTTATATGTACAGAAAATCATCCTCATGAATTAATTTCTAAATCATTAAAATTTTAAAACTATAGAAAATATTTATATATAAAACATTAAATATTTATATAAAAAATATCTGCATAATAATTATATAATGATCTATAAACGACATAAAAATTAGAAAAAAAAATTAATATTCTTATTCAAAACCATAATCATTATATAATCATTAATTTAGAAAAACATTGAAATGAATATTATTTATACATAGATAATGTAGTTAATTAAATAAAAATAGTCATTCCCATGATTGGTTTCCATTTGAATCACCAAAATATTCGGGTGATTATCAAATTAAATTAGGTGAAAATTCTATTTTTTGTATTCATCACACAGAATTTCTATTCCGCATGCAATTCCTATAATTACTGAAATTCATAATCCTTATTCTATGTTTATTAGGCACCAAATCCAGGACATGTTACATACATTTTAATTTAAGAATGTGAAACTCATTTTCCACATGTTCCATTCGACAGTCCATCATGCCTTCTTTTTCCAAAAATGGGAAATAGATTTATATCTCTCCATATCATCTCATTTCCCCTTATATCATTCATACCAAACAACCTAAAAATGGATATCATTTGTGGCTACTTGTGGTCGTGCCAGGTATGCACGAGGTTGGTGATAGATTTCAAGTGTAATATAAATACATGAACAAATGTGCGAGGAGTTGAAATAATATCAAACCTTAGGTTTTGAGAGGCTAGATTTATCCATGAAGGTTAAGGGGAGTCGAGCTAGATATATACTAAATATCATTAATGGTTCCACATAACTTGGATTACAAAGGGATAAATTTATTTATAATTATCAATATATATATATTTTTTATATAGTAAATATAATTGTATTAATATATTTAAATATAAATATAAATATATTTATTTATAGATATATTTTTATAGATATATTTTTAGATTTTTTAATGAATATATAATATTAATTGAATGAAATTTAAAAAAAGTGAAATTTATTAATTAAAAATGAATAGACTTAGATTTTTTATAAATTTGGATAACGTTTTTTAGTTATAAATATTATTTTAAAAGGTAATTATGTATATATATTAAAATAGAAATGAATACATAGTTTAAATTTTTAAACAAAATAAATAAATATTTATAAAAAAATTCAACAAATTATTTTGTTAGAAAAATATAAAAAAATATAAAAATTAAAATATAATAAATAATATTAACTAAAGTAATATTAAAAATAAAAAAAATATTATTTACCAATTAAAAACACAATATATTAAATATATTATGTTATAAAATGAAATTCTAAAACAAATACTAATATTTAAATAAATTAATTAAATATTATGTGTTTGTTTCTAAATATGAGTTCATTAATTAGTTAAATATTTATTTGAAATTTTTGTGTATGTATGATTGTGTGCATAGGCAAAATAAAAGTTTGATATATGTTTAATTGAAAAATGAAATTATATAATATGAAATATCTATTAAAGAATTAAATAATAACAATAATGCATAATTTTAAAAACTGAATAAGTGGTATTTCTTTTATATAATATGAAAAAGAATTAAAAATAATACAAGTTGATGATATTTAATAAATAATAAATATATAATAAATAACCATATTAAAATAAATAAATCTATATGAATAAGGATATATAAAAAAATATTTAAAATGAACAAAATTAAATAAAATTGATAAAAGAAAAAATGAAAATGCAAAATCACTAAATTATTTAAAAAAATTAAAAATTATTAGTGAGTAAATGATATTAAAAATTGATAAATTTGGAAAAAAATACAAAAAATGAAAAAATAGTATATATGGGTATGAAATTAACGTAACATAGTTTTGATATATTTAAAATAAAACTGCATTATGAACATATTAAAATATAATAAATAAATAAAAATAAATAATGAATAATGTTAAAAAATACTACATAGAGAAAATAAAAAAATGAATAAATTTAATATATATATATATCAACTAAACACAAATAAGTAAATTTAAAAATTATTAAACTAATAAATACTTAAAATAAATAAATCATAAAAAATGAAAATAAATAATTAATTTTTTTTAAATAAATAATATTTAATAAATGCACGTCAAAAGTGAGTTATATTTAATTAAAAGATGAAAAAATTGAGAAACTATTTTAAACAAAAATAGGAGAATAATTATATAATTATTTAAGAAATTAATATTTTTTAATGAAAACGAATATAGATTAATTATGAAAATTATGACTATATTAAAAACAGTGAATGTCAATTAATAAATATCAATAATGATTTGTTTTCTTTAATGACTCCTTATTGTCTATGGATCCACTATAATCATGTATCAGTTTCATTTGTTTGGAGGATGTTCAATGGTGTTACAATAATCAAGGTGTTAGTGGCATAAAAATGTTCTACATACATTTTACCAATCACTCATTTCATGATCTCATCGATGTTTCGTTCCCATCATTGTCTGGTTGATCATGGTTTAGAATTTCTATGTATATGGTTGTAGCATGTACAAGCTTGTGATGTGATAAAAAATAATTGGATAACCAATGGATATCCATCCCTATTTTAGAGATGGAAAAAGTGTCGATTGTTGCAGCGAAGTATGAGGACCCTTTATTGGTTCATTGTATGAATCTTCAAACAATAGGAAAATTAATTTTATATCATCCTTTAAACATAACTACACTGAATAACAGATTTCAATCTATATAGTGATTTTAAGTCAGAGTAACCATTCATGAAATCCATTTGGGGAAGTTGGTCTGTGAGTTTTTCAATGAGAATGAAAATTATAGGACCCCCTTAGTATAAATTGCCCCTTATAAAACCATCTGATTATGATGTATGATTTCAATACTAATAATGATATGTTAAATATTAAATTCACTAAATCTCCATTCTAGACACGAATCACGGAAAATCCGTTATAGGGAATATAATAACGCATCATGCGAGTGTTCGGTGGCTATATATGTGACATTATATAGTGGGATCAATCAAATCCCATTTCTTAGGGTTTCTTACACAGATAAGGGTATCAGTCGATGTTGGTATCCATCTTATAAGGGTCACCTTTCTTTCTATGGAGAACTCAAATACTTGTATCATTTTTAGTAAGCTAAACTATATATTTTTTTCATTTGTGGGAGAATTTTAGACACAAAGAAGGCGTGAAACTCAAAAATATATTTTGGTGGTGAGAATATTATTATGAAATAAAGCATTAGATCCATGTAAAAACTCCTGTAATATTTTTTATTTTGGTTTTTTAAAGACATGTGGATAGATATTACATTTTGAGGCATTTTGAGTGCATTTCCCATGTGACCAAGACGAACGTTTCATACTGGAGCTGATGTGTTTCACTGTAGACTTTGATATCCTTATTCAACGAAAGGGGTCGGAAACATTTCCTTCTATGGTAGCCCTCAAGACTCCAAGAGAACTTCTAGTGGATTTGATAAAGTTAAGTTAGAAAGGGTAATGTTATCTACATGATTTCTTTCAGAATCTGGTAATATATTTATACCACCATCCAGTCCAATACACATTTATCATCACTTTAGAGACCCAGGTTCTTCACCAAGAATTGAACCTTATATCCTTCCCTCTAAGGAAGAAGAGTGAATGAAAGGGTTGACACCATCAGATGTAGAAAAAACATCTAACTCGGAGAAAGAAAACTATAGGGGATTTTGTAGTTCAACCATTGATAAATGAACCACATTGAACCAAATCAATCATGAAGATATATCGGGGGACTTTATATCCTCCTAAAAATGTTAAAAGTAGAGGCTGATGTATCCTCTCAAATTATTTCAAAGTTGGAATATGGAATGACCCATCCCAGCCTAGGACAATAAAAATATTATGTTGGAACTATAAGGTTCTTAGAAATCCCTATAAAGTTCATATGCTCTATTTCGGGAGAAAAATATACTACCTTGATGTAGATTTGGAATATGAAACTATGTTGAAAAAGGGTCCTAGCCTTTTTTGTTTGAAAATTATTTCTAGGATCATTTTCCTTGTTGGAAGAAAAGATCCCTTTAAAAGAATTTTCCTCTTTTTTAAATATGACCACAACGTCAGGATTGTTAATTTATCAAAAAAATTGTATTTTTTATGGTTTCTAATATGGGATATCCTTTGTGGGTTATTGGTTGGTTTCTAAGGCTGGTATAGTTATCCAAAAAAATGAAATTCATGGAAGCATTTGTGCCTATTGCGTAACTATATCCCTGGTCATCTTCTTATAATGGGATATTTCAATGAGGTCCTTTTCCAACATGAAAAAGAAGTAGGTCTCTTGTAGACTTGTGCTCCTATTGAATTTTTTTAGAATTATATTTTCTTAAATTCACTCCATGATCATAGATTATTAGGGAATACTTTTACATTTCAGAGTGTTAAATTAGTTTTTTGATACATTTTTTGAATATTGGATAAATTTATAGGTTCAGAAGATTGAATATATCCCTACCATGTGTTCTCTACTTGTCATTTCCCCATGGTTTCATCTGATCATTGTCTAATCCTCCGATCTATGGGTTCTAAAGGGGAGATAAGGAAACCTTATTCTTTATTTAACATTGAATTCTTATGGATCCAAGATAGCATCTGTATGGAAGTGTTTCATTCATCCTTGAATGTTAAGATCTTGTGATTCTCCTCTAAATTCAAAGTGTGGATTCCGACATACATAAGTGGATTGATCAATGAATTTTTTATTTTTATAGACATTTATACTCTATTTGGAAACATTTTAAGGGAATCCTCTCATTTCCTTGGAAGGATAACTTTGTTTGGTAAATGACCATTGTGAATAATAATTTGAATATAGATTTAAGGGAGAAGGAATGTTATTAGTTTATTAGGGCCAGTGAATCCCATTTCAGGGAGGATGATAAGGGGATAACTTTATTCAAAAATAAATAAATTTTATGAGGGAGGGAAAACAATATTTACATTTTTGAGGATCTTATTGGTAGGTTCACTCATGATTAAAATAGAATTCACTCTAATATCGTGAACTTGTTTAGAAATTTATATAATTCTGAATGTATTTAGATTACTTCTGGAATATCAAATTGTATTCCAAAATTAATCATGGAGGATATTGATGGATATTTGGATAAGGATATTTAATATGATGAAATTATTGATTCACTACATCAAATTCATACTACGACTTCACCAGGAAACAAATATTTATGTAGTTTTTTTTTATTTTCTTTTAGAATAATGTTTGTCAGAATGTTTCTTACATGATCAACGTTCTTTGTAAAGAGAGATCCTCAATATATTCTTTGAATTTTACTCTGATTCCACTCTTCCTGAAGATCTTTAATCCCTAAACATCGTGGAATATTTTCCTATAATTCATTGAAATGTCTTTTTCATATTTTTCCAATATCATTATGACTTGATTGTAGGGATTCCTCTAACATAATATTTTGAACAATCAACATCCCTTTTTTCTTAAGATATCCATTAGTATTAATGTAACCATTTCATTGGATATGTTTTGTTCTATGATGATATACTCTATTCCAAATAAGGGAACTAGATTGTGAAATTAGACGTGATGAAATCCAACAACATGGTGAAATATTATTTCCTTTATTTTTTTTCGTTCCATGATAGGATTTGAGGATTCATGTGTGAATACCATTATTAACTATGTGGCTTCAGCTTCTTTCAAAATCAATATTAATGTATTAACCTTCGATAGATTCAAACAGTAATGGGTATTATGATTTTTTTTTCATATTTTCATTGTCTCCACATCTTGGTGGATAGTGTTTTCTATCACCTCTATTTGAATTCAGGGGAGTATGGGGTCCTCCATGATGCAATGGTATATCAAAACAGTCTCCTATCTCTCACCTAATCTCTAATGATGATAGTAACATCATTTCATAAGGCACCACTCAATAAAATTTCACATTTTGAAATATTATTATGTTTTATGAAATGAAATCTGGACAATGGATTAATCAAATTTATTCAAAAATGACATTTAGTAAAACTGTGTTATCAGTAAATAAGGAGAAGTTGCAATGGTTAAGTGGGATTCCATTGGTTGTGAAACAAAAATAATATTTGTCCCTTTTGACTATTTTTTAATTATTAGAAAATAATATTTTTACCATTATTATTATGATATTAGGAAAAAATAAAATTTATCGACCAACTACAATATTTCCAACGCTCTGAAGGAGGACCTCATTAAATCCATGGTCCAAGAGAAAACTTTTTATTCTATGTCATTATTTATATTCCCAAACACCATCATTGAGTAGATTGAATATTATTTGGATAATTTTTATGGTGTACTAATTTTGATATGAATAAAAACAATTAGGTTTCTTGTTTTAATAAATGTGTTTGTAAGCTTTATGATTGGATTAGCTGTTGAGATCTCATGTTTTATAACGAGTCAAGTTTGGATAAGATATGTTGATGCATTATCATTTCCGTTAATGTGATATTCTTAAAAGTTATTGAATCCAAATACTATTAATATATTGATTTTATTCATGTATACTTGAGGATTAGACCAATTTTACTATAGAGAAGCTTATAAGGAGATAAATAACATCATGATAAAGGGTGTGTTTCGAGTATAGTGAATGTGAATGGAGTGTGTGTTTGGAGTGATATGTGGCTGGAGGATGGTAAAAATTTGAGATTTTCAACACCTATTATCCTGGGATTCAAATATTTGTGGTTACACAATTTAATAAATGAATCACTAGAGATATGATATATTTAATAGTTCTTCTTCTAGTTCAATGAGAGATATCAGAAATAACATTTTCAATTTTCCCATCACTACAAATATGGGTATATATCAAATTTATTTTTGTTGGGGAATCATCTAGATTGTTTATAGTTTAGTATATATATAACCTAGTGGTTTATAGGTTTATTATTATCATATAAATGAAAACTAGAAGAGATATAGGTTCTCGATGCATCACCCAGAATTAAAAACAAATTGGGACATGCCTATTTTAGGGTTTTCTCATCTTGTGATTTCCTTATGTCAGGGAATATCATCCTAGATGATACATTCCCCTTGAGTCTCTAGGATGTATAATATATATGGAAAGAAGTTCTAATTTTTCATTATGTGGAGGGGGTGTTGATGAATTGGAATTCAAATTTCTTGGAGATCGATTATTCGCCTCTTGATCTGGCCAATAATCGCTATATCTCATTAGGCTCATTTGGGATGCAGATGGTGGGATTGTTGTAAACTATCTCATTGATGATTTGTACTAGAAAAAAGTAGTATATATTCCAGAAAAAGAATACTTATGATCTCATATAGTTTTAATGGTCATTGGAATTGATGAAATTTTTTTTCTGGGAATGATACTTCCCCTCTACGGTTCGATTATTTCATGAGTCATCTACTACACAGAAACAAATAGTGGTTAGCAGTGATTTATTATCAGTGATAATAATAACCAAATTTAAATTAATCATATTTAAAAATTATAATTCATTATAGTTTTACTTAAAATACAAGTAATTCTTTATTTTATGAATCTATAGTGGTATTATTTAAATATCCAATACATATTTAAAAGGCCTTTGTCCCCCTCCCTAATTCGCATCAAGCCCCCTACTCCATCCCGTCTACGACCACATCCTTGACCCCCCATCCCTTTCCTCTCAGTGGAAATCCCTCAACTTTTTATCCCCTATTTGGTGGCCTCATACACTAAGCCATCCACCTCCTGCTCCCATAAGTAGTGACCCCCCACCCCACCTGACACTCCCTTCAGAAGAAACCCCCATAACTCCAACATATTGATCCCCTCAGTGGTGAACCCCAACCCTGAACCACCACATCTCTCTCCCATTTAGATAAACCTCTAACACCCCCACCAAACATCCTAATCCCCTTAGAAACTATCGATATTCTAACCCCTATCAGCAACCTCCCTATCCCTGCCCCCTACCGATTACATTCGTCACTCTGATCCTTATTTGTGCTACTCCAATGACCCTGACCCCATTTTCATCAATATTAATGATCTCAAACACTCTTTTCTATGACCACTATGATCCGGACCCTTATTTCATTACTCTTATTCCCATCTATCTACTATCATGTCCCTAATTCCATCTTCTGGCGACCTTCGTGACCCTTACCACCCCATTCAACAACCTTCCTGACCATGACTCCCGCTTCTCCTTAATGTAAACGTCTTAAGGATTTTCTTCCCATTTTACAAGTGATAGTAGTCCCCCAAACCATTGAAGGTATTATTTATTGACATTATCTATGATTTTTAATTAAATTATTCAAATATATATGTATGTGAGTGTTTATTATGTTTGTAGTTATGGATTATATCATTTTTATTTTGAATTTTTCTTATGTCGAATCAAGATCCTATGCTTGTTAATGATGAAGTTGGCTACTGTTTTTATTTTGATGGAACCTATTTGATTAAAAAATTGTATATATATGTCTGAATGTATATATAGAATATAATATAATAACTATGTATAGAATTTGGACTAATTTACATCAAAAAACACCTCTGTATGCCACATATTTGGATGATTTTTTTTATTATGAAATTTCAAACTAATTAGTTGATGATAGAATAATGTTTCTTTGTCCTAATTTTAGACTCAAAATATGGTTTAATAGAAACGATGTTTATGAGAATTTTATATTAAAAAATTTCCTACTCTATAGGTGTGTTCGATTTCAAATAGTGAATCAAATTTTATTGAGTTTAAAAACACTTACAATAATGTCAATAAGACACAAAGTGACCTGGTAAAGGAGAATTATGTTCAAAAAAGGTCAAATGAAACATTTGGATTGTCAAAATTCAATGTCCATGATTCCAATAGTTCAATGGAACCATCATTTTTTTCAAAGTAGTATACTCTGTCTCATACCATTAGTGACCAATGAAATGATTTTTATGAATTATTTGAAGACATACATAAGATAACATTAAGTGGGTATGCCAAGTATTAAATCATGTCACATAAAATTATATTCTATTATATCATGTGTCTTTTTGGAATTACTGAAAAATAAATTCCCATGATTTTATATTTTCATTATGATAAATTTAGTGGAGCTAATATGTCAACATCCTTCTATCAGATAAATAAATCCATAAAAATGTGGAATTTTTATACAAAGACACATGAATTACATAATTATTGTCAACTTTACTATGGAGAAGAGTATGATAACGACTAATAAATAATATGTCATACAATATTATGGAATATAATGAATAACAATGACCATATAAATCAATGAAAACCAACATATATATATAATAAGAATACATATTTAATGCTATTGTGTTTCGTTCCTCTAAAACCATGCTTTTAAAGATTATTTATGTTGTCTATGACTTCATATGACTTCAAATGGCATGCTAAAGACAGTAAATATGGCTTCATGATTCATCCAAAATATTCACAATCATAGAAGTGGTTTGAGTTGTTATATCAATATTTTCTTGGATCCTAGGAATGTATATTTTCGTTTGGATTAGGATGGTTTTAACCCTTTTGGTTCATTGAATACTAACTATAGAATTTAAAAACTAATACACTATTATCTAACTCATGGGATGTATACAAAGAAGTATTATTTAATGACTTTCATTTTTATTCCTGGAATGAAAATTCCTAGAAATAACCTTGATGTATACCTTTATCCTCTAATCAATGACTTGTGAGAATTATAGGATGATCGTGAGGACATATGTGATGCATCAATGAGACATATATGTAAAATTAATACATGTTTATTGTGGATAATTAGTGACATTCAGGCACTATAAAATTTATCTTCATTGAATACTCATTTTAGTTTTTCTTGTCCAGTTTTAAATTTTTATTTTGAACCCCAATGATTACATCATATCAAAAAATAGTGTTTTATGTTTCATTGATGATTTATTGATGCTTCCTGTAAATCCAGGTTTAACAAGACACAATTCAATGGAGATATTAAATTTATAAATCCACCCAAGGTATTATCTAGTTTATAAATCATGTGAAAATCAATTAATGTCACTGAGGAATTTAGAAAATGTCATATGTGTAATGAATCAGGGAATGATTATGATGTACAATATATAAAGTAGTAAAAAAAACAATTTAAAAAAATGATTATTTATCATAAACCTCCTTATTGAGAGTTTAATTTGATATGGAATAATCTATACATAATATATACTAAAAAATGTATGTGATAATGTAATTTTTACATTTCATAATGAGTAGGATAGATTGATGGATCACTTTAATGCTCGTAAGGATTTGGAGCCAGTGAATATAAATCATTGTTTGTGGAAAAATTAGAATGTAAAGTTTCCTTTTGCTCTTTTTACAATGAAAATTCAAGAGATAGATGTAATCCTTCGATAATTAAATAATGTAAAATTTCTAGATGGAAATTCAAGTAACATATCAAGAGAAAATGACAAAAAACATATAAATTAAAATGGAATATGAAGTCATCACTGTTGGAATCTTGGGATACTCCAATTGTTCTATACCATAGTTTTTGGATATAGAATCATCGTTATTTCTTATACCGTAGATTCTCCAAAATTTCTTCTATAGTGCTTTTGGAAAAGGCATATACCAATGGTTCTTAGTGACCCATTGGTATACGGTGATATAAATTTCACTTTATTTGTCAATTCATATGGAATCATTGGGATACACCTATACCAATGCTTCACTACGAAATTTTTTTTATGGGTATAAAAATGGTTATAAAACAATATCTATAGACCCCCACCAAATTACATAGCCACCAGTAGAACCACCCTTCCCAAAATACAACAAAACCTGAAATTGAAATCACAATACCTGCAATGAAAGTCTTCTAAAATGGAACCTGAAAACAATGAAAACACAACTTGAATACAATCAAATCAAATCCTGCAATGCAACCAACATAGAATCCTAAAATATCCAAAACCCAAAAAATCAATTGATTCATTTAACCAATTATTACAAACATACAAAACATCACATATATTCCTTCATAAGGAATCATAATACTTAAATGTAATAAATATAAGTCAAAATTAAATGGGTTAATATTCCCCGATTCACCATCAACCTCATCACATTAATCCTTGGACTAATCCCCATCTTCAGCCTCATCCTCGTCCTAGGCCTCATCCTTATCCTAGGCCTCATCCTCATCCATAGCTTCAGCCTCAACCTCTGCCACATTATCATAGTCATCCTTGACATGGCCATTGTCAAAAACATCATCATCGTGAGCACCAATATGAACACATCCCAGTGCAGTATATAACATACGCATCATCGACATATATGAATCACAAGCTGTAACAATATGAGGTGGGATTTATCGACATAGAAAATTTAATTAGTTTCATAACTTTAACAGTTTCTCTTTGATTCATTTCTTCCACCCGTATGGACATTTTTATGGATTTTCAACCTTAGCCACAAACTTTTCTGGATAGGAATTATCTTTTTCCAAATTGATGATATTAGAAATGGAACCTGAAGTGGTACAATACCTCGTTTGGTCAATACTCTTCCTTGGTCAGCAATGTATTATTCCATGGTTCTCATCTTTCAAAAAATGATGTAAGTGATCATTTGGTCCGAATCTACCAGCTTCCATGGAAAAAAGGACCTATAAAGAAAACTATTACAAATATAAATATACATTTAAGTTAAAAAATTGATATTCAAAATTGGTATCATCAATGTTATACTTAAAATCTTCAGTTGTGTTGTTTAGTCTACCATTCTTCCATTTTTTTATTTCTGCACAAGAATAAAATTAATCTCGAGGTACACATCCTTAAATAATAAAAACCTCTATATGAGATGAAATTTACTGTAAAAACCCATAATTTAATATAAGACAATAACAATTAATTTCAAAAATAAAATAAAATGGATATTAATTTTAAATGAATAAAAAAATAGAAACATGTGGTACATGGATTACAACTCAGTATCAATGAATGGGCTATCAGATGATGTGATATACGTATAATTGAAATGGTCATCATAGTAATCAATTATATTGTAGTTGTGTGATATAAATTTAAATTAAAAATATAAAAATTCATTACTATAACAAAAATTAGTGTTCATGAATGTGTTTAAACACAATAATCATGAGTATAACATCAATGAATTTTAATAAATATATTTTTATAAAAATAGGATAACATATAAAAATGAATATTTACATGATCAAAGTAATGATATTAATGATTCTATACATAAATATTTATAATTTATGTGGACCTAGTATTACAACTTATTATAATAATGTGAATTTCAATAAATGATTTCTGTTAATATAGGAAGATGACATGCTCATAGATATAACAATATTAACACTAAAATTTTAGTACGAATTAAATTATTTCAATAATAAACTAAAAAATACATGATCATTTATTTATATCAATTAGATATGGAATTTAATATAGAGGAAACAATATAATGTGCATGTCCTGAAGAAAAAATATAAATGATTGATGTACATGCTTCCTCCCATGGTCTGACAGTTTAGTCCGCTCCACAGTGTGGAGGAATTTCATATAATCTTTTTTTATTTCTTCCTAAAATTAACTAATAAATAATTACAAATAATAATGAATATATTATTAAGGAATATTAATATAATTATATTTTTAAAAAATAAAATTTAATTAAATCCTTGAAATCTATGCCCGTCCAATGAGATATAATTTCGTGATAATATTCTATAATACAATCTTCCATAAATCATTTGGTCGCAAAATCCATGCCAAATCTAGAATGCCAATGACAATATGAATCATGGTTATAGCTTCTCCACTACTCACATAATTCCATTAGTTGTTAAAACATCGAAATCGAACCATCGATAAAATTAAAATGATGCTGGAAGAAAAATATTAGTTTTTGTAAATACAATAATAATATAATATTAAATAAAATGATTATTTTTACCCATATCTATTTCCAAAAATTACATTTTACTTTATTTAGAATTTTTCCCTTGGATAGTTTACTGATGGGAATAATGTAAGAGTATTTGTAAATATTTGTGAAAATTCTCCAACATTCCCTCCCATTTTTTCTTATCATTTGGTTTTCTTTGATGTACTCCACCATAATTTGTGTGTAGTGGTTCCATGCCACATGCATGTGTGTACTCCCACACCTCTTACTAGATGATTTAACTATTACATTAGATAATCCAATATTATATCAATACGTCATATAATTAAAATAAATTACTGTAAATAAATTTACTAGGGTTCTATAAATATACCTAAGGTAAGTTGATTAGTGGGTGTCACTGTATCCCCATGAACTTAAGGAATATCAACCTGTATTGATTGAGAGGGTCCCTATGTATTCTCTTCATTATTAGAATGTTTCAAATTAAGAGTGAAGGAAGCATGAATATAGTTTCTGGGGGAGTAGGATTTATAAGGAAATGAGGATGGCATTGATGGTTGTGAAAATTCATAAGATGGGAAAAGAGTAGGAATAATACTTCAATACAAGAACGATATGCAAGTTGGATCATATGAAAATGGTGGTGCAAAAATGGGAGGCCTAAATATCCTTGGTGTCTGTAAAGACACTACATGATTAGAAGCTGTGGTATTTTGTACACCATGTGGAGGGATGAGGTGTCAATGGGTACACTAACTCGAGCACCCAGCTATAGTACCACCACCCTCTTATCTTTATCATGGGAATTAGAACAACTAGGTTGGTCAGTGAATAAATGGTTCCTTGGATATGGATCATGATTATATGATGAAAAAAAATTAATCACGTGACATTATATGATATATATATATATATATGACATTAGGTATTAACAAATGGAACTAATGGAGGGATCCCAATCTCACTCATTTGGAAATTATTTTTTGTCTTCCATTTTCTCCAAATATCCCCAATATTTTTATTTTCATTCCATTGAAAGAAATATGCAATTACTCGTAAATAAATTACTAATGATTCACCCAAATAATAAATAAGATAATGCGTGACTTAATTATGGAATACCACTTCTCAAACAAAATAGATGATATGTAGTTATATAACAATATATTTAATATATAGTGGGACGAATATAAAAACATAATAAAAGTCATAGAAAAAACAATATGTTCAAATTAGCATTTTTATCATGTGTATGATATAGTTTTCTTTTATTTTTAATGTTATCCAATTGAATATTTGGTTAGGTCATTTGGTTCAGTATAGTAAATTTATTATGTCATTTTTCTATTTTATATATCTTCGGTCATTTTGTTCAATTTGTTTTCTTTATATTAGGTTATATCATCATTTTTTCCATAAGACATTTGGTTCACCTCTTGGTATAATTTATTTGTTTTAGTATTGTTATGTAATTATTTTCAGTAGTTTTGATATTCATAATAATAATCTTAATTTGACAAATTCAATTTATACAGTTTTTTTATAATTTAAATATTTCAGTTTGTTATGGTTTTGAAGGTTTGAATATAGTTAAATTTTATATTAAATGTGAAACTCATGGAGAACTATACAATTGAATATTGAAAATGGACAGGGAGGTCAAGTTGTGTAGAAATATTTATAATAAATAATAAATCAATTAGTATAACAGCATCCTCAATAACCTATGTTGAGGAAAACTAATAGAAAAGGTAACATGGATGGATGATTCTACATATTTCCCTCCACAAATTCTGGCTCAAAATCCTCTCTCACGATTGAAGTATTTGAGTCATTATTAGAAATAAATATATCATGGTGTATGGATTTAGGGATTGTGTTAATTCCATCATCACCATCATCCAAAATATAAGTTGTGATTAAATTAATAATAATGAAAAAATCAGTTTGAATATGATATTTTACATGAAAATATTGTTTCCCCATTGATTTGAATGCATACTATTCCGTGGTAAAAATAGTGTGATTATTGTTAATAACTTAAAATCCATAGTCATCAATAAAGGTTACATGCCTCACCAATTAATCATGCCACGTGAATTTCATCATAGTGAAAAAACTACGAGGGTAATAATAAAATATTAGTATTTTCTAAATGACTCTATAATAAGATAAATATTTAAATTTAGGACTACTATCTGACACACTAGAATAACTGTACGTTTTTTAGTTACTATAACACTATATTGTTGTGTTCTCATGTCCTCTTTTCTTTTAGTGAAAATAAATCAGTTCCCATTGATCACAGTAAATTTAATTCCATATACCATGGAATTTGGACTATAATACAAATATCTAATTTCTCAATAGATAGAATCAATATGAAAAAATTAAATGAAATATTAATCAATATTAAACTAAATTAAATAACGATTTTATTAATTGATCACAGTAATTATTTTACCTTTGATTTCAACCACAAAAAATAACTACTTTCTATAAAATGTTTCTTTTTTACTAAAAGATAAAGAATAATTTTTTAAATTTACCAATTTTTATGTTCCCTACTGAAAAAAAGAAATAATTTAAAAGATATGTAAAATTACATGAGATGACATATGATATACTGGTTCAATTTTATTTCTTTATCATTTCATCAATCAAATCATAGTTAAACAGAACTATGTGTTGTTTCAGCTCATAATCTTCAAGGATAAATGTGGTCATTGAATATGATATGAGAATTCCCCCTAGTTGGGGAAGTGATTGAAAAATGGGAACAATTTTATCATATTGTTGTTTTTCATTTTTCTTTTTTATGTTAATCCTTATAGTTAAATTATACCAACACATTGAAAAAAAATCCAAACAATCTTAATCCATGTAACTTTTCATGATATAACATTTAATATGACTTATATTCCAAAAATTATACTTCAATGTGAACATGTTTATTTTAGCTGGATATATCCAATGAAAAGAAATAGGTCCTCCGAGTAGAATTGTTGTATGAATATCGACATTTAGATGCATCGTGTAAATGAAAAATGGTAGATGCAATTTTTTCTCTAATTCATGAAAAATTAATTGTACTTTTTCAAACATTTGTTTCAAGAAATACATTGAAAAATTATTAGAACAAAGATCTCTAATGAAATAAAACAACTGTATAAATAAAACCCTTACACTATTGTAAAAAAGGTGCCATATTTCAATTAAAATCAATTCATATAGATGGATGTGATAATCCTGGGTATTCAATGATTTCAAAATCAACTCTATTCTACTGAACCATTTTAATATGTTTTTTAATAACCATAAAAAACATTAATAGTCTATAGTAATTATAGAATATAAATTTATAGCTTTTATCACATATAAAGTACATAGAACATCCTCTTTATTTTCACTAATACATGGATGATGCAATTATTTATTGATTCCCCAATCCACAGAGTCAGGATGAGATAATAAATCCTATTTTTATTTATTTCATGACATTTAGATGAATTGAAAGAAACAATTCACATATATATTTCTAAATGTTCATTATGTATAAAAAATGGTGTAAAAAATTGGTTGACTAATAAAGAAACTCGAAGAAGATACTTATCCTATTAAAATTGTAATATTATTTAGTGGATTCAATCTTTCTCTTTGAATATATTATTTGACCATTTCCAAATTGAAATATAAAATCATGTAATTAATTAAGAACATCAGTTCTAGACATATGCAGAGGTGGATTTTCAGTCTTTATAGTATTGTCAAATATTTTATTATTATTCATCAAAGGATGGTCCATTTGAATGATTCATATATGTCCCATAAAACTGAAATAATGTTGATATTTAACTATTTTTTACCGTTTATTCTTAATGAAAACAAGACATGATAGATTTACACTCTTTATCCATCTTAAAAAAATTTCATATGAAGAATAATCATTGATCATCTAGATAAGTTCATCACACATAAGAAATATATATTTCAAACATTCTTTTTATATATTCACACCCACATTAAAATAATTTTTCAACTTGTAATGTCCCATAATTTCTTTATAGTTTTTTATTTATATGGAATTTTTATGAGTCTGTGAAAATTGATAAAACATGATTTTCAGGCCCGGAGTGCCAAATTGATCCGTCGAAAAATGTTAAGATTTAAATAGCACATGTGATTAGTTTCCCTAGAAAAGTGGAATATCACCTAAATATGTGCCTAGATCAGAAATCTGAGGGAACTTTTTTGTTTAGGAAGACGATTTCACCCTAGGCGTGACTTAAGGTTAGTCATCGTAGGCCTCCAATGAGAAAACACAAAAATGGCATAAACCTAAATAAAATAATTTTATTTTTCAAATTCTTATAACTCATGAACAATGACTTAGATTAAAAATATGATACCACTGCTGAACATGGGATGGTATGTTTTCCTTATGAATAACCTAATTGTGGCCGGAGCGGGCGAACAGTGGAAGTTAGTTTCTGGCCGTAAATAAAATAATTAAGTACAAATTATATTATTGTTATTTTTTTTAACTCTTAAATGGTATCTCCGATTAAAAATATGAGACTATTGTTGTGATATTGATGGTGTTTTTCCCTAAGGAAGAGCATAACCTTGACCATCATGGACCGAGGGTCACTACTAATAATTTTTTGAACTTCTTTTAAGGTACGTTCAGTAAACGAGCAGGTGTAATTTTCTATCTTTTTATCCGGTGCTTAGATTTTAAATCAGAGGGCACTGTTGAATCTGAAGTGCTAGGATTCACATAAGGGAGGCATAACTTAGACCACAGTAGTTCATAAGAGAAATTATGCTTTTGCAACATTTAAGGAATTAATAAAATAAAAAAAATTATTACTTTATTTTTCTTTTCCTACCTTCTCTTTAGTAGTAGTGGTGGGATCGATGGGTTTTGAAGCCATTTAGTGGATTGAATCTTGGACTTTGTAACAATGTAGTTAGGAATTAAGATGATCATTCATTAATAAACCTCATTAATTCCTCATTGCGTTAATCGCCCATCAAACTCTATTTAAAAGAAGCTCGGGTTGGGGATTTTGGCATGACATCATCAAGCGAGGAGCCATTGGAGAAGTTCTGTGGAAACTTCCACTGATGGAGGACGGAAGCCTAGGCGTTAATGATCTAGGATCGAAAAACGCATGTGACTTCATCCAATGAGATCTCTTCTCTCGCAACAACCACAACACCTCCAACAATTCATGAGGATGGGGTTGTTATTAAATTCAAGAAACTGTCATTTATTTTTGATATTCGTGAATTTGGGAGTGTTGGTTGCGGGTGATTTAAATAGGGTTTAATCAATATCTATATGATGATTTTATTTGATACCTTCTGGTTATGATGCTAACGTGGAGAGTGTAGGCCAAACAATCAAGGCACGAACCATCCACCACATTTTTTATCATTGCGTTCCTCCCAAGTGGAATTTTATTTGGATAGAAACACAAATCTGAGGGTCATATAGAAACATCGTCATCCCAGGAGGCCCGTAGGAGCATACGTGAGTGGAAAGAGAGCTCTAGAATGTCACTGGAGGCAAAGGGAAGATGTGTCGGTGTGGAGGTGTCGGCGATTGGCGCTGAAGGGAATTGGTGGCGACGCTCGGCCCCATGGTTTACCAGACGGGCGGTTGGCCCTTGACCGACCATGTTTTGGTAGATGGCGGTGCACAGACAAATGCAAATGGGATGTGGACACAGCTTCGAAGTCGCGTCGAAGGAGAGGGGAACCTTGCCCCACAGGTAACATTGAAAAAGGGGAAGTTCCATGTTCATCTACCAATTAAAAAACATTAAATTATTTTCCATTCAAGAATTTGATCCACAACCCAGCTAGTGGACCATGCCAGCTAGTGGGCCAGCTCACACGTTAGGCTACGCACCACCGAGGCGGGCACGCCAGACCGCGACCCAGTAGACCAGGCCGGACCGCAGACCAGCAGGCTGAGATCATGACCTAGATGAATTGGCCTAGCCCAACTTCTTCGGTCTGGGCTAGTTCAAACTATGGTTGAACCAATATGGGGTCGGGATAACCCGATATGGGTCGGGATAGCCTAGGTCGGAGCGGGTCGATCCGGATCCAGACCCTTTTTGGCCCATTTATGCTTAAAAGACTGTATCTCTCAAACCAGGCATTCATTTTATGAACCGTATGTGTTACTGGAATCCATAGAATGAGACGGTCCTTTTCGGATACTCTACCTATGTTTTGCAGATTTTTTTAGTATATTTGGGTTGAATCGAACTTTAATCTAATCGGGCCCTCAGCACTTAATTGCCTATAACTCTCTCATCGAGTGTCCGATTGATGTGTCGTTTTTTTCATAGGAACCCATATGACATTATAGATAATTAGGTTACATTTTCATGGGACTTCACACGAGTTGTTTTATGACCTCTAGCTTGAGGATCAAATCCTCCAAGAATCAAGTGTACTATGTACGGGACTAAGTGTTTGGATGAGAGGTGAAGAATGGATAGTGATCTAGTGTGGATCAACACCTATTGATCCTATGTGGATCATTACCTTTCTATCCTATGTGGGTCAACCCCTAGTGACCATGTGTAGATAATCACCTATTCATCATGTGTGGGTCAAATCATGTGTGGTTCAATGGGGGTTTGTAATGGGCTATCCAGTGTGGATCAATAGTAGATCACTTGAAAGAATATAATGATATAGCTTTTTTGACTAATCCTATGTACTTTTGTTCTTAATTTATATCCAGTTTGAGCCGAGTTTTTTTTTCTGCATTGTTATTGAGATCATGCTTTATAGTCTTTCCTTTGTGGAATTCTGAGAGGTATTAGGGGGTCAGGAGGTCCCTACTGATTTGAAATAATCACACCTACATGGGATTCACCCACACCTTGTTTTGTCTTTTTCATAAGATAAATAGCTAGACTACATCTTGAAGAGTCCGGGCTTGATGGTCCTCAAAGGTGATTGAAAAAAACTATGCATAGGTGAATGTTAGATGTGGAGAGTAGCGCTGATGAACTATAACTACCCTTCAGGTGGCAACATTGGAGGATGACCTTAGTATCTGTTTTTACTTTTTTGTTGTATTTCCATTTCAGTGGGCTTGTATTCTGGCCCCTAGTAATTCAGTACTTACTTTTACTGTTTGTGGTGGTTTTTAGTTGTGTCTTAACATATCTTCTTTTGTTGTGTATTACTTATGTGTGGTGTACCCTATCTATGTGTGTACATGATTGGAGGAAATGACTTCCCATTTTTGGGGAATACCTTTCTGGGGCTAGTCACCAAACCCTGGGTTATGGAAGGAGGGCTTGGGATAGTAACGATATAGGACTACAGGGATGGTTCATGACAAAGTTGTATCAGATAGAGGTTGGTTATACTAGAATAACTAATAGTATATTCTTCCAATGGAGCAATAATATTAAAGTGTCTTGAGTTAGGATTTCAGTCCAAGGTGTCCAGTGTTGGTGTGGAGGCTCACATATCCATACACCAGGACCCTGAATTCTAATTTCTGACTTGGTACACGAAATTTGTAGTTGCCTATTTTTTGAAATTGTTTTTTTATAGATCTCTTTTGAGTTATCTCACTTGTAATGACCTTTTGACTATGGTTCATCTTGATTCTATTTTATGATAACTTTACGCAGACATCCATCTAGGATTAAAAAGTGGGACAATGAGGATGGTCCAATGAGTGATGTGGTTTCTGTATAGTGATTGTTTCCAGAGATGGTAGCTTTGAGCGGTGTCCCAGCGATACTACTTCATGTTGGTCAGCAGTTACTACCATCTCTTCTGGTAGATGACACATGTAGGTTTAGTGCCTTACATGAGTTTTAGTGATAGATACCACTTAGGTTCTGAGGTGAATCCAATTGAAATACAGTTAAGGGATATCATGAGGTGGTGACCGAGTTTCCATCTATCCAGGTCACCATTAGATAATATGGTGGTCCAAGAAGTGGAAATTCTATGTGGCTCAACAGAGTGATGACCGGGTTTAGATAAACCATATATTACAATGAGGTTACATTTCCATGGAAAAACATTGAAAACCTTCCTCAGAGAAGGGTAGATTGACATAAAATGTTATGGGGAATGTGTTCCCAGATCTTCAACAGCTTCAACAGGACAACGTTTTGGATCTATGTATTCTCCCTCAGGCACCGACCAATCCAGGTACTTGATGAATACAATAAAATAGTACTTCAGGGCTCAAACCTTCGAACAGGATGTGTTTATGGAAATCCACAATGGCACTATTCTCCTATGCATTCCAATGAATGTTAGGTTGCTAGAGAGAACCTTCATGATTGAATATTCTTCGGCTGAGCAGATACAACCAGTGAATGTTAGGAGTTAGGAAAGTAGGAAACTGACAACATTACTAGATACTTGGGCATGTAAAATGTTTTAGGAAGAGGATGTGACAGGGACATGCGAATCTTCAGGGCAACAGACATAGAAGAGGTTTTAAGTGATCAACATGAGGTGGTATACATTTTGACATGTTACAACCACCACCCCAATGTGGTCCCAACAAGGCCCAGTGAGTTAGAGGGTAGTGGAAGGAAGTTACTGCATGCAGTAAATGAGTTTGTCCCAATGGATCTATGAATGATTCAAGTTATGTATTTTGTCTATTTTAGATGTCATATTAATAGACATTTGTACCAATTATTCATTCCCATCATGAATCTTCTTCAAGACCTATAGTTTCTAGTTAAATTGTTGACATGACCATTATGTCTTGAGATACTAATGAGAGGATACTTGATAGTAACACTTTTGATGATGGTATGATCTCGCCATTATGGCAAGTGTTTCTGTTGGAACCTCTTGGTGTCAGAGTTGGGGCCTTACAAAGTTAGTTTGGGAATGGACTGCTCATTAACAGTTCATGCATTGGTTGAATATTTTAGGCAAAATGTAGTGGTATGTCAATGTTGTTATAATAGTATTTTCCTTGTTATGTGAAAAAGGAAACTCGTGAAGCACGGGATAAACTCATGCATAATAGAGTACAACGGATTACTCATGATTCGGCCAATCTTACCCTAGGGGTAGTAGTAGTTTTTAACTATCTATTCCCAATAGTAGTCACCGAGTTCACGAACAACCTCTATAAATATGTTTCTAGGATTACCTTCCTACATTGAGAGGGTCTTATATATTGGCTTGTACCCAAGGAATACATAAATATCTACAATTGTATATATGATTGCTCCCACAGATCTTCGAGAGGTGGGGGTATAGTTTTGATACTTGTAGAGGAAGGGCATCATAAGACCTAGTGTTTGAGGTTATTTGAGGATTACCAGAACATTAACCAAGTGGTCATAGTGAATGATTACCCACTATTAAAGGGTTAATGGCACACCAGTCAGTAAAAGGGTTGCCTTTCATGTGGATAGAATGGTTCATTTAGGGTTTTCAGTAGTTGAGACAACATCAATGGTTGGAGTTCCACCAGTACTATGACTTAAACATAGTATATACTCTTGGGAAGGGGTATGTGGTTGAAGATGTGCTCAGAAAGAGGTATAGTCTGTTGTTGCTGAGTGAGACGATAGAGTAGATAGCCGCGTTGTGGATATCATTCGTGGATAGTGATGAAGCAAGTCACCTCCAGTCTATGACTATCAGTCCCCCACTCATTCATGGTGTTCAAGAGGCACATCTTTGGGATGTGAACTGTGAGACCTGACATGCTTAGATATTATAAGGACAGGATCATAAAGGATTTTTGAGATGTGGGGAGTACATCCTTTTTCATAGAGGATGGACCACTGTACTAGTGATGCTATGAGGGGAAGTGTTGATGGAGTTCTACACATCCCCTTTTGCGGTACATCTCAGTTTGGAAAATATGTTCCAGGACCACCATTGTTAGTACATGTTGTAAGAGATAAGGAATGTGGAGGAAGAGTTTGTATCATTTGCCTCACTTGTCAGCAACTGAATGATGAGCATAAGCTTCCATCACGCTTGATCACAACATTTTATCCCTAGAATGATGGTTTGGCGTATTCGACCCTAGAGACCTTGAAGGAAATGCTTCATGCTTGTGTCCTAGATTTTGGTCATAGTTTGGAGGATCAACTACCACTGGTGGTGTTTTCATAGAACAGTAGTTATCACTCCACCATCAACATGGAACCATTTGAGGCCTGTTACGGGAGACTATACAGATCTCCTCTATGATGGATGAACGTAAGGGATTCAGCACATACATGTCTAGAGTTGGTATGGGAAACCACTGAAAAGGTGCAGATCATCCAAGAGAAGAAGAAGACTGCAAAAATCAAGTATAAGCCTTATGCTGACCGGAGGAAGATACCCTTATAGTTTGAGGAGGGAGACCGTGTCTTCTTATGGGTCTCACCCCGATGAGGGTTGTGGAGAATTGGCTGGGGCAGAAAGCTATCTATGAGGTTTATCGATCCTTTACAGATTCTTAGCAGTGTATGGGAGGTGGGGAACCACCTATCTCTTCCCCCACAGATGCATCAGGTGCATAATGTTTTCCATGTGCTGTAGTTGAGATGGTACGTGCATGATCCATCACACATTATGGACTAGGGTGAGATGGACTTTGATGATGGGGAGACATTTACGATGTTCCCAATTGAGATATAGGATAAATAAAAGTGAGTCCTTCGTGGATGATTGATCCATCTAATGTGAGTTCAGTGGAAGCATACAAACCACCATTAGAGTACATGGTAGAACGAGACTCAGATTCATTCCCAGTACCCTCATTTGTTGGATTTTCCATTGTTTTGGATTTCATGGACGTAAATCCCTATAGTGGAGAGAATTCAATGTACTGGAATTTCCGAATAATTTTTTAATTATATGGAATTAATACGAGTTTGTGAAAACTGACGTCATGTGACTCCGAGGCCTAATGTGCCCAAAATGATCCGTCAAAAAATGTTAAGCTTTAAATAGTGTGTGTGAGTAGCTTTCTTAAAAAATTTAATTAAATCATAAATTGGTGCACATATCAGATATAGTTGGGTACCATTACATTAAGGATGACAGGTTTACACTAGGCATGACTTATGTTTAGTCAGCATAGGCCTCCACTGAGAAAACCCAAATATGGAATAACCATAAATAATATAATAAAATAAAATAATTTTATTTTTCAAATGCTTATAACTCCTAAACAGTGACTGATATTAAAAATCTGAGACCATCGCTAAACAAGTGAGGGAATGATTTCCTTTGGAAGAACCTAACCATGGCTAGTGTGGGCCAAGAGTTGAAGTTTGTTTTTGGCCGTAAATAAAATAATTAAGTAATAATTATTTTATTGTAAATTTTGTTAACTCCTAAATGCTTACTCGGATTGGAAATCCGAGTGTACTATTGAGCTTATGAAGGCATGATTACCTTTAGCACATCCTAACTCGACTGGAGTGTGTCGAGGGTGACTGATAATAATTTTTTGATCTTTTTTAATCGTACATTCAGTAAATGCACGTCGACATTTTCTATTTTTTGAACCGGGGCTCATATTAAAAATCCGAGGGCACCGTTGAATACGTAGTTCCATGATTCGTTTAACGTAGGATTAAAATCCAACATAGTAAGTCAGGAGAAGAATTTATTTTTTAAGACTTTTGTGGAAATAATAAAATAACATATAATTTTTTATTTTATTTTCCTTTACCTACTTCATTTTGAACGAAAATGGTGGGATCGATGGGTTGTCATGGAATTTAATGGATTGACTCTTGGCCTTTGTAACCATTCCATTAAAAATTAAGAGGTTAATACATTAATAAACCTCATTGAATATTTACTACATTAATCACCCATTCTATTCTATTTAAATTTGACTCAGGTTGGGGTTTTTATCACAACTTCATCATGTGATAAACCTATGAAAAAGTGCTGCATCGACTTCCACCGAAGGTGGATAGAAGTTTGGGTGGAAATGAACTAGGAGGAACAAATTCTGGGGACTTCATCCTACGGGGGATCTTCTCCAGCCACAACCACGACACATCCAACAATTCTTGAGGTATGATTGTTATTAAATTCAAGAAACACTCATTTATTTTCGTCGTTCTTGAATTTGGGGGTGTTTCTTACTTGAGAATTGAATTGGGTTTAATGAATATCAATGTGATGTTTATATTTTATACCTTCTGGTTATGATCCCAACGTGGAGGGAGCATGCCAAATGAACAAGGCCCAAAACCTCTGATGCTTATTTGATCGTTGCATTATTTACGAGTGAATTTTGATATTAATAGAAACTCGAATAAGAGGGTCACATAGCAATGGTGAAATCCAAGGAGGCTTTTAGGTGCATACATGAGTGGAAACAAAGCACTAGAAAATATTTGGAGCCCTGTGGAAGATGTGCCAATGGAGATGGCACTGCCACTCAGTGCCGCAATAGACAAAATGGTTGGCAGACCCTCACCTGGCAATGTTTGGGCAGAAGGCAGCATGCCAAAGCACGCCATAGGGAGGTGGGTATGGCTTCAAACCTGCGGTGGAAGATAGGGTACCCAAACTCTGTGGGTCTCATTGAAAAAAAGGGTGACTCCATGAGGCGCCACCAATTAAAACATGTGAACAACATTTTCATTCTATAATTTGGTCCACCACCCTACTGGAGAACCACACCAGCTGGTAGGTCGTGCCCACCCCAGGCAAGCTGGGTAGGTATGTGGCCCAGTGGGCCGAGCCCGCTGCCCAGCCCACTCGAGCCGGCCTCACCGGTTCGGTCCAGGCTAGGTCGAACCTGGGTCAAATCCGGACTGGGTCGTGGAGTCACAGGGCAGAGGGGTCAGGTCGGTCGGACCGAGTCAGATTGGTCCCAGAATGTTTTCAGCCATCTTACACTTAAATGGTCGTATCTCGCACACTAGGTATTTATTTGATGAACCTCCTATGTAAATGGAATCCATGAAATGAGGTGTTCATTTTGAGATTGTCCACCTATGTTTTAGAGAAATTTGGAGTATGGCCAGGTTTGATCAAACTCGAATCTAACATGGCCCTCATCACTAAAATTCCTATAACTCTCAGTCTAGGTGTCTGATTGGCATGTAATCTGTTATGTTAGAACCCTTATGAAATGAAATATTTTTGGGTTAATTCTTCGTGATACACTGTTAAGGTTGATGTATGAATGATAATTTCAGGATCGAATACTCCAAGAATCAAGCGTATTATGAATGGGAATCCAGTGGCTAACTGAGACGTATATAATGGATAGTGATCCTTTGTGGATCAGAACCAAGTGATATTATGTGAATCAACACCTAGTGATCTTGTGTGGATCCACAACAAGCGATCATGTGTGTATCATCATGTAGTGATCCTGTGTGGATGCAATCCTGTATGGGTCAGTACTCAGCAATCATTTTTGGGTCAGCACGTATTGAACCTGTGTGGGTCAGATCCTGTGTGGGTCAGTGCTTACTGATCCTATGTGGGTCAGCGCATAACGACCGTGTGTGGTTCAGATCCTTTGCGGGTCAGCGAGGTTTAGTGCCTATCAATCTTGGGTGGGTCAGATTCTGTGTGGGTCAGCGGTGGTTTGTACCTACCTATCATATGTGTGTTAACGGGGGTATGTATCGAGTGATCCTATGTGGGTGAGGAGAATAACTATTGAAAAAATAAGATGATACAGCTTTACAACTAATCTTTTTTACTTATGTACTTATGTTATACGTAGTTTGAGATGAGTCTTTGTTTTGTGCTTTGTGATCGAGATCATGCTTTGTGTTTTTTTTCAATTGTTGAATTTTAAGAGGCCTTCAGGGGTCTCCGGGTCCCTATGGAGAATTTTTATACTCACCCCTGCATGGGCTTTACCCGCACCAAGTTCTGTTTTATCCATATGATGGACATATAACAGAGACTTGTGGATTCCGGGCATGATGGTGCTCATAGGTGATTGAAAAATGGTGTGCGGAGGTGACTGATAGACGTGGAGAGTATCAGTGATGAGTTGTACCTAACCTTAAGGTGGGAAACATGGTGAACAACCTCAGGATAGTTTTTCCCCTTTTTCGGTATTTTCATTTCAGTGGGTGGATATTATATCCCCCATTTACTTTAGTACTTACTTTCGCACATTTTAGTGGTTTTTTTGTGGTGGCACCATTCTTATTATGTTGTGTATTTCATGTTTGTGGTGTACCCATTCTGTGCATGTATAGGTTTTTAGAAATGTTTCACCATTTTAGGGAATGCCTTTTTGTTGCTAGTCTCCACCTTTGACCTATGTAAGGTGGGATCGGGGTAGTCATGGCATGGGCCCAGGGGATAGGTCATGACACAACACTTTTATTAATTGTTTCATATATAAATTAATATTATTGATAAGATTATATCGTCCAGATATGAATATACTCATTAAATTGGATGATTTTTCAAATAGATCCTTGGATGAAAGATACAAATGTGTATGAAAACAGGACATCGGTTATATAAATTAACACTCTTCCCAAATGGATTAAAATCTATACATGAAAGGTCCAGCCCCATATTTTTCTTGTTAGCTACAAAATCTAGATATTGGGAATGAAATATATACAATGAAAATCCATCTACAAGGTGATCCAAATCATAATCATTCTTCTTTCAATAGGTATCATGCGATTCCATTTTTATTGATATTACATGTAATATGAAAAGATTCTAGAATGTGTGGTTCAATGGATGGTTCCACATTACATTTTGTGGTACATGATATTGTGTTAAAGTCTCTTTTGGATTCAATCAGGATGTACAAAATTTTATAAAATCATTTTTAGTCGTTTCATACCAGAATAAGATGTAATATTTTAGGAAAACATGAATTTTGTTTTTTGAAAATCCATGTTCCTCAAAAACATCCATTCTATATAGTGGGTTGATGGAATATGTGAATCAACTGGAAGTAAGTCATTCAAAAATGATTGAATATAATAGATGACAATATTAGAAATCCCATACATGGTTTTCCTATGAGTCAATCATATTAAAGATTACATCCTTTTAATATTACATCATTATAAATGTACCATAGTCATGGAAACATCATTCAAATTTTTCACCCTATCAATATCATCCTTTCAATAGACACATAATTTGTATCATATAAAATTATTCTCTCCTCGACATCAGAGGCTGACACAGTTTTACTTAAGCATGCCCCTACACTCGCTCCTACACTAAATCATGCACCATATCATATAGTTCTGACACCCAAAAAACAAATAAGATTCCTAAATTTCCTGATGATAAAATTGAGATTAAAAAAACAAGTTGATGAAATAAAATGTATATTATTTCCAAAAATGATCGAGTCCCCAGTTACTTTATCTCACCATTGGAGAATAACTTGGTGACTTTTCTAGATACGAAGATCCACAAAAATGATGGTGAAGAAGATATCCAAAACTATATCCCCCTATATATAGTACTAGGGAAGAACATCTATGAGTGTTTTGTATTCAAATATACTCTTCAAAAGATGGTGGAATCTAGGAATGTGAAGCTTGGAATGCCAATTGTGCATGTGGAATGTGTTTCTACCACTGATCTAGTGGAGAAGAAAGAATGGATGAAAGTTAAAAGAAAGGGTAAACACAATTTTAATGATTTTATTTTTAGAAGAAACATCAAATGAAGTCATAAAATCCTCAAATAAGAGTTACAATAAACAAATGTGCCCCCCATCCTCTTTAAGTACAACACAGAAGACTCCAAGGCAAGGTCATCATATGAAACAATGTCCTCCAAAAAATGACATGGATTAAGGATAAAGAAAAATATATGAATAAGAACATGTGCCAATGGCATAGTTGGATATGAAATTATAATACTCCATCCTGAAAATTTAAATATCATGGGTACGCCCACCCCAAATAATACAATAATAATACAACCATCCAGAAATAATCTCATTCAGATGAGGAGTTGATCTTAGGATCCTTTTTATTTCATTCGATTAGTGGATCCCTTCTTAGATGACATGAATTTTCGTGAACCCAAATTTAAAAATCATTATTGGTGAACTAGGGGAAGATTCCCTCAGAATCATGGATATAGGGGAATAAATGGTCATTCCTAGATTCACTACTCTAACCACATCCTATCTCAAACCATCTAACAAGTAAAAACTCATAGGAGAGCTCTCTAGTGAGCTCAGTAGAAGAAGAGAAGTTATCACACACATGCAATGGTCTCCCATTACACGATCATCTTGAAATATCATTTAGAAGATACTTCATCACCTAATATACCCTGGCATGTGGGTAAACCTAGTAGACCTAATCCACTAAGAGTATAAGCTCCTTTAGTACTTTCCCCAGGGTTGGTACATCCCCATCAAGTATTTCCATTCCTAAAGAACATAAAAAAGTGTGTCTAAATGTAGGGAAGTGCAGACCTTTGCAGCATATGTATGAAAATTTGAAAATACTAAACCTAGATTCTGAATGTTGTGAAACATGGATTCAATATGGATATAAAAACAAATAGGTAAGAACTCAGAAAGGATTTATCAAGTCGTTGGGATTTTTACATTGAGGTTACTACTTTCGAAGTGTATAATGAATATAATGATCCTATAGAATTACAAAAAATAATATATTTCACATACTAGGATGAGGATTCCCTCATACATGGACATGTCGAACACCTGTATATATAAAGTATGATAAGTCACATTGTAATGTGATGAGGTTTCATTGATAATGGATTAGGAGTCATCCTCACTCCAATCCATACACTTTGTCAATAGGGATACTATGAATATCACATTTTTTCCTCCACGTTAATGTTATAGGGTTGTGAAAGTAATGAGAATGATCCTCTTCACGAAATCCAACATGGAACATAGTTTTTATATTTCATTTATGACTCCAAATTCTTGGTTTTTTGGTTGGATCAACATTCAATGTTCTTATGGTATGACCTTGGATACATTAGAACATAACTATCCCCTATTCATACAATTAATGTATTATATATTTTATCAATGGTAATCTTAGGTAATTTTATACTGACAAATCCCCATTTAGATCATGTGAATTAGAGTACATTTATAAAGGATAATACGAGATCGAAGGGAAATAGTCCATGATTGACAATGTTTCTTAGATCAATGCCACGAATGGTATTGAGATGATCATAGACAATCCTTTCAAGATAATAAGTTCATATTATATATTTACCATCAATCTAGTATAAAATGTGGTTTTAAATGCAATCACACATTCAGTGAATTTTGTGATGTTGATCATAACAACTATTCCTAGTAGCTCATGTGAAGTTTTCAACACTATGAGAAGTAAAAAATGACCATATTAAAACAACTCCATTCAAACCCATGAATCAAAAAATATATGTTCTCTATCATATATAGGAATAATTTTTCATTCCAATGGGGGAAGTTGAGGATTCTCATTATTAGTCCCTTTTATCCCCTTCAGATCTCTAAAAAGGCCCCCAAAAATAGAAATTAAACCAGAAATGGTTGATTCATATTTTGAATGTCCAATAATAGACCCCTCCCCTATCTCTAAGAAACATGTTCATCACCTACTTCCAATGTAGAATAAGAAGGTGTAAATAATGGGTGGGAGGGGATGAATACCTCATTGATACCCTCTAGTTTTAATTATTATTTATCCACCACATTTGACGAATTTAGAGCAATAAATCTTTGTTGGGATTGAGATCTATGACCCACATTGGTCAGTGAATACTTGAATTCTATAGAATATGTGGTCTATAATTCCTTCTTGAAGAAGAAATGGCATTCATTTCCTATAATTACAAATATATTCCATTACTCAATTCTAATATGGCCACCCATCACTTGGGATTTCCAAAAGACCATCTCAGATAAAAAAAAATATATAGATGAACACACCCAGCTCATTCATCTAAAATTGGGGTTGATGTGGATAATATCATCAATGTTGACATTACAAGAGTGGTACAGTATCCTAATTGGATATACAACATAGTACCTATGAAAATGAATAACAAGAAAACTAGAGTTTGCATCATCTTTAGAGAACTCAACTAGACCTTTCTGAATGATGACTTCCTGATCCAAATCATAGAACAAAATGATCAATATGAAAGATGGTTATCAGTACCTTTACATCATTAAGGAATAATCAGGGTATTAACATAAAGGAATGATAAATCATGATAATTATAACATGGAAATGTGGAAACAATACTTAACATGGAATTAGCATGAGTAAAGGATCATTACACATGGAGAATGACTAATCCCTCATTTCACATGAAGCAAAAGTAAACCCTCATTGAAATTCTATTATAATGAGTAAACACCCATGTCCAACGATGTATCCTGATATTATAAATTACCCAATATATTGGAGCGCTATCAGGGTGCACCCTTCTTAAACATTTCATTCAATCATAAGTGTCCTACATGGATCATAAATTATTGAATCATTCAAAATAATATTTTATTCCATGATAAACGAATGTGGAATACATAAATGAAACTATTTAACATTAATTAAATGTTCATAAAGGTGAATACCCTTGATAGATAAATGGGAATGATATTCACTACACAATGACTTTGGCTTGGAAAAGTGCAGTACAATTTCGGCAGCATAACGACGTGACATAAGAACTCATAAAAATGGTTGATGAGATTGAAAGGGGTTTCACATAAAATTTTCATGACATTTACAATAAGGTGGTCATATAGATACATTTATAAACAAATTTAATGGAATTTTGATTCATGATACAAAATAATTTCTTGAAGGTAAATGAGGATAGAGAAATTTCTTTCAGAATTTCGGCATAATAATGGGTGTACAAGGGAGGAATTTATTGAGAGTGAAAGGGGTATCCCATCATTCAAACATAAATAGGGAATTATGATGGAGGTTAGAAACCATACCCCAACATTTATAATTGAAATTAAAAGGTCATAACAATTTATAAAATATTTGGAAATGATGTAGAAGGAAGAAAACCTTTATTTAGAAGTGTGCATCCAAATTCATGAGAGAGGCTTGAGAGAGGCTTCATAGGATCTTTGGGAGAGATGGGAGGATTATAGATAGATGAGGGAAGAGGTTGGACTGACTACAAAGGCTTAGAGTGAGGAGGAAGTGGGATCTTGGGGGAGTTTATATAGGAAAGGAGAGGGAATTGTTTTATTATTTTGGTTTGGGACACCGCACATTAAACTAATCAAAACCACATACCAGCCCATGGTTTTTCCCATGATTTTTTCCAAAGGGGAGTAGAAAAGAAATATTTTATATGGCCAAAGTACGAACATCTTAAAATAATGGTGTTGCTTACGTGGATGTGAGTCACACTCCCAAGGAAAATAATATACAAACACAAAATGTTTAATAAGTCTTGAAGGGTCCACTAAAGCATTGTTCAATAATAGAAACATACCCAAAATGACATTATTTTAATGGTAAATCATTTTATGGCCGAAAATAATGTTTATAGTATTTTATTACATCACTATTGGATCATTATGATATCATAAAACACATTACATACTTAAAAGGTATTTAATTTTTACCCAAAAATTTTAATGTCTCAGAAAATTCTGAAAAATCTACCGTTGGATAATTCTGAATTCCTGATTCCAGAAATAATATTAATTTTATCTAAATAATTTTCTAAATATCATAATTTTTACTTTTAAATAAAAACTAACATTTATCAAAAATTTGTGGGTTTTGAAAAAAAAAAGATTTCAAATGTTAATAAAAATTACAATTAAATTCATAAAATTATATTATCCATCATATTTAATAAAACATAATGTAATAATAATAATATTTTATTAAAATATTATTTATTTCAAAAATCCATTAATTCATCCAAATATATTTCTTAGTTGAACATTAAGTAAAAATACTATCTGTACTTTAAAAACTATTTACAAGGTAACAATAATAAAATGAAAGCATATTCATTAGTATATTAAAAAATAATGCGCATAACCATAGTACTAGGGTCTTGTTATATAATCCATTAAAACACCTGGATAAGACCAAAGGTTGATGTGTGTGATGGTGATAGACTCTTGTGGTGGCACTGATAACATCGCTCGGGTGGTAATCTCTATCAACATCCACTTCTCCTGTAGGAGGCTCCACTCAAGCTTAATGTGTTCATGCTCGGCTTGAGTTTGGTCACGAGCGGAGCCCAATGACACCACCTCCTTTCCAAGATCTGAAAAATCATCTTCGTATGGGGCAGATCTACAATATGATGCCATTTATTTCTTTGTCTGAGTAAATAGGATTTTTTAAAGCCCTATATTTATACTAATCATGTGATCGTTGATCAACAAATAAATTTTCAACGGTCATAATTCTTAACATAAAACAAAAGAAGTTAACATTTTATATAAACATTTTTCATAAAGATACATTTAATTATATCAAGAGGTATTTCCATTAATAAAAGTTTGTGTCGTTACACCCATGTAGTATTTTACTATTAGGTATTTCCTATTATCATCAATAATTCCATTACCATATACCAACATTCCAGGAATCACATCTACAAACCCTTGTGGATGAGGTTTGTTGAATTCTATGTTGATGATAGAATGGATATTTACCAACAATTTTATTTCCATATATAAAATATATATACTGTATTCTTCAAGATATGACAAGAAACGATTAAAACTTAACCCCTTAAAATATGATTTCGGGGAAATATTAGGAATGTTTCTCAGACTTTTCATAGATCGCTGTAACATTGAAGTCGACCTTTAGAAGATATGGGCTATCCTGATCATGCCACCTCATCAAATACTCAATGATTTTAGGGGAATTGAAGGACACCGAAACTATATCTGGGACTGTATATCAAAACTCATTGGAAATTGACTTACCTCACTAAATTTATGAAGAAAGGGGTTGTGTATTTGATGATTGGTTACTGTTTGGAATAATTCAACATCCTCATAAAATATCTCTTGATTCTACTAGTATTAATTCCACCCGTTGGGGGAAAGAAAATCATTTATTTTGACATCCCTAGAGATATCACTAAGAAAATTCTAGTTACAAAATTAATATTCTGGGAATGATAACATCCTCTATTATCTCAATTGATCCATGATCAATGTTGAGACTGGTTATGAATAAATTGAGAACAAATTCCCTATATTAATATTTCTGTTTCAGAGACAAGGAATCTAATTGGATAACTGTAAATTAAATTTGTTATCTGAAAAAATACCACTCAAATATACCATTAGTATTTATATGATCACAATATGTTTGGAATGATGGGTAGTTATCCTATTGGATTTTGATATATATTTTGTACCTCAGATGGAAATAAATGAACATGCTTTGTAATATTTCCATACCAAACACCCATCTGCAATAACAACATCATTTAATACTAAATTTCATAATAAATAAATACTTCAAGTTCAATATCGGCTTGAAACATGGGAGATGTATTTTGATAGGGAATCCAAGAGGCCAATAATTTAGTGAATGGTGGACTCTAATTTCAACATTGCTTGTTTAGGTATAGTGCTTATATCCCCAATGATGGAAGAACTTCATTACTCATTCTAGTTTTATGAAGGATGTAACAATAATGCGAAAGAATATAAGGTCCCCATTATATGCCAATAACTAAAAAAAGAAATTCTAATGGACCACATGAATAAGAAATGTGACTTAGATTTGGTGATCAATAATATCAATGGGGAGTATTCCATCAGAAAATAAGATATACCTCCCTTATAAACGATGTTCAAGGGTCAATGGAAGAATTATCATCTGAGAAAACATAGACCATTATCCCATGATCATATAATAAATATTATTATGCATTGGTAAATGAAGCTATATATATGGGGGTTCCAAACTGGGATGAAACAGTCTTCAAAATTTCCTATCATGGAATGGTATCCTTTATTGGTAAAGATCGAATAAAAGAGATTAATGAAGTCATCCATATCCATGAACTATATGGTACTACAATTGGGTGGATGATTACCATCATGGAATACCACCAAAAATGAGAAATTATACATGATAGAGCTATTGAGGATAAAATCTGGAAATGAGTATCTAACTTCAATCATTATTATATCCCACATCTCCAGAATGTCCATAATAAATGATACATTGATGGATTCCATCTTAGATGTATAAATGGAGAATATACTATGGCTATTATAGAAGAAGTACTCGTAGGAGCCTCTAATGACCACTATTTAGTGTTCTACATATTTAATAAAATCTATAGGCTTTGATATATTTTGACATCAATGATTCTAGATTATAAAAAAATCATGAAGAAATTTAATTCCTTCCAAGTGCATGCCCACATCATCTATTGACCGCCAGAGTTCCAACATTTATCCCAATAATTTTGGGAATTTTAAGTATGTGGAATGATTATTGTGAGACCATAACCTCTAGTTACAACCAAGAAGTTCAAATAAATCTTAACTACTAGTGATTTCAAATCCAAACGGGATGAGCTGATACTCATTAATGATGTTTGGGAAAAAATCATTTTTATATTTGTGAAAACTCACATCATGAAAATATTTGTTGTCTGTAATACAACGATTATAGATAATTACAACAATATACCTTATGATGAGGTAGAAATAAAATAACACGAGTGAAATATAAAATCCAACCATTCATCTCACTATCATGTTGTAGATAGTGGACAAACAGAAGGATCCAACAAGACTCTGTCAAAACATACTCCAAAAGAATTTAGCTAAAGAATAATTGTATTAGACTAAATAGTTCTTGCATTCAATAAAGCCTTAGCAGACTAATACCCATAATTCCATACTCAGGTCTTCATATTCACTCATGTAAAAAATAGTGGCAGTAATACCAATAAAAATCAAGTTTCTATATATGAAAAACTATCCACATATGAGAAACCCCATAAGATACATGATTAATTAATGTGGATCAATGGGAATATATTTCACACCCTACATCAAATAGAATTATATAAAAATCATATAGTGTGAGAATTTAACATGAACGTATTCCTCCATTCATTCCTCGAATGACAACTATTATTGGTCCTTAGGACTCCAATCATACCAAGAATAAAGCCTCTAAAGCATATACCATATTTTGAGGAACCTTACTCCACACACAAGTCCCACTATAATAGAGCTTATTACGAACTGACAATGGATGAAAGTATCATTATGAATCAAAAAAAAATTAATGTTCCTAAAATAATTTTATGTAATCACATGACATTAATCTTATCCATAAGACGGTAAATCACATAGTTGGTCTTTCTATAATTACATTAAATAACAAGAAATATCATCACAGCTACAAGAATATAAATTTCACATCAATATAAATTGTCCAAGTTGTAAGGCTATAAACTATATAGAATCTCATCGTGGTCATAGGATGTTAAAATTAATTCTTCATTTGCTTGTTTCATGATTTAAAATATTTCAACATTTCAATAAATATTTGGGAGGATCATGATATCCATTGTTGATTCTCATACCATAACATTATTTAAGAACAATGTGTGGGTTCATTCTCATTCCAATTAAATATGTAGTGATTCTCAGACCTCCCATACCATGTACATCTAGGATGAATGAAAAAATCTAATTGTTTCTCTCCATAATTTTCATTATTGCAGAGGTACCATTTCTAAAACAACGTATCAAATGACTCTCATTATAGTGATATATTTAGTGACCCATAGACTATATGTATTGGGAATAAAAAACAATCTAGAAAATATCGATGCCCCATTTTCTACACAATAAAAAATGATTGATGCTAGAAGATGTTTCCAAAGATATGTGTGGACTGATTCTCAATTCAATAAGATACATAGTGACAGTCAAGTCTTGTACCTTGGTCCAACTGCAATATTCTTTTCCATGTAGAGTGACCCATGTACTTAACAAAATATATGAAACTACATGGTAAATGTACTCATTTAATGATGATAACAACATGTTCATTCATATAACTATATATGGCTTGATTGCATCCATCATACGGTACATAGTGACAACCAAATTTCCATTTTGGGGCCTATTAACAACATTTCCCATTTTCTGGGTTAGTTAATTTTTATCCTCATGGAAGGAAATTAAACTAAATGGTATTTCATATATAAATATGGATTAATTAGAATTTTAATGAGAAACATTAGGATTATTAGATTATATATCCTAGTTCGGCCACTACAAAATGTAAATGCCCATACCCTTCCCGTATACTACCTTTGTGTGGTATAAAAATCCTTTCCACTCCTTGTTTATCACAAGAAGAAAAATATCATGTGGGTTTATGATTTTTGTTAAAGTATTTCACTATGGGTTTATGGCATAACCATTCGCATCAGGGATATCATGGTTCTGAAAAAAAAATGAACACTAGATGTCTTTGTTGCATGATTGTAAATTACATGGATTCCTGAAGAACTACATGTTTCTTGATTATAATCCTAATGTGATATGTATTGATGTGTATATATTCAATCCATGGACCATATACAACATAGTATATGAAATTATTCCACTCTTCCATGTGTGATTTAAATCTATAAGGATTCAATATGGTTTCTCACAACATTCGTGTTCCCATAATAATAAACTTCAACTCTCTATATATTAATTCAATCAGTCTATGGAATAATTTCTAAAACTACATGGGGAATGATTATTTCTATTATAAGGTACATAGTGATGCCTAGATTCTATATCCTACTCCAGGTGTAATATTACTTTTTCACATCGAGTAACCTTTGTCCTATCCACATGACATTAACCAGCATGGCTAATGTCTTCCCAAATGACATTGAATAACGTGTTTCACCAAGTGCTATTTGTGTCTTGATTATCATCTCAATTTGTTATGTAGTGACTCCTAGGCCTCATGTCCTAGTCGCATCCAGGGGGTAAATAATACATACCCACTTTCATTTTTATAAAAAAAATCTATGCATGTTCTCTTAATTTGAGACCCCTCGTTCAAGGGTCTATTAAGGAAACAATGATGTCCCCATCCTTCATACAAGGTACTCGACACTTCATGGCCAATATAAGTCTAAATTTTTCCATTATGCTTATACATATCACTTCCACACTTCATACACATAATAATGGACAATTTTGAATCATCATTATATTTCTCCATCTTCTGACGACAAAATTCCCAATCCTTGAGGACTCATTTTACTCACTATGCAGTAACACTCCTCTATTGAATATGTATAAATTCACAATAAAAGGGTTTTCAGCCAAATGATTCCACTATTTGACTATGTTTTAACATTCCCTTCTTGAATTTCCATTAATTATCCCATAATAAGTGTTTGTCAACCAGGGGTTACATATCCCTTGTGTCAATCATCTTATATGATCATAATATTTTATGACATTATGTTGGATCCCTTGATTCAAATTAGTCCATGGGAATGCCTCACATATTTTTCCATACCATTTCTCTAGATATTATGACCCCCAATACCATGGTTTACAATTTCCTCTAACATGTATGATGAATGTAAGAATGACCGTGGTTTGGTAGTCCACATATCACCTATCATTTACATAATGTAATGGTATATGTCATATTACCTAAAACTACATGCACCATATTCCCAACGTTTGATTCAGATCTATGTTGGAAAACATTCCCCCCATTATCCATAAATATTGAATTAAAATAATCCCCACAAATTCATATATATTCCATCCAAAAATTTACTATATGTTTCATGGAAAATAAAAATATCTATAAAATAATTTTGGATATCAGTAATAGAATGTCAAAATACATGGGAACTCTTTTTCTAGAATATGCTATAATCAGCCCCATTTATCAATGAATACTTTTCCCACAAATTATCATGGAATTTAAGCCAAATGATTCCACTATTTGACTATATAGTTATATTCTCTATATGAATATTCAGAAATTATTAAACAACATTGGTTTTTCAACTCATAGTGACATTATCCTTGGTAGAGACCTCCAATATCACCATAAGCTCTTTCCCTATAGAGCATTTTGAATCTAACAATACCCATATTATGGAATACAAAACAACCATCCCCATACCTGAATGTGATGGTGATTTCTTGAATAGATTACTGTGAAATGGGATAATTATTAAACATTCATTCAAAGATAATGAACATAAAATATATCCCCCATATCATCGTTACTCTACAAAATTAAACTACAAATTATAATTTCATTATTGTATTACATTAAAATTCATGAAATAAAATCTTAGTCATGAGATATTAAACTATATCAAATTTACCCTTCTATAAGATGTTAAATACATAGTCAATTTGTTGGTCACTCACAAGGAATGGGCCTACCCTCCCATTTGAAATTGACCATTTAATAAGATGTACCATCCAACACAGAAGACAAATTTTTGTAGGAGTAATTTCCTATTTTTTTCCAATTCCAATAAAAATTCTATATAGAATCCCATTATTGACCTACATGGATGCTACATTATTCTATATGAATATTCAGTGCATTACAAAAATACATACCTCATGACAGTATTAGATTATTGTATTTGGAAGTATTGAATAAAAATATTCTATTCTGGTCATTGATCTTCAACATCTCACATAAATATCTCTACCATTATTACTTCTTCCAAAACCATTAGTCATAACCTGGTGATAGAAATAAAAAATGGGTGAGCATAGATGCTTAGTAAGGGTAAACAAGGAACTCAATTAAGCACAAACATGAACATAGGGGTATGATAATGTGACCATAAAATTAGGATATCATACCATTCATAAAAAATATCATAAACATGTGTATTATAGGAAATCATCATAGTTCACATAACCTAAATCATAAGGAAATAAACATCATGATCCATGAAATCAAACTGAAGGGATAACAAATAGGATTTTTGGTATAAATATAATAATTTAAAATTTTATGTAATGGATACCTACCATGATGTTTATACAATGGTATGCTTGGTCTATGGCCAACTTACCTACTGTGGGACCGGGACAACAACCTACGTTCCCACTTAAATTTATGCTTGTGATAAAACCCATATACCATAATGTTTTTGGGAATGGAAAACAACCTATGTACCCCATTTAGTTTAATATTGGGATAAAACCCATGTACCTTCTTGTTTTTTGGTGTGGGATACAACCCGTGTACCCTATTAATTTTAGGCTTGGGCTACAATCCATATACCTTCTTGTTTTTTGGCTTTGTACACTTACTTGCATACCCTTTTTCATTTAGTCCTAGGATATAACCAAAGTACCTTATTGTTTTTGGTCTTAAGATACATCTTTTTTAACCTGTAATCTTATATACATCATTTCTTTACCTAATTAATGGGAGGTAGATATAGGTCATACCGATCTCATTATAAAATCATTCATAAATTTTACATAAGATAATAAAACATTCATCATATAATGTCCCATAAAAATAGTTATGTTTTCTAAATATCAAATAATATACCATGAAATTAAATGGGTATTATTGACATGCCATCACATCATAACCTAGGAAAATATATTTGTTTCATAATCACTTTATTAAATCACAACCCATCAAAATAATAATGTTTGTAAACTATAACACCTATAGAAGTGAAATCGGTTTCTTAATAATCATTCAACCAAAACATCATACATTAAAGAAGTAATATGAGTGGATCCTTTGTAATATTTCCTATAAATAAATGATTAAAATCAACAGATGTTATTATTGAATCAAAATAACTTGGAATAATAATTTTATATCATTTCATGAGTTAATTATCATATCTTTTCCAAAAATTTATCATTAAAACAGAAAAAAATTTGAAAACCATTTTTTAGAAAATATATTTCAAAAAAATTATATTAAAAATTAACCTTTCATACATGAACTCAAATATTCATAGAATAAATGGATGGTAAATATATACATGGCATATGAGGTAAAAAGAACATTATGTTTCCATGTCAAAAATGATAGAAAAATGTCTCATTGAAAAATAGATAAAATATTCCATTGAAAAAATTGGTAAATGACAAAAATGTGTAAAACATTATTTTAATAATTATATGATAATATTATAATATTCTTGGAACCCTTTTTAAAAAACATATTTTTCTGACCGAAGACAGTGTAAATTAAACAATTCTTAACAATAATTTCTTAAATCTCTTATGTACATAAGTGTATAAATATGATACCATTAAGTTCATATATCATGAATAACCAGTTGATAATAAATTTCATGAATGTTATTGGGTGGTGAATCATATTATTTCATCAAATTAATCATAAATATAAACAATCTCGGAAAGGGATGGGATTGCTTCAATACACTCCTATAACTTGATAATGTATGATCATACAATACATGTAAGAAAATGGAATTAAATTATGTTTATAATATAATTAAAATAATAATTTTTATGAAATAAAATGTAAAATGGAATTATATACACCGTGAAAAATAATGTAGGTGCATAACGAAACACAGCTCTCAAAGAAGGAAATTTGAG
Organism: Viscum album; assembly: GCA_963277665.1. Taxonomy (NCBI): domain Eukaryota; kingdom Viridiplantae; phylum Streptophyta; class Magnoliopsida; order Santalales; family Viscaceae; genus Viscum; species Viscum album. The sequence goes on from OY728150.1 coordinate 152,845,847, forward strand.
ACTGAACAATGTTAATCATTTGTTAACTTTTGAAACATAAACCTCGTAAAAGAAGGATCATAAAATTGATAAGTTAATATCCATAAATTTATATATATTATACATATAATACAATAATGGGTAGTATATACACTACAAAAAATGAATGAGTGGCAAACATAGTGTGCATCTCAAGGTTATAAAAAAGGGAGATGGAATCCCCTTCCCATATGTATGTACTCTCATCGTACTCATTCAAACCTCAAGTATAATAAATATAAATATATTATATCATTTTAAATAACCATATCATTATATATAATAACATATACTGATTTATTATGACTTTATATTACTTTTTTGTTAGCAATTTCGTGTTAAGATTACGCTATAGGTAATATTTGATTTGTTTTTTTACATGTGTCTAAATTTGTCATACATTTGGTGCTTAAATTTATATATTTATTTACAGATTTTAATCCATGATATAGATATCATTTATATACATTTTTTATTATCATAATCTATATAATATATATATATATATATTAAATAGAATACACTATTCATGGAGATGGTAGGTCGTACATCTACATGGAGAGTATTTTCATTTAATTACTGTGTTGAATGAAAAAATGTAAAATAAATATATGTATAAATATATACATATTTATTAATATATATTTATTATCATATATATATAATATATTTTCACTAAATCCATCCTTAATACAATCCATGTAGTGTATGAATGAATCATATCCACTTTGCTGGGCCGATAGTCCACATTCCCTCGTATAAAATTATTATATGAACACAAAATCCCATGTAAAAGGATATTTGATTTGAAATAAAATAATTATGTATAAATACAAAATAAATACGACAAATTAAATATATAAATATATCTTCCATCTTACATTCCACCATGAGAGGAGGTAATGAAAAAATTAATAATCATTATTTAGTGAGGTGGTAGTTCGTCGTACACTTATATAATATGTTTTTTACCCATTAGATGGAGTTGTGTGTAACTATAGATTAAAAACATAGAATGAAAACATCCCGTTTTATTTAAGATACATTTTTTATACAATCCTTTAATAAAGTGGTTGGATGGGTGGAGAAATAAAATAAAATAATGGAGTTTGGGAGAATACATTACCTTTTAATATGGTAACTCATTTTGGTTTGTTCCAAAAGGGATCCTTGAATTAATTTATTACCAAGGGAATGATTCCAAAAGGAATGGAGTTATTTTTGGGATGTTTGTTGGGAAGATATTGTTTGATCATAAGAGGTTTTAAAGGTGTGAAGAAGAGGGGGATGTGGTGACCTTTTATGGGTAAGGATAATGACTCACATTGAATTTTTGAAATAAAGTTAGATATACAGCATTTAGTAACTAAATAAGGTCATACATAACCAAAATAAATAAATAATGGATGTTTTATTGAATAAATATTGACATAAAATAGGTTCTAGACAAGTGTATAAGTCATTTGGTCCTTTCAGATTATGGTTTAGTACCTAATTAAGCATAATTTGACCATAATCACTGTGATTAATTTGAATCACTTTTAGTAATCATTTTGGTCTAAAATTAACATGATATAATTATATAATAAATATTATACTAATTAAAATGGTGTATTTAAATTTTTATAAATTAATTTCATTAAAGGTTCAAAATTATGATTAATGTTAATATTGTAGACAAGACAAAATATCGACTTTTTAGAGCGGAAATATATTCAAAATATTGTTAATTTTTTATTTTCAATAACAAATTGAAATTAATTATTGATACCTAAATGGTATTAATAGAGATATAATTTGACCTTAAAAAATTTTAATTTATAATTTATAATTAATAAATATTTATACGAAAAGGTCGTTATTAACAAAAATGTTGTATTTTTAATATTCAACAAAAAATGAGGTTTCTCAAAAAAATCCCAAAATTTTTCCATAATATAATTTTGGAATTCAAAATTCAAAAATATATCTTTCAAATTAATTTTAAATTTAATATTGGTTTAAATTAATTTTATTATTTTACATTGATGGGCATTAAATGCAGTTCATTTGAGAAAATTTTATTTTTAAATAGATAAGGTCTTTACAAATAATTATATGAATCATTATCAATATGTTTTATTTCTACGAAAACACTATAAAAATATTTTTAAAGTAGTTATTACTATTAATATTACTAATTTTAATGGTTACATTATAATTATCTCATTAAAATAATTATAAAAGTAAAATTATATTTCCTAGAAACATCAGTGTAGCATGTAACGTGTGCCAAGTCAGTGTTGCGTGTAACATATGACAAGTCTTGGTTGTGTATAATTTATGCTGATTTCATGTTATATATATATTTTTCCAAGTTGGTTCCATTTAATATATTACAATTTGGGGCCATGTTGAAGGAATTTTCTTCATTTTCATTTAATAAAAAAACTTCTTTTAACGTTGCATAAAATGAAAAATATAAAAATATAAAATTAATATAGAAAATTAACAAAATATCATGTTGCTAAATTCTACCATCAGTAAAATGAATTTTCACATTGAAATTATTGTGGGTTATCAAAGGTTTAATACTTTAAAGTTTTATTCATAGAAACCCACATCATAAAAATGGATACAAAGAAATCCATTAAAAAGGGAAACATGGAACCATAATAGATAACAAAAGTAACATATTTATAGGTTTCCACATTGGAGAACATAGGTTGGGAGTAAATATTGGAAATGGAGGAAAATAATATATATTTATAGGGGTTACTGAGGTCCTCAATAAAAAAAGTGAATAATCAATGAAAATATTAATCCTCAAATTCAAAAATATTTGAGGATTTAAAATGCTATTGGTTCAAAAAAATTATGGTATTAGGAAAACACATTTATTTTTATCATTATACTAACGTTGAGTAAATATTTTATTGAAAATGAATATAAGGAAATATAAATACATGGTATATTTGTAAAAAATGTCCATTCTTTAGTTTTTGTTAAATTAATTTACAATTCTTCCTTTACATCATGTAATTGACATTCCAAAATTAAATTTCATTCATGATGTGATAATATTCTCTTTTAACAGATCTTAGGGCACTAAAACAATGATTAGTATAACCATTCCTCCCAAAATATTATTCAAAATCTATATGGTTAATAATTTAATTTGTAAACATAAAAAGTAACTGCACTTTTTTATAACTAAAAATTATACAACTACAATAATCACACATTTACTAGGACATCACGTAGGCCAGTGGTGGGCTTCAAACCCTTATCATCAATCTGACATCGTTTCAAGAACTGTTTCCTTTTTATACCTGATTGTATGTCACCTAACATACATGGTGTCCTTTTCTAAGACTATAGTAATATAATTTCCATAATATTATGTAAATCCTTGTAATAATTTTAGTCACTAAATAGCCTTTGAATAAAGGTATTAAATACAAGCTCACCAAATACATACTTCCTCTATGGTTTGACAAAACAATTTCATGGAGGGATAGCCGTATAACCGATATAAAGGATGAAAATCCAATACATTATAATGAAATATAGAAATCAGCCTAACATTGGATCCCCCATATAGCACAAAGTAATTCTTGGTTTTCACATTTCAAACATTTGAATAAACGCATTGTATATTTCCTTGAAACATGGTAATAAACTTAATTACCAAAAATCCTTTTGGAAAACAATAATTGTTCCTTAGAAAAATGATTACTGGATATTTTATTTAAATAAAAGAAGTCGTAAGCATCATCCTTGATGGAATTGATAGTTTTTTCAATATTCCATTCTATATTATTCTGTATAATATATTTTACATATTCATATAAAAAAATCATTATCCAAAGATCGTTATCTCAATTTTTGTCATTAATTAAGGGTCACATTCCCTTAATCAAAATATCACCTATCCATGATATAAATTTTCTATGTCTTCATCAGCAATCAAAATTCCTTTTAAAATACAAATGATATCATATAATGAAAATACATATACATTTCATTATTCATATAACATAATCATTGAATTCCAAAACTGAAATGCATCATTAATCTAACTTTATCCTTAAACAATTACTCAGGCTACACAAATGTATTTCTTATTACATATTTTCATATAATATAAAATATTAATGATTTAATAAGGTTCCCCAACCTCAATTTAATCATCCATCTAATGATCAATGTAAAAAATACTTGAATAACATCACATACCTTTCATATGTCTTTTTAGACTCTTTAACTTAAGATGTATAACCAATAATCATACCACCTTCCTGATTCAATTTATGATATTTCCACTTGGGAATTATATTTTATTAATTCTATGAATTCTATAAATGAATCATTAAATGTTAACCATGTTCATTCTAGTGCTCTTTTTTTATTGAAATTAGAAAGAATGGGGTGAGAAATACATATCATATAATAAAGACATGTAATCATGAAAAATTACATATATGTTGTCTAAATCATGACACATACATTTTAATCAATGATGCCTTATTTTTATCCTAGGTTAATCATATTCATATTAAAATTAAAATATTAATAACTACTTGTGATGTGTTTTTTGAATTTCCAAATCATATCTCATAAGAGTGTCAAACCCGAACTGCAGAAAGACCTGTTGTTGTGTACCATATTAACCCGAGTCAATCCCGGGGAATCATTTCCGAGATTTTACCCCTAGTTATATTTTTTCTTTATCTACATCTAGTTGTAGTATCAATAAAGTGATGTCTTATAAGGAAACCACTCCCTCTATCCTTTAACAAAATTTCAGGAAATTTCCCTTACTATTGACTCGTCCTTATACTAATTCATAGTGAAATTACAAAATAGATTCATAGAAATTTACATAGGGATCTTAAAAAAGTTTTCTCATCCTACATTCCAAATATTGAATTAAAAATTCCACTAATAAAAACTATAAAAACAAAGGATTTATATACATGGATATTACATAAATTTAGATAAATATTAAGTGCATTAAAAAAATACATGTCTGAAGAATGTAATATATTATTTTATTTGGAAACATGTAATCAAAATATTAAATCCTGGTGAATGATCTTCAATATCTCTAATATAGATCTTCACCTTTAATACTTCTACCTAAAACCATTCCTCATAACCTGGGTAACAGAAACATAAAAATGGGTGAGCTCAGATGCTCAGTAAGGGTAAAAAAGGGAGACATGTAAGAATAAACATGAACAGAGGGGTACAAGAACATGATCATAACATTAAGAGATCATACAATTCATATCAGATGTCATCATCATGAGTTATAGGGTAAATCATGACGGTTCAGAAGATATGAACCATAATGAAATTAACATCATAGGCCTGAAATAGTTATATAGGAATAAGAACTATGTTTTTTTTCATACTTATAAGAATAAATACTTTTATATCTAGGTCACCAATAAATACATTATTAACATATTATTATTGGGCTATGACCCATGTACCTACAATGATATTGGGAAAAAAATTGTGTAACCTGTTACTTTTAGTCTTGAGAAACAACCCATATACCTTCTTATTATTGTGCTTGGGATAACACCCATGTACCCTATTTTTTTTGAATTAGATACACCCCATTTTCCTTATTTTTAAGGCATGGTCTACATATCATTTATACTCTATCTTTTAATATTAGGCTACAACCAATGTACCATATTTTTTCAGGATTAGGTTACAACCTATGTGCCCTCATTGATTTAGCCATGGGTAAAACCCATTTACCATATTTTTTGGCATGGGGTACTACCCATGTACCATCTATGCTCATATAATAATTATAATTACCTATTTAATTGGATGGAGATATAGGTACCACCCATCTCATTATAAAATCATTTATACATGTGAAACAACATAATAAAACATTCATCATTCCATGATCTATAAAAATATATAGGTTTTATAAACATAAAATTATATCCCATGAAATAAAATGAGTATAGATAACATTTCATCAAATTATAACCTATGAAAAGAGTTTTGTTCAATAATCACTTTTGGAATGCATTACCCATGAAAATAAGTGAGTTTCAAAATCATAAAACCCATGGAAGTGAAATGAGTATCATATGCATTATTCCATAAAAAATAAACCATTAAATAATTAATATGATTGGGACCATTGCTTAATATACTATAAGGGAATGTGTAACACCAATGGATGTTATCTTAAATGTAAAAGTACTTATATGGATAGCTTGAAAGCATTTCTTCTCATAAATTGAATTTATTCTTTGAAAAAGTATCTTTAAAACATAAAACCATTGGAAAACCATATTCCTTAAAAACATAAAAACAATATTTTATTTTTTTCTAAACCTTTTTTTAGTATTTTTTTTTAAAAAAAATTCATAAATATTAACATTTTACACATGTAAATAAATCATAAAAGAATTCATTGTTGGTAAATCCCTACATGAAGTATAAGGTCAAAAGAACATTTATTTTTTAATATAAAAACATTATAAAAATAATTCATTTAAAAAGAGAGAAAATTATTCCTTTTAAAACATTTGTAAAAAAGATAAAGCGGTAAATATTACATCTATATAATTTCAGAAAATAATAAATTTTCTTAGAACTCTTTTTATACAACATACATTTCCCATCGAAGATATTCTAAACATGGTATTTCTCAAAAATTATTTCTAAACTTTATTATATACCAAAGAGACGAAATATGGTACAATTACATAAATATGGATTAAATAACAATAAGAGAAAAAAATTTAATGTTTTTTTTGAAAGATGCATCATAATGTTTCATTAAAGGAAGCAAAAACTTAAACAATCTCGAAATGTGATGAGGCTGTTTCAATAAATTGTTAAAACATGGTTACATGGAATTATACTCTCCATATAATATAAAAAATTTCAAATAAATCCTAAAATATCATGATGAGATTAAATTTAATGATATATCATGTAAAATTCATGTAAATAAACCTTTAAAAAGAATTTATGTGCATTACAAAACCTGGCTCTCAAAGAAATAAAATTGAGACACAACTATTTTAACAATTTGGTAAATATTGAAACATAAATCCAATGAAATATAGATCATAAAATGGATATGTTAATACCCATAAATTTAACTATAATATACATATAATAAAATCATGTAATGTACACACACAATAGAAAAGTAAAGAGTGGTTAAGATATAGTGTATCTCACGAAAATAAAACGTGGAATGAAATCTCCTTACCTTGTCTCTTTACTCTCATTGTGCTCATTCAAACCTTAGTTATATTAAGAATTAATTTATTATAAAAAATATAAAAAATCATATGATTTTAGTTAATACCATATATGGATGTATAATTAATTTGTATTAACCTATTGATAGCAATATCATGTTAAGGTTACAAATCAAGAAATATTCGCTTTGTTTATTGCATGAGTCTTAATTTTATTATATTAAGTCCATATACATATATAATTATTTAAAATATGTATAAAATGATATAAATATCATTTATATATTGTATATGTGTGATATATTAATTTATATAATATATATGTCTGAAAAGGAATACATTGTTCACTGAGATGATAGGTTTTATGTACAAATTAACACTACTTTTGTTTAACTGTCTGGTTGAAAGAAAAAATGTAAATGATATATATATATATATATCATTATTAAATTTCATTTATTATATAATATATATATCATATATATTCACTTATAACTTCCTTAATATAATTCATGTAGTGTATGAATGAATCATATCACATTTAGGGGGTGGTATTCAATACTTCCTCACACGAAATAATCGTATTGAATAAATTGAATGTAAAATAAATATGTGTTATAAAAATTAATAAATAAGAATAAATAAATAATAAATATAATATATGATATATATACATAAATTTTCAATCATAATTTCATCCATGATAGAAGGTAAGGGAAAAATGAACAATCATCATTCAGTAAGGCGGTGGTTCAATGGACACTTAAACATTATGTTCGTTACCAATTAGATGGAGGTGTGTTTAAGTGTAGATAATAACCTTATCATAAAAAATTCATACTATATTTGAGATACTGGTTCATTATACAGTCATATAATAAATAAAGTGGTGGGGTGGAGAACTTAAATAAAATAATGGAGCTTCAGATATGTTAAATATTAATCGGTTAACTCTTTTTGTTTTATAAAAAATTGGTTATTTGGATTAAATTTATGAAAAGGGGGATTCTATGATTAAGAGAGGGATTTTTGGAATTTTACAAAGAATATATTTTTTGAACTTAAGTGGTTTGAGATTTGTGAAGGAAATAGAGATGTGGTGGCCATTTAAAGGGAAAGGAAAGGACTCACTTGGATGTTTTGAAAACAAGTTAGGCGTACACAAGTTACTAACTAAAATAAGTCATAACTATAAAAATATATGAATAAAATAATTTTTATTGTGTAAATATTTACGTTAAATGGGTTTGGGACTAGTTTTTAGGTCATTTGGTCCCCTATGATTAAGGTTTATCCCCTAATTTATCATAATGTGACCTTTATTGTTGTGATTACTTTTAACCAATATTTCTAATAATTTTTTTCAAAAAAAAACATGGTGTCATTGAAATTAAATATTATAATAATTAGAATTGGTTATTTCAATTTTTATAAATTCAATTCACATATGTGGGAAAATTATGATTAAGGATAATCCGACAAACATGACGAAATGATGAATATTTAGAGTTGAAAAATGTTCAAAATTTTGATCTGATTTTATAATCAATTTCAAATATCAAATTAATTATAATGAACTATATGGTATTAATATAGATATAATGTAAACTAAATTTTTTTTGTGGTATAATTTATCATTAATAATAATTTGAATGAAAATACATTTATTAACTAAAATATAAATTTTTTAACTATTAATCAAAAAATATGTTTACCAGAAAAATACCAAATATTCACCATAAGATAATTTTTGAATATAAAATTAAAAAATGATATTTATTTTATTAAATTAAATTTATATATGTTTCTAAAATTAATTTTTTTGGTTTTCTAATGAATAACATGAAATATATTTAATTTGTCAAAATAGTTTGTTTAAGAATATAAGGACTTTACCAATAATTATATATTTCATTATCAATATTATTTATTTATTTAAAACCATTATAAGAAATAATTTTAATGTATTTATTACAGTTAATATTACTCTTTTTCATGGCTAGTTTATAATTATCTCATTTGAACAGTTACAACTGTAAAACGATGTTTCGTAGAAACATTAGAGATGTGTGTAACGTACACCAAGCCGGTGTTTTATATAACATATGCCAAGTCATGGTTGTGTGTAATGTATATAGATTTGATGATCTATGTATATTATGTCGAGTTGTTTCCCTATCATGTGCACTAATATGATGTAGTGTCAAAGGAATGTTTTATGTTTTTATTTAATAATAAAAACATATTATTCTTGGAGTTGAATGAAATGAAAATTCTCTAAATAGTAAATTAATTAAAAAACAATTCAAAAAATCTAAGGGTGTTACATTCTCCATTCATTCTCAGAAATATTACCTTGGAAAAACCACCCATCGAGATATTGACAATCCATAATCTTCATGGGAAATCCTTTTCCTGAATATTCTATAACACACCCTAGTTGGGTTGTTTAAGTATGCCACAATGTTTTAGGGCCCATCATCCAAATGAATCTACTATTTTCCTATGAAATAATACACCCTTGTTGGGTTTTCATAATTTATCCTACAAAATAGGTCTTTCCACCAGTAATAACTTTTTCCTTAAGATAGACCTCCTCTATTATCGAATATCATGTCTAAGATTTTTGATGAACAAAATCGTGGCTCAAAATTCCCCATCAATTTTCTAATGAATGTCAAAACATTCTCATCCCACAATAATTGTTTGGTTTATCTTATAATAGCTTATTATAAATGTAGTTTATGCTAAAACACCTGTCTCATTAGTCCAGTTTTTTACAAATTAAATGTTACGCAAAAAGATACATCATACTCTACATGTTGAAAACCAGTAAAGGGAATTCTAGATAAAAGTTGTGTCTCATTTTTATAGACATGTACTCAATGAGATTTTGGAAAAGAATGAATAAATGATAAGAAAAAGGACCTAAATATTTTAGGGTAAAAATATGAATTTTTTTAGTCTAAAAACATCCAAGACTGAACCATTATTTATTCCATATATTGTATATAGGAAAACACTTAGTTGATGACACAAATGATGAAAAGACTATAGGGTTTTCCATGCGACCCTAGAAATAGTCTACATACAATCGCTAGGCCCCAAAGAATTTTAAAAAAGTAAATCATTCTATGAAACATCTCATTATAATTACAATGTGATATAATTCAATCAAATGAGTCATTTTATGTGTTGTATAATTCTCATAATTTGGAAAAAAATCCTCCAAAATGTGTGTGGAAATAGAAATCCGTTTCATTTACATTCCATCACACAATGGAATATATAGATAATGAATCTTCTCTTCAAAATTTTATCTTTTTCCCTCAATATAAGATTCTAGAAGATGAGTTATAGCATTATCACTCTTCAATGATTTTTGGATATCATATGATTATGTAGAAGTAGCCTTCCTTTTACCTTAGAGCTTATTATACTCCATAATCCCTTATTTCTTTCCAGATACCCATCCCAGGATTGGTGGAGTTTGGATAACACTTATGTTATGAAATTAAATTACTATTAAGGGAGTATCATTTAGAGAGTTTTATCATCAAGTAGATCTTGATACTCCACTACCATCTTGTAATGGATGAATTGATATTGATTCATAGAAGCTTTGAGTTACTCAAACTGGTCCACCAATTGTGACTCTACTTGCTATGATATATTATTCTCACCCATTTCACAAATGATTGACTTCACTAAATCATGGATCTCATAGAAACCAAATCTGCGATATCCCAACATTGAAAGAATGAATTAAAGTTTTTAATGTCGTGATACCATGTATTGAAGTGGTTTCTCCCAATTTATAATCCAAATATAACCCCAAAAATATAATGTGTACTAAGAAAATCCTCATACATATCTAGATCAGACATAGATATTCCATTAAATAGAGATACATAGTCTGAGATTATTGCACTCAATTCCCTTAATCATTCCACTCCTTCCAACACAGCCATGTTTCACATATTGATGTTGGTTGATGTTGCATTGAATCCCTCCTCTTTGGCTCTATCTAAACAGTCTATTGAACTAAGAAACAATATACACATATTATCTAAGTTAAGATGTCAATAAAAAAGGTAGTTAATTAACCAAACAGTTTTATAACACTTACCCATTGTTATATCAACCATTGGGATTGACATATCTATCAGACTCTAAACTTCCTTTCTTGAAGAAAATATCTCCTAAAGGGGATCATCCTCTTGATATTCTAGAAGAAGTGAGATCATGTGATGTTGATAATTTCATAGTTGACGATTTTCAATGATCAGTCCACATAAAATCATAGATGGGTGTACATGTATTACATATTAGTGAAGTTACTTGGAAACATTATCTATAAAAAATATATTCACAAGTTGAGCATTGATGTAAATCATCTATCGAAATAAAGTCACTTGTGTCTAAAAAATACATGAATAAAAAAACTAATGTCATTAAAATTTCTTATTGAAATACTTAACCTCCATTATGTAACCTGAGATATCAATGTATGGATTAATTAAGCCCATCATTTCATGATACATGGAATCACGTATAGATACATATCCAACAATAGTAGTATCTGAGGAACATTAATCAGTGACCAAATTGTCTCTTCCATTAATACCTTATTCCATATTCTAAGAAAGAACAACATCATTAATCCCTATAGAGTTATTGAATGAATTAGAACCTTCCTTGATACATATGAGAACCCTATCATCCCCTTTTGGAGTAACAATGGGGAAAACATTGATTCCCACAATTTCCTCATATGTAGGAAATAAATATTAATCATCATAATGAGATGAAATTCAGAAACAACACATTACACCTTATGGAGTGCGCCTAAAATTTGTGTTGCCATATCCCCATTATGTATGTGTGGAGGAATAATCAGATTCATCTCTTAATGCACCATCCATCAAGATGATGGATTCTTGATCATGGGTCCATACAACCCCCAAAGGTATCATCCTGAACATATGGAGGGATGGTACACGATTTATTAAGGGAGGAAAGAAATGTAGATTATGTAAAATATATCTACATTTAGGAAACATAAGTCAATAATTTCATTATATTAAATGAAATCACAAATAATTTTTGCAATACATGCACCAAGAAACGTTTTTTCCTATTTTGATTAATTTTTTGTGATGTTGAAGGGACTATATCTATCCTGTTGACATTAGAAAATAGAGGTAATTCTTTATAAAATCCACCCCCAATTTCCAGAGTCATCATCCTATGATTTGAGGACACGTCTGGTGGATCAGGAGAAATAATTTTCACCCTGATAGGGGTACCCATTTGCCTATACCTTGGTCCCCCAAGAAACTCTTCCCCAAAAAACACCACTAATTATTCTTATTATTTATATCCTCCATGATTGGGAATAAATTCCCTAATAAATAAAGATAGGGGATGAAAAATAATTTATAGAAAAGTGAAAATAAAAAGATTCATCGGCTGTGTAAAAGTATTTGTCCCATTCTTCTTCGGTGTGACCAGCTACCCCCACATGTGAAACTCAATATATCATACAGGTCTCTCACATTATAACTATCACCTCATCACTAGTTTCATATATCAAAGATTCCATATAATTAATCTATCTACAATCCTCATTAAAATTTATACTAATATAGATATAATATTGTTTTAGAATTTCTCCCATATCTAGGAATCATAATCCAGACTGTATGAATACCCATGCATCCTTGATATCATGAGATATTATATTCCATGCTCAGATATATAAGGGTCATACATAAATTGGATATGTAGTGGATGGTCATAAGTATTTCCCAATCTATTTTTTACATAGAATCCTTTGTATGCATTTCTACCCACATAGAATAAATTGTATTTGTAATACGGTTATCCTCCCAACAGCGATGACATGAATTCATTATCTCAAGAGCTTTGTTTTTCACAATCGTAGAATGTTCGATGGTATATTCCAAAGATCACCATTAATACATGGGAGCTTCAATATCATCAACTCTGGTTTTAACCTTTCTACGACACATGACATGTTCAATAGTTATCATAGAAAGGGACCATTGAACATTTTTTGTTAATACCCCTTGAGGGTATGATTCAATCCATGACATGCCATAACCATCCTCCAGTCTGATTTATGACTGTGATAGAGGAAGTTTAACTGAATTCTTATAAACCTCCATGGCCATCATAATCTAAAACAATATGGCATTCATCGAGTGTTTATCATGCCTAATGTTCATGGGGAGTGGGATTGTTTTTTATTTTTGTGGGCACAAGAAATTTTAGGTAAATAAATATAGAGTATAGGCCTCACAGAGGATTTCTATGTCAATGCGAGCCACCAGTTCTCTATCTCTGAATAAAATAATTTACACCCTCACTTCATCATCAGCTTTTACCTTATAATTGAAATTTCAAGACATTAGATTACTATATTAAAATAAGTTGAATTCATTCAATGTTTTCAGCATCTTTATCACTTCATCATACTTCATAGATGGAGTCTTGATTCGAGAAATTGATTAAAAATGGGTGAAACCAACTATCCTGGACTTCAACTATTTTAATATTAGGATTTCCACTGAATTTTACATGATACACCCCACATAGCATTTAAAATGACCCTGAAATTCAATATAGGTCCTTCTCATTTTACACATGTGGAAATCACCTATAAATCAACTCTATGATAGGGAATACAACCCTATATGGACCCCTTCTACTAGTTTATTTGTTTTAAAATACCTTTTTAGCCTTACACCACTGTTAGACTCATAGAATTAATGTAAGTAAATTATTATCCATATTGAGATAATTCCGACCATGTGATGTTTTAAAAAAACATGAATATTTACCTTCAAACCTCATCAGTTATAATTTATCTTATTGATTGTAGACTACAATATGTTAGAAGCTCATGGATTTCCTAAATTGGGCAATCTTTTAGGGAACTGAAATGTGTATCCTCTTATTATGGCTTGACAAATTCAATCATCCATAATCCTTGAATGATTTAACCTGTAGGGAAAGTGTCAGTGGTATACAATTTTTCTCCACCTTAATGATCTTGAGGGACAAAGGTGGCGACCTATCAGCATCATCAAAAATAGTATTCATTGGGATAAATTCTTCATTCATGTCATCAAGAATAGGGGCTCAATAAATTTTCTATTATTACAATAGGATAATACGGACGCCACCATCCATTATATTAAAATAATTTCTCCATGGACTCTATCATCTCAATAACATAGGAATTAGTTCATTATTTTCATTAAAGAATGTTCTTTCCGTCTCAATTAAACTATTATATTCTAAAATCAGGACACTCATTAGAATTTGCACAAGTTCAGAGCACCCAATACACCCAAATCAATTCTACTATAACCCCCGCCCCCTACAGATTAGAAATCTCCATCTTTCTTATAGCCAGGGGACTTACCCGTCTATGAAGAATGAAAATTTGAGTCATAAGAGTGAGGCTTGGACATTAAGAATTGTGGAATTAGGTCCGAGGTGCATCGACTGTGATGTATGATAAAATAACGTGGAACCATTCCTTAATGTATAGAACCATGGAGGAGACATAGGTTTTAATATATTTCATATGTTAAAATAATATTTCATGATATATTTTTAGCCTCTAGGATGAGGGAGTCCCTCAGTAGTCTACGATTGAACAAAGGTATGCAGTATCTTCAGGGGTACTAACACTGATATGATGCTAAATGAATATATAAATATCTAATATTAAAATTGAACATGTTTTCATACTCTATCCCATTAGACTTGGTCATAAATGTTGAACCTGTAGAAATGTTTTCAAGAGAAGTAATCATAGGAGCCATTGAAAACCTACAATGAGGTATTGAGTATTTTCATTAATTTAAAATATTGACCTAGAAAATTTATAAATTTAACTTGAAAGAATTATAAATTATGGAGATGGATTTCCTTTGTGTAGGATCATGGATCGGGTCTATGGAATCAGCACCTCGATTAGGTCTCATCTGAAGGTTCCCCGATCGATCCCTCCGTGTAAGGTTCCTCCACAAATAATTCTCACACAGACTCCTCAACAAGGATATTCATGTATGGATGTTATTCATGTTTAATAATGCTTATGTTAATTGGAACATAGTTCAGAAAACATGCACACACAAAATTTGTGATAAATATTGGAAAAATGTCTACACAGAGATAGAAAATGATTCAAATGAGAATTGAGAGAAATCAAAAAAGGGGCCAGTGGTATTTATATACACAGTGACCCAATGCACCTGACATTCTCATCAAAAGTACAACATGGACATTGATGATACACCTACACCCCAGGCCTGCACTACTGAACTGTTTAGGTAATATTTATGGAATACCTTCACTATCATTATAATATTTTCCCTAATCTACCTCGAGACAAGACCATATTCTTTCCATCAGATCCATTACTACGGATATTATTATGGCACTCGGTTCTTTAATGTGGAAGAGAAATATTATGAAGAGTATATTAACCTTGTTAATTAGATGATTATCATCATTAATAATCAATGTTTCATGTTGAAATTTTATGCACACACACCCCTATGAATCTAAAGGCCCATTCAACCGTCAATATAGTGCTAAAATGAAGGCCACCCCGTTATGGAAGACCTACATGAAGAAAAGGTTCCATGGACTTGGGTGGACATACTAGTTCAACCCGGTTGACATATTTCCTATATATATAACAACATTTCTCTTTATTTTAAGTACAAGAGGATCAAAATAATCCACCATGATTTGGTCATGCATCCCCTTCTCCCAGGTCTCTAAAAACATTCCAATGTTTTTTCCCATGTGACCCCTTTCGAAAGGCATTTTCATAACATACAGGACTACCCTAGGGGTTAAGAACCTCTACTTCCTTCAAACCCATATGAGAATAACCTTTTATCTTCATCATAGTATATTCACAATACCCAAATTGATCTCTATTCCACGCCACTAATGGGATGGTTCCTCTTACATTGGATCACTCATCTAATGTGGACAAAATTGAAACCTCCAATAATGCCTCTAGAATTTCAAAAACATATAAATAAGGACCCAATCATATATCTAATTTGGATATGAAATAATTTAGTTTGAGGACTATTTAACTTCCCCTACATATGTCATGGGGTCCTTAGGGTTCTTGAAGGTATGAATTCCCACATTCACAAGGACCCTGACCTTGGGGGTGTTATCATGGAACTCCAGGTCTCAGGTACTAGTGTTAGGACTATGTACTTACATATTTATCTCTAATACCCAAAGCCTGAAAGCCTCGGAGGGGGGATTATAATTCTTTCCATTCCTTTTAACTAATAATGAAATCTTCCTCTCCTCCCATAGAACCAATTTTAGGGCATATCTATAAGAGTAAGCACCTAAAATTTATTTTAGGACATATACTGATTAATTATTTACTATGTATCCATACCCATGGGACATACATGGATTAATCACCAAATTATATTATATTGGATGAAAAAACAAGAGGTTATATTAACAATTCAAATCCCATTCTCTCTACCATTGGGTCTATGGTAAAATAACATGAGCTAAGTTCTATAGCTACAACATCCTCCATAAACAGAAGGGGGATTGTGTGGTTATGAAGATCGTTTACTTCACCTTATTTCTCAAATTCAATAACGACTCGTCATGAGTCACATTGGATTATATGGTATCCTCTATAAAGACATCCACACCATCGTACCCATATTTTGGCTTATAGTATTTTCCTATTTCGCCCACTCTCTTTTCTTTGGAGGGTCTCCATAGGCGTCAGACCTCATGGACATGTTTCCAACCTTATGCCAAAGATGATTATGTGGGTTCCAAGATATTATATTTATTTGTTTCTATCACATACATCATGAATCATGTGGGACTAGAGGTTTATGGTGTTCATAACATCCACATGATCAAAAACCTTTTTTAAATCATTCTATGTGTATATCCCCACCATTCCATGGGCCTCATACATTGTATAATTCCCAAACATTCACATTAACTAATCATTACAAGGGAAATCTATAAACAATCCATAGGCCTCCTACCTTCAATATTCCCCAACCTTTCACTCTATTTAATCTACATCAGGTGTACGCTCCAAACCAAACCATCAAATCCCCATGATTCAATTCACTTCTCATAGACCCTAACCGGGTTAAGGAATCATCCTAATAATTATTCCTCATACAATACTCTCAAAGGTTCATACTCTCCTTGGGGAAAATTGTTCATAAGGATTCCATAAGAATATGTCCTCATATTCAAACAAATTATTTTTTGATTCCCATTCAAATGTGATACGTAGGAATCCTCTTTAGGGTCTAAACCCAAAACCCAAACACAACCATAATTATCATTGGGAGACAATTGTAGTAGATTCATTTTTAAAGAAGGAATTAAAATCCCTTTTAGGTTCCCTGGTATACTTCGGTATAAGTACAACACCAAACATTGATTATGAATCTTTTTTCAAAATTTTTTAGCCACTTGATGGTAGGCTCACAGGTTGGGTCATTATCAATTGAGCATAAAAGGTATGATAGGAACTATTATGTGGAACTATACTACATGGGTTTTTATTACTTTCATGAGGATATGTAGGAATCCCATTTTATGGGTATGATCAGGACCACAAAACAACTCCCATCCCCTTTGTAAATGATTCACCCTAGAGCACCCAACTGTGAAACAGGAAACAAACATCATCATCATAATGAAAAAATAATATATAACTAGTAAATATAGGAAACCATTCGTTCCAAACCATAAATATATATTGATGTCTCCATTGATGAAGAAAATCATTTATATATAATTATATATTTCATACATGATAAATATTTATTGTTAATTCAAGGGTCATCGGCAGCATTTCTGGTAATTAAGAAGGATGCATGAACATAAAATAAAATATATAAGAGAGGCCTAGAGTAATAAAAAATTCCCACCAGGTAGGTGTGATAAACATAAACTCATATCCTATTAACCAATGTGACTTATTAATTACCATTGGCCAAACTCTCCAATGACTGGAAGCCTTTAAATAGATGGTCACTCATGGATATAGAACCATTGGGTGTTTCTGATTTTATTAATATGCCCATTGGAATCCATTAATTAATAGTGATCCTCACATGAATGATTCCATGAAACTCTATCCCCTAAAATCCATCATTGAGTTCAACAATACCATAAAATATAACAATTTTGGAGGTGCGTGTTTGAGTGTTTTACCTAGAGAATATTTCTATATGAGAATGATGAAAGGTTATACGTATAATATGATGAGGGTTAGGAAATAAAAGAAGTACATTATTTAAAATAAATTATCGTCTAGTCAAGTTTTTTAGACCAGTATATCAAAAAGGGTCAACAATAACAAATTTTATAACAACAATCAATACATGAGTATCAATATGACCCTACCAGATTTTAGGCAAGAAATTACCCTATACATGATTTTTTACTTGATTTAATAAATATTCCATAACCTATTCTAATAAATGGTTTTTAAAAAACGGTGGAAAAAATTATATTACTAAAATTATATAAGGAGAATTGGTATGTGATTTATATAAATCATCACCCACCCATTACCTTGGTGTTGGGGGTTTATTGTACAATATAAAAGGAGACATCATACGTAATATAAAACTCCTAGAAGATCACGTGTGAGTTGGTATTAAATGATATCATGAGGTGAACAGTAATTTTCAAGTTCTTTTAGATGATCTACATATCACCGCATTAAATAATTCTATGGGTACTATTTTTTTATAGTTGTTTAATCATATAATGAATATATAAGTGTTAAGGTATGTCCTTTATGGTTTTATTTCAAATTAATTTTTTTAATAGTTGATAAAAATGTATGAAATGGGGAATTTTATTTTAGGTGGACACAGTGAATGTGAACCTAATAGTAAAATCAATACAATCCATTTAATCAACAAAGAAATAAAAAATAAAATATTAGAGTACGATCACCCATCGAATTACACTACTATATATGTTAAAACATAAATTTATTTTGGGTAAAACATTCACAGATGGCAATATCTCCTACATTTTATATGAAGAAAAAATTATTTGGAGTAATAGTAATGATTGAAACCAAGCATATAGATGTAATTTTAACATTCAAATGTTTAGGAGTCATAGTTTTGAATACATACATGAGGTACCTTTTTTATTGTATATTTTTCCAAAAAATGATCCAATATGTTCATTAAATTTAATAAATACTCATATTTTATATATGAATATATATATTTCTACTTGATCAAGTTAAAACCATGTGAAGAAAAATTTGGACTCATCATTCTTGGTTTATTTCAATTATAGTTTTAATTTTGACATTGAATAACTTGATCAAAAAATATATAAAATAATTATGGAGAATAAAAATAATATAATATAAGACATGAACATCTTGGTTCAAAAACATTCAACGGTGTGGAAATACAATACAATCATATAATATATATTGTGATTTTCTTTATTTACTTAATTTTTTTTACTAGGCACTGGATACTCATTACACTCAATTTATATAAAAAATGTTTATTTTTTGGGATCCAATTCCTCTATTTCCGAAAAACAAATTCACACATGATCTCCCTTGTGAATATTTCAAGAACTAAAGTCAATATATTTTAGGTAAATTATAATTAGTAATTATAATTTTTTTTAATGATAAATTTTTATGAAAATTATATATATAAATATCATCTAAATCGTGGTACGATGTCAATTAATGATCACAAAAGTATATGGATTTCAGTAAATGATGAAAATTTGATGTATATATATTATGATTAACCTATCATAAAATATTTCAAAATAATTTAATTTTTATGGTCAATGTTTCTACACTATTTGAAATAAAATTATGGAAATGACTACCTATATTATGTTTATAAATTTATGAAAGTTATCATATATAATTGACGAACTAAAATACTATAATACGTATTTATTAAGGATGTTTTGATTTCATTTAATATATTTTTTAAGAATATATCTTTAAATATTTTCATATAACTAATAGGAACGCTGATAGTCTATATACTCAATATATGAAATATAATTTTATTATGATTTGTGTGGCCTGAGTATCTGACATTAGAATATTTTCCATCATGAAGATTACATGATTAACATTTATGTTTTTTGATGGTGTAAAATATATGAACATAGATACACATTTTGGATTTGAATCATTTGTATCATAATTATTAGATGTTTTTTACTAAGCATAAAATTCATGTATTTTTTGAAATATGTCTATTATATTTTTTCTATATTCATAAATTTTCAATTTCCGTTTAATTTCCTTTCCATTTTTTATCATCTTATCACTCTAATGTAATTTTTCACTAACTATAGAATTATACACCTCTTGAGGGAGGATATAGAGATTATTATCCTCTACCACCTTGGTTCCTCCACCCAGTGAAAATGGTATGAATGTTTTGATAGAGGGTGTTCGAACATTTGTTGCTCATTATGGTAAACTATTTGAGGAACTATTGAGGGAAAAACACTAATCCAAACCTTTAGTATAATTTCTTTCTTGGGGATTAAAATCACTCCTAACAATGTCATGTTTTGTGGCTTTGGGTTGTTTTTTTAATGTTAATAAATGACTATTCCTTTGGTTTCTTTTTTTGTATTGTATTGATGATCGTGTTTCCATGTGTCAATGAACTATAAGTTGATATGTATAAAGACTCTATAGTGAAGAAACCTCACCATCAATGGGATGAGTTTCAATTAAATCCTTCCCCTATTATATGAAAGTTTTTTGATATTAGTGAACCTTATATAGTGAAGGTACTTCCATTATCTAAGCTTAGAAATTTTCATTTTGTCTTATTTTTTCCATTCATGAGTTTGTAAAATGGTATAGGCCCGATAAACATCACTTCCACCTCCACTATGGATATGCAACATGGATTCATTTAATTTAACATTTGATTCAACCAAATACATGGATCATGACACAATTATCAAAATATAAATGGTGAATGAACTATGATGGATGTTAAACTGGGGTGAGAAGTTAAAACTTTTGAGTGATTAGTTGATCTCTAAATGGTAATTTAGATTAAAAAATGCATCACATACCCAGATATGGGAAAATTATCATCATTTATATTCATAACGTAGTAAAATGGTACATAATTCATTTTAAATGTAATAATCGAATTTGTGTCAATCTAATAAATGATTTGTATATATTGAATCAAAGGGTTAGTTTTCACAGTGGAAGATCATTTTTGTTTGAAATGAGTATAATATTTTCAAAACATAGATGAAAAGCTTTTATTTCTTGATATATTACAAAAATGATCTTAATTCATGGTAGATGTGTAAGAATAACCCCCGATCATTTCAGATCACGATGATGTCAGTATGAATCAAATTGTCTGTTTCCAAAATTAATGTCTTATTTTAAACTAAATATTATGTACAAATTTCAAAACATAAAAAAGCTAATGTTGTTTTCAAAAAGTATTAAATTAATTCATATTTAATTTTTGGTGTGTAGGAATCAACCACACATCAATCAGACACATGATGCTGCATGTATAACCCAATGATTGTATTTTCAATATAAGTGTCATTTTTGTTTAAAACACACATAACATTATCAAAACTGATAAAATGATATCATATAGTTTAAAAAAATTATACAATGATCTATAATTCATTTGTGATTTTTAGTAATTTAGCACACTCAATATGATACATTTTGCAGTTGTTATGACTCATAATGCGTGTTTCCAATATAAACATGCCATTTTTGTTTAAAACATGTGTCATAATGTAAAAAAATAGAAAATGAGAATTTTTTTCATACATTAGGAATAGAATCCATAATTCATGAAATGAATTGACTGAACTTCAATGTAACAATTTATATCTTCGATATGACTAAACTTGCTTGTTTTCAAAAACTAATTATCATTTTATTGTAAAATGCATGATACATTTTCAAAACATGGGAAAAATATTGGATTATCATAATAATTTATCAAAATGATCCATACTTGATTGTTTATGTATTGCGATTGACTGCACATCAATTAGATACACAATGTGATTGATATGACTCAGAGTGTGTGTTTTATATATTAATGTGTCATTTTAGTTTAAAACACAAGTCATAATGTCAAAATAACATAAATGAGATTGTATTATTCCAAAATAGTAAAAAAATAATCCATAATTCATTTTTGATGTGTAGAAATCTACCCCAAATTGATATGATGCATGATGTTTCTAGTATGACTAAAAGTGAATGTTTTCAATATAAAGGTGTTATTATAGATTCAAATGCATGTTACATTGTCAAAACATAGCAGAAGAGCTCATACTGTCTTGAAACATAATAATAATGATCAATAATACTTGTGAAATGCGTATGAAATTAAAACACATCTATATGATAGACAATGTGGCCAATATGACTTAATTTTATTGTTTTCACATTAAAATATTATTTCATTCTAAAACATGTGTCCCATATTGGAAATCGAGAAACAATTTTTAAATCACATTAATAATTAGTAAAATGGACCCCAATTAATATTCATTGTGTATGAATTTACTGCAAATAGATCAATCACATGATGTATCTGGTATGACTCAAAGTGCATGTTTTCACATTAAATGTATCATTTTATAATAAAACACGCATCAATTTAGAAAAATAAAGAAATCAATATTAAACTGTCATGTTACTTTTATAATATGATCTGTAATTCATGTTTGACATTTAGGAATAAACCATGTATCAATTTGACACAATATGTGGTCTATATGACTCCAAGTGCATGTTTTCACATTAAAATTGTCATTTATCTCTAAAACATGTTTCACAGTATCAAAACTAATAAAAAAGATCATATTATTTTAAAATTTTCTTATAATAATAAATAATTCGTTTATCCTATATAGGAATCAATTGAACATAAATAAGACACATTATGTGGATAGTATGAGACAAAGTGAGTGTCTTCAATATAGGTTTCATTTTAATTTAAAACACACAACACATTGTCATAACCAGGACAAAAACATCTGATTGATTTCAATAATTATTAAAACTATCTAAAATTCCATTTTTATGTTTATTAATTGACCACATCTCATTATGATACATTATTTGGAAACTATGACTCAAAGTTCATGTTTTATTATAAAAGTTTCATTTTTGTTTATAACGCAAGTCACATTATTTAAAATGAATAAAATTATCCTAGATTATTTTTAGGCCTTAATAAACTAACCTATAAATTGTGTATTACATATAAGAATCTGACATTCATCAATCTATCACAAAATGTTCTCCATCTGTCATAGAGTCTGTGTTTTAAATATGAATGTGACATTTTAAGTTAAACAAAATGTTACATTATAAAATCTACAAAAAAATATTGGATTGTTCTGATACATTTGAATTCCAATCCATAATTCATGTGTGATGTGTAGAAAAGGACTGAACTTCAATCAAACACATGATGTGGCTTGTATTAATCAAAGATTATGTTTTACAATAAAAGTGTCGCGTTTCTCTAAAACACATGTCACATATCAAAAACAAACAAACAAAGATAAAATTTTAAGTAAAAACTTATTTAAATTACACATACATAATTTTTTATTTGTGAGAATCCATCTTATTTCTATCTAACTCATGATGTGGTGGTTATGACTCAATGTTAATATTTTCACAATAAAAGTTTTATTTTATTTTAAATAAAGTCAAAAAATTGTAAAAATGTGAAAAAAATATCTTATTATTTTGACAATTAATTAAAATGATACATAATTCATGTATGAAATGTAGGAATTTTTTCCATATCAATATGACACATGTTGTGGTTGTTATGTCTCAAATTGCATGTTTAAACATTAAAAGGGTCATTTTATATTAAAACATGCTTTATTTTGTTAAAAATGAGTATACATGTGCAGAATGCTTCCAAAAAATAATTAAATAATTAATAATTAATTTATTATTTGTAGTAATGAACCATACATCAGTTCAGAACACAATGAGGAAGATATGACACAATGTGTGTATTTTTAAAATAAGTTTCATTTTTGTATAAAATAGTCACCAAAGCTTCAAAACAAAGAAAACAAGATCAGATTGTATTCAAAAATTATTCCAATGATCCATAATTTATTTTTATAATTTTGGAATCAAATTCACATCAATATGACACATGATGTGGCTTGTATGAATCAATGTGCATCTTTTTTGGGTTAAAATCCTCATTTTAGATGAAAATGTACCTCACAAGCAAAAATCCAACCAAACGAGTTTTGATTATCCTCATACATTAATAATGTGATCCATTATTCCATGATAACTTGTTGGAATTGTTCAAACATTAATATGACATATGATATCATTGGTATGACTCCAAATTTGTGTTTTCAATATAAAAGTGTCATTTTAGTTTATAATGCACTTAAAAATAAAAAAACCATTAAAATGAACTCAAATTTTCAAGATATACTACGAAAATAAGAAATAATTGATGTGTGGTTTTTAAGAATTAGAAAAACATCAATCTAATGAATCATGTGTCCAGTATGACTCAAAGTGCACATTTTCACAAAACAATTTCATTTTTCACTAAAACAAATGTCACATAGACATAACCGTGAAAATAATATTGTATTGTCTTCACAAATTATAAAAATTATCCTTAATTATTTTTTTGATGAATCAACTACACTTAAATAAAACACATCATTTGTTTCGTATGACCCAAATTGGTTGTTTTCACATTTAAAGTGTCATTTTAGTCTGATCTATGCATCACATTGTCAAAATTAAGAAAATGAGCTTGTATTATTGCGATAAAATAGAAGTGGAAAAAATTCATGTGTGATAAGTTGGAATTGATCCTATATCAATCTGACATGTGATGTGGTCAGTATGACTCAAGGTGTATGTTTTCACATTAAAAGTGTAATTTTACATAAAATCACACATTACATTGTCAAAAAATAGGAAACAAATCTCGGTTTGTTTTCAAATATTAAGAAAATATTACATAATTCATTTTTTAATATATGAATTGTGGAGACATCAATTATACACATTATGTGGCTAGTATGACTCAAAGTGTGTGATTTACATATAAGTGTAATTTTATTTTAAATTGCACATAACATTATGAAACTCAACCATGTAATATCATATTGTTTTCAAAAATTATGACAAGAATACTAATATCATTTGTGGATTGTTGGAATTGTATTCTTGTAAATCCACTCATGATTTGTCTAGTATGACTCAAAATGAATGTTTTTATCTTAATAGTGTCATCATATTATAAAATTCATGTCACATATCTGAAATTATTAAAAAGTGTTCTTATTTTCTTGAAACGATAGAAAAATAATCCATAATCCATGTGGAATGTGTTGGAATAACAACACATCAATCCAAATATGATGTGGATGGTACGACTAAATGTTCATGTTTTCAGTAAAAAAGAGAATTTTTTCTTTTGTGATATAGTTATTAAAAACTATTTATGTGATTATGATAATTAGTGACAAATTGTAACGACCAAGAATTTTATCATTGAAATTTCCCTTCTTCTAATCATGACATGTGGTATAAAGCAGATGTATCACACAATCAACCCAATAATGAAATTATTCTCATAAATGAAGAATGATACATTATCCAACAAAAAATAAAAAAATTCCAAATATTAATGCGGGACAATAAATATAATACAAGATAATGAAAATAGAAAAATATAGATATGAATGATTCAATAGAAGGACTGCAGTCATGAAAAGAGTTGTGAAAAAATAATATTAATAATAAAATTTTCTTTTAAAATATGAATGTACATATATAACCATGGTAGAAAATATAAGTGATTGTTGAATGGAAAAAAGAGGTATTATAGGAGGTAGTAAACTTATATGGCCCTAGGAAATCTGACTGTTGGAATTGTAACATGATTATTAGAATGGGAATGTGACAATTAAGAATAGTTATCATTCTATTAGAATATTAAAATCAACTATAGAATTATAAATATAATTTATGTATCTTATAAAATACAAAATGATATATTTATATCAATGAATTTGTAAATAAATGTTCTGAAAATGATAAATTATGTGTTGGTATTTATATAAAATGTAAATGTTTATTTAAAATTTTATAATCAATATAACAATTTAATGGGAATTTATTTTTTTAAAATCGATTAATAAAATAAAATATTGTTGTTTTATAATTTTAATATAATTTTATGTGACTTTAATTAATTTTTTATAAATTCATAAAATCAGTTATAATATTACACTCAATATCTATTAAATAAAATATTATTTAATTATAAATTAAATTATAAAATATTCAATGTTAATTTTATAATCTAGTGATCATTTTTGAAATATACATATTGAAAAATGGTTAGGGTGATATTTTTGGAATTTTTCAAAAACAATAGATTTTTTGTGAATAGTGAAATATAATAATTTATAGTATTTAACAAAAACATGAATTATTGAGTCATTAGTGATGTATGAATGAGTTAGTAACCCATTATTTCAATCTAACATGCATGTTTTATTATATATAGTCACATTAATCAGCATAATTGATATTCTACACCCAAAATAATAAACAAATGAATAAAATAACAAAAAAACATCCCTCTCCTCCCCTTAAAAATACCACCCCTGACCACCCCTACTACTCCCACCATATAATATTTGGATAATGTAAATATTTTATCCAATTCCTCTCTACACCCTCTTCCCCTTATAAATACCACCCATGACCAACCCTTATACTCCCACCATTTAATATTTGGATCATTCATATATTCCATACAATTACCCTCCATACCCTCTTCTGCACTTCTTTTTCTTTTTTGCCTCACCGAAAGACTAATTTCATGTTCCTTATGGAGGTTCTCAAGGAGGCAATATTGAAGTTGTAAAATCTTCATTCATTCTCTTTTAAGGATATAACTTTTTATATCCTCCCATCACCTACCAAATACATTATGACATGAAAACTCCAATATCATACATTTAAAGTAATTTTAATTCTTTTAATATAATATCGATCATAAAATCTATTCTCTTCTCCTTTTATACTAAAAATCAAAACTTCTTCCGTGATGTGTCGATTCACCGCATTTGTGGATGACGAGTATTCATTTTCAATTACAACCTTCAAGGGAGGACATTAAACCATTATTATGGTTTATACATATTATAATAAACATGTTATATATTATATATTTATTTTTAACCAATATGTAATCATAATATTAAATAAAATGATACTAGTTTTTTTTACTATAGTAAAAACGACTAAAATAATCAAATCATTTTCATTAAAATATTATCTATTTAATCATTGAACATTCTAAGAAATGATATATGGGACCATCTAAAATTATGTATTTGTATTGAAAATAATTCATTCCACATATGTAGTTTTTCTTCCACTATAAAATAAATCCCATTATTAATATCAAGGCAAATGGTTATAAAACCATGGAACGAGTGCTCTAGGAATGATAAATTAATCTCCATAACTAATTGAAATAGACATAAAGAAAATTAATAAAATTATAATAAAAAAATTATGTGTTTAATAGGACATGAATTAAATTATTGATGAATATAATTGGACTACTCTTGACATTATGTGAATGTGAAGATTAATTTTTAACATAAGGTAAGGGAACTCTCTGAATCTCCATTTTCATCAAGGTTACACAATATCTCTCTTTAAACCAAAGAATTTGATCATTATTAAAAGTTAAATATTATAAATTATAACTATATGTTGCAAAATTATTTATCTAGATCAATTAATCCTTATTTTTTTTGTAAATAAATGTTTTATTGGTTCCCTACTCAATTCCTCTAGATAAGAAACCCAGATTAATGGGAACTTCCAAATTTCATAACAATTTTCGAGTAAACCCCATACTATGTTATAAGACAAAAATATATTCATAAAATCACTATTTTTATCATTAAAATATATCATAGTTAATTTTTGGAGATATTGAAAAAATTATTCTTTTTTCCTCATGAAATATAATTAAATATTTTTCCTTAAACGAGACAAAAGGGGAATATTACTAAAGTTCCTTAAAAACATGTTTTTTATATTTTTCACTTAATTTCATGGTGACATATATTGATAAATTCATATTGTCTCTTATTAATATCAATGTATGATTTAAATAAATTCTATCTTATATACCATAATTATACCCTCTTTTTTTCTTACCATATGAAATGCTTACTATACCCCTTTCTTTTGAAGGGTAACCAATATGTTTATTCCTTAGCATTCAATGTTCATGTTTCACACAAATGTGTAAACATGTTTTAATGGGCGCATAAAAATAGAACTCTAATAAATTGGTTAATGTTTAGTCTTATGAGTGTCATTTATGGGATTAGGGATTAAACCAAATCCATCCTAGGACATTTTCCACAATGTGAGATATTCTTAGTAGTTATCCTTGGACCATGTTTATGCCATATTTAATATTTCTTCCACATTCATATTTTTTCATATTAATATTATTTCATGTTCAGCATTTTGTTACAATACATGATTCGATTCTTATTATATTATTATATAATGAATATGTCTCATATGTTATGCTTATTTTCATTGCTTATTCTATTATCAAGATTCCATGATTGTTCCATTTGTCTCTATATTTTCTCTTAGATATCCTATGTAGTTATAAAAGGTCAAATGGGTTTACGAACCCATTATATAAAATAAGATATAACTTGGTTCCATGTTTTCAATTTCTGTACCGAATCATTAAAATATAGTGGAATTTATGATCCATGGTTTGTATTTCTTGGATATTAATGCATAAAATTTTGTTTAAATATGCGTAAAAATCTATGTTTTATATATTGATAAAAAAATTAATATGTCTAAGTACTAAAAATATAATTTATATAGATTATTATTTAACTAATTAATAATTAATAATATAATTTTTTCTATTTTTATAATTAATAATATAATTAACAATAAACTATTAATAATATATTTTATAATATAACTGATAACATCAGTAAAAAGATCACTAATTAACAAATGAACATTGCTTATATTGATTATATAACATTAAAATTATAATTTAATTATTTTTCAATGTAATATAACTAAAATAAACAATGGTTTTATTATCGGCAAATTCATTTTTATACTGGTTTAGTTTTTAAAAACACACACTATAAGAGTTTTTTTATATTGGACGTAATTTTTCGGATTAATTTTAAATATTAAATTAATTTAAAAAAATTGAATGTTCATTTGGAATTGAAATGATGATGAATTTAATATTTTTATTCTCATTTATTTTCTTGCATATTTATAATTATATATATATATATTTATGTTTTCTAATCTACTTTTCTATCACAGGGATGTTACAGGGCTGTAGTTTTCATAAAATATCACAGACTTTATAATTGATAATAAAAGCATAGATAAAGGGAAAATTTATGGGTGTTAAAAAATATTATGAAAAAAGATTCCCTTTTGAACGTTAAAAGAAATGTCTAATTAAGGTCCACATTATTACTTCTAAATTTTAGTACTAATAAAGGGGTCCACTATAAGAACTTTTTCTAGAAGTGAAAAGGGATAAATGATTTTAATGGCATTTGGCATGTATGTTTTTTAACATTGAAAAGGCCCTATTATAGCATTTATAATTTTGGTCCCTATAGTAGTGACATAAAAATATATATCATAATAATGATATCAATATCAACATTATAATATCTTTGATCAATAGTATGAGGTTCTCATAAATTTTTTAAAGAAATGTTTTTCTAAGAATTTAATATTCAAATATAATCAATATTTATTATTGTTTATTAAGGTCATATATTCTATGTTATTCATGTTATATGTATATTCTTCACCTACTCCATAATCTCAACCAACATTGTGTTATTCATTTGACCTAATTTATTCATAATATATTTTATTCGAATTGGATTATTTTATTGTATCTAATTTTGTACATAAATAAAATATTTATTATTATAATATTAAAAAATATTAAAATATAGATTCTTATATCACTATGAGTTTTATTAGTTTATTTTATTGCAGATAAAGTGTAAATTTAGGGAATGATAAAATCATATATTTGAGGGTATTTTTAAGAGTCTAATAAAATATAGAATATGATGAATAATCAATATAAATTCCTCTAAAAGGATCTACATGAAAGATGATTTGAATATAATAAAGATGATATTAAGTGTTTTTGTAAATCTAGTGCACCATACCTTGATGACTCACTGTATCCTTCTTAATCTTCTTCATGTTTTTTAGGATAATTCAAAATGTTCTAAAGAAATAATTCCCAACTCCCTATTGTATCAACATGGGGAATTGAATCACCCATCACTTGAGAGGGACACATCCTTTCATTCATGGTGTGGTAGAATCTCATATGAAAAGAATTAATATAAAGAGAGATATAGGTATCTTGGATTTTATCCAAGCATTAGGATGTCAATAAATCCCACACCACCAACAATCACATCATGATGGTTTATAAATCTAGATGGAAAACACATGGTTTGTAAAATTTACTAATGAATTCATGACACATAAATGAATATTTTGGCCAATAAATCCATTCATCATATGAATTATATATCTTCTCAACATTTCATGTAATGAAACGATTCTATGAATGATAAAATATGTGGGAGAAACACCCACTGATAATAGTTATTATTTTTTGGAAATCACATATTTCATAAAATAATATACCCATATGTGTTGGGAAAAAATAATTTTTATGATATATATATCATATATATATACATAAGTAAAACCTTCATCAATTTCCCGGTAACAACCAAAACATTCATTAAGGGAAATTCCTCTTGATCTAATTAAATGTTTATTACGGTTATATAAAATTTGAACTTCATTGGTTTTATGTTTCTGGATTTCAAAATACCATTATGAACTATGACCATTCCTAATATAGGCATTGAACAGTGATCACATTATTAGTATAAATATAGGGATAACAAATCCAATATACTCAGACAAATGAAGTGATGGCCACATCTAGTATACTTTCACCGTATGTAGCTCATTGGTTGGGGCACATAAAGGAGGTGGAATAATTGGGCTTAGCTCTTGACCAAGCCCAAGCTGAGCTTGAACACGTTAAGCATGAGCGTAACCGACTACGGGAGAAGTGGAAGTTAATATTGATTACCACCCGAAAAATGTTATCCAAGCCTCCCCAAGAGTCTTTCACCAACACGCACCTTACCCTTCAGTCTTATGCCGGTTTTATAATGGGTTATATAATAAGACACTAGCACTATGACTATGTATATTATATTCGTATAAAAAATTTGCATTCATTTTATTATTGTCACTTTGTAAATAGTTTTAAAAGAACAAATAGTATTTTTAGTTAATATTGAACTAAGAAATCTATTTTGATGAATTAATGGATTTTTGAAATAAATAAAATTTTAATAAAATATTATTATTATTATCATATTAAATTTTATTGAATATAAATTATCGTATAATTTTATGAATGCAATTGTAATTTTAATTAAGGTTTGAAAGTTATATTTGTCAAAACAATTGAATTTTGGATAAATGTCAGTTTTTATTTTAAAAGTAAAAATTTACATATTTCAAAAATTATTTGGATAGAATTAATATTACTTTTTAAATTAGGACATCGAACTTATCCAAAGGTGAATTTTTCATTATTTTCCGAGACAATCAAATTTTTCTGTAAAAATTAAATATTGTTTAAATATATAATGTGTTTTATGACATCATAATGACCAAATAGTATTGTAATAATATACAATTAACATTATTTTCGATAAATATATGTTTTCCATTAAAATAATGTGATTTTGTGTATGTTTGATTTATTTTACAAATCATTAGTGGACCTTTCAAGGTTTGTAAAACATTTTGTATTTTTTAATTGATTTCTATGAGAGTGTGACTCACCTCCACATAAGCAACCCTGCTATTTTAAGAATTTCGGCTATTTGACTTTTAAAATACGGTTTTTCACTCCCCTTTGGAAAAAACCATGGGAAAAAACCATGAACTGGTCGGTGGTTTGATTAGTTTAATTTGAGATGTCCCAAACCTAAATAATAAAGATTTCTCTCTCTATTCCTATAAAAACCCACCGAAGATCCCACTTAATCTTCACTCATAGAATTTGGAGTTCAAAAAACACCTTCCATAATCTCTCTAGAATCTTCCCAAGGTGCCCCAATCTCCCAAATATCCTCTTCCAAGACTTTGGGATCACACTTCCACGTAAGGGATTTCTTCCATTCTCATTTGTGTCCAATTTTCATTAAGTTGTTCTACCCTTTTTTCAGTTAAAAATATGGGGGTATGATATTGAACCTCCCCCATACTGCCCTCTTTATGTTTTAGTGATGATAGACCCATTTTTCTCTAATTAAATTCCTCCAACATACACCCATTACCATGCCAAAATTTTGAAAGGAATTTTTCTATCCTTTTTTAGATCTATGTAATTATTTTGTATTATAAATCTAAATTCCATTACTTTTGTGGGGACATTTAACTATACAACCCCCTTACTATCAATTTCATATATATATATATATTATGAGATACCCTTTTCTATCTCATCAACCATTTTTATGAATCCTTATGTCATGTCGCTATGCTGCCAAAATTTCACCACGTTTTTCCAAGCCAAGATCATTGTGTAGTGAATACCATACCCATGTATCTATCAATGGTATTCACTTTTATGAACATATAAATATTGAATGTAAATATCATGTATCTACTACACATTACATAATCATGGAATAAATTATTAATTTGATTGATTCCATTTTATACGATCCATGTGGGACACTTATGCATGATATGAAATGTTTAAGAAGGGTGTGCTTGAATAGCACTCCAATGCATTGGGTAAAGTATAGTATCATGATATGTCATGTGAAATGTGTGTTGACTCGTTATGATTCAAGTGAAATGAGTTTTTACTTGTGATTCATGTGTAATGAGGGTTTAGTCATTCCTTATGTGCAATGAGCCTTGGCTCATGCTAATTCCATGTTAATTGTTGTTGCCAGTTTTCCATGTCATGATTGTCATGATTTATCATGCCTTTATGTTCATGTTTTTATTTTTCTCCATTGATATGACTATTGTATAAGATTTATTTTATTCCTCATGTTATTCCATGCTTATTCCCTTAATGGGCTTTATATCTTGCCCTTTTCATATGCATGTCCTCAGGTTACCCCCTACAAATTTAAGTACGAGGGAATGTAGTTGTCATGTAAAGGAAGTTTTCAACAATGATGTTTTCTGTTTTATGTTCTAAGTTGTTATGTAATTTTTCCATGTCCCAAAGAAACTAGAACTCTTTATCTTATATGTTGAATCAAGTGATGATTTTATGTAATAAATCAGGGTTATGTGTGTAATAAAAAGCATGGTTGTTATAGTTGGTATCAGAGGATAGGTTTAGTAATTTTTGGGATTAGGATTAGAAAACCCTAGTGAAGACCTAGAGAAAACAATAAGTATAATAAAATAATCCTTAAGTACTGGTGAGTATTTTGTAAGTGGTTTATCAAGCATATACATCCCTAAATGGATACGAGCAGATAGAGGTGGCTCGTGCAAAGATTTATCCTAGGGGTAAAACCTGAAAATAGGATTTGAGCTAGAGTCGAATGGGAAATCATGCACGACAATGGGCCTTGCTGAACTCTTGGTTAATACACCCCTTGTGGGGGTATACCTTGGTAAATTCATAGGATTAGTATGAACAATTTTTAAGGGAATGAGAAAATGCCTCTAAGAATATATGTTACAAAGTAGATCATGAATAGCATAGATTAAATCCTATGGATTAATAAGTTAATTAAATAAAAGTTATTTATAAGTCATTAGTTTTTTATTTGGATTAACATTTATGTGTTACTCCTAACTTTATTTTTCTTACAGCCAATGGTCGGTAATATGAGGACTTGGGCTAAGAACCGATTTGAAGATCAATGTGATTATTGTGCTTATGAGATTCCCAATTCAATGGGAGTGGGAATCACAAACATTGTCATGATTCTCTCACAGTTAACTCAAGATTTGAATAGAAACATGGGTAAAGAGGAATTTTCAACCCCCCTAAAGAATAACCAATATTTACCGAGAACTTCATGAGACAAAGGCCTCCTAATTTTAATGGATTATCTTCTCCCTCAATCACCGAACAATGGATCAACTCCCTTGAAAATATCTTCCCCATTATTAAATTTATTAAAAAGAGAAGGTTATCATGGTTTCTTATCGCATGGAGGGTGAATATGATCAATTGTGGACGTTGATAAAAAATATGAAGCTTTAGGAGGAGATCGAGTCGTTGGAATGGAAGGATTTACAAAATATGTTTTTTGATAACTATTTTTTTACACCCTTTGACTTATGATAGAAAGGGAATTCCTTGCCATCATGAAAAAAGACAAAAAATCAGTCAGATCAAACGAAGAAAACATCACTAGGCTTGCACGATACGCCTCCGGCATTTTTGTTACCCCCGAATGCAAGGTTGACCACTTTTTTGGTGGGTTGAAACCTAACCAACGTGAATCATTTTCTATCCATGACTTCGATAGCTATGAAGAAATTGTCTGATGTTCCCTCATGGTCGAAATGGAGATTGAAGAATCTCAGGGGTATCATGGGGATAATAAGCATAAGGTGGACTTCAATGCGGGATATCTGATGGATAAATCAAGTGGTGCTATGAATATCCCACAGCCCACATGCCAAAGATACAAAGAGAAGCATCCTGAAAATTTCCTTAAGGGGAAGAGGAAATTATTCAGGTGTGGAAGAGAAGGGCACCAAGTTGTTAACTACCGACATGAAAAATCTGCCTCTACAATAGAGGAGAAGAATGCTCCATTCGAACCTAAACGCGTTGTTCATTTCTATAACTACAAATAACCAGCGCATCTTGGAAATCAGTGCCCTAGGACATGTGTTTTCGGAGGAAACCAACAACCTCCATGGTATCAGGGGAGATAATTTTCCATCACTACTGCCAAAGTGACCCACAACCATGAATTGGGGATAGGTATTCTAGTTATTCATTCACGAATAGTGAACATACTTTTTTATTTAGGTTTTATGCATTATTTTATGTGTCAATAGTTTAGTAGAACAATCCCACCACCACCACAAATCATGGAAGTAAAGATATCGGTGAGTATGGAAAATGGGGCAATCATTGCAACCAATGAATATAACTCCTACCCTGTCATAATCTATGAATTTAATTTCCCGGCGAACCTCGTCATACTCCCTCTGGTGGAATTCGATGCAATTCTTGGAATGGAATGGATTTTCTTATCTATAGCCAATGTAAATTTCTCTGAGAATGAAATCACTCTCTATGTAGAGAATCGACCTCCCCCCCCCAATTCTATACAAGTTTAAGGAGGTAGATGAATCTTCGTTAGCTCCATCATCTCATGTGTGGATATTACTTCCCTATGAGAACATGTATGTTTCTCAAATGATTGAGTCTAAGTAGGAAACCATCCTTGGAGACCTGCATATTGTGATGGAATTTTCTGAAGTGTTTCATGAAGAATTGTCTGGTCTTCCTCCTAGAAAAGATGTTGAATTCTCAATTTATCATATACCCGAGGCTTTGCCAATATCCATGACTCCGTATAAAATGGATGTTGTGGAGATTAATGAGATGAAGAAAAAACAACATGAGAATCCTGATAGAGGGTTTGCATGCCCAAGTGCTTCACCATGGGGTGCACCAGTCCTCTCCGTCATGAAGAAAGATGGGTTAATGCGCCTTTAAATCGATTATCATGAGAAATACAAAATCACGATAAAGAAAAAGTATCCCGTCCCATGAATCGATTATTAATTTGATCAACTGTGTGGAGAAAAATACTTCTACAAGGGGGATTTGTGGTTGGGATATTATCAAGTATGGGTGATGAAGGAAGATATCTCGAAAACTACTTTTCATAAAAGAGAAAGGCACTATGACTTCATAGTAATGCCTTTCAGACTCACTAATTCTCTAGAAATGATCATAGACTTTATGAATAGAGTCTTAAAAAATTACCTCGAAACCATTGTGGTAGTATTTATAGATGATATTATGATATACTCCAAAACTAAGGAGGATCATGAAGAGAATATGAGAATGGTACTAGAGACCTTGTGGAAGGATAACATCGATGAAAATTATAGAAATTGTGAGTTCTGGTTTATGGAGGTCTCATTCTTGGGCCATATCATCACAAGCAATGGGATATCTAGGGATCCCTACAAAATTGATGCAATAGAGGGATGACCGAGGTCAATATTGGTAACAGATATCCGTTGCATCTTGGGTTTAGATGGATATTATCAATGATTTGTGAGAAATTCCTCACGATTGTCCTACCCTCTTACCATGCTAACTCGGAAGGGGGTAAATTTAACTTGGAGTGATGAATATGAAGCATGTTTCATGGAGTTCAAAAGATGGCTTATCACTGTGCTCATGCTCAAATTACACACAATTGGAGAACTTTTGTGGTCTTTAAAAATGCTTCAAAGAAGGTCCTAGGATGTGCGTTGATGAAAATGACAATGTCATTGTCGATGCTTCAAGGTAATTGAATGTTCAGGAGAAGAATTATCCAACACATTATTTGGAGCAGGTTGAGGTGATCTTTTCATTAAAATTTTGGCGGCATTAGATCTTTAGGGAGAAGTGTGAAATATATATATACCACAAAATCCTCGAGTATATATTTACATTGAAAGAGTTGAACATGAGCCAATGAAGATGGTTAGAGCTGATGAAAGACTATGACTACTCAATCCATTACCACCTGAGGAAATCGAACAATGTGGAAGATGCTCTATGTTGAAAGGACCCGATGATTCTGTCATTGTTGAGAATTGAGAAGGATCCAAGCATCATAGACTAGATTTATATGGACATGGAAATCATAAATAAGGGAACATCATCAATTCATTCACAAATTATTCCTCAGCTGTCTCTTTTGGAAAGTTTATTGGATGCTGAAAAGGTTGATGTGGGAATTTAGAAGAAAGTGGATGATATTAGAAAAGGGATATCATCGGAGTACAAAGTTAATGAAGAAGGAATTGTGAGATTTGGGAAAAGGATATGTGTTCCATCGAGTACATAGCATAATAAGTAACTTTTAGATGATGCACATAGTTGAAATTTATATATTCCCCCAGGAAACACAAATATTTACAGAGATCTCCGAGAGCATTATTGGTTGGATAAAATGAAGAAGGAGATTTCTGAGTAAACATCATAATTTAGAGTGTGTCATCATGTGAAGGAAAAGAGGGAAAAGACTAAGGGGATGAAGCAACAATTGCCCATACCAGTAGGGAAATGGGAGAACATCACCATGGAATTTTTCACTAGATATCTGAAGACATCCAAAGGAAATAATGAAATATGGGTTTTTGTGGATCGTCTTACAATTTTTGCACACATTATTGCAATTTGGGAGGATTTCTCATTATATAAACTAGCACAGATATATGTCAGGGAAGTGGTAAGACTGCATGGAGTAACACTATATATTGTATCCGAACGAGATCCAAGATTTACCTCTATGTTTTGGAAGAGTCATAAACATGATATGGATACTGAACAGAACTTCATTAAGGTCTGTCAGCCTCAAACTGATGGACAATCTGAGCAAACTATTAAGACCCTGAAGCATATGTTATGATCATGTTCTATGGACTTTAAAGGAGTGTGTGACTAACATCATCCACTGGTTGAATTCTCCATCAATAACAGTTTCCACTCAATCATCTGAATGGCACCTTACGACGACTTATATTGGAAGAGGTGAAGAACACCAACATGTTGGGATGAAGTCAGTGAGAGTATGCTTCTATTACCAGAAATGGTCGAAGAAATAGTGGAGAAAGTGAAATCCATTTAGTATAATTTTAATGTAGCCCAGAGTCGATAGAAGAGTTATGAAAATAACTGTAAACGAGAGCTTGAGTTTAAAGTTAGTGACATGGTATTTCTATGAATATCTCCATGTAAGATGGTCATGATGTTTGGAAGGAAAGGGAAGTTATTTCTTTGGTACATCGACCCCTTTGAGATTCTTGATCGTGTTGGGGTTGTTGCCTATTGACTAGCACTTCCACCTACCATGGCCAAAGTACATGTTGTATTTAATTTATCCCTCTTAAATAAGTACATACCAGACCCTACACCTATACTCTCTTCAGAGGTAGTACATCTAGAGGATGATCTTTCATACAAGGAGAAACCAGTGAAGATCTTAGATCATAGAGAAAAGGTTTTATGAAATAAGACAATACACCTCATCAAGGTGTTGTGGTGAAACCAAAAGATTGAAGAAGCGACGTAGGAATTGGAAGAAGTGATGAAGCAGTGTTACCCATATTTGTTTTAGAGTGGGAACATGAAATTTTGAGGGAAAAATTTCTTAAGGGGGGAAGATTGTAACGACCCAAACATTCATTAATGGGAATTCCACTTGATCTAATGAAATTTTTATTATGGTTATATAAAATGTGAACATCATTTGTTTTATGCTTTTTTATTGTAAAATATCATTATGAATTATGACTGTTGTTAATATAGTCATTGAACATCGATCACTTTATTAGTACAATTACTAGGCTTTAACAAATCCAATTTTCTTAGAATAAGGAAGATAAGACCTCATCCAGTAGACTTTCCCTATACGAATCCCATTTTTCGAAGCATAGAAGGGAGTTGGCGTCATTGGTATTCTCTATTGAATAAGCCTAACCCAATCTTGAACATGATAAGCTTGAGCGGAACTGACTACAGAGATGTGAAAGTAACTAGAGATTAACACCTGAGTGATATTATCTGAGCCAACCCAAGAGTCTAATACCATCGCAAACCTTACCCTTCAATCTTATGCGGGTGTTATAAGGGGTTATGTAAAAATACCCTATAACTATCACTGTGTACATTATTTTTATATAAATAACGAGCAATAATTTTATTATTGTTACTTTGGAAATAGTTTTTAAAGCAGAAAATTTATTTTTAGTTTATATTCAACTAAGGAAAAAATTTTATGAATTAATGGTTTTTCAAATTAAATAACATTTTAAAAAAAATTATTATTATTATTAAATTAATTTTAGTTAAATATAAAGTATCGTATAATTTTATGAATGCAATTGTAATTTTTATTACGGTTTGAAAGCCGTTTGTGAAAAAACCCAAAACTTTTGGATAAATGTTAGTTTTTATATTAAAAGTGAAAATTAGTATGTTTAGAAAATTATTTAGATAAAATTAATATTATTTTTGGAATCATGAAATCGAAAATATCCAACGGTGAATTTTTCATAATTTTCTGAGACAGTGGAATTTTTTGGTAAAAATTAAATACTGATTTAATATATAAGGTGATTTATGACGTCATACTGACCCAATAGTTATGTAATAAAATAATATAAACATTACTTTTGGAATATATATGTTATACCATTAAAATAATGTGATTTTGGGTTATTTGATTTATTTTTTAAAGCTTTAGTGGACCATTCAAGGCATATAAAACATTTTGTCTTTTTAAACTGTTTTCCTAGAGAGTGTGACTCGCCTCCACATAAAAAAGTCCCTATTATTTTAAGAATATCATCTATTGGAATTATAAATTATTTTTTTTCACTCCCCTTTGGAAAAAACCATTGTCTGGTTTATGGTTTTCATTAGCATAATGTGAGGTGTCCCAAACCTAAATAATTAAGAATTCCCTCTCCCTTCCTATATAAACCCACCCAAGCTCCCACTTCATATTTACTCAAAGCTTTTGGTGTTCAACAAACCCCTTCCCTAATCCCTATAGAATCCTCCCAAGGTTCCCTAAGATACCTAGAAACCTCTCTCAAGCCTCTCCCAATCTTTTGGGATCACATTCCCATGAATGGGATTTATTCCTTTCTCATTTTATTTTCAATTTTCATTAAGTTGTTATTTCCTTTTGTTTTCAATTAATACTTTTGGGGAAAGATTGATACCATCCCCAAAACCTACTTATTTATGTTTTAGTAATGAGATACCACTTTATCTCTTATTAATTTCCTCCCATGTACACCTGTTTCCATGCCAAAATTCCGTAAGGAATTTCTCTCTCCTCTTTCACATCTAAGTAATTATTTTGTTTTATGCATCTAAATTACATTATGTTTGTTGGTACTTGTAACTATATGAACCCCTTAATATCCATTTCTTGTAAATATTATGATATTACCTTTTAAATCTCATCATACATTTTTATGAATCCTTTTGTCCTGCTGTTAGGCTTCCAAAATTGCATCGTATTTTTTCAAGCGAAGTTCAATTTGTAGTGAATGCCATATGAATGTCTCTATCAAGGGTATTCACCATTATGTACATATACATATTGAATGTTAATTTCATTAATTTATTCCACATTACTTAATCATGGAACAACTTATGATGTTGATTGATTCCATGTTATATGATCCATGTGGCACACTTATTCATGAAATGAGATGCTTATGTAGGGTGCGCCTTGATTGCACTCCAATACATTGGGTGAAGTATAGTATCATGATACAATATGTGAGATGTGTGTTGACTCTTTCTAATTCAAGTGAAATGAGATTTTACTCATGCTTCATGTTCAATGATGGTTTACTCATGTTCCATGTGAAATGAGCCTTGGCTCATGCTAAATACATGTTAAGTGTTGTTGCCACATTTCCATGTTACGATTATCAGGATTTATCAAGACTTTATGTTCATGTTTCTCTTGTTCCCCATTTATATGCCTATTTTATAACTTGTATTTTATTCCTCATTATATTCCATTTTTATTCCCTTACTGTGCTTTATATATCACCCTTTTCTTATGCATGTTCTCAGGTTATTCCGTGCAATGCTAAGTACGAGGCAATGTAGTGGTCATTTAAAAGAAGTTATCAATAATGATGTTGTGTGTTTTATGTTCTAAGATATTACTTAATGTTACTAGACACCCAATACACTATAAATCTCGATCATCTATGTTGTATCTATTGAATATGTTATGTAATAAATCAGGTTCAAGTGTGTAATAAAAAGAAGCATTGTAATATTAACACTTTCCCTGATTCCATAAAAAATCAATTTCAACTAATATTGTTCCATATAACATAACATGAGAAATTATATATGAAACACATTTTGGGTATCATATAAAACATGTTTCGAATGATTCCATTAACCTCAACTTATAATACATAATATATGATACCTTGTTAAATCCCATCCAAAAAAAATTGGATTAACTGTAAAATGGTTATACAGTTTATATTTTAGAGAAACAAAATCCAAATTCCCTCAACAAAATAGTGTGACACCACATAAAATTATATATTTGAATATAAATATCAATTCTTAGATCTATATATTTAACCAAAGGACGCAACCGATATTATTTTCTGTTTTTTACATCATTATAATATGTTGTATCTTTATACAAGAATCCCACTCACACTAAAATAAACATTAAATCATATTCCAAAATACTCTATTATGAACATCAGTATGTTATAAATCCAAAGTCATACTCTAAGAGGTCAATTATCATTTGACTTCAGGAAATGTATATATATATGTGTGTGTGTATAAAAATTTATGTAGATATTGTGAAGGAATAATAAAATGAAATTTTACATTTATGTAATATATTTTAATATTAGTAAACACATTAAGAATATTTAACAAAACAAAACAAATAACCAATTAATTGTATCATTATGAAAAATTACCTAATAATCCTTAATTTTCTAGGATTTCAAGATTTTGTTAATACATTACATCATATATAATTAATTCCACATATCTATGTGACCATATGAAAAAATTATCCCAATAAACCATTCACTAGAAAACATCTTTGAAGTTAGAGAATTTAAATAATGGTGAGACATAGGAATCATATTCTAAAATTTTAAACATCCTTAACCTATTTAAACTTCTTAACATTACAATATAAAATGTTACAATGTCAACTTATGTTGTCTACATATATCTCTTTCTGTATTAATCATCATCATCATCATTATCACTATATTCTAATTTTTTACCATGGAATTATATAACTACATACATTATTATTTACCAATAAATACCAACTCAGTAAGGATATTATGTAATATTCATATGAAACATATCTTGGTGAAATTAGTTTTTTGTTAACATTGAACCTATTAATGTCTAATCATACTCCCACTGGCCCCTCAGACATTACATTCCCTTCAAAATATATTTCACAAATACAAAAACCATTAGTTTTATAAAATAATCATTAATTAGTTTCAATTATACTATATATAAAATGAAATAGTGTTTACATATAATACATATAATTCTATTTATTTGGGACATTATTCGTTTCAATGAATAAATTTATAAAATATACCACAAATTGATAGGGGTAACACTTTCAATCATATTTTAATAAACATATAGATAAAAATTTATTCATACTAATTTTTATCCAAATTTTCTTCTCAAAACATGTTTTAAATATTTATGTGTCATTAAACATGTTCATATAATTAATCATCTAATATATATCCACACCAAATATTTGTAACAAAACAAATTAGCACAACACATTTGAGAATTGTGGTAAATATAATTATTTTACTTATATTAATTTGATCTCGATAAAATTCATGATGTAATAAAAAATTTCATTATTTCAGGAATATAATCTACAAGATAACTAAATTATTCCATTAATTTTGAAATACTCTACATTTAAAACAAGTTATAAAATATTCCTTTAATATCAAATATGATTATAAACTAAATAACAATTTTTTATAAAATACACACCTAACATGGAAATTCCATGGATTTCGAGAAACTCCTTCAAGTATATGTTTGATAATCTATTATTATTGATTTATTATTTTTCCTTCTTAAAACCCATGGTTTTAAATGACCTTGATTTTCCACTTAAAGAAATAATGAAGAACTTTTCAACCAACTTTCCTTCTTCCAGATTGGTCTTTACCTACTTTTATAATATATGTATAATATAAAAACCTAGGCATAACATTAATAGATCATATATATTATCAATAAATTGAGAATATTAAGAAACAGTTATTTTAATTATATAATATTTTTATAAAATATTCATTTATAAAATTATGAAAAATAACCTAACAAGATCAAGGTATTTTTAGTCTCCCCTTGATTCATGTAGTAGAATTAAAAGATCAGAAACCAATTGAATTAAAAACACCCATCTCATTTCATATAAACTATTTTTTTAAATTTATATTCAAAAGAAAAAAATGGGATAAAATAAATATATTATTATAGGTTTATCCAGACTTGAAGAATACATGTTTTAAATGATGGAACTCCTTTACCCAATTACATTAAAAATATAAAGCTTCAATTATTTTCATCTATTGATATTATGTATATTTCAAACATTTTTTACATGTTAGTGGATAATAAGATTCCATTGTTAATTTGGCATCAAATTCCATTGAAACCTTTAATGAAGAATTAACTTCATTCATAAGCTTCTAGATTCATTTTTGGAAGAATGTAAACACGTGGTCATTTTGAATGAATTGTTCTAAAACAAATAATTTTCTTTAAAAACATATAATAGACCAATAATATTAGATAAGAACTTTTGTTATGTCACTAGTCTTATAAGTACATACATTGTTCTTCTCTTTTTGAAGGATTGGTCATAATGTTTAGATGAATGATTGTGATATAATCTAGAATATAATATTTAATAAAATTAGTATCATATATTATTAACCATTTAATGATGATATTTATTAAATAGTCACCCACTAAAATGATGTCTCCTACTACTGAACTTCATTGACCCAATTAGTGGGAGATGATCCAAATTTACCTAATGAAATTACCAAGGTTTGGTATGAAAATCACATCATAGATATTTAACTAGGGAACCATCACAACCCTTTCATATATGAATCTGTTATAGTTGGAATAAAACTACATTTGAATCCATCATAGTGATAAAACCAACAACATTTCTAGGGTATCAAACCCCTTGGGATTCTCCAGGTAGTGTAACCTAAATAAAATGTAAAAAAAATGAGATAATAACATGAATATATTTGTGTCACAATAATTAAGCATGAAATGACTGAATA
This sequence comes from Viscum album, assembly GCA_963277665.1. Taxonomy (NCBI): domain Eukaryota; kingdom Viridiplantae; phylum Streptophyta; class Magnoliopsida; order Santalales; family Viscaceae; genus Viscum; species Viscum album. Next base: position 152,890,499 of record OY728150.1, read on the forward strand.
AAAATCATGTATCAGTCATTACATCCTTTCCTTATGAAAGAATATTCTTAGGAACCCCTTGGTATGAAAGTGCCTAGTTTAATAATCAAGACCTTTATCCATACTACAATAGAAGGAATATAACACATAATATTTGAAAGTGATATTAATCTCTCAATCATATCTCATGTTATTATCTATTACATAGAAATAAGTCTGGTGATTTTAGTTTTTAATCATATTACTTTATCCTATTCTATATTTTCTTACCATATTAATCTGTAACTCTTTACACAACATACGATCTTTTGATAATTAACAAAAAAAATAGAAGGGAAACATTCTCATAAATACTATGATGCGTCATAAAAAAATGTACATGAACACTTAGTGTAATGGAATAGAGTTGTCCATATGTGTATGCTTGGAATTGAAGATAGAACAACCCATTCTCCACCCTAGACAAGGTATACACCACTAGGATGGTTGGTAGGCTGACCCCAATTCCTTCTATGCGGAGATATATTTCCCAATATTGATGAAAATTTATCATAACTCCATAACCTAATGTTCACAAAATATGTTGAGTAAAAAATTAAATTTCATAACATTTGTTATAAGATAAGTTCTAGTTAGTTGGAAAACTAAATTCATTATAGAGACATCCATAGTATATAATTCAAGGATATATCTATAAGTAATTTAACAATTAAAATAATGCTTACAGAATATTCAAATTTTAAACAATTTAATAAACATAAATATAAAAAGGAATAGAAAAAAATAGTAGTTAAAATATTAAAACATGAGATAAATATTTATTAAAAACTTGTATATAAAAATTAATTATAAAACCTTTTATCATTTTTCATCTTTATCATTAAATACATTGCATGATTTTTAATATAATAATTTTTAAGTCATTTCAATAATCATGAATATAAGAAGATTCTATTCAAACGAATATTGACTCTTTTATATATATCATTACAAGGAATTTATAGTTTAAATATAGTATATTATATGATTTATAAATTTTTTATAATATAATTTATATTAGGTAATTTTTTTTCAAAATATAAATATCATATACTAACTCATTATTTAAACCATGATAAAATCATTCATCCAAAATCTTTTGATGTGGCTGAAATAATATATAAATAAAGCACCTTTATTAATTCCAAAAAGTCAAAATAATATATTTTAAAAATCTAATAATTTAAATATTAAAAAATTATGTATTAGGTTGATTTCATATTTTTTTAATCCTTTAAAAATTATTTTGTATTTTTTCAAAACAAACATTATTATTTATATATCATAATAATTTCAAAATAAATTTATAACAATATTTTTATTATGAAAAATAAATATTTAGGAATAAAATGTTCCATAACAATTTAATAACTTATAAAAAATTTATAATGAATCAATTTTCAAAACCTTAAATAAAAGAATATATCCCACAAACATTTTTTACTGATTTAGAAACGTTTAATATAACATGTAAATAATTTTTAATAATAAATTTTATAGAAATTAAAAAACAATTATGATCACCTTTATCCATGATTGTATTCCTATATAAGGGTAAATCCTTCTACCATTATGAAGGCATATGTTTAAATTTACATAATGGTAAGTTTCCACTAACATTTTCACATCTTATGAATAACACATTTGTAAAGTTAATTTAAAGATTACCTTCACATAGATCATTCGACATAAGGATACAAATGATATTAGAATTTCAAGAGATATTAATTTAAGGGTAGGTCTCATTTACATTTACTCATCCTTCTGAAAATATTATGTGTAATACCTTCAGAAAAACAATTTATTTAAATGAAACAAATATTTTGTATATATTTTGACCTTCTATGTAAGGGTATTCCGTATGAGTAAATGATCTATTAACATTATGTACCCTATTTAAAATTCCACTATATTTTAATATTTTTTATTTCACATAAGGTCATGTTTTGAAGAACCCTACATATACCACACTGTGTAAATATAATTTCATAGCTACCCTTGTGAATATTAGTTATGTAAAGGAAAGTTGTTGGTTCCTATTATTTAACCCAACTACAAAAGGGTGAACCCTATTATGAAATAAAATTTCCATAAATCTAATGTTACTATATTTTTTTATTCATCCTCATATCATGCATGAGTTAATAAATCTAAATCATGATATCATATGATACCATTGAAGTGTTTTATACGAGTCTAATAAAAATTACTTCTTTCTAAAAAGTAAATATAAATCATTGTATGAGGATCACCATGATTGATAATATGAAATGTTCCACAAAATAGAAATCAAGAACTATTTTATATCTAGAACACCTTCCACTGAATAGACATTATATCATTACTGATTTCATTTGGATGAGTTTTAGAGATATTAGAATGTGTAATAAAATAATCACACCACTAATGTGTATCAATGCTCCAAAATGAAACTATCATTGTTTGAGGGAGATTTATCATTCCATTCACGATGTTCTAGAATTTCATATGAAAATAAAAATGATGAAAAGAGAATTGGGTACTTAACTATTTTGGACATGAATGAGGATCTCAATCTATCCCACATTATCTACCATCATAGACCAATGGTTTATAAAGACACATGGAAAATAATTAGGCATTATCATTTAATCATGAATTTGAAACACAAGATTAAATGATTTGGATAATAAATTAATTCATAACAAAATTATAAAGCTCTCTATTGTTTTATCTTATGAAACAGTTCCTTCTATGATAAAATGTGTGGGAGCAACAAGAAATAGAAACCATTGTCATTCTTATATTGCATATTTCATAAAATAATATACAATTATGTTCATGAAGATCACAATTTTCATGAAATATATATATATATATATCATATATATTTATATATAATAATATAGAGAATATATCCTCCAATATTGTAGTAATAAATATACTTTCCTTTGAATGAACTATTTCGAAATAATTTTTTTAATGAAATGTTTTTTGTTTTCAACACTAGTTATGAAACAATTTTATCATGAGTGATAGATTAAATATATTTTAATGTCAAGATTCATAAAAATCATAAAAAATTAATTTCAATTGTATTTTTAATTAACCCAATAACAATTATAGTCTACATATATATTTTTTTGAAATAAATAATCTTTTTTTGATGTCATTTATTCATTAAATCAGACATAATATATATTTTATGACATTAATTTTATAGAAAATATGTCATAAAAATAATAAAACATCAATGACATTTAATGTCATTTTTTTAACATGAAACACAATTTTCCATGTTTTTTTATGAAACTATGATGAAAAATATATTTTCACACAGGTTATTTTAAAAAATTTAAAATAATATACCATAACACTTTTAATGTCAATTTATTTAACAATATAATAAAAAAATTACATTTTAAATACATTTTTATGTAAATAAAATAACAGCCCATTGAGGATAGAAAAAACAAAAAAAAAATATTACCAATAAATAAATATATCAATGTATATATTAATACAAACATATTAATTGATTTATTGTAATAATGTTACAATATATCAATGTTAAAATACAAAAATATAACTATATAAATAATAAAATAAATAATAAATGAAAACCATATTCACATTATTGAAATGTAAAATAAAAAATTTATAAAAATATTTATTTTAACTAATAATAATATTAATAAAATATACATCAAATCTTGTAAATGATGAATAGTATGATGAAATTGTTATATAGTACAAGAGAATTAAAAGATTATTATACTCGTATTTTACCATATCCTCTTGAAATGGTCATTCTATCTATAATGAACCATGTGTATGTCATATTCTGTATTATCATTCATTAATCATGTCTTTGGTGGAGGAATCTCATATAGGTTTTCAACAACATCAACACAATCATAAAAAATATGTTTTCTTCATTGTAAAATGATAAAACAATGATAATTTTATGGATAAAGACATCATTTCTTTACAATTGTTTTCATAAAAAAAGGGTCACTATAGTATTTTTATATTTTCAAATAAATATTTTTAAATTTTAAGTCACCGTCTCTAACACCATTTTCACCATCTACCATGATACACATGAAAATTACTAATAAAATTTAATATAATCAGTCCCCTATTTATCTTCAACAAATACATAATAAAAAATTAATTTAAATATCCAATTTTTTAAATTTACAATTAAAAAAGAAATACTTTGTGACAACCATTACATCATCAATCTAATTTTTTTTCATGATCAATGGACCAAAATATAAATTCATTAATTTCATAACTATATCATGTGGAAAAATTTAATCTTGGTTAACCCACTAATCATAGTATGGGTTTTGATCAATAGAAACATTTTTCACGACCTCTATAAACTATAAAAATATTTATATTCATTCATCATTTATAAATAATTCATTTTATTCATGACATAATTTTTTTGAGAATTATTATATGATTATATATTGGATTAAACCATAGTTTTGATTTTATAGAAGCGCAATCATTCATTAATTATTTCCTCACATGTAATTGACATTAATGTTATGCCATATATCCCCTTTATTTAGATATCGACTCATATGAGGTGAGATACACCAAGAAAAATTAGCTACAATTAAGATAATAAGTCCACACATAACCCAACCACTGCCTGAGGCATATATTTCACAACAAAAGGGAAATTTTTAATAAATCTCCGCATTAAGTGTTTGTTTATCCTTTAATTTTTTATTTTTTATTTATAAAAGAGACAAATATGGATGTTAAAGGTGTTTTATAGTAATTCAAGATAATTGTATGGAAGGAGGATTGGAGAGGATGTGGTTTTAATAAAGCCATTGAACATGGAAGTTGGGAAAATGGTATAAAGTACCTAGTGAGATCTGATGTTTTTGAAAATTATTCTTGTAGTTGTATTAGTTACCAGATATCTTTGTATTAGTCCCGATTAGGAAGCAAATTAGTTTTTATAGGGACTAAAATGGAATCATTGAGGTAAATAATAAACCCTGTAAAAACATTTTATCATCTTATCACCATCATTATCATAATTTAGTTCACATATGCACTTCTTCCTCACCTATCTCCATCTCATCTTAATTATTCCTTCCATACTCATCCAAATTCAATTTTTTGTTTCTTCTGGGGTTCTCTATTAGTAAAACTAAAGTTGTGAGACATTTCAATATCTTGTTTAATGTTATTTCATAGTAGAGTATAAAATCTTAAAAAATTATTCCATATATGATTTTGAATTAGTCTCTTATTTTTGGTGTTCATCCTTCTATCAATAGAACGTATATTTATTTAGAAAACATTAGGTGAGACTTATGATTTTTCAATGTTTTTTTGTTTCTTCCTATCGGTTACACGCACATAAGACACCAGCCAATCCCATTCAAAATGATTTTTTGTTGAATCAAATGAATAATTCAGATAAACATGATTGAGAATGTAATATATTATTAATATATATGAAAAATTATAACTCAATAGATAGAGTATATTTCATGTTAAATTTATATTTAATTGAAAAATTAGAATTATCTTAAACTTATTATTATTTCTCTAATGAAGTTTTTGATCATTGAAACCACAATTTTGTTGTACTATAAAAACATAAAAAGGATCCAAAGATGACCCCTCTAGCAGTGATCAGAAAATTATCCTTTGTCCTTAAATAATCATTTACAGTACATTAGGTGTCTGTTTCGTAGTACCAGTTATGTTGTATCACTTCTTTTGATCGCCACAAAATATATAAGGTTTGAATGATTAATTCATGTTCCCTAGATATTATAGAGGGTAGAGAAGGATTATTTATCTTTGTTATTGAGAGAGTTCAATAGTATTTAATCTCTCATGTTGATAGAATATATAGATAAGATATGGTGTTTAGAAACACTTCAATCCCACGTAAATGTTATAATTGTGTATTTTTAAGTCTATGTCAGTGAATAAATAATTGTACATATGATGTACATTAGTTTCACAATACATTGAATCCCCCACAAATAGAAATAATAATAAATTAATATTATTTTCATTACACATGCATGTCTCGTTGATAAAATAACCTCCATTACTCAAATAAATAAATTTATATTTATTTAAATAATATATAATATGTCCTTCCCATCAGACCCAATAAATCTATCTTTATTTCCTCAATATTATTTACCAAAACACGAATAATGAATATTATTCATTAAATAATATATATATATATATATATAATATTTTTGATATTATTAATAAATATTTATTTTAATCTATAACTTTTATTAAATAGTTTTTGAATATATGTGACCAAGAAATCGGGAATAAATATTTCCCCCAGTACGAAGTATAATATTTTTACCAATAATTAAATTCAACTATAATATATTTTAGATCAGTCTAAAAAATGATTTGACATCCTATAAGTTACTTATTTATTGGAATTAGTTGGATCGTTCAAGAATACAATATCATGAAATAACAACTTGTAATGGAACCATATATGAAGATGTCAATGATGATACATCAAAAACTAAATATGAATGTACATTGTGTAATATAATCCTTTTATACCAATATATCACAATGATGGTTTCATACTTATTTCATCAACCTATATTCTGGATACTTGTTAATTTTACATCATAAAATGAACACTCCTATACACCCTAGACATGGAATTTTGTGGAAAAGTTTCACTACAATCAAATGTTTGATATATCATCTTCGATAGAGTTGGCATATATAAATCCTTCCTTGAATAATTAATTAATAATATATCATTGGTGACAAACACAATGATCCCATATTTTCCAGGAACATGATTTCTCATATATTATGGAAATAAATATAAACACATGACCCATGATATTCATTAATAAAAATATAAAATTTTAATGAAAATTAAAAATTGTATTTATATTTAAATATATATTTACATGTATTATGTGTAATTACTACCAATGGATATATCCTTATAATATACAGACATTGAGTAAGGAGAACATCATGAGATGTTGTTCCATATTCCTAGAATTATCCCATGAATAATAATAATCATCATATATGTCACATCAGACAACATCATACGACCATATGACATATTTGTAGGAAACTTTTCACAAAATTTAATATTTATAATTATATATGGGAATTTCTCTAATATTTTAAATTTAAAGATAATATAAAATAGTATCACGTTAATATTATGAAAAACAAAAAAATCAATATGTATTAAAAAAATTTTGTATATTCATGTCAATTAATATACATGCAATCTAAAGTAAAGAAGAATTTTGTTTCTGGGGAACCTACACTAATAGAATACCACATGGACTATAAGAAACAACTAAAAACTTTTAGTCCTTCATATCTAAAATTATGTTCATGCTTCTTCTGAAATAGGTATTTAGTCAATGTGTCTTTAACATTGTCTTCTATGTAATATTTTCTTACTAGGACATCACATATCTCTGACAAATACCCCATGATTTTATAATTCTGAGGTATATTTTCTTTCAGCTGATGTGACCTAGGATAGTAAACAAGATCCACCATAATAAGATTATGAAACTATATTGTGATAGGGTATTTACTTCTAAGTATCACTTCAATATCATGGAAGAATTTTCCAATATAATTGTTTTGTTTATCCACATACAAAGAGACAATATCGTTGGAATCGTTCGTAGAACTAGCTCTCGTAACATTTTTGAGAACACCCATGTCACAACAAAAAAATTGAGGTAATTAATATATATCTATTGTGATTTAATATAATATATCTCTATTTTAATTCTATAATATAAATATTCTTTGATGATTATATCATATTATCCTCTATAAACTAGTAACACATTCTATGCATGTCTGTGGTATATTAGCATGGTATTGACTTTCATCATATGAAAATATCCTATGTTATCATAGACTCTACCTATCATAATTAAGGTGTTATTTAAGAATATACTATTAAATATAATATAATAAATAATCAATCATATAATTGATGCATAGAGTTACATTTTTTCCTCTCTATATCACCATATGTGTCTATATTAAAATTTTCTTATAAAGATGAATGTCATTTGAAATTGGGAATAATTATTGGTTGAAACACCAATAGAGGTTTACATTAATTTTGTTTATTTAAATGTTGAATAGGGGTGATGAAGTTATTATTCAAGTATTTTCATGGATTCATGTGAATCGATTTTCACACAGAAATACTTTGATTCTTTTGATGAAGGGTTTTTTTAATAGACACCACACCACATATCCATCTCCTTGACATATAATGTATTTTTCTTGAGAAGATGATAGTATATTAAAGTGATTTATCTCATATAAGAGAATACGAAGGGTTAACTCAAGAGTTTATCTTTCCATAGAATCAATGTTTATTCTGTAATACTAGTTTCCATGTTCAAATTTGTTTCCCAAACCCACTCCATTATAGCTTTTGAGAAGCCTCAAAACAAGTATGTGGTTAAGCCCTTGCACCATATTTCTAATCCGCCCCAAAATAAGAATTTTAATGTATGAACCAACTATTGTAGGTATAGATTCATGGAAAGGATACCAAAAACACATTTAAGGTAATTATAGGTGGTTCTTATCCACTCACATGTGGATCCAAATTGAATTCTATAGGATAAAATTTCTATTCAGACTCAAATGAGTAGATGAGAGACATAAATACTTATGTAGAATTATATTTATAATGGAAATTATGATGATGTAATTAAAAAGTAACTACCATTTCGTTGTAAATTTATCTATTGTGCAGGTTCCCTTCTTGAATTTTGATATGTTTGGGTGACAATATACAATTTAAGGTGTCCTCTTTGTAGACATATGGTTATGAAATAATACATTATGGATTATAAGACATCCATTTCATAATTCTGCCTTGAATTTTGAGGGTTAAAGATTTAATATAATAAAGGACCTCGGGGAAATATATTTCCTTATGTTTTCAAACCATATTAAAAGTTGATACACCATAACATGTTCATTGAATCAAGGAGTTAAAATAAGATCTTGTGGGACAACAAACAGTAATGGAAGAGTTATTGTATGAGATTTTTAGATCTAGTAAACTACATATTCCCTAGTGATAGAGTCCTTAAATTCAATATTGTGAAGGTGATAATTCTATAGTATATGAATAAGTGGGAATTTTATGTAATATAACATCAGACCACTCCATATCCAGGTAGTTTCATTTAACATGATGTTTCATCAAGAATATATAATTTAGAGTCATTTATCAAATATTTAGGTGGATTATTTAGATGTTATAGGACATTATGTTAACATTATTCAAATGAGACACTTGAAATAATAATAATAATATAACATTCAATCATAAACATTTGTTTGACTTGATAATTATGGGGAGTCTCCAAAAAATGTGGGGATATTTGAAAGGGAAAAATACCCTTTTTGTATAAAGTACATTAAAAAAGAAAGTGGAATTAACAAGAGTGTAATTTTTAGGAGATTAATTAGTGTGTCTAAAGGGTAAAAACTTTTTTTTGAGTATAATTTAAATCATAACCTATTGATTAAGATAATGGAGATGATAAAAGAAATGGTGGGTTCTTCTTGTTTTTAGTCATACTGAGATTTCTCATCTAGTTTTAATAGTTAGATCATAGGGTCTGTGAGACCAATCCATTTTGTAAAACAAAATAAGAAATCATATCTATATTTTTCATGTATCAACACACCATTGATAAAAAAACTCATTATACTACCCCTGTTAGGATGAACCAGGTAATGATCCATGTGTTCCAATTATTGCTTTAATCATATTTTAGGAGAAAATATGCTAGAGAAAAGGATTTTTCCACACATTGAGAAAATAGTATCATGATAAAAGGATTCATGTTAAAAATTTTCCTACCATTATTAATCCCCCTAAGGGTAATTCCCTTGATAGGAGACCAAAAAGAGGTATCAGAGGAGGGTGGTCTAAGGTGATGTTTTTATCATACAATTCATGGTAGAAGTAATGGTTGGGTGTAGCTTCCTAGGTATTTATAAAATAATACATTTTCATATATATATTATATTTTATGAATAATAAATTATTATTTTTAATGGGTATTCATTGTTTGATAGAGTAATCGACATGCAACAATGATTTTCTCTAAAATCATACGTTGCACACTAATTTGAGTTATAGTGAAAAATAATATAAAAATATTATTATTAATTTAAATGATAGTTAGAACCTAGTTGTTCTATTTTAAGGAATGAACATAACTAAAAATAATAATATTAAAAACTTTTGTAAAATGGTTTTAAATTTATCCAATAACTTTTAGTGGCATTAAATAAAAAAGAATCCAAATTTAAGCATAAAATAATCTAATATTTTTAAAAGGTCATTTTACGGCCTTTTGAAGGATAAAATTTTTTAATGTAGTTTTTGTAAAATTTATATATTATATTTCCAAAAATAAAATTATTCTATTGAATTGAGTCATCAAAATTTAATTCGGATAAATTCATTGTAATTTTCTGAAAATAATCATTTTTAATAAATTGTGAAAAATGTTGAATTATATGTCAAAACATCCCTTTAATCTAATTTATATATATAGTAAAATTAATATTTTAATTTTTTTTAATGTCTAATTGGATTATTTTTTTATCATTTAATCCAATTTTGGACTTTGTAATGAATTTCAATTCGAAATTGGACATAAACACATGTCAATAATTTGTTAGTTTTTACTTCATAAAACCCCACTTTAATGTTTTGAAAATGGGAAAAACATTAAATTCACCTATACCAATTATGTTTGAGGAATTCCAGAAATTTATTCCATATTTGGATTCATAAGGTCCAAATTTTGTAAACAAGCACCTTTTATTTTTGGACATTATGAATAGTAACTTCAACAACTATTTTTATTTACCAAGATTAAAGGGTAAATCTCGTAAATAAGGGAAAAACCTAATATTATAATAATATTAAACTACCCTAAAACATGACCTAATACTATTTCATGAGATATATACTACCATGGGAGTCCTTGGGTTGATATTCGGACCCCATTGAGCCACATGGGTGTGATAAATAGATGTTATAAAATTAATTTAATATAAATAGAAATACAATCTAATCATGTATATTTAACTAAAACAATTATAATATAGGGATATATAACTGATATATTTGACTATAAATAATAATTATTAATATAATAATATTTCCTACATCATGTTAATTTATTTATATTTTATATACATGTATGAAATAATTTTACTTATCACAGAATGATGATGCAGTGATTACGTTATTAATGAAAGATTCAAATAAATGATATAATCAATTTTAAAATATATGTAATTTTATCATTTTGATGACATAAAATAATTTTATTGATGATATTAACATGATATATTTAATTTAATTCCTTTTCTAAGAAGGAATTAACTTTTTATGACTTTAACAAAAATAAATTACTAAATAGTGCTGAAATTGACATAAATGATATTTTCAAACAAATACCATTTTATTAGATGATATGATAGTACAATGAATCTACGATTTGGATAAATGACTTATATAATTTTATAAATTTAATTAATTATCCACTTGGGGTTATCTTGTTATTTTATTTTTAATATAGTAACCATATGATATGAAAATACAAGAAGACATGGTAAGAGTTAATGTTTTTAACAAAGGGTTAAAGCTAAAATATAAAGTCAATTTTGTGACCTAAACTTGTCTAAAACATATTTTTTAAGAGTATTTATATCCAATATCATCGTATCCCTGAAATTTATCACCTTGGAACTATCATAAATTGAAAATCATTTTATTATAAAATAATATTTCAAGACATTCATAATGTGCCCTTCATCCTTCCTATAAAAGGCCACCACATCTAACCACTTACTTTGACCACTAAACACCTTTTATCATTGATAATATACTAAACTAATCCCCAAAAATCCCTAATTTACCCTTATATGCCTTACCTTGGAAGAGGGAAATTCAAGATAGCCTTCTGGCTATAATCAAAAGAAGTTACTCGATTTTGAGATGACGTATTCTCTCAAGTTCCTTTAATTTATTTTCCTTCTATATTCTCTATGTTGTGCTCATTAATTTATTTAATAACAACACTAGTATCCTAAATATAATATGATTTTATTATTTGAATTATTATAACTAAACTTACAATGACCCCCGTCTAATTGATACAAACACATTGTTTCTGTGTATGGTGAACCACTAGTTCACGAAACAATGATTGTTCAATATTCTCCTACCACCTATCATAGTGTCCATTATAGAGTAACTATATTTATATATGATATATATTATATTTATATAGTCTCTATGTTTATATGATAATTATTTATAATTTATTTTTATTCTTTCCATGATTTGTAAATACGATAATTTCATTTCATGAATTATAGAATACCACCCCCAAAAATGTATAAAGGATGATTTTATTGAACCTCAGAGACATACATGAAATAAATATAATACTAGTATTATAATAGACATTTATTTTATTATTATTAATTTAATATGGAAATAAATTGAAAGTATCATTCATGCATGCATACGACCTACCATCTCCATGAAAGATGCATTTAATTTCTTATCTCCAAATATTATGGACATTATAAATACATATATAATAGATATATATGATATTTAAATCTTGAATAGTATTATGCGGATGATGGACTTTTGACCTCAAGGACATTTTACATCAGACCAATTTATTTTCGACTCAAGTAACGAATTTCAATAATAAAGACCAATATTAACTTAAATAATTATGTAATTGATATAAAATTGAAATAACTGACATAAAAAGGGTTATGAACTTGAAAAAGTGTTATCAAACAAGTTTAAATTATCTTAAAATTACTATTTAGGAAGAATATGGAACATACATGATAATTTATACTCAATGTATGGGACTTCATCTCAATCTCCATTCATGAGGCATATTTTGATGTTATACACCACCTTCATTTATACGGTGTATAATAAACCCATTTTAGTTTTAATTTGATTGAAAGGAAATATTTTTTCTTCGAAGTGTTTGACAAAATATAAAAAATTTAATTTTCATAACATATGTTTTTACAATGACTCCACTGCATCTATAACAATTTTTTAATATTTTGATTCCTCTATAAGACACAATGTTTTTAAATGGAATGGAAAAACATCATTCCCTTTTTTGGATTCTTTGGTATCGAGAATGGTTTTTAAAATGGATTAAATAATTAAATATTTTGAAATTATTTCTTATGATTAGAAATCAAATGTTATTAGTCAAATTTTGATATCTGTAAATTTTTATGTGTTATGATTATATAATCACACTTGAACATTTGAATGGTGGTTACGTGTTAAACCAATGACGAGTGGTAAAATTAAAAAACAAATGATGCATGGTTCTATGATAATCCAAGGATGGGTGGTTATTTAATAACATTAAATGAATTTGGTATAGAATCATAATGTCTGGCTATTCCATTTAGTGATATGTGTCATTATAGACCATATGGTTATTCCATTTTATAATTGTTATCTCAGAATTTACCATTTTATGTTATATAATGAATTAAATGTGAAATATGGTAATACTTTGGTTACAAAAAGCTTAATCAATGTGATTATATTCATTGAAGTATATTTAATACTTCATAAAGGTAAAAATTATTACATTATGATAATGTATTCATGGTTTTCATGTTTACCCAAGACTAATCATTTGCCTTCTTTGTATATCCCTTACTGATCTTTTCATGCTCATCCCATTTTTTTAAGTGATTTACATAGGGCATAAATGAAGAATATAGTTAAGGATGAGATCAAGGATAATTCATGAAATTTAAAATAAGAAACTGAACTTGGTTCTTTATAAATATTTTGTTATTTAAAAATGGTTATTTAGTAGAAGTGTATATTTTTAATTTTATTATTTTAATGCATGATTATGACCTAATTTACAAAATCTATAAACCTGAAATAATCCTTGATGCAAATAATAGTGATATTATTGAAACATCACAATATTAAGTAATGTTTATGGATGTGGCCTTATAGTTGGTATGAGTGGTCAGTTTACGACTTTTAGGAGTTAGAATATTATTAATAGAATATCTATATAATATTTTTTTATGTTACAGTAAAATTGAAATGATATAGAATTTGAATATTTCCATTTTTCTTCTTCTTATATTTGTTTTTTATAATGGTTTGACACAGATGACACAACGAAACTATGCGAGGAGGGCCTATAGGGGAATTAACATTCCAAATAAACATCCTGATATGGTTTGAATCAGAACTGAATTGTTTTTTGTAGTGATGGATTAGTTGAATAGAGTGATAAATGGTGGGGGAATCCATGCATTAGATCAACAAGACCAACAATAGAGGAATATGTCAATCTTATATAATTTCTTGAGGAAACTCCCCCCAACATTTAGATGATCATCTAACCCTGTGAAATCTGAATGTTCTATTAATTAATTTGAAAAGATTTATTATGTAATGGATTTTTTTAGAAAAACAATAGGATAGCCATGTTTTTTATCATTTCAAAGGTGAATTCGATCAGTGGTGTTCAATCATTAAAAATATTAGAGGTAGTGAGGAGATTTATTCCATGAAATGGGATGAATTTAAGAATATCTTCCATGAAAAATATTTTCCAATGTCTCTCTGAAATTGGATGGAAAATCAATTCTCAGAATTGATACAAAAGTAGGAAGATTTTTTGAATAAATATGATGTCATTTTCACCAATTTTTCATGGTATATCCCAAATTTTATCCAGTATATTTGTAATAAGATAAATTGGTTTCACAAAAGACTGAAGCTAATATATTGAAGAGAGTTATCTTCCTGTGAGTTAAAACCAATGGAAATATTTTTCGATGTGCATAGAAGTTAGAAATGATTTTTTAGTAATCATGTATTCCAAGAGAGACAAAAAAAAAGCGATTCAGTCGATAGGAAATGGGAATTAATTAATTAAAGACGCCTGGAGGTAAGGGAAAAAATATCCACCTTTTGATAAGTTTTGTAAAGATAATCCTTTATAATGTATATCAATTTTTTGGGATGTTATTTTTATGTTGTAATATTGGTTATCTTGTTCGTAACTAAAATCAAGATGAGCAGGCGTGCAATTTGAAACTAGCGGTAAGATGTTTTAGTAACAATGAAATAAGAGATTATGAAAATGTGTGTACAAAGTTGTTTACCCAGGGTGAAAACTAGAAATGTTGAATGTAGAGGGGCACAAAAATACTATTTCCACTAATATAGTTGATGTGCGACCATCAAATGAAGTGGTGATGGTTATGTTACATGTTTCATCAAAAATTTCCAATAATCTATTTGACACTCAATCATCACATTCCATAATTTCGGAGATCTTTTCTTGTAAATTGGAAATATAACCTCTTGAAAGTGATATATTACTATTGGTAAAATATATAGGAGGAATTATTAAATAAACCATGATTTATAGAAATCTTCCAATTATCATTAGTGAGTTTGTCTTTCCTAAAAATCTTATTGACATTCCATAGTGGAATTTGATATCATTTTGGGTATGGATTGGATTTGTTTTATTTTTATAAAAAATATTTTAAAGGAGAGAAACTATGATTAAAATATTTCATACCTATGATAACATATCAAGAAGATAAAAAATTGATTAATGATAGAAGTGAATGTTATCTACCTAATGTTGTCAAAAAGAAAGAAATAGTTTTGTCTGGTGACATTCTAGTAGTGAATGAATTCTCATATGTTTTTTCTTATGAGTTTCAGGGTAATGTTCCCAATCAGAATATTGCATTTAATATTGACCAATTCTTGACGAAATTCTCATTTATAAACACCGTTATCGAATTTATAATGTAAAATGGGTGGAATTGGAAATATAGTTGCATGAATTACTTGATGAAGTTTTCATTTGACCTATAACTCACCATGGACTACTCATGTTTTATTTGTGAAAAATAAAGATGGTTCTATAAGATTGTGAATTGATTACGGAGCCTTGAAAAAGATAATTATTAAGAACAAGTAACCATTGTGTCATTTTGATGATTTTTTCGATCTTCTCTAGGGAGCTCACTACTCTTCGAACATTGATTTGAGGTCTGGGAACCATCAGCTGAAGGTGAAGGAGGATTACATTCCAAAGATAGCTTTCCAAACGATATATGAGAATTATGAGTATTTAGTTATTCCCTTTGGGTTATATATTTCACCTTTTATAATTGTGAATCTCATGAATGGAGTCTTTCCTCAGTTTTTTTATCGGTTTGTGGTTGTGTTTATAGATGATATTTTGGTATATTCTAAAAGATGGGAAGGACATGAAAGTCGATAAATGACAATTTTGAAAACATGAAATTAAACGAAACAAAATGGAATGTTTATTAAGAGTGTATTTTTGTCGCCAAAAATTTATTTCCATGGTCATATTGTTTTTAAAGATGGCCAAACAATTGACCCTTCTAAATCAAAAGTATTTGAAGAGTGGGGAAGACCTAAAAATATCATAGAGATTTGTAGTTTTTTTGTATTAGAGAGTTATTACCCAAGGTTTGTTGAAAAATATTATTGGTTTTATGGCCCACTAAATAATATAACACATAATAGAGTTAATTTTATCTATATAAATGAATGTGATGTTTATTTTCAGGAATTGAAAATACGATTGGTAAATGCTTCCCTTTTGGCCCCACCATCGAGGATTGGTGAATATGTTTTCTACAATGATGAATTATTGAAAGGATTTGGTTTTTTTCTTAATTTATAATGATCATGTAATTTCTTATGCCTTAAATCAGTTGAAACATCTTGACCTAAATTACCCTACACATGATTTGGAACTAGATGCAGTTTTTTGAATTAAATATATAAAGGAATCATTTGTATGGTGTAAAGTGTTAAATATATACTAATAAAAAAATGTTTTAAGTATATATTCAATCACAAATAATTAAACATTGGAGAGAGGAGATGACTTGAATTAATCAAGGATTGTGATTGAAAGATTCATTAAAATCTATGAAAAGAAAAATGAATTGGCTAATGTTTTGTTTCAAAAGAGTAATGCGACATTAAAAATGCTACATTTGAAATGAGATCCATTGGAATCTAATTTTATGAATTTTTTATTTGGAGTTATTGGTGCAGGGAATTGTTTTGTATTGTTTCTTGTGGTAGTGAAATCATATCTATCAGATAGAATTGATAAATTACAGAAAGAATTAAATGTGTTGTAGAAATGGTAGAATTGTCTTAGAATGATATGTAACAATATTTTGACATTGATAAGTACTGTCTATTATGATTTGTAAGGAAATTATATAAACCTTGTGATTCATAGTTGAAGAATTAGTTCTTAAGTAAAGATCATAGTTCACCATTTTAAATACATCCTAAAGTAATAAGTGGTAAAAAGATCATTGGGAGAATTTCTGGTGGGATGGAATGCAAAGAGATATTATTTACATTACTATGAAGGGTTTGACTTTTCAAGTGGTTAATAAAGAATGGCAGTTAGAAAAAGGAATAATTCAACCTTTTATAGTGTTAGAGTGGAAGTGGGAAAATGTTTCCAGGGATTTTTTATTGGTATTACCAATACTTCTTGAGCTACCAATCCAATCTGTGTTATTATTGATCGATTGAATAAATCTTCTCATTTTGTTCATATTCGAGATACTCAATATCTATATCAAATTTCTCAATTATAATTAAAGATATATTATAGTTACAGGGAGTTCCATTATCTATTTTATCTGATCATGATCTGAGGTTCACTTTTATCTTTTGAAAATACCTTCAACAGTCATTGGGAACTGAATAAAATTTCATTACAACTTTTCATCATCAATCAGATGGGAATTTTGAATGAACAATTAAAACATTGGAGTATATGCTATGTGCATGTTCAATGGAGAACAAGTGATTTTGGTATCAACATCATTCATTGGTTGCCTTTTCTAATAACCACAGTTTTCATTCTAGTATATATATTGAACAACTTGTTGCATTATATATGAAGCAATGTTGAACATGATATTTTTGGGATGATTTATGTAAAAGGAAGGTGTTGGGGCTATTATTGGTAGAAGAGATGGCAAGGAAAGATAAGTAGAATCCGAACCAATTGAGGACATCTTAGAGTAGGAAAAAATCTGATGAAGATAAATAGAGGAAGGACATTTCTTTCGAGGTAAGCGATCATGTCTTTCTCAATGTTTCTCCATAAGAAATGGGTGATCAGTTTTAGTAAAAACGTAAAACTGAGTCAGAGGATCATTGGACCTAGTGAAATCATAGAGATAGTTTTATTAGTGGCCAACAAGGTGGATTTACCTCCATGTTTATCCCACATACAAAATTATTTTCATGTTTCAATGTTGAGAAATTATATTCCATATCCATCTCATGTTTTGATTCCATAGAAAGTTTAGTTGGAAGAGTATATTTCATATGAGGAACAACCAATATAGATTCCTAACCGTAGAGATAATGGCTTGTGGAATAAAGTGATTAATCAAGTAATTTTTTTTTCAAAAAATCTTTTCATTTAAAAGGAAATGTGGTAATCTGAAAATGTTTTGGGGGATAAATACCACCACGTATTTTATTATTAAATAATATTGCTGGGACACAATTTCCAAAAGGTGGAATAATATAGCATCTGATGTATTTATAGAGTAATACATTTTCATATCTATTAATACTTATGAATAAGATATTAAATTATGTTAAATGGTATTCTTAGTATGATAGACTACTTGAGATTGAACAATGGGGTTTTCTAAAATTTTACGTTGCACCCATCGTTTTGACATATCGAAAAATTATACAATAGTAATATTATTATTTTAAATGATAGTTAAAACATAGATGTTTTTTTGTTGGGAATGACCAGAACTAAAAACAATATGAATAAAAACATATGTTAAATGGTATTACATTTATCCAATAAATTTTTTAGGCTTAAAATCAGTTAGAACCCAAATTTAAGCATAAAATACTCTAATATTTTTTAAAGGAAATTTTACCACATTTTGAAGGTGAACCCTTTTTAAATATAGTTTTTGTGACTTTTATATGTTAATTTTTCCAAAATAAACTTCTTATATATATGTGGGAAATAAAAATTTTATTTGGATAAATTCTTGGTAATTTTTTGATAATGTTCATTTTTTAATGAATGGTGAATAATACTGTATTTTAATTCAAATATTCCCTTTCATATAATTTATTTATATCGTTTTTTTGTCATTTTAAATCGTTTTAAAGTGAAATTGTATTATGTTTTTATCATTTATTACAATTTTGGTCATTGGAAAGAATTTCACATTGATGTTGGACATAAACACATTTGTATCTTTTGATAGTTTTTACTTCTTAGAAACCCGCTTTCTGGTTTAGAAAAAAAGAATTAATTATAATTTAATTTCATCCAATTCTATATTTTTCTTTTATAATATTTTTCCCATATTTGGAATAATATGGTCCCAATTTTATAAATAATTACTTCTTATTTTTTGACACTATGGATAATAACATCAGAAATTATTTTAATTTATCGTGGTTAAAGGGTAAATATGTTAAATAATGGTAAAATAGAATATTACTATAATATTAAAATACCATAAAACATGTCCTTAACCTGTTCAATTATATATATCCGAAACATGGGCATCATTGGGTAGATTTTGGGACCCTATGGAGCCACATTGTTTTGATAAAGACATGTTATAAAATTAATTTAAAGTAAAGCGAAATATAACATAATACAGTATCTTTTAAAAAATCAATTATAATATAAGGATATATAAATGATATCTTTGGCTATAAATTTCCATTATTAATATAAAAAGATTTCATACATCACGGTTTTTTATTTATAAATTTTATACATCAAATAAATAATTTTATTTATGACATAATTATGATGTAGTGATTACCTTATTAATGAATGATTCAAAGAAAATGATATTATAAATATCAAAATATTTGTAATATTATGTTTTTTATGACATACAGTAATTTTATGTATTATATAGTCAGTTTATATATATTTTTAGGCACTCAATTATATGTAATCAAGTATTTATGAATTTTACAATAATCAATTACTAAATAGTGTCAAAATTGACATAAACGGGTTTTCAAAACAAATACTATTTTGTTAAATGATATAATAGTATTAATAACCAATAATTTTTCCAAATGACATATATAATGTTACGAATGTTATTAATGTTCCACTAGTGGTTCTCATGGAATTATAGAGTTACTATAGTAACCATATAATATGAAAATACTAGAAAACTTGGTAAGAGTTAATGTTTTTAACTAAGGATTAATTCTAAAAGATAAGGCTACTATTGTGAACTAAACATATTTAAAACCAATTTGTTGAGAAGACATAGAACCATTATCATCTTATAATCTAAATATATTAATTTTTAATTATTATAATTTGAAAATAATTTTATAATAAAATAATATTTCATGACATTCCTAATGTGCCCCTCTTCCATCTTATAAATGGCCACCACCTCTACACATTTACTCACATGTATCATGCCCATTTTCTAAAAAAAAAATCTAAAAAAATCTCCCAACATCCCTCCCATCATCCTAGAATCCTTACCTTTTTCATAAGGAAATTTAAGAAACCCCTTGGGCTTAAATCTAAAGAATTTACCCGATTTAGATTTAACGTCTTCTCTAATGTTCTTTTTATTTATTTTCCTTAACCACTTCATATGCTCCACTTATTATTTTTATTATATAACTACAATAGTATATTCATTATAATAGAATGTTTTTACTATAATTATTGGAACTAAAATTACACAACCCTCCATCTAATGGATACAAACACACTATTTCTATGTACGGAAGACAACTACCTCACAAAATGGTTATTGTTCAATTTTCCCCTACCACCACTCATGATGTCCATTCTAATAGAAATGTATTTATAAATTATATATATTATATTTAAATTTTCTCTATTCTTCCATAATTTTTTTTTCAACATACTTTTATGATTTCCATGACTTGTAAATACGATAATATCATTAGAGGTAGAGTGGACTACCGCCCCCAAAAAGTAATATGAACTATACATTTTGTACATGAAACGTATAAATGATGGATTTATTTATCCTATGACACATATGTGAAATAAATATAATAAATTTATTTTAATATATATTAATTTTATTACTATTATTTTAATATGACATAGAAATGAAAGTTGCATTCATGTGTTAGTACATTGTACCATCTCCATGAATGGTTAATTTAATTTCATATCTACAAATATAATGGATATTATAAATACATATATACTCAGTATGTTTGATATTTAAATCATGAATAATATTATTGAGATTAATGAATTTTGACAACATGGACATTTTACATCAAAAAAGTTCATTTTCAACTCTTGTACTGAATATTGACAAAATGACCAATATTAACAAAAATAATTATGTAATTGTTATAACATGGTATAAATTGTCATAAAAGGAATTATAAAAATAAAAAATGGTACTCAAAGAAGTATAAATTAGATTATATTTTATATTTAGTAAGAACAAGGAACATACGTGATGATTTAGACTTAGGGTAAGGGACTTCGTCTCAATATCCATTCATTAATGCATATTTTGATTCTATACACCACTTTATTTTATACCGTGTCTAATAAACCCCTTTGAATATTAATTTCATTCAAATGGAATTTTTTTCTTGAATATTTTTTACTAAATGAAAAAAAGGAATGATCTTAATGTATGCGGTGATAAGAAATCCTCTGCCACCATAACCGTTATTTGATATTTGGATTCCTCTATAAGCCTTAATATTTTTAAAATGAAATGAAATCCATTATTAACTTTTTTTGTTTATTGGTATTGAAAATGATTGTGTAAATGGATTTAATATTTCAATGTCTGTAAATTATTTCTTGTGATTTCAAAATAAATGTTATTAGTGAAATGTTGATATTTTAACTATTTTATGTGTTATGATTATAGAATGATACTTGATCATTTTATGGGTGGTTACGGGATAAACCAATGATTGGTGGTTACGTGATAAACCAAATGATGGGTTGTTCCTTGATAAACCAAGGATGTGTGGTTATGTTATAACTTCCAATTAATTGGTTATGAAGTCAGCAGTATGGCTATTCCATTTAGTGATATATGTGGAAGTCGACCAAATGGTTATTCAATTTAAGTTGGTTTATGTCCCAACATACCTTTATATGTTTTATATTACATT
The DNA here is from genome assembly GCA_963277665.1 of Viscum album. NCBI lineage: Eukaryota > Viridiplantae > Streptophyta > Magnoliopsida > Santalales > Viscaceae > Viscum > Viscum album. The sequence goes on from OY728150.1 coordinate 152,912,871, forward strand.
ATTTGGGATTTATGGTAATCATTTGGTTACAAAAAGGGAAAATGAGAATATATTCAGTGAAATATATTTACTACTCGTTAATGTTGAGAAGTATTACTTTATAATAATGTATTCATGGTTTTCATGTTATCAAAATACTTTCTGTTTTACTTCATTGTGTATCCATTACTGATTTTTTTATTCTCATCCCATGTTTTGAAAAAAATTTCATAGAACATAAATAATAATTGAGTTAAGGATAGGATCAAGGAAAAGTCATGGTTTTAAAACATGAAACAAAAGATGTTCCTTTCTAAAGAGATTTTTTTTATAAAAATAGAGAGTGACTAAAAGTGTCTATAAGTAATTTTCAAGTTGTTATGTATGACTTATGACCCAATTATCTAATTATTTAAAATTTAAAATATCCACAATGTGAATTAAAGTAATATTATTTAATTCTATAGAGATTAATTAATTTTTAAGGATGTGACATTTTATTAGGAATAAAAAAATTCATTAGAATCTTAAAAGGTAAAAAGTTGATGTTATGGAAGAATATGATGAAACACTATTTTAGATAATTGGGTATGGAAGTTATCACAAAATAAATTCTTGTAATTTTAGTTATTATTCAAGGTGTAGACTAATCATAAAGATACTACAGTGACCTATATATGGTTGCGAAGGCGATCAATGCATTAGGGGAAGCCTTGGATAACCCTGACTACACAAAGATAATATCCTAAAAAGCTTCTCATTCCATATTTGAAAACTATCATGAAATCTTATGAAGGTTATTCTAATGTATGGGATGCATATGTGAAAGTACTAGGGAATAAATATGAAGACTAGAGAATGAGACTGACCAAAAGAATTGATATGTTTTTTGATCATCTCAATACTCTTGTTGGAGTATGACACATCATGGAGAAGATATTAATGATACCATGATCATGAAATGATAAATTAAGATATTTAATCCATATATTAATATTATTATTTTGTTCTTTATGGAAAGGATCTAATTTTCAATTTATTGGAAAGCCTTTATAGCACAATTGTCACATACGAAATGACAAAATATGATAATTAGTATCGAAAAATGGAAAAAAGTCAAGATTTTGATTTCCTAGAAATTATAAAACTCTCTGTTAAAGTATATCTAGATGAATATGAGGTCAATGGTGTGATTTATTTTATTTCCTCTATCCATAAAATATGAAAAGTAAAATTCAAAATAAATATTCCAATTTCATTCTCCTGATGTGGAATGGAGGGTCGTATCACTGATAAAAGTTTTAGAAATCATAATGATAAAGGTAATGAGGAATATATGAATAAGTATTTTAATGATGACAAGATAAGGGGGAAACCAAAATGAAAATTATTGAAGAGGAAAAATATGGTTTCTCAAAAATATGTATATTCATATGAGTCCAAAGTGGAAGAAGATGATGATTGTAGGGACCATTGTGATGATGCATTTGTTGATGTTTTTTTAGAGTATAGATTTAAAACAATAATGATGAAAATGATGATGATGCTCAGAAAATATATATATAAGTTAATCATTATGAATCTCTTGATTCAGTTTATAAATTAGGGGATAAACCAAGAAAAAAAGAAGTTTTCCTGATTCAGTGTTTTATATGCAACAAAATGATGAAGATAAATTATAATTGAAAGATGATATTGAAAAATTGAAATATAGAATTTCATTTTACTCAATAAAGAAAGTGTGTCTCCAGATAAAATTAGATGAACATACATGTATCAAAGAAACATTTCCAATATAATCAAATCAAATGTCAAGAGGACTGATGTAATTGATTAATAAGTCATGGTTTGGTGGCACCTATGTGAGGTAAAAACGACACCTTACATCCGAAATGATATTGGCTTTCAGAAATAAATTGATCCCAAATAAGGTTAATAAGGTAAGAAGAGGAAAAACTTACGATTTATTCCCATTCCAAAGGTAGAGTTCACAAAATATAAATAGAAAGATAATATGTAATATAAAAAAATACAGAAGATATTCATGCCTTATTACAGGACATAAGCATCGACTACCTTGAAGATACTGAATTTGTGAGAAGCTAAAAACATACTTTTAATGAATTTGGAAAAGTGATAATGAAACCATGTAAGAGGTGTTTTTTGGAAAACTGGGACACATACAATATTTTTTCACCATTAAAATAATATTTTTTTGAGAGAAACAAAACTTATTATAGAAAAAGTTTTTCCATCATATTATTATTCTTTTAGTGATTATGTTTTTTTAGTGAGGAGGATATAGACACAAGATAAAAAATTGTGTCTTATTTGTATAATGATAAGTGAACCACGATACCCAAAAATGAGGAAACTAGTACATGATAACCTTATAAAACACATTGAAGACTAAAAATAGATTATCATTTTTGACTGATGGAATATAAATTACAAAACCAAAATATCATTAAGAGTATGAATCATTAAAAAAGTTCCTTGGTTGTCACATGAGAAGAATAAATTGTTTGGAAATGTAAATAATATTGAATTTTCTTTTATATAAATAGATAGGTGTGTCTTATGGGATCTAGATAGCGGAAGTACCTCAGACATTACTGAATATAAATTTCTTGTTAGAGGAATAATATATTAAAATGGTAAATTGGTTTGGATTGGGGATGATATAAAACATAAAATAATTACCTTTTGGAAGATAAAAATTAGAGTAATATATTTTTGGAGGATAGATGTGCTCTTGGTAGATTAACATAACCACAAATTATTTCATGTTAGACATTTTTGTGACTTAGGGCATGCTATCAAATTTGGAAATAATGGTTAGATTGTTAAATAAAATTATTGTTCACTTATTCTTCAAGAATGATGAAACAAAATAAATCTATATTTGAATGCTAAATAAAATTGGTGAATGTATTCCATAAATGACTAAAATATATAGAATTAGAATCTTATTTACATTGAGGAAATTTTATCACTAGTGGTCCAACCCAAAACCATTATATTTTTTATATATGTGACTATGCAAAAGGGATTTTTTATCAGATGGATGTAAAATAATAATTGTCAAATGGAGTCCTTAAAAAGGAATTAAACATTGATATATTGTATGGATTTTTCATAAACAATGATAATAGAATGGTTTGTTGAATAATAAAATCATTATATGGGATAAAAGGAACAATATTCTAGGTAATAAAAAATATATTAGTACATAAGGAATCTTGGTTATTATTGAGGAAGGGTTGATCACAGCCTCTATATGAAGAAGGTGTAAGGGAAAGGTATGATCTCAACAGTGTATACTGATAATGTATTCATTGGTTCTTAGAATTAAATTAAATTTTTGAAATACTTATAATTTAAGAGTAGGGAAATTGAAATTTCATTATTTGTGAACTATCATTAATCATTGGGATTACAGTGATTCCTAATAATAATGGGACATTTTTTACCCAAACCAATTATACAAAAGATTTGTTGAATGATTTTAAAATTTAAGATTAAAAGGTAATATATAATCTAGAAGATTCCCATATGAAACTATGTATAGTTTTTTGATGTTATAAAGTGTTTGTGACTCTCTATAAGAAATTTATAATCATATTACTCTATTGGACATCTAATTGTCTAGAAATTGTGCTTTCCACATGTCATGAAAGAAGATATGATATCTTTCCCAATTAAGTCAAATATAATATATGAGATAGATACATTGATATATTAATCAAATAGTTTACTATGGGTAGTATTTTTTCAGAAATTCATAGCATCATTTGTTATGATATATGGAATCTGATTAGTCTATTTTAGTAAATAAGTGAAAATCTACATCAGGATGTGTGTTACTCATTGGAAGATTTTTTATGTCTTATAAATGTTATAATAAGGACAATATTTCTTTATAAAGTATAGACGATGAATATTTGGAGGCAATTTAATATTGTACTAAATTTAACTGAAAGAAAAAATATAATAAATTAGTACTGATGTAAAATATTTAGTTCCAATTAGGTGACAAAAATATTTCTATAAATATTAGTAATGATATATTCAAGACATATGGTCAAAGAACATTGAAATATTGTATTGTAATTCTTTATGATGGAATATGTATGAATACATGATCAAGTTAATGATATCATGAATAAATATTTCTCAATATATTTTTACAAACATCAGAAGTTGTATCATAGAGTCCAAAACATCCACAAGTTTTGATGAACAAAGATATGGGACCCCCACTCTCCCATATGAATTTCTTCAAAAGAAATGTATATTTTATTCCCTCGTCTCATGATAAGTGTTTCTAACTTACATATTCATCTCACCATGGAAGTGATCATTGGGTTATTTTACAAAGAGAGACAATATAAGCTTGATATAATCATGGTTATTGTGATTTTCATAAAATAATATCTGGTGAAGTCATGTGATGGAGTCTTGATAATATAAAATAAATGATGTGTTATCATATGTTGATTCTTTTAACTCTTTTTTATGAAATTTAATGTTTCCTCATGTGAGCATAGTGTATCTGATTGTTGAAACATTGGTGAGATATTAAATGTTTATGTACCCAAATGTTTTTCTAGTGTCTTATATTAAATTAAATAAGTGAATTGGTTGTTTTATTTTGGTTCGAATTGTCAAAAATCAAAAAGGGGAGTTTTTTTCCAAAACCCCTTTGGAGGTTTGGGTTGGATGCCTTTTTTTACATGTTGAAGAAAGGTTTTGTAGCGATTATTTTAGGTTATTTATAGATTTATTATAATCTATCTCTCTCATTAATTTAAAGAATTTATTGAAGAATTCTTATATCTGGAACACATTCCCCATTCTGTAGATAATTTTATATCCCATATAATGTGTTATCTTTGACCAGTATTAACTATAGTGAAGCTTGGTATATTATAGAGGAGATGATACATGGTTAATTATTGTTTTTAATAAACCATTGAATAAATCTGTATCCCATAATTTGGGTTGGATGGTTTGAAAAATATGGTCAATCCAACTCAATGATAGCATATGAGTAGCCTCCAAACTATATAGTGGTCGACACTAGGTATGACATATTTGAATGGGGTAGAAAAGAGAATTTTTATATTGACACCCATGTATTCGTGAATTGGTGCATGTGAGGGAGACTATAAGTTAGTTAAATTTGTGAGATGTGGTGCTAGCCTATCACGTACACTCTAAATGGGAGGTTGTAGGTGAGGAAGAGATTTTGTAGAACTCAAATGTGATTATGAGTGACAACCGTACTTATATAGTGTTGTATTTCCAAGTGAATGTACAATGTTGAACTCATTGATTCATTTCCACACGTTAGTTTTTTGAACCATGACATAGGACCCATTTAATAGTTATGAAATGTTTTGGTGCCATTGTGAAATTTAACGTGTCCACATTATTGTCTAATGTATAAGACACATTATTTTATACATGATGAAACAACCATGTTGTATATACACCATGAATTGTGTAGGGTCTAAATTTAATAGAATCATGGAAATCAGGTATCATTATATGCTCTGGAGTCCATGATCTATTATAAGGGGCTATGCTGCAACATTTTTATGGAATCATGTAGTTAGAAAAAGATCATGTAGGAGAATATAGGGTAATGAGATAATTAATGAATAAGTATTATGGATTTGTCCAACTATAAGATCCCATGCTGTAGTGTGCAAGAATCAACCATAGTGAATGTGGCATTGCTATAGTATACAAAAAAATGGGATTTCTACCCCATATAATATCATCACATGCTACAATAAGAAATTATTGGTTATCTTGTAGATTCATCTAGAAAATAAAAAAAGGTGTTATTGCATGTATATTCATGTCTTGAATTCATATTTAATGGAACATTATAGTATATTTAATAATTTAATAAAATTTTCTCAAACCATGAAACTATTTATTCATCAATACCCATTGTATTCAAATGAAATGTGTGGAGATTTTACAAAATTGTGGATAGACTTGATTGGAAAAAATATATATTTGTTGGAGGAGGCAGAAAAAGGATGGAGTAATTCCTAAGAGTATTATCTCATAGTAACATCAACGAAGTGTATTGTAGAGATCCATAATTTTAATGGTATTATCCTTATTTTAATCATATTATTAATATTAAGTAGGAGATATTGGGAATAATGTGTTCATATATTTGATGATTGGTCGTGATCTTTCTCATCTTATTTGAGTAGTGAGTTTGGTTGGTCCGTGAGACCATCCATTGTGAGAGAAACAACTGACTCATTAGGATATATTGTTTGGTTTCATCAACATATCATCAATCACAAGATCCATGGACTCACCACGTTATGTTGAACCATGTAAAATAGTCTATGCTACATTCATTATTGTCATCAATTTTTAAGATAATGTTAGGTGTTTACAATAGGAAATGCCATCTCATCACTGTGTAGAAAAGTAGTGATATTTTTTATATTGTTTGAATAGTGATTATAGGGTTCAATGAGTTCTCTCCAATTTATAATGAAAATGAAAAAGAATTGTCTATTCTTTTCATGCATCGACACATAATCGATTGTATGATCCTTAGACAAGACAAGAAAGGGTGAACCAAGTTAAATTCATTGTGTTATATTTAATAATTAAATTACATTTCAAGAGATTGTAAAGGAGATAAAAGGGTTATTCCTCATATTGAGATAAAAACATCATAATTAAGGGATTTACGGCTTAACATCAGTGATAATTTTCTCAACCCCCTCATGGTAATTCCCTTGAGAGGATACTAACAATAATTATTTCATGGATTATTCTATGATGAATATTTTCATTATCATTCTAATATATGTTCGTTAGCAATGTCCAAGAAGCCTCTTGGATATATAAAAATAAATCATATTCCCAATAATGTATTCTAATTCAGTTATTTAAATAATTTGGAAGCATGTGTTTACTCACATCTTAATGGACAATAATAATGGTATATTATTTTTGATATGTATCATGTCATCAATATACGACATAATGAATAATATTGCACACCGTCTAAATTTTTTACATATTCAAGTATATAAATTTTTGTCTATGAAACAAAAATATATCATAGCTTCATCAAATAAAATTTAATATGTCTAATACTATTTCTTAATCTATAAATGACACTTTTAAAATTAAATATATTTTTATAATCATTTGGAGTTTTATGTTCTTATCGCACCAGAATCATCCTATGATGGTATGAACATCTCAAATTATAGTCTTAATGTACATGTTATCATTGCTAAACAAGAAAAAACAATCATTTATAATTAAACCCATAAATTAATTTACTAGATTAAAATTTTATAACTAGAAGAGGATTATATTCAAATAGAATTAATAATTAATTAATGATATGATATATTAATACAATAACATTTAATTAAATTTTTCTTGAATATCTGGTTAACTAGAACTCATTATGACATCATTGTTCTTTATTATCTCAATTTAAAATTAATCCTTTGGTGATCCAAACTACCACCACAATATTAGAATGTCATCATATAATCATCGATTTCAATCATGATAAAACATGATTTTTTGCGTTTCTCATTGGACATCACAACTGTATTCATCCTGAAGGAGGGATATACTTTATGATATCTTGATTTTTTGAGAGAGGAGGAATAAATCCCTCATTATAGAACTCTATATACCTATCTATCCAATTTAGAGAGAGAAATTTAGTTATGGTGTGTGATATAATTATATATTTTTTATGACTGGCTTAGGGCTGTAAAATCACACATTAGCCCCTTACCATTATTATTATTATTAGTTCACCCCACATCCATTATTATTATTATTTTCGATTACGTATCATTTGAAATAAATTAGGAATACAAATAATTATTATTCATAACACTTCCAATTGGACAATAAATCTTAGTATATTTCCCTCATTGACATTCACTGATCCTTGAATAAATACAAATTAATATATTAATATCACTATAGTATTCTATGATAATTTTAATATATATAATAATCTTCAAACATGAAAATATTTAATATTATTATTTAACATTGTTATTATTTTTAAATTATTATGATTTAATTATTGAGTAAAAATATATAAAATAAATCATATTCATTATAAATTGATAAATTCACTACCTAAAATTTACTGAGAGTTTTGATGCAATTTGTGTGTTACCCTATTGGCATATTTCTCAATGTAATTAGGAATAACAACCTAAAATCCAGTGTTATGGTCAATAAACATTCCAAGGATCTCATAGAGAATATACTTAATGTCACAATGACATCCAAACACCCATGAATGTCTACCCTATAATATAATACTTTTATGATGACATCTTTAATCAGGAAGCTTTTATGCTAGTCCCATTAAGCCATATGATTGATAACTATTTATTTGAATGTGTCTACATGAAATCACTTAAAAACCCAAGGACATGGATTTATGTAGTCAGTACCACTCATATTATAGGGAAAGGGATATATCTATTATCAAGGGATCAAAGGGATACATCTTTTCTCACATTATCAATTAATGTAATATCAATCAGGACACACCCAATGTATCCTACCTAACTAGAATAATATATTATCAATTTATCAACCAATATAAAAAATTGAGTGGGTCATGAAATCCTTTAATGGTAGTTGTAATGTTTATGGATAAATACGCTCATTATCATATAGAAACATCCAATGAAATATGGAAATGTGGATTTCGTATTGATGGATTTGTTCTCATAACATTATACCATAGATATTAATAAAGTTGAACTTCACAAGAAGGTGTATCAATGTCTAATGAACCTTCTAACTCTGATAGAATATATTTTCTATATACCATCAAACAGTATCATTAAACAATAAGTCAAATATTCAAGAATATTTTTGTGGAGCCTCTAGGTTCTCATTATTGTGAGGAACTTTTATAAACATTTAGTGAAACATATATTCCTTGGAAATTATCACATGAAATTTTCATATAGATAAATAATAATAATGTGATAAAAATTTACTAAATTATTAAAACATATAATCAATTACTAAAGAATTTTGTTATTGGGAAACAACTCCAATAGACTCCCACTTACACTAGATCTCACTGAAAAAAACCAGTATGTCCACTAGCTCTTACATGATACACATGCCTCTATTGGGATAAATAAATGGTCAAGGGGTCCACTATGTTTTCCTCTATGGATATTATTCTTAATACTACTTAACATTATTAGGAAACATTATTCATGATTTTAAACTTCCTTGTTATGTGTTTTGTCATTTTTTATGACCTTGACTCTTTGTAGAGAGCCATAGTTGATGCGTTATCAGAATAAACTTTGTGGGGGTATTTTATTTGAGGAACCACATAAATATATTGAAAATATTTATGAACTGGTACTACTTCCTTTTATACATATAAAGAAGCAATATTTTCATACTCCACTATAGAGTTGATAAGAACTGGATTCATTAAACACTTTGAACTCAAAACTCCTCCTTTGAGAAAAAATTTATATACTAACTACGACTTAAGATCCATATAATCTTCCAAGAATTTACCCTCTATAAGATCCCTAATGACCAACTCTTCATCTTCTACATACACAAGAAACATATCCTTTGTTCTGTGTTGATACTTAAGGAAATTATTTACACAAGTCAACAATATTTACATGGATCTTGTTAGTATATTCCTTCATTCTCAAAGAATAGGAAACAACAAGACTCATAAATAACACAGAAGACGTGATAGATCTTATAAAATAATCATATAATATATTACTCATTATCACTCTTTCCTCTTTTTTTGAGGAATCATTTTTTTGTGTATACATATACCATGTGACACTAGTAACCAATACCCTCACATATTTTTCCATAAAAAACCTATTCAATAACATGTCAATGTATGTACTTTTACATATTACATGATGCCTCTTGGATCTATCCCACCTTATGTTGTTCTCTAGGATGTAGGCTTCCACCCCTAATTCCATAATAGTAATGAACTTTTCAACCATTTCTTAACATCTTGTAATGTTGGTGTATAGTTTTCAATTAGCAATATGTCATAAAAATATAATACTATAAAAAAAATTTTACACCCAATAAATAACTTTTAAACACAAGGATCACATTCATCCTTAATGAAACAATATTATTTTAAGGATTTATCAAATGGAGTGTTCCATTACACATATTATTAACTTAATCCAAAAATGGATCTTTGCATTATGAATTACTTTTTCGAATTTCTAGGAGTCATAGTCCCTTCTATTTTGGTCTTGTACGCAACCTCTTGAATGATACCCATAAAGAAGCATGTTTTGACATACATATTACAAATTAAATAATTACAGTTATCTATTATAGAAAAACAATATTTAATTGATACAAATAAGGAAACTAGAGAAAATGTTTTGTCGTAGTAAACTCCATGATGTTGTCTAAACCATATATAAATTGGACGTGATTTATAGAATTTTACTTTACTTTCCCTGTATTTATTTTTCTTGAATACCAATGTACAAAACATTGGACTCCTATCAACTAGAGGTTTTCTCATAACCCAAACGTGGTTATGATAAATGGAATCCATCTCATAATTCATGGATTCCTCCCAACCTGAAACTTCTGAGAAATCTATTTCCCCTTTTACCTGAGAAGTTCATTATTGGAAATAAATAATGAGTCCCCATCATGAGTGAATAGAGAAAAAATATCTCTCTACTTATCATTAATCTATAGTAATCATGCATATTAAATGGGTTTTATCATAAACATCTTCAATGGGGACCTCTAGAATTTGTTCATGTGCCATCTCTTGTGTTTCTGAAGCATCATCTTCATTGAATTCAATCTTTCTCCCACTATTCGTCTTGAGGATAATCTCCCTCTTAAAAAAAATGTCATATATTGTGATAGGTAAAGTATTTTATAAATGTTTGTATATATAATATTCAATTTTTTCCTTCAGATACCCTATAAGGATACACCTTTTGTCCCGGGGTTCTAGTTTTTTTTATCCATCCAAAAAATGCCTCAAAGTACCATTCTTGAACATGTGATAAAAATGTTTATTTACACTCTATAACTTAAAGGGAATAAAATTTAATATAGTAGTTGGAACTCTATTAAGTATGTATAATTTCTTTTTTAATGCATAGCCCCAATAGGATAATGGAATAATTTTTTTTAACCATCAACGACTTTAACAAGTCAAAAAATTAGTTGTTCCTCCATTTACTAATATAATTTCACTATAGTTTATATGGTGGCGTTAATTTTGATATAATAACAAACCCCAATATAATTTCAATAATTTATTGGTTAGTATATTCACCACTAATATCTGATTGAATTTATTTTGTCTTCCCAACAAGATTATTTTCAACATCATTCTTGAACTATTTCAACTTCTCAAAGGACTCCAGATTATACCATATCAAGTAGATATAAAAATTTCTTTTCATGTCATCTATATAATTTATAATGTACGTGAGTCCAATTTTATCCTCTACATGAAATGGAATACACACATTAGTGTGAATTAAGTATAAAATTCCTGTTTCTATTTTACTATGACAAAAAATGTGGATTGTTCTTCTTACATTGTAAACATGCATGAAGTCTTTCAGGTGGGTTAATCTCAAAAGAATCTAAATAATCATATTTATATATATTTTTTTAAATTAAATTTTTATATGAATAGTCTGGTGATTCCAAAACTAGGTTTGATATGTGTCACACGTATTTGTACAATTATCAATTTCCAATACTTGGTTTTTATAATTTAATACAAAAATACTATTATAAAATTGTTCAAAACAAACATAGATTCTATCTTTATAATAGTAGTAGAATTTGTTTCCAAAGACAATGAAAATACATCCAAATTTAAATAATAAATATAAATATTTTTCATTGTTACACTAGTCATAAAGTAATTAATCTTTAAAAAAATTAAATCTCATTTTCAATATGAGTTGGATGTCAGCAATGGCAAGAGTATCTATCCTCTATCAATTGGTATCATGTAGATCGACATAATCTATGATAATATTCCAACAACTATTTGGTTTCATTATTTGGATCCAAAAGTGAAATCAAAATTCTATATCAAATTCCCATTATATAGTTATAGATAGGTTATACTCAATAAAAATTCACCCAAAGCATACCCATTCATTTTTGTCAAGGATTAATTCCTCTTCCACTGGGCCAGCATTCCACAAGAATAACATATCACATCCTACCCTATTCATTGAATAAAATTATTTTTAATATTGTAAGGATGGTTCTTCTATGATTTAGACTTGGTATGAGTCATTTCCCCAAATTTTTTGTTCATCCTCTACTTATTCAAAATAAGGATAGTGGGACTTCCAATCCCCATCTCGTTATCAACTAGAAGAATAATATTAAGAGGTTATGATTGTGTATTTTAATTTTTTATAATATTTTAATACATAATTATTCAACTAATGTTTATGGGTAATGAGTAAATAATGATATCCATGTGTATCTCATCAGGGATCATAAAACTCAAGATGTACGTGTGCACATTGTTTCCCATAATCATGACTACGTCTATCTCAGCTTGAATTGGATCGCCAAATAATATACATGAATATTTCATTATATATCTCATATATCTCTAATCAATCATTATCTTGACATATATCCTTAATGTGAGAATTTATTGTATGTGTATCCATACCCAATTAATGTTTTAGAAGATCATTAGACATGATGAATTGCCTAAAACATTTTCAATCCATAGAATCATCCACTTACTTCAAATAAATAGATACTTCTTCCTCATTAGCCTCATTGAAGATGACCTCGAGATGTGATACTTACCATATAAATAAATTTTTTTTCTGGTGTAGTATAATGTGAAATCAACTATAAAATTCAGTTGATTTTCCATTTATATAAATTATTCGCATATAATTAGTACTTATTGGACTAAAAAAATAACACAATAAAAATTAATTAATTTTTTTGTCTCCCACTATATTATTAAACATAATATCCATCCTCATCAATCTCGATGTATCCTATCACTTAGATATTCTAGTATAAATGTTCCATATTCCTGTTCTCATAGACTAGACTTTGATATGATACATTATTTTAAGGGATTTATATAGGTGTTAATTAAGAAATATTTTAACTCATTGTTCCTTGATCCGTTGAGTGGAATCCCCAATTTTGAAATCATGTTTTAATAATTCCTCAACCTTTTCCTCATAGTAACACAAATTCCCACATGAGAAGTAATACATTGGTGAAATATATGTAATTAATCACAGAACAAAATTATAAAATTTCCATGATAATTGAAAGCACCCCAAAATAAGTTATTCATGCACATTTAACTATGATGTTGGTTCTAACATTATTAGAGGAAGGCAATACAGAATTAATATTTATGTCATGGAATTTTTATCCTTATTCGTAAATCCAATTTTTTTCACATTCCCTGTTAATATTAAGTTAATTTTAATTAAGTGATTAACCATATATAATAAAACATTAACAAATAATGTAGTTATATAATATTCTATAGTGAATTATTTTTAATTCAATTATTAATTTATCATTCCATATACAAAAACATAAATAATTAACCCTGAAGATGATAAAAATAAATCATGAGTGGAATGATCATGATATTCTATAATGGTAACATTATATATTGTATGAAAAATAGACCCTTTATCATAGGGGATAACACCTTGAACCATAACCATGTTCATGTTTCCACATTCCACCTTTGACTCTAATGTATCGATTTGACTTTGAATTCCCTCTCTCGAATAAGATCTCTAACCTTACAATAGCTTTTCACCACAGAATGTTGAGAAGAACAAATGGATTAGATAAAGAGGGTTTAAAAAAACCATAGTCATTTGATTCTTGAAATAAAAATGGGGATGGGATGGTTAACAGTATGTGATATTAATTTAATCAAAATAAATTGAAAGATACCAATAATTAACAAAGGGTTGGTGTAATATCATGATCATCAACAAAGGTTAGGAATAAATAATACATTTAAAATATTTTTATAAATTACATTGATTCATTATTTACAGAAGATAATGTACGTCGAATTAATGCAATTAATTTAGTTTATCATCATTCCATATAATCATATATAAATCATCGTCGTCAATAATTGTAAACAAAATAAATTTCATTTAAAACCAATGAAGTAAAAAAAGATTACATATCGGTAATAAGGAATTATTATCCAATTTTTTAATCCTTGAAATATATTTCATATGTGTAATTATAAATCCCAATCCATGACATGTACTATCGTATAAATGACCCCTGAAACACATTAAAATTTGTTTAAATATATATTTATATTTTCATTGTGAAAAAAGATCGGAACATCATTTTTAGTATTCTACATGGCATGTACAAAATAAAATTATGTGTATTATCTTCTAACTATGTCCATAGAACATTCCATAGGACTCGGTGTGTCTCCTTCCTTTGGAAAATGTTATGGTACACAGTGATTACTATGAATACATGGTGTATGACCTGAGAGTTTCAAGGTTCACCAGTCCCCATGCCATATATCCATTGTGTGGTTCAATGTGACATTGTATGTTCTTGGTTATGATAAAACATGGAATAAACATCATTTAAATTGGTTATGTGACATGTAGATCTTCAGTATATGTGAGAGTCTATCTAAATCCACACACTCAATCATTTTTTCATATGTACAATCATATTTCCTCAGATCAATATGGTTTTTTTGAGAGATACAGGCACTAAACAGAATTTAAACTATTTATGTGAGAATTATATGACATGTATTCTATTTTTTTGTAAGAAGATTATTTAGAACCTTTAAATGGTGTTATTGAAATGATTATTCATTTTTAAACTATAACTAATTTCTGGATATATTAAAGAGACCAAATAAAACAAGAAATAGGGATTTTTATATAATTAAATTAAACATTTTAATTTAAATAAAATGAAACTACACCCAACCAATTAATAAATAATAAATAACATTAAATTAAACAAGTGTCTTCTCTGATACAACTTATAGGTTTTGGTCCTACCATAATAATCATTGGAGGGTATGACCAACTCGATTATTATTATTAATTTATGTTTCGTTTTTTCTTCACATGATTAAAACATCATTTCCAACACAATACATATATTAATTAATTAGATTAATGAATAAAATAAGATTATGAGGATTCTTACATGAAATTTATAAATAATTTATGAGTAGGTATAATGTTACCCCAACTTTTAATTCAGCTTTCCTTGATGATCTGTTTAACTATATATCAGTGTACCATCATTACGCTATAAGATCCAAATACGAAATCCCTCAAGAGGATATCCACACATGCACCACAATAATTGTACATGACTTTATAATCTTCCTATGCTAGTATTAACAATTCTTATCGCAATCATTATTCGTAGTTAAAAATGGTAGTATTATTATTACAAAAGGAACAACTCATGATGTTCTATTAAAATCTTAAGAGAAAAGGAAGAGAGAGCTTCTTCTATATCTCTATATTTTTTACGATCTGTTTTTAAACCCAAAATATTATTATGAAGGTGATATAATTGTATAAATATTGTTTTATATTTAGAGTTAGAAAAATACACCTAATCCCTTTACCATCTATACTTTTCTTTGATAAACCCTTTTCCATTAATAATAATAATATTATTATTAATAGATTTATATGTGAAACATATTAAGAATATAAAACAACATCACTTATACCATTTCCAATCAGACCATTATTTTGGTCCATATTTCATTTTTGATATTTAAAAATGATTGAATAATGACTATATAATTAAAAAATTTAAATTCATTATTCTGGAATAAATATAATAAAAAAATATTCACCAAATATAAAAAAATTATTCTTACTATATAACTCACTTATTATTTAAAATACTTATTATTAAATGATGGATATCAACCTATATAACCAAATATAATTTATTAAAACTTGTTAAATTCATTACATTAATTTAACTAATATTGTAGATACACATAGTGTGTTGCCCTCTTGCCCTCCTTCTCCATGGAAATACACATAAAAACCTAAGGTAAATGCTTAATGACTTGAAACATTACAATAATCTCTAAGATAAAGATGGTAATGTCACAATGATATTCTAACTCCTATGAACACTTAACATTTAATATAAACTATCTAATCAAGCAGGTTGTAGGATAGTTCCATCAACCAATATGCTTGATGTGTCATTCAATTACATCCAGAAAATGAAATCACCCACCAAACACCATTGACATGTATTTGTATAGTCATTTTCCATCCTATTAAAGGTTATAAAATACAAAATTCTATCAAGAGATATACGAGATATATCATTTCATTCATTATTAATTAATTAAATGTCACTCATGAAACACCAAATATATCCTAACTCTACATGAGAATATTCCATCATTTGATATTGTCAATACATCATATTTCATGAGTCCTGGAATCCATTAATGATAATATTAATGTATAAGGATCAATACACATGTCTGTATATAGAAACATCTAATGAAACATGGGAATTTGTATATCTTAATGATGGGTGTGTTCTCATAACATCATATTATCAATATTACCAATGGTAAAATAAATGGGAAGGTGTACCAATGACTTATGATCCTCCATCCTATGCTATCTTGTATTGTCTATTTTCTATAAGACAATATCCGTGGGCTATTGAACAAATATTTAAGAATACTTTCTTGAAAAATATAGGTTCTTATAATTGAAGGGACCTTTCTGACCTTTAAGAGTGACATATATTCTGAAGACATTATAACATTCAATTTTTATGTAATGGAACATTAATAATGTGATGAAAAAACTTCATCAATTTTGAAAATATATAATCAATTACTAAAAAAAAGTCTTCTATGTCACCGACTCCAACATTAGTCACAAAACCATCTATTTGTATCATATGGACATCTTCTGGAAGGTTACCAATAAGGAAAAATGTTTTGACATTATTATTCAAAATCTAATAGTTATTTTAAGATGAAATATACATTATAATTTGGATGGATTTTAGGATAGTAACTATTGAAAAGGTTTTAACATATTCTACACATTAAACCCGTTTATTGTTTTTCAAAAATTCATTTTTATAGGTGCTAAATTGTCCATACATTTCAAGTATCATGTTTAATATAAATTTGAAAAAAAAATCTGTTTTACATTCATTATAGGATATACTATAATACAAAAATGGTTTTTGTAGATTAAATCCATTTATTAATTTATGGATTGTTTCCATTAAAAATATTTTGAGCAATATTCATATTTTTTTAGGGTACAAGGTCATTATAATCAACAAATATTGATTCAATGAATTTGGTGACTATAAAATCATATATTTCAGGTACTATAACTAATATTCCAAATATATGCAGTATTTTTGTCCTTGTAACATCCTCTTCCATGCTGACTTCTATAATCAATCCATCTCCCAAATCATGTGTATCGTGATCCCTAAATTTATTGAAGTCTAAGATTCCCCCACTTTTACTTTTAGAGATGTTCCCCCACTATACTATTGATTATAAGAATCTATGTGGTCCAACAAATTTTGATGTTAGTGAATGAGGACCAAATATTTTTAATATTATTACATGTATGTTTATTATATTGAATGTTAATACTAATTATTTAAACATAATTTCATTTTTCTTCATGAATTTAATATATTAATTGCATATATTATACATTATATTTATATGTTCATTGACGTTCACCGCTATGATGAAAAACATCACATTCTATTAACATATTGTTAAAATAGTTTTGTAGTTGGAAAATATATTACGAAAGGGAACATAGTATATAGATAGTCAAGTGAGCATTCATATAACTGGATGGGGCTTCTTCTAATGATGTTCGCACATGGTAATATCTTATAATAGAGATTATGAGAATAGAAACTTCTGTAGGAATTATGCATGCTTTTTTGTCAATGAATATTTTTATATGTGATCATGTATAATGGTCTACGTACATTAATATTATCATTAATAAATGTAATAACTCACAAAATTAGATTTTATGAGTTAATAAATTATGCCATATGTTCACAGTGAGCTATAGAATGATGGGTGTTTTAATACTCAAATGTAATTAATGTATAAGTTGGGGATGGAATTTCGACTTATATCATAATGGATGTTGTTTTATTGACCATTTTATTAAAACATAATCATCACATTAAATTTCATTTCCATTGTTTGACGATTTTTTTATATCAATTATTCAATGAAAGTTGTATTGATCATATATATCAGGGACATAGATGTGAAACATACTTGATAATATATTATATAAAAGTGATAATATTATAGAGTGATTGTTCATATGTGGTTGTCATCATTGTCGAATTAATTTCTTTCCATTTAGTTCCTTGACCCATTATCAAAGAGTAGTCTTGGACATTATAAAATCCAACCCACATGTAGATAGAAAGAATCATAGAGGCTCACACAATAATGTTTCTATTGATATCGATTAAATAATATTTTAATTTAAGTAATATATTTAATAATACCCTCAAGACTAATGAATAATTTAATTCATGTCTTGTTGATCACAAATATACATTGATGAATATAATTCTTAATATTTATTTAGGTGTTCAAAACATTATAGAGGGGTTTGCACAATAAAATCATGTGTCTTGTGAAAGATATTAATTAACAAGATGGATAAACAAAAGTTTTTATTATAGAAGATGGTGCACACAAAAAAACTATCATTATTATATTGTTACAAGACAAGGGGTATATTAACTATTGTAATATTATTTGATTTGAAGTCATGTATGTATATTTTATTTTACCCTTTAACAATATTTTTATAAATAAATTTCCATGTCAACTATGTGTAAGGTACATATATAGAGAATTATTATTCATAATTAAATTCTCTCATGAATCCAATATCTCTATCCATGTTAATAAGAAGAAATGTATGATATATACCATCAAGAGCCATGAATGACCAATCAATAAAAACAATGTAATACTTTTGAATGACCACACTAGAACAAAGAAATAAATTTATGTCAATCAGATAACAAAGAAGAATGTATGGATCACTACTAGAAGTATTATATATGTGGATCCTCACATTGTAATGAAGGAATACCAAAATGGTTCTTTTGGAAGATGAACATCATGGTTGAATGTTTTATCTCATGTTGCTAGTTATTTATTGTGATTTGAGTTAAATTTGTATATACATATTTATCATGGTCATTCAATGTTTGATTTTCTTAAAACTATATGAAAAAATGAATAATGACTTGAGATACCGTCGAGAAGTGTCAAATGTTCAACCAGTAAAACTTGGTTACACTGCATGTAGCCGGAGGACACACTATGAAGCCATGTGGATTTCACATGGATGGCCATGGGATATATGACACAAATATTATTTAATTATATCTGGTTTATTTATGGAACATTTCTTGTATACCAGACAAGTCAGGAAAATGACATGTTATATTACATAGTGTAAAGTAGGTATATACACCATGTAGTCAACATGGGCTTGTGGTGTAAATTTTACAATGTGTGCGGTCCGTATAAATGGTAAACCCATGTGATAATGATATCATGCATACTTTATGATATACAAGACAAGTATGTGGTGTGAACGATGTGAAGATAAGTGTTTGTTGCATCCGAAATACACACAGATCCATTTGGTGAGTTATGCAGACACACAACATGTGTAATACATGGAGTGTAGTTGTCCCTTATATGCAGTGTAGTTATGGATGATGAACATTCTGAGTTCTTTCATGGGTTGTATGATCACATGATATTCTAACCAAAAGGCATGTAGTTATCTTACACGTGTCAGGTGGTCTAGTTGCGATACATTCATAAGACAATGTTTTTATCCTAGGAACACAAAAATTGGATACATAAAATATATATGGAATTCTCACACTATGTAGTTTGTACGAGTAAACACAGGGAAACCACATGTGTGTATCCCATATACAATGAAATTGAGGTACACGCCTCACTTCTTGATAATACCCACCATGTAGTCTCCCAATTACATAGAGAATTAAATTATATAAAATTCATAGTTTCAACATTAAATCCATATGTTATTGATTTATACCTAATGTATATAAAAATTTAAAAATGGGTTTCAAAAAATTTAAATTCACAATTAATTTATTTTAATATGTCTATAATTATTGGATATTCAATATTTTCCATTTGTTCTATAATGATGGTTATCTACAACAAGATTCTAATGGTCATTAAGGTGGGTGAGAAAGAAAGAATTAATTAATTAATCAATTAATATTATAATTTTTATCTTAAAAATATATAATGAATATAAATGAATATTAACTACTTTAATTTTATATATACATTCCATGTATGACCATTTAGGAGCTTGACCAAGACCAGTATATGTGATGTATATATTTTTTTTACTTATCGGATGACTTTTTAATTATTTCATATTAAATAAATATGGATTGCATACAATCCCTCCGTCCCTCAATTAACATATATGGAATGCATGTACAACGATATTCAAGTAATCCTCTGTTAACCAATACATTGATTCCCCTCACCTGTGTGTGAGTTATAAACATATTTAATTTACGGAGTTTTTGAAGACGCATAGAGGCGATTCAATATAGAACTGTAATGATGAGAATATATGCAATACATAGGGGGAAAGGTGGAATAATGTATCTCAATCCAAGACTAATAATAAGGGTTATTTCTCCTAGGTTGTAGTTAGGTTTAATGTCTTATAAATAAATCGATCATTAGAAAATACAATGAATGGGTCATTTATTTTTTTATTTAGTTCTATCATTGAATTATTTATTTTATGGAACCAAAATTTTGATCACATAAATAACTTAATTAATTTGAAAATAGGGAAGGTAAATAAATTGATTATGGGTATATTATTTATCCAACGTGGTTAATTATTTCTATAAAAACCACATAATCTTAAGAAGACATGAAAAATATAATATAAGATAAAATTTATTCATACTGAGTTGACAAACCTCAATTAAATATTATGTCAATATGCCCTTCCATTATATGATTATGAATTAATTCCATACAAATAACAGTTTGACTAACCCTATTTGGGACATATACATTAATTGAGGAGTTATTATGAATGTTATGGGTAGATATAACAACCTTACATCAAATCAATTATCTATTTATATACATTATGTTAAATGGAGGAATGTTTCGAGGAAGTCCTAGTACAGATTTTACGATTGGGGAGTCCACTCAATGAGTCAAAGAGCTACATGCATATAGATGGGAAATACATTCCTACCTAAATACAATAAATTATCATTTCTAAACCTCTTTGGGGTTATGAAAAAACATATAGATCCTTTCTACTAGAATTTTTCAGAAACAAGACATTCTATTTTCAATGGATAGGGTAATTGAGGCTTGATAAAATATAAGGGTATTTAATAAAAAATTAATTTATTATTTCTATCGTTATTTAAAATCAACATATGTAGTAATAATCTACTAATTAAAATTTTATAAAAATGGAATGATTTTTAGACACAATATCCCAATGATATATAATGGAGAATGACCATTTCCTCACTGGAAGTAACATCCACGTGTTGTTAAGATTCATTCAGGTTGTGACGCACCATGAACAGAAATAATATGTGTTATAATCCTCAATGCTGAATCTACCTACCAGTAAGGTAGGTGATAAAGAGTTATTTATATTTTAAATGATAATGAAAAATGTTATTAATGTTCAATGTTTTATGTTATCCTCTATTTCTAGGGACGTCATGATGCATCATGAAAAATGGACAATTATGGCATACATGATAAACTTGATGGTGTTTTCAAGGAGAAAGGTAGATTGGAATAGTTTTAGATTTCTATGAAACTATTTCAGAGTAATATTTTGTGGTGATTACACTATCTATGACACGTGTATTCAGAAACATTATATACATAGGGTTCCTAAATGATATAGATTTTAATCTCCCTAATGATCTACAAAAATATCATATTCATGCATCATTCATTCAAAGATTATATATATTTGTTGAAAAAATTATTATAAATAACATTCAGATGTGTCTTTATAATCTTCTCTCACTTCTTCACCCAGTAGATAAGGATATGAAGAGTCTAAAACCCGTTGACCCTATGGTGAACTAATAGAAAGGTAAGGTGAATATCTCTAAGTCGAATTATTTGTAATTACCTTCCATTAAGAGGTATATCAATGGGTCAAGATAGGTATGATGATGATATTTTATTAACATGTTGAACGACGGCTCATTGGAAGCAACATTTTACCTATACCGAGAAGCAAGGGGGTGTTTGATGGGATTTTTTATTGAGTGAAATTTATTTATTTCCTGAAATTATTTATTTGATACAGCTTGTGGTGCTCACATATGCGTTCAAATATACTTACAATTTATTTTCATAAGAATAGACTAAGAGTAGATATATCTATAGGAATAAAATAAATCTAATATTGCTACTATAGAAATCAGATACTATCACCTCATGTTTCCATCACGAATAATTATTTCTTTGAATGATTTTTATTTTATTCCATCTGTTTCCAAAAACATTATTTCTATTTCTATACAAGATAAATATTGACTTAATATCAAATTTGGGGATAAATGATGCTTCTTTAATAATGATATCAGTTTTTATAGTATGAAACACTTAAATAATGGTGTAATGTGTCATATTACACAAAACAAGTGTTGGAAATTGATAAAAAAATAAGTCACATGACTTATACCAGACCCAAGATAGGAACTAATGACTAGATCCTATAAATTAAAATAACTTCACTGAATTGTACCATGAGGAATATTTATATTATCTTAAATTAAAACCATTTGGTGTATCTGTAATGAACCAAGCCAAGTTATCTAGAATACTAGAGCCCAACCTGATCTATTACATACTAGAAGGGTGTTCTCAATCCCCATAAGTTATAAAATGCACCTAGGGATCAAAAAACATAACAAGGGAATGATTTCTCCCATCCTAAACAAAGAACATGGAAAAATATATAGAGATATCAAGTATAATGGAAGTATAAGAGACTGATATATATATATATATATATCTGTGTGTGTGTGTGTTATATAATCATAAGAAAACATCAAAAAGAAAACATCCCCTAATGTAGTTAAATATTCCAAGAAACAAGTGAAAATAGAAAGGAAAATGAAAAATAGAATATACTCTAGTTTATAGTGTTCGAAACCTCCAACCATCTCACCACCAACTTCCAAACTCTGCTAACATGAAAACCATCCCCCTCAATATATCACTTTTCTTTTCCCAACACTGAATGACATACAAAGGTATAAAATCTACCCATGTAGTTCACCGAGTGTTATATAATAATCTCAATAAGATACCACCTACGTTCTTCTTAATAAATCTCAATATAAAAATTCCCATATTCTCAATTAAAATAAATCTTGAAACAATAATATTTAATTTAGTTTTATAGAAAACATGGTAAAAATTCCATTTTACTATAGTTATAAAGAATTATAAGGTATATAAATTTCAAATAACATTTTCCCATATCTTGTTTCAAAATAATAATCCTTAATTTCAAGGATAAAAAAGTACAAATCCATTAAATAAAAAACAACAATAGTAGTATAGGTATCACAACATCAAGGAATACAAATGTTCTGAAATAAGAATAGTCATTCCCATAAATATTTGAACAGTGAATTGTGGTACCAAAATCAAATGATCTTCACTCTAGGACCATGGAGACACCACAATGTGTGAAATCCGAAAATGGTATATATTCCTAGAGACAATAATATAAAATCTAATATAAGAGGAAAACATTTAATTTGAACACCAAATATTGATGATGGCCTCAAGATAAACCTTTCACCTAGTACACAAGGTAACTTATGTTCTTGTTTTCACAATCATCTCAATGTTTTCAAAATATACCTTTTTTCAATTTATAAATAAATCAAGGAAACCCCACTTTTATTAAAAATCCTTTTTAAAACACACATAAAAAATTATTCCAATTCAATACCAATGTATTTATTAATCAACATATAAATATATAAAAATATTATATATCAATCATAGGGTAGATACGGAACCACGTACCAAACAAATAGGGAACCTTATTCCCACAATGAAACTCATTGTAAAATTTTTGTTCCTATAGAATAAACTCGTGAATATAAGCGGAAAACCTAACACAAATCAAAGAGATCCCTTCCCCAGATTCCTGTACTTGAATGTGAAAATGTGATAAAAGATCCATCATATTTCACTCTTTAAAAGATCCTTTCACTACCCAATTTGAATGTTTCCTTCTCATAGCATAAGCAATAACATTACCCTTCCCAAGGGTGTAGATGATATCAAAGTCAAATGTCTAAAGGTATTATACCCATCATCCATATAAAAGATTCATGTATTTCTATTTAATTATATATCTGATTCTCTTATGATTAATATTATTGTGAAACTCTCCCCAAAATGATAGTTCTACCAACACATAAACTGATAAATTTCCATAGAAAGATCTAATTCATGGGTGAGGTAATAATTCTAATGAGGTTATAGATGAGTAGATCTATAATACCCCACATGATAATCTTTCATATGTGGATAACCCATACCCACCCCAGAAGCATAAAAAACACCACATATCCCTTACTGGTCATAGGTATGTTCAGGATAGAATTCGATGCTAGAAGATGTTTTTATACATCAAAAGAGTACAAAAACATCCCATACCAAGTGAATTTCACCTCTTTTCTAAAAAGGGAGGCTAAATTTGAAGATAATTTAATTAAATATTTTACAAAATTCTTGTAATATCTAGAAATACCATGGAAAATTTTAATCTCAAAGTCATTTTGTTGTTCTTTCCATTACAACACAACCATCTCTGTTTAGGATCAACCAATAATACATCTCCATAAATAAATTTCTTTAGGAAATTATATCCTTGAATCTAGATACTACATCTCAAAATGATTCCATACAAATGGGAATGTCTCAAAATTTTCAGATCTAAAATCAGATTGATTGTTTTCTCACTCTTAGACTTTGAAGAATCCAAAATATCACCCACAAAATCGACCAAAAAAGTGTTAAAATATTGTTGGAATATCTGATTCAACAAATCCAATAAACTTTAGGAGTGTTATTCATGCTTATAGGAATAATATGATATTCATAATTTCCATACTTTTTAATGAATTCTATCTCATAAAAATAAGACTCCCAAAATCTGAACTAATAACCACCCAACCAAAAATCAATCTCTCAAAACCACTTTTATCCCATTAAATTATCCAAAAAAACACCCACTTGAGGAAAAGGATACATTCTCTTACCTATTACCCATTTAAACAATGAATAATACACACACAATAAAAGTGAACCATATGCCTTCATGGTAAAGAGCATAGTGGCTAACCAAGATGAAATACTATGGTGAACAAAACCTCCATCCAACAGGTCATCCAACTGAATCCTAAGAACAATCCTCCCTACTGGACCCAAACCAGAACATGGGTATCACTTCCCCTACAAAAAAAGAGTAACATTCAATAGAAGGAATCAAAACATCCTAATTACAATAATCTACATTTGTTTGATGTGTGACTAGTTAATCTTTACCAACAATGATGTTAAACATATCCAAATTGAAAATAAGAAAATATCAGACCAAATCTAAATCAACTACTATTAAAAAACAATGACATTGAATCCCCTTAAGTTTCCTCTTACTAAAGTTTGTCCTTATCTATGTAACAAAGGATATTTGTTTCGTTTCATTTTTAAGAATATCTATAAAATTGAAAATAAAAATTCCATAGGGGAACCAGTCTCATGTAAATAAGTATATATGATTTAATAAGGACAGTAACTCTCACTATCATTGAACCTACATCGACTTCTACTAGAAACTAATCAGCTAAATCAAATTGATTAACTGTTGAGGCTTTTGTCCAGATCCCTATATTCTTTGATGCATATGACTCTATCGTACTAGACTATAGATCCGACAAACTATTACCATAACAATGAATAAAAATATCCTTACATATTCATTGTAAATGATCAAAACTATTAATTTTGTTCTACATATTAATGGGAATATGATGAAAAAAATATGGTGTGTATGGCGTTTCCATGCTAATAGCATGTTAGTTGTACACTACTAGCTATATAAGAATGTGTATAGCAGGATCACTGATGAGACCAGCTTACAATACTCTTGTAATTATATTCCCACGCCTTCTCCCTCCCATTCATGCCACCAAATCTTCTCATTAAGGGAATATAAGAGGTAGAAAAGACAACCTTACATTCCATATGCATCCCAAACTTCATAGATTGATATATCATATTTTCATTGGTATAAATATTTAACATAAATTTATATGATTAGATATCCAATCACAATCCTTGTAGGAACTTATGATCCTGTAAATTGAAAATTTTTTACATGATTATAGAAAAATGGAAAAGCTCCACAAACTGGTTTTTGTATGCTGGCACTGAATTCTCTCCATAGAGTAAATAGAGGTACTGTAGATATTTTTCCAGTATTATCACATTTGGAAAGAACTATTAGAAGAACATGGTTCTAAAAGTCTTCCAATCCATGTCCACAAGTATATCTTCCTCAACTATGGATCCCACCACCTATTATAATAAACCTCAAGCTTAAATTTTATACACTTCACCATGAAAATCTCTTGTGTTTATATAATGTTGACGATTTGATCAATCCTATCTATCCAGGCATCCGCCTCTCATGGTTCATTCATTACTTCAATAGATGGTGCATTCTCACATAGGATTTCACCTAATTAATATCTCTCTCCTCAAGCTCCAAGCTATAATAAAACAACTACCTTATGAACTCATGGTATATTATGATCAACAACATGAAATTCCCATACAATATTCTTGATCAGATTCTAATCTATATGTTGATTTCCTTGAGGATAATTAGCTGAAACCTCCTGAGGAAGTCATGGAAGATGTCTCCGAGGCATACTATAGAAAACCAAAACAATAGGAATTATCAAACAATATACTAAATATCAGTTCAAACTAGAAATCCCATAAGAAGAAACTGAGATTAAAAAAACCCCAAACCAAGAGACACATATCCCAATTCCCCATGTAAAATTGAGTTTCATTAAAATAATAGATTTTCAAGAACATCTCGCAATATACCTATCAAGTCCTAATGATGTTATATCCAATCTAAAATACATCCCATGAGAAAGAATGTTCCAGACATACCTCCCCTAATATGACTTTATAAAGAACCAACCAGGTTTACCCTAAATCCTGGAACTCGACATGATCTCTTAACTACCTGATGGGTATTCCCAATTCCCATGGGCTGCCAAAAAGAACATAGGCATTGAAAAATACACCAAGGGAATTAATTTTCCGATCTTAAACAATAAAAATTGAAAAATATATACATACATGAATCAGAAAAAACACAATAGAAGATTGATATATATATATATATATTTCGATGAACATAATAAGATTGTAGAATCAAAACAAAAACTAATGTAGCTAAAAATCCAAGAGACAAGTTCAAATAAATGGGACAATGAAAACAAAAAACTACACTATGTGATAGTGTGGTAATCCTCCCATAATATCACCAATAGCTACTCAAATCAGTTGACATAAAAACATATTGCCTCACTACGATGTCTTTACGTTCCCTACATCGAATGATATATGAAGGTCTACACACCACCAAAGGGATGTATATTGTCTGATCTAAAAGTATTAGTAGGATCCCAACCTGGTTCCCCATAGAATGTATCTATATAATAATTACCATATTATCATTTGAAATAATACATGGCCTGATAAGAAGTAATGATGATTTATAGAAAACATGTTAAAAATTTCATTATTCTATTGTTATAAAAAAATCATAGGTATATCAATTTAAATGATCATTTTTACATATAATCAATCTCAAGAATCAACTTGAATATCATTGACAAAATAGAAAAAATAAAACAACTACAAAACAACAGTATAATCATTAGTATCACTACACCAAGGAATACAATAGGTTAGTTTTCATACTACTGTACCCAAAAATCTATGAACAATGCTCTTTTCTTCAGGGATCCAATGATCTACACTCTAGGGCCAGAGTTACAACCCAAAAAGTGAAACACGAACAGTATATAAATACCTAGATCTAATAATAAACACTCTAGGACAATAAGAACACCATAACATGAACCCCAAAAATATATGATTACCTCAAGATAATCCTTCCATCTAGTACCCAAGGTAATTGATGTGATAGTTTTTTCAATCATTTCAATGTTTTGAAAATTCCCATTTTCATTGTATTTATCAAAAACTACGAAAACCCCACTTTTCTGAAATAATAAATTTTCAACACAGAAAAAATAAATACAATGTGTACAAATTTATTTGTGAATCAATTGATAAAAATGGTACAATATGTTTTATCAAACATAGGATAGAGATGAAACCCCCCACCTCAAAAATCGGGTCCCAAATGCTCACCATGGATTCCACTAACCACAAAATCCAACAACGACAAAAAAAACACTAGAATCCAATCCACAACTAATGTAGATTTAATATAAAAAAAGGGTTTAGTGGAAATGGGGAAGTCCACATACATTAAGCATGTACAACCACTACACCAAAACCAATGACAAATGACTATAACATAGATCCCATAATGAAAAATATATTAACTATTTCGAAACAAGGTGTTTAGATCCATTAACCTCAAGATGATATTCCAAAATTAGGATGGAATATAGACTGATATATAGAGGTATGAGGAAAACATACACGGAAAGACACGTTGTGATCACTACAATTATCAGCTGCCAAATGAAAACGTCTGGAGGGGTTGGAGGTTCTCAAAATAACCTGGGGAAGGATATAGGTTGAAGGAACACTAATATAGAGAAAGAACAAATGGAAATTTATTCATATTTTCAGTAAAAAAAAGACACGCGGTTTTTAACATCATGTAACCCAGGTACACATCCTATAATTAGTAATCCTTATATAAAAAAACTCATCATGTATTTCTAAAAATGATTTATTTTCATTTTAGGATTTACACGGTGTGTATACAAATTAAAGATGTTTAGTTATTTAGCAGGATATAGAAATGTCCATTTAAAGCTATGAATCCAACAAATATCTGACATAACCATAATATATATCCCCCAAGAACCTTATTAACTCTACCCATGAATCAAAAAAACCACCATATGGTTTTGAATATACTATAGAAAAAGATAATTGTATAGTACATTATTTTATACATGTTTTCATGGTAAAATAGAAACAAGTCACATTTAGTAGAAAAGGTGAATTGTCCAAAGAGATTCTTTAAATAGTTAACATTGATGTGTGTATACCATTTACTATTGAATAAATGGGTGGATATTCATAATTCATAAATTTTACTGATGAATTTAATAGATATGGATATTTCAACTTGATGATGAATATGTTATTTTCTTTTTGATAAATTCTAGGAATAAAATACAGAAGATTATAAATTGCTATGAAAAAAGATTGAGAAACTCTACTCTGATCATGGTGGAAAATATCTTAATCAAGACATTATTGATAATTTATGGATTTTGGTGATTTTATCTCAACTCACCCCTATATATATTCCTCTGTGGATTATTGTATATGAATGGAGGAAATGAAACTATTTAGACAAGGTGATATAAATGATGAGTTATGTGAGTCATACATTATCCTTTTTGGAAATGAGTGAAAAAACAATAAACATACTAAGCTATGTTCTATCTAAAGTGGAAGAAAGTATACCCTTCAAATTATGGAATATATTGAAACCCATGTTTGGGGTTAGTGATGATGTTTTTGAGACCATTTTAGTTAAACATACATGTAGTATGAGGAAAAAAATGTACATTTATAGGATATCCTGATAAATTGTGTGAATATTACAAATACGACACCTTATAGTAAAAGTAAATAGTATAAACACAGTCCATATTTCTTCATATGGACTATATATCTAAAAGATATTATGTGAGTGATATAAAATTTGATTTAGTTGATGCTTATGGTATATATGAGTTGGAAAAAGAACAGAGTCCACAAAGACCCGTGGAAGAAGATGTTGTTCTAGAGACAAAAGTACAGTGTGGAAGTTTAAGGGATTATAGTGAACCAGAATGGTATTATTTTCAATTCACTATGAATGCTGACTCATTATTAGTTTATAATAATGATCCAATTAACTACATGAAATTTATTAATTGGAACAAGTATTTTAATTGAGATAGAATCTATGAATTCTTGAATGTATTCCATGTACCAAAATGTTGTATTGATTTTGAAGATTCTCCGGTGGATGTAAATACCATATTTATAAATTGATATTCAAGTATGAACCAAAAATGGATGAAAAAAACAGTACATATAAGGTTTTATTTGTTTGATAAGGGTTTAAATAGTTTCATGACATTGACTATGACAAAAACTTTTCACCAGTTGCAATATTGAAATCCATAAAAATTTTATTCTTATTTGGATCTTACGATGACTATGATATTGGGAAAATGGATATCAAAAAAAGTTCATCCACTGGAATATTCATGAATAGTTATATGTGACACAGCCCAAAGGGTTTGTAACTCAAAATGTTGCTAACAAGATATATATGAAAATTGAAAAAAATACATTTTTGTATTAATAAAAGAATCTTTGTCATGAAACATTCATTTTGATTAATACAAAATGAAATTTTGTTTCATATATAAAAATTCTAAGATTATTTTCTATAACTAGTGTATTGTGTGTTCTTTCATTTACATAATTATATATTGATAACATATTACTCGTTGTAAATGAAATAACAGTCTTACAAAATTTTATGGACTGGATAAATAAATGATTAACAAGAAGTAATCAAGCATGGAAACATATATTCTACCAATATAGAACCATCATGATAAATAAAAGATACTTCCTAGCCAATGTTAATGTATATATATTTTCTAAATAATGAGGAGGTTTAGTAATAAACATTCAATGAGGAAATTGTTTCTTGTGATACATGACATTAATAATTCTAGGAAAATGTTCCCTTACAAACATCATGAAAAAAATATAATGGAAAGGATTTAATACAAGTTACATATATGGCCACTCAAGTGGGTTTTGATATGTAGTAGGCTCGATTTCTCCTACGAATTGGGTTTAGTAGGAATATATGAAGATGACCTAGGTGACATCCAATGGATATCAGTCAATATTGTGATAAATTATACGAGGAATACTAAGTCTATGTTCCTAGTTTATGGAGGATATAAATAACTAGTCATTATAGGATATGCATGTTCTAGTTTCCAAATAGATCAAGATGATTTGAAATTGAAAACAAGATACTTCTTCAGGTTGAATGGTTGTGTTCTATGTTGGAAGAGAACAATAAAGTTGTAGATATAGTTTCTAATGAAGGTTATGAGTATATTATAGCTTCTATGTTAGATAAATAAGTTGTATAGATGTGAAACATCATCAATTATATTAATATGTTTACTTGAAATAAAGATCCTATAACACTATATTGTGATAATACTATTGTAGGGTCTCTCTCAATATATCCATGGTCTCATTATCGGATGAAGAAAATACATTGTAAGTATCATAAATTTATGTATTTTACAATGCTATTTGAGGTTGAGGTGTGTTTTATTTATTTAAAATACATTGTGATAAACCCACTAAATAAATAATTGACATTGTAAGAACACAATTACCTTGTGAAGTCTTATAGATTTAATGTTTTAGGTACTTTTATCTAGTTCCAGTGGGTTTTTGTGGGAGTTGGTGACATATGACAAAATATTTTTACATATATTAAATTCCGATTCCATGAATTTAATATTAATAATATTTATTATATCATATTTTTCTATGTTCTGTGTGAATTTAATGAAATAATTCTGTAGATTATAAATTGTATTAATAAGGTCATAAGAGTTTCCTACTCTGATGAGAACCATGAAGTGAAAAGAATATATTATTAAATATAGTTTTATTTTTGGATAACATAACATGACTGTGAACATATAATGTAAAATATTAGGTAGGTGTGATCATATGTGGATGAATCTTCTTCTAATGGAGTTCAAAATTAGTTATCTTCATGATGAGAGTATGAAAATAGACCCGACAATGGGAATTTTTTATGATTCAGTGTCATCATATATTCATATCTATGAGAGTGGTTAATGGTACTTCAATACAAATATTATCATTAATGTGTGACATTAATTTGATAGATATATTTGATGATGAAAACAATGTCACAATTTGTTTGCATTGAGGAATGGTATGTTGGGTATGTCATGGTTGAAAAGTCATTAATGGTTATGATGAAGAAAATTTTTTCACTTTCATCATTATGGATGTTGTTATCAGATCCATTTAATTTGAATAGAATTATCACCTTTAATTCCATGGTCATGGTGTAATGATTGATTTATTTCATATATCAAAGAAATATGTATCTAGAAAATAAGTTAGTGACACAGATGTGGACACTACATGATGAGATATTGTGACAAAGAGATTATATTTCAGAGTGAGAATTGGTATCTTGTAATAATAATTGTACCATTAATTTCATTCTCATGGTTTCTTTGAACAATTTCTAGATAATAATCTTGGAATTTAGCCATTCCCAACCAATTCCAATGAGAAATAATCCTAAAGGGTCACACCCTAACTGTTTTTGTTGTTCCTGATTAATTTATATTCGAATATAATTAATAAAATAATTTTTTTTATCAAGACTGAAGAATAATTTTATTCACATTTTATCATTCAATGATATTTATATATAAATAAAATATCGCTTATCTATTCAGGTTTTCAATATATTCTATATTATTTTCAATAGTTTGAGATAGTTTCCAATAAAAAATATTAATCCACAAGTAGGATAAATAATATTTTTATAATCATAGTTGGTATGTGTCATAAAATAGTAATTATATTATTATTATTATGT
Source organism: Viscum album (assembly GCA_963277665.1). Taxonomy (NCBI): domain Eukaryota; kingdom Viridiplantae; phylum Streptophyta; class Magnoliopsida; order Santalales; family Viscaceae; genus Viscum; species Viscum album. Next base: position 152,946,095 of record OY728150.1, read on the forward strand.
TACCTGAGTTTTATTAAAGTTTATAATATTGTTTAAGCACCAACATGAAATTAAATAATATTTTAACCCAAACCCCAGCTCTACAAATAGATTGTTATGTTTATTGTATGGTACGATACAAATATAGAGAATATTTTCACAAAATAAAATTCTCCACAACCTCCTCTATCTGTCTCCCTCTCTTGAATATTAAATGTAAGAGATTTTATATCAAGACTAAAGGATGAGTGATCAGTACAAAAAAAACCCCATGACTATTGATTCACCAGAGAAGTATCCGAAATTAAATTGATGTTCCTCAGAGATCAGTGGATCATGTGTGGATTCCCACTAGAGGGAATCTACCCATGGATCATGACATCCCAATGCATAAAATATGAAAATGGTAATCCAAAATATCTACATCCACATGGAATAAAGTACCCTAAAATGAGTTATTTCTATAATTTTGATCTAAATATATTTAATTATAATTTTATGGTGAATGATACTAACATGGGGTTTTGGGGAACTAAATATTAATTAAAGTTTTATCATATCTCCCACCACCATGTGATTCCGATGCACTTGGAACCTTATCCATATCTATTTTAGTGTAGATTTATATATTTTACAACATTTATATGTGGGAATAATACCTTCACATTCAACCATTGTGAGAAATTGTTTTGAAAAATGTTGTGGAAGTTGTGTGGATGTGATTTAAATTTTACAATTAAAGGGAAAGGACAACCAGATATTCTCACTCTATGACCTTAAATATTTACCCAATAATTATTATAATAATTTATTATGATCACTAATAACAAGACAATGTGGTATGTAACTCTAAAATTTCATCAAACTAAATAAATTAAATCAAATTAATTTAATTTCTATCGATAAGTAGCTCATATTGAAATTTATATTTTGTGTTTATGATCGACCACATGTTCTATCTGTGACATGGTTTCTGGGAAAAGGTTCTACCCTCATGTTATATTATGTCCATATATTGATTTTTATAAAATAATTATTTTCATGGAAAATATTTCTACTCACTATAATGAAATACTCATTTTTCACCACATAAAAGAGCTTATTAGTCCATTTTGATCATAGATAAGTATGTTGGATAGAAAAATACTAAGTCCTTCCTATCACAAATAAAACACTTACAATGTCCCCATTTCAATGTTCTTTGCTGATGTTGATAATGATGGATGTGTTTTAAAAAAATTGTTCCAAAATGTTCATATATTATGTCATTCAAGAAATCAAAAACATTTAATTGAGGTGCTATAGATACTTCTATTAATAATGAAATAAATGATCTTCATCCACACAAAAACGTGCATCTATATAAGCTCTATAAAGAGCATGATGACTTTATTAGAGATAAACAAAGATACAACAAAGGGATCCATTAATATTTTTTTGTTAGGGAGTATTAAGGGTTACTTGATCAGTGCTTCCTTTTCAGCATAGATCAAGGATACCTTTATGAGAACTTTATCAAGAATTGATATGGGGTACAATTTATCAAATCATGAAAAATAACTGATAAAGGCCATATTAGATTTTCACAGTTACATCCCTACAACATCCATGCAAGAAACCTATAAAAACCCAATTACAATACATTAATTAAAATAAATATATTCCTAAAAAGGGATTGGAATACAAATATTAGGTTGAAATATAATTTCAATTAATATTTTACTTTATAATATATACATATATGTCATATTTAATATAAATCAAAAAAATTACAACCCATATACAAAATCAAAACTACTTTACTTTTTCCAACAATCAAACTCAATATAAAATCTTTTTTGTATAATAAAATATGTGATTATTTTAGTTGATTTATGGGAAAAAAATAATTCAAATGTTATATAATTCTCATATGAATAATTATGTTGTTAATTTTTGTATATATTAATGATATTGTCAGTTCATCATGAATTAAGTTGACATCCAGTCAATTCCTACACACCCTAGATGAATTAAGGACTGTTTTCCATAATTCTGAAATCATTATGACCATATTTTATTTGTTATGGATTTGTGATACATGTTTCAAACTAAAATTAAACTTTTAGGTTGAAAACACAAATTTCAAGTCATACCAACCACATAATATGTTGGAATGATGTAAAATTAATCATTACATGTCAAAAATTAATTATATATTAATTTTCTAAAGATTGAAGACAATCAAAGGTTCATTTCTCATTTATGGTTATGTGACACAAGTTTTATACTAAAATGACACTTTTATTTTTTTAAAACACACTTAGACTCATACCCACAATACATTTTTACAGATTTATGTAAATAAAACTAATGAACATAAAAAATAATTCATTTATTATTTTCCAAAAGTTTTAAAATATTCCTATATAGTTTACTCATTTTTGTCTATATGATACATGTTTTAAACTAAAATAGAACATCAATATTGAAAATAACTACTTCGAGTCATACCTGCCAGATAGTTGGTAAAATTGACGCATGCTCGATTCTTATACATCAATAATGAATTTTGTATATTTATCCTAAATTTTGATAACTCTCCAAGATTGTTTGATTTATTTTTTATGTTATATAAATTTAAATAAAAAAATGAAACTTTTATATGGAAAACACACATAATGAGTCACATTGACCCCATCTTGTGTCAAATTTCAATGAGGTCGATTTATAAATTTCACAAATGAATTTTGTATTTGATTCAAATTTTTTAAAATATTTTGATATTTTTTATTAGTAATTTTTATGTAATGTGTCTTTTAATAAAATAACACATTTGTATTCAAAGGACATACATTGAGTCAAGTAGACCACATTATGTGACATATTTATATGTGGTTAATTATTTCACATAAATAATGATTTATTGATTATTTTCCTATGGTTTCAAAACAAAATTGAGAATTTTTTAGTAGGATTTTTGTTGTGAGGTGCATTTTAAACCAAAATGGAACTTTTATATTAAAAATACAAACATTGAGTCCTAAATATCACATTTCATATAATATTTATTCAAGGTCAATTATTAAATTTCAAATACTCATTATAGATATTTACTATTACTTGAAAATAATTAAAAAAATTCTATATTTTGGAACTGTGACAAATGTTTTAAACATAAATAAAACATCTATATTGAAAAAACATAATTTGAGTCATACCTAACCCATGATATATCATATTGATGTACATTCAATTACTATGTGTCACTAATGAATCATGGATCATTTTCATAATGTTTGATAAAAAATAAAAACTCATTTTCTCAATTTTGGTTATGTGATTCATAGTTCAAACTATAATGAATCTTTTATATTAAAAAATAATATGATCAATACTGTCCATATCATGTGTCTGATTGATTTTAGGATAAGTATTAAATTTTAAAAAATGAATTATGGATTTTTTTCCGAATGCAATAAAACAGTCAAATCTCTTTTCATTTTTAACCTATGTGACATGTATTTTAATATAAAACAACGTTTATATATTGAAGAAAATAACATAAAGTCATAACATCCATACCATGTCTTATATTGACATGTAGTAAATTCTTATACATGAAAAATGAATTATATATCAGTTTCCAAAATTATGAAATCAATGTGAAATTGTTTTCTTGGTATGGGTAATGTCATACATGTATTACACAAAAATGTAACTTTTAAATAGAACACACTCATATTGAGAAATAATGGAAACATTTTGAATAAAATTGATGCATTTTTTATTCCTACAAGTAAAAAATTAATTATGGATCCTTGAATAATTTTTTATTTTTTTCCTATTTTAACCATTTGTGTGTATGTTATGTTAAATTTAAACAGAAATGACCCTTTTATATTGAAAACCTAAATTTTGAGTCTCATGGACCACATCGTGTGTCAGATTTATTTGAAATAAATTCCTTTACAATAAAAATATATTAAAGATCATTTTATAAAATTTTAAATTCAATACATGTTCATTTTTGTAGTTTTTTCTATGTGACATGTGTTTTAAAATAAAATGGGACCCTTTTACTAAAAACACGCACTTAAATTCATACCTACTATATAATCTATAAAATTTATATATGGTATACTCACACATGTCAAAAATTAACTATGGTTAATTTTTATAATGTTTGAAAAAAATAATTTATCTTTTTCTTGATTTTGTGTAAGTGATGCGCAATTTAAACTAAAATGGAACTTAAATGTATAAAACACACACATAGATCCACACCTACCACATCCTCTTTCATATTGACATAAAGTTTATCCTTACACATAAAAAATGAATTATCGATCATTTAAAAAAAATTGAAAACAATATGTTCTCATTTTCATGTCTTTGGATATGTGAAAATTATTTTGTAATAAAATTACACTTTTATATTGAAAACATGCACATCGATTTATAATAACAACTTCATGTGTATGAATGGAATGTGATCCATTCATACACATCACAAATTAATTATTAATTACATTTCTACAGTTTGAAAAATATTTGAGATCATTTTCTCTGTTTGGTCTATGTGACTTGCAATTTAAACTTAAATGGAACTTTTCTGTTTAAAACAAACACATCAACTAAAATTGGACACATCATGTGTTAGATTTAAAAGTGGTTAATTATGGAACATCAAAAACTACTTATGGATCTTCTTATAAAGAATAAGAAAATTCAATAATCATTTAAAGGTTTTGATTATTCGACATGTTTTTTGAACTGAAATTTCAATTAATACAAAAACATATACATAGAGTCATACCGAACATGTAGTGTATCAGATTAAGGTGATGTACATTCATGCACATCACAAATGTGTTATGGGTCCTTTTTACAAAGTATTATAATAATCTGAATATGTTTATTTGGTTGTGAGTATGTGGTGTGTGTTTTAAACTAAATTGTCAATTATAAACAAAAAACAAACACATTGAGTAATAACAGTAACACCCTGTATCAAATTAAGGCGTGGTTTGTTTATACAAGCCAAAAATGATGTTTGGATCAGTATAATGAAGTATCAAAATAATATGAATGAATTTACTTCATATTTAATTATGTCATTTTTTTAAGATAAGATGGTAATTTAAAACTGAAACACTAGATGATGAGTCAAACCAAAAACATGGTGTATCAAATTAAGGTATTATTTTCCCCTACATCTCACAAATGAAATATATATTGTGTTCCAAAAAAACAATGATTTTTTTATCAATTTAGATTATGTGATGTGTATGTTTAACAAAAACAAAAAATATAATATAAAACCAAACACATTTATTCATTCTAATAAAACTATGTATCAATTTATCGTGTGGCTAATTGAGGTGTGGCTGACTCATACACCTTTCAAGATAATTTTCATGATAGATATTATAGGATGTAGTTTTTTCCTTATACTATAGAAAAAAATTAATAAACGTGGACTTTTATTTGAACTGTAGAGTTTCATTCAAAAATATTGTGATGAAAATTGGTTTGATAATAAATGTTTCTAATTAATATTTTTGATTCAAATCACATTTCATGCATCATGATGTTTCCTATAACATCATAAAGGAAAGTTTTCACTATTTTTAGGATTATTGAATATAGTTGTAAGAAAATCATGAGTTTCCAAATAATATTATCAAAAAAACAAAATATATATTAGATAAAAATGAAAAGGAAATTAAACCAAAGATAATTCATAAAATGATGAAAATTTTAACTAAATATGAAATAGGATGTCCACTTTTCATGGAATATGTATAATTTTGTAACCCATTTCCATATCATTATTATCATTAATGAAACATCAAAATAAAATATATCATGATAACAAGAAGCTTCAAACATCTCACTTTCTCGGTCATAATTCATATGTGTAACCGTTCATTATACTTCTCCTTCATAAACTTGTCAAAATTAATATATATGAATTGTGATACAAATAAATCATATCCGAAAATCATCTCGATGGTCATAGCTCATTCAGGATGACAACATAATAGGTAATAACATAAATTTGATGTTGAAAAAAAATTTAACACCATGTACTCTACCCATTCATCTCTAAATAAATTATGATTTATGTCTGTATAATATTTTGAAAATAATGGTAATACAATAAAAATATAGGAAAACAAATGGATAAGAAATATTTTTTAGGAAATTTGAATTTACTATGAAAATTACTTTTTTATGGATTCTATATTTATAATGGTAAATGATATATTTCATAAATATTCATTCATAATATCCATAATTGTTGTCATTATCATGTTTCATATACTTAATTTTTTTTACCATTTTATGTAAATTTAATTGAAATATTTTATGATATTAAAATATGAAAATATGTAACTTGATTTTTTCCATTTAAAGAATCCAATAGTCTTATTATGTTCAATCACTGACCACAAACAATTAATTAGACTATATTTATATATCACAATGTCATAACAAAATTATTATTAAAAATAACAAAAATGTATAATTATACTTTTAATCTACAAAATTTTGATTGATGTGAATTAGAAATTCCAAATAGTAATCATGTTTAGTCAGTTAGATGGAAATCCAAGAACTACATCAAAAAAAACTATTTGGGATAACTAAATTGACTATGATCAGCATATAGTGCTCTTAAGAAAATAAATAAATGAAAAATAAAATTTATATGATTATATTGAATAATTTTATCCAAGCACTATAGGAATCAAGAATATTCTTTAATTTTTCATTTTCATCTCAAATTGCTATCTTATTTCATCTTTTACATTTTCATGTTTTTTCAATTAAATAGAATCATTTTCCATAGAAATGATACAATGATTAAGGATTACAAATATATCTTTATTTATATTTCTATTTATATAGTTTTAATACATATTCATATTGAAAATTTGAATAATTAGTGTCTATAGTGAACATGGTAGGTCATGTTTTGGATAGAAAGATTATGAAAATGAACCTTATTTATGTATTCACAACTAATACACACAACCATTCAAACATGATAACATCATTTATACTCTTTAGACCTACCATGTCTACAATGAAATCTCTAAATATTTAATATTAATATTTAATGTCTAAAATATTTCCATCTATGAATGTGATGTATCCATGAACTTTGATTGTTAATATATGAAGTAGTGGAATTGGTGCTAGGAAGGTACCCTTTGAAGTGTTATTTGTTTTCTTGATTGATTAAATGGATATTTTTTATATGAACATTCATTTCCCCATAATTTGATACATATGTAATACCATAACTAATTGCATACCTTTTTTATGAATTGTTAGAGGTTTTTCATTAGAAAAAAATTTACGGGGAAATGCATCATATATATTGATAAGATCATAAGGACATGAAATTAATGTTTAAATAGAATTATTGGCCATAGTATTATCCATATCATCAAGAAAAATAGGAAACTCAACACTCTGCTAGTGAGATACTTCAATCCCCACTATCATGTGATATGTTGGGAGTTTTGGTATTATATCATGTTCCTTGGGATATTTTACACTACTTCCCTCACAAAAAGGTGATGTTTTGGTATTGATAGATATAAATCACATAAAACATTACCATGCAGAATTTCTATAATATAAAGTTATTATATGTTGTTTCATTCCCCTTTATAAGAAAGAGTAATTCAGAAATTGACTACCTAGGGTATGGTATGATGTTGAGGAGAATGTATAGCCTCAATCTAATGGTATCATTTGTCTCTTTATGTACAGATCATTTTTCCACTATAGGTTCTCTTTGATCATTTGACATACATTGGTCCACCAATCCAAAAAAGACAATATTATATTTTAAATAATAAATTTTATCATGGAATCCATTCATCATCTCATATGTATATCATTCAGGCTTTGCCTCCTCAAAATATGTTTGAGACAAAACTCCAAAATGTGGACCACAAATACAATAATATTATCATAGCCACGTCAAATCTATTGAAATAATGTTTTATTCAGGTTTTCTAAAAGTTTATTCTTCGGTCAAAACCATATAAAAAACATAAAAAAATATTTTTATGAAATAATTTAATAAATCATAAAAACTAATAATAAGTAATACTTACAAATGATTCTTATACTACTTGTGTGTTCTCACCAATTATTTTGTCCTCATTATTTGCATAGGCTTCCTTCTATAGCACCTAGCGTGGATGGAAGTGGATTCATATTTTGATTCATCTATACGAATATAATAAAAGAATCATACATTATTTCATAACAAATAAAATGATTATTATATATTTAAATGGAATACGATTTTCTATTCATGTGAATCATACCCCATCATATCTTTTTGATAAGTGTATATTAGTTTTTCTACACGTTGTTTATTTTCAGTACTCTTTTACTCTATCAAAAATTAACAATTTCGAATCAAAGTAGATGAAAAACTGGTTCAAATAAAATTTGTTGAATATAATGCATAATAAATGATTTATCATCACTAAAACTAATGAATGATTCCTGATATCGTTTTTTAATGTGTGAATATGTAACTGGTGGGTGGGGTGTTATTTTACCCTTAATACCCAAAAGAATATTCTTTCAAATATGTTTCTTAAATCCTCATGAAAATTTCCCTTTGATCATAAATAAATATTTCCTAAAAAAGTCATCTAAAATAAAATCTCTTTAAAATGTCTAATGAAAAAAATTACATTTTTGTTATATTATTATTCAGTGAAATATAGAATGTATATTGTATCATTACCTTATTATCTTCAAAAAGGGTTTACCTCAATAAATTATATATATGGTGTCACATATATATATCAATGGGAACATAGATTCTCACTGCGACCACAACATAACTAAAAAACCATGAATTTTTGTAGTCAATAGTTTCTCTATGGTGATTCCATCCAACCTCAAATTTTATATAGTCGATATATTCCAAGATAATTTATTTTAACACACTGTTTCTTTATTGATATTGTTTTTTGCATCAAAATTTTCTTGATCCACTAATAATTCCATGGTTTTATGATCAATAATTTCATCATCCTAGGGATTTCAAAAAAATTTAGTTGTAGAAGTCATTATTCCCATGTGTAGTCAATCATTTTATATTGATTATATAAATTTCGCAGAGAACACATAATATTATGAGGAAAAACCTGTTATATTGAAAAATAATAATGTTATCATTAAATTAACTTTTTTTTTATGAATGTTTTATGGTATTTTTCTTCTTTATTGAGAATCCAAATCCCCTCTTTTTGGTCCCCTATAATGTACACGTTTTTTTCTACATTGGGAACTCTATGAAGATATTATGTTGCCCCGATGAAAGGTCACTAACAATTGAATTTTAATCTTACCCTAGGACCATATTGTCATTATGTGTCAAATATATTATGATTTGAAGATGTTGTTATTGTCTTAGTAAGAACCGAGGTGATCTATCATGGAGAGTTCGTGATTTATAGTGTGAATGTTTGATACAATAGACTAAAAGTGGGGGCGATTTTCAAAATAGTTCTAAAAAATAATAAAAAATTAATTAATGATTTTAATAGAAGAAATGGATGGTTTTGTTTTTAGAATTCTGATAGAAAGAGGTCATTTTATGTTCAATAGACATCTTGGTATGTTCATAATTCTAATAAATATATATGATTTAATATAATTCTTTGGTTGATTGTTATCATGATCTCAACTCACAACTTCCCTCTTAAAATGATTAAAAAAATACCCCTTGGAACAAAAATCATGTTGTAAATGTTACAAAATCACGAATAGAATGAGGTATTCCAAATCATACTGGTATATCATTCATTTGAATGTAAAAATGTATGGTTGTGTTGTAAAATTGGATCCACCGATGATTCCCACATGAAACGTCTACCCAATTGGTGTTGAGATTGAAATATCTACACTAGATTAAAAAAAACCTTGGAAACTAAAATTACGTTAAGAAAAAACATAATTTAATGACTCGCAAAAACATTACTCAAAAACAATAGAATAACAAGTTATGGAACTCCCTCTCAATAGTTTGTATCTCCCTTAAAATTATCATACACCATTTACCTTACCATCAAGAGGATGGGGAGGATTGGGTGGAACTAACCTTTCATCGTTGATCTCCAAATGATGATATAGAACACCAAATATTCTAGGATGAAGAGAATAATAAATTGGGTCTAAAAAATGTCAAATCATTGCCTCCTCGTCTATCTATCAAATGGGGTTCACAAGGATCCATTTTATAGGCAAAGTGGGTGATTATTTTGACCCAATAGATTCAAAAAAACAATTGACTCATTGTTTTGAGTGTCCATATAGTCTTATGTCACTTTGAAGAACACAAAAAAATTGTTTCACCACCTATTGAGTATATCCACATAAAATATGGATCCATTTGGAAAACTACACCCCATATAAGGATAAAATATAAAACAAGACTTTTGACTTTGTGCAGAATCATTTTCTTGAAGTGATCAATTAGTTTTGTCACCTTAATGAATGAATATGAATTGAAAATATTAATAAGATTTGTAAAAAACTGAATTATGGAATTGGTAATTAATTTATCACAATTTATAGCACTAATTATTTTCCGTAGTAATGTTTATTCACATAAGTTCTTGGGATTTGGCGATGTTTGGCACATTTTTCTGAAACCTCATCTTATCCTTCCAAATCACCACCACCAATAATGAAATCGTCCAAACTAGTGAAATTATCCCTTTTAAAAATCAATAGAAACAAATAATTAAATAAAAAATTATGAGCACTTTTGTTTTGAAAATTTTAATTTATAACACATTTTTTGTATATGACAATGTTGGAAGGGTGGAAATGAAGAGTGAATCGATATACGATCACACCACCACATATAATGATTATCTCTTTTGGGAAAATTCACATTTATGAAAAATGATGCATCGATATATTCCAAACATAAATAATTTTTAGAAATAATATAAAACTAATCCATGAGATGAATGTGATGAAATAAAAAATCTAACCAAGGAGTTAGTCACAATGGTCATAGAAAAATATTCTTTATAAATTGCATTAGAACAAAATTATAATAGATTCATGATAATTATAAGAGAATAACAAAAAATTAACCAGGTCACTAATTATCTAAGTGTGTATGTGTGTGAAAACCATTTCATTCAATTCATCCAACATTCAATATAATAAATATATGTTATTTTATAAAAATATTATTAAATTATTCTATCCACCGAACATTTATTACGTCCATTACAATCAAATTTCAAGACCCACTCACTTATGAATTCATAGAATAAAAACCATAAGTTCCCATCATTTATATCGCCATATTTGTTACATTTAATCACTCCCCTCATTTATTTTTATTTTTCTTATTTTGCAAATATTCACGTAGAACAAATAACACATTCATCCCTAAACCTTTTTTTTGATCTCCTCCTAAAATTAATTTCGATAGTTATAACAAGATTCTAGGTTAAAGAAGAATGTTTTTTTGACCTTCCAAGGACCCAACCAAAATTTTTGTGATTATTTTTTTATTATTATGTTTTTTAGGGAATACAATTATTACATAATAGGAATGAATGTGTATTCCAATAAGGTACGGTAATTAAAAAGATCAGATAAGGAATGAACATATGAAAAAACCATTTTTTTAATGGATAAATATTAATGTATCTTATAATTTTCTTATATTGAGTAAGAATAATCACACTTAATGAGTGGGAGTCATGATGTGTTGAGATATTAAGTGACATAATTTTCCAATAAAATACACTCATAATGGGTATCATTATTATCAATTGGATCAAAATTATACAACCATTTATATCATTACAATCCAATATTGAAGAAAAATGCACACCTAAATGATAAATCCATGCTGAACCACACATTCCACCATTTAAATAATTATTTTATGTTAAAACAACATGAAATATGTAAAATTTTCCTTCATTTTCAATAACATCCAGGATTCTGTTGGATTCCAAGATGAATATTTCATCACTTAATTGATGGGAAAATGAGGGGGAAGGTAACAATATAATTCAATAAATAAAAAATAAAAAATGAATAAAGATGAATAAAATTCCTTACTTACCAAGGAATGTTCCCATCCCTCTACACATAGAGTATGCAGTTTCCTCACTATAATAATTGAAAATATAGGAAGGAAGGATAAAATAAGGTGGGTGCACTAGTAGGTTTCTTCTTGAACATGAACATCATCAATCAGATACTTTATAATGGATTTTTGAATTTGCTTCAACCAAATCCCATTGAAAGTGAATATTTCTTATGTTTCCTCATTTGTAACTAGAACAACACCATATGGATAATAATTAGTAATATTGCATGGGATAAACCAATGGTAATTACTCTTAACTAGAAACAAACTTATACTTTAATTGAAAAGAAATTCATTATACCCGATGTGGAAATGATTAAGTATGAGAAGGTCATGGGAAGCCTTGGTTCTATCCATATAGTCTCGAGATTTCTTATATGAATATCTACACATTTCTACCATCTCATAAATCTATAAAATCCTATGAGAACATTAACCAATCAGATTATAATTTCATTGCATAATGTCTTAGTATTTCTGGTTCCTTATATAAATACAGAGGTAATTTTGTTTCAAAAACTTTTCAATGTTGTGACATTCCAATGTGAGTTTTTAAGGTAGTACGACAAGTCCAAAATGAATCATAGAGTCTAAGACTACAATATTTTCTATTGAATTGAACCATTCTTTAGGAATTTATTTTACCTCTCTATTCAACACCTTATATTGACTATTAGTTTTTGCCTGAGATGTAGTAGAAACTCTATGTCCACCCACATATCAATGTAAAAGTGAGGGAAACCTTCAATTGAATAAATTAGAACCATAGTAAAAAATGATGATCCTAGGTAATCTAATCCAAACACAAATTTTGGTTCGCCTAAATTCCACAGCTATCAAAGAATTATCAGTCCTTGTGGTGGATGCCTCTCCCAGTTATTACATGTAATAAACTAATAGGAGAATGTAAATATTTCCAAATAAATTGGGAAATGTACCCAAAATTTCAATGTCCCGAACTTAAATATTGTCTTCAATGATCAAGTATTTTTTTGTAATTACATTTTTTAGATACAATTTCCATTCATTGAAAATGAGTTAAAAATATACAGAAATTATGGGCATCTTAAAATAATTTTTTCCAAAAGAGGCCAAAATTGAGGACCTTATGAGGAGTCCATTACTGACCAAAGATTCCCCCAGAAGATGCAGTGTAGAAAAAAACTAATGATAGATTAAATATCACTATCGGGAACAATAAATCTTAATAACGTGATCATTACATGTTCACCATAGGTAGGGGTCATCACAAATTTACCAATGAGGCTCTAGATTAAGAAGGTCAACCATGTTTTTGGTGAAATTAGTATAAATTAAATATTATACTATATAATTTACGATTTTATAATTCCATGGAATGACATCTTTGATGTGGTATAATTTATCATCAAGAAACATGTCATTTTTTGGAATAATAGGGGGTGAGTTAATGTTTGAGGATGGGAGGATCCTACTAATACATCAATCCACCAAATTCTATGTTTATTTTTCCATATTTTCTATATTAAAATCCTAAGGTAGGATCATATAGAGAATAAGATGGATTTGGATTCCAGTTCCATAAGGAGATACCAGAGGGATGCATAGTCTAAGAACATGATCAATGGGACCCTAAATGGTATGACTTGAATTTATCAAAGGAATAAAATGGTATTGATTTATATTTCAGATGCAGAGTAGGTTTCATGGGCATGTTCCAATGTTCTTGAGGAATTGGTTAGGACATGTGGATCTCAATTGAACCATTGTGATAATACTAACCTAGCATCATAGTTGGAGGTATCATATATGAGATAAAATGGTAACTTCCACCATGGTTGTTGGATTTCGTGGCTATTGTTAGACTCGATTTCAATTTATTGAATAAACCATCACATTATTTATCCATAAAATATATATATTTTAATATAGAGTAAGAGGAAGTGGGAATGAAATCATTCTAAAGTCATTAATGAAATAATGATAAAATCCAACGTGACCTAAGAAATATGAACATCCCACAATATTTTTACCAATGGTAGAGAAGAAATTACATTCACTATTGATTTATCTACATGGACACCATCAATAGAAATTACATGACTTATTACTATACCTTATCTCACCTTGAAATTGTATTTCTCAAAATTTAATACAAAATTATTTTCATTGTAGAAATTTTAAACATTACCAAGACTAATATAACACTAATCTAATATAGATCCAAAAATAATGAAATAAATCATGAATAATCCCCCGAAATCACTATGGTAATCTGAAAAAAAACCATATATCATTGTGAGGTACATTGATCATTTTACATAACAAATGAAATATTCGTGTATGAAAATTTTCTAATGGGGAAAGTGGAGGTTTCATTTTCCTAATAGTTATGGGAAATATGTATGTGAAGGTGTACAGAATAACCATCAAGGAAATTATAGTAGGAATTCCTCGCCAGACACTCAATCATATGGTCAATGAAGAACATTGAATAATGTTCATTGCAAGTGTGCTGTTTTATCCTGAGATTTTATATATGGACATGGAAACTATTATACACATAGGTAGAAAGAAAGCATTTATTTTCATTTGTAATTAGTTTTTGAATTGTTATACTAGGAACTACCAGCACATAACAGGCCCTTTCCTATCATAGAGGGTGTAAATGATCCCAGTAACCAGTAATTTTTTACCTCCCTTTTAATAAAATCAAGAAGGTTTGAGCATAGTCGGAGTTGTTCATACCTCACTTGTTTAGAATCATCACATTACAATAGTTGATGTGTGAAAATAGATACACTAATATGAAGAATATCAGTAAGTGTCTATCCCAATTCTTGTTTTTAATCACTTAAAATGTCAAGAAAACGTTATTCCTTCTCTAGAGGGAGTGAACGAGCAATGATGATAGGATTACTGTTTCCATTTTCGAGAAATGAAAATTTAAATTATTTTTACGGTTGATTATGTTCCAAATCATGGAGTTTTGGATATATGGGAGTGAATGTGGAAGTGAGAGGTAAATGATATCAACTAATTGCTTAGTGGTAAAATCCTTGGATTCCTAATGAGTATTTACAAGATTATCAGTATCTTATATTGTTATAGGGTCTATGGTGATCAAGAAATCATCAATTATTAGACATTAATGACATTTTTCTTGACCACTAGGAAATTAAATTCATGATTCATTACCTAAACTTCCTTACAATGATGAAAAAACATAAAGGCGTTAGGTTAAGGAAATAATTTTTTCAGGAAAGGGAATACATCAATATAATTAACTAATATTGTGGAATGTTTTTATGAGG
This sequence comes from Viscum album, assembly GCA_963277665.1. Classification (NCBI taxonomy): domain Eukaryota; kingdom Viridiplantae; phylum Streptophyta; class Magnoliopsida; order Santalales; family Viscaceae; genus Viscum; species Viscum album. The sequence goes on from OY728150.1 coordinate 152,961,521, forward strand.
TGCGCCACATGGAATCCATGATTTTTAGGTAGAAAATGTAACAAGTGAACCCCATATATAATATACCATTATTTAAATCAAATATTGTTTTGGTAGTTTTAATGAATTTTCTCCCCAATATAATTGGTACATTTTTGTTCAACATATTGTCTTCTAATGGAAGCACATAAAATCAGTAGGGAAAATTAAGTTTTCACACTTATATGAACATACTCTAATACCCTAGTGGGGTTCATAGTAATCTAGTTTAACAATTAAACCAATTTATATGGGATTAAATTCCCCAACATACAATTAATTGAAAATTTTTTTAGGCATAACATTTATAGAACATCCCAAATAGATCATAACATCATAAAAAAATACTCCCTAATGGTGCGTGGAATCGAGAATGTTCTAGGACAGTTCACTTTATTGGGTGGTGTTGTATCTATCAATTATGATACATTACTCCAAAATCTCATATATTCATCACCTCAAATTCACCTTCGATGTTTACACATCTCCTTTAAAATGTTTTCTATCCTATAATTTTCATCATGACATCAATTGTGGGAATGCGAAGTAGAAATTTTATTGAAAACAAATAGTGAAAATTATCAATTTGAGATTCAGTTTGTTTCCTTGGATTGGTGTACCTTTGAGTAAATATAAGAGGAATAGTTTCTCTTTGTGTTTCATCAAATTAATCACTCTTTCATTTGGCAGGGATTCTCTCCTTACAAGGTTTTTCCTCTCTTGGAAAATTTTCAATGGTTGGTACTATGGTTCAATAAGGAAGGAATGACTCTAATAAAGGGGATATTTGGATATGAAAATGTTTTCCTATCTTAAGCATGATATTAATTATATTAAATGATTCTTATGGTTTAATAGTCTTCTGAAATGTGGTTTACCTGACACATGAAATTGGATTTACCCCACTGTGAAATAAAGTTTTCAAAATTGGATTTCTAGGTCTTCAATGGATTATTGGAATTATTTTTGTAACTGAATATAATTTTAAGTCATTTGTTTCATCATTTATTATAGTATAGGATCATTATTTGGAGGGTGTTTTAGGAAAATATTTTATAGAAATTGAGGATTTCTAGGTGGTGGTGGATGACTAGTCTACACCCCTATTGGTTAAATGGTTATTTAAGGATGGTTTTAATTCCATAATTTTTTATTGGGTCGGTGGTATTTACCCATATAGTTGGATGGACAATGAGGTTCTTGGCTAATGGGTAGTTATTAGGGGAGGATTGGTAATATTTCCTCACAACTCTCAGAAGTCTCTATCAATTGGGGTATTGGTATGAATATTGGTATTTTTAAGAACATATACCATAATGTATGGGAGGAGGAGACTAAGATTAACATTGATAATGATAAATTTATCAGAGAAAGGTAGTTACCTATTGAAAAATCATGTCCAACTTCTTCTCAAACTGAAAATTATGCACATAAATGACACTTCAAATGGGTACAATAGACCATGAACCAAATTGCTCTGTATTCCGGCCCATGCTATCAATGAGGTTCTTTGTATTGATTAGGGTATTATCAACTAATACCCTTCTTGTATCAACATCAATCATGATTCAATCAATTATAATTAAAACATCATAAAAGATTCTTGAAAAATTAATCACATATTTGGTGGTGTGGGAAACTTGAACAATGACATTTAAATAATTCCCAATATTTAGGTAATGTTTCCATATATGATTTACTTATTCCAAAAATTTAGTTCCTTATAGTTTTCATTTTATTAGATATGAAATATTTTTCAAGGAAAATGTGTTTCATTTCCCCCCAACATTTTACTTGGTAATTAATATAATATATCCAATCTTTTTCAATGATGTCTAAAGTGATTGGAATACAGTAAGCATTACATGTTATTAATTAAAATTAAATTTTTTTAATTTGATACACACAATATAAAATTTTATTATAAGATTGTGTGGTTATTCTCTTAAATTCACATGAAGTTTTGTGAATAAGTGAATTAAACCAGATTTTAGTACAAAATTATGTTCTTCACCTAGTGTTTGTATTTATTATGATGATTATCTACATCAGGTGGGGATATTTATTTTGAATTATAATTATTTTCATCCATATTATGCACTTTATGTTTAGTTTCTTATTTGGTTCCAGAATAAGAGGTGTTTAGAATGTTCTCAGGGTGAGGTGTGTCCTCTTTTAAAGGGTTCTCCAATGTATCTCGGGGTCTATGACAAATGATCCTCTTCGGTTTTGGTCTAAGGAGAGGTAAATTCACAATAGAAGAACAATTTATTCATGGATAATATATTAGAGGTAATTAATAACACATAAATATATGTCACAGTAGAAGATAAAAATCATATTCTCAAAATTTAGAAAAAAAGTATCAAAAATATGCATTAAACACCAAAACGCTCCATTAAAACGGATCCAGAATTTTTCCTTATTGTCAGGAAACATCAAATTGATCATTAATTAATGATTTTTTTATATTCTACGGATGAACATAGGTTATATCTCAATGTGATTTTTTGGTTTGTAATGTTTTTTAATAAAAATAACTAATAGAGGGGGTGATTTTCAAGTAATTCTAAAAATAAAATGACTTCATTAAAGAGTATAAATAGTGAATGTGAATGTGGTTTTTTAATACTTAGCAGATAATGAGGTGATTCTAGGCATAATACACATCTCGGTTAGTTCATGATTCAGAAAAATATACATGGTTCAATGAAATTCTATGGTTTAGGGTCTTTAGGATCTCAATTCCCCTCTTGCCTCTTAAAACGATGAATAAAGATCCATCCATTGAAAAAAATCATGATTTGAGGGTATGGACTTTAATAATAGAGCAAGGTATTCAAAATAATACTAATATATCATACATGTGAATGTGAAAAAGGATTATTTTCATTTCAAATCATATCCACCCAAGATGCCCAATTGATTTCTCTACCCAATCGTTGTTGAGATAAAAAATGTTTCACTTTATTTAACAAAAAAATTCAAAGATAAATCAATTTAAGATAAAACATAATATAATTGTTTCACATAAAAATTACAAAAAAAATAGTATCATATAAACTCTTCTAACTCCCTTCCCTATGTGTGTAGATCCCTCAAAATTACCATCCCCTCTTTATCTCACCATTGAGAGGAGAAGGTGGCTTAAGTGGACCTTCACCATCATCCATAATCTATCTATGAAGATAAGCGAATCCATAGACTCTAAAATTAATCGAGGAATACTTTAGATATTATAAAATTTAGATATTTTTTCCTTTTTCAAACTTACAAATGGGTCTTTAGAGGTTCCATTAGACTAAAAAATTTGATGGTGGTTTTGGTCCCCCAGATTCTGAGAAACCACTGGGCCCATAGCTTTGAGAGGACAAATAGTATTATATCGGATTGGAGAAAACAACAAATATATTTATAAACATCTTGAATATCTTCACATAATATTGGAATGAATTTAGAAAATAATATCCCAGTATGTTAATTAAATATTGAAAAATACATTTGTCTTTATCTGGATTTAGTTTCCTAGAAAGATAAGATCGGTTACGACCCTTAATAAATGAATTGGGATTTGTTTTATTGATAAGAGTTGAATAAAAACTAATTTTTGATCTTGGAACATAAATTTATCCCAATTTAATGAAAATATTAGTCAAAGTATGAATTTTAGTCCACATATATTGTTTTTATCTTTCACATTTTGGGCCATATTTTCCCAACGTCATCCTGGACACTCTATGTCATCTCCACCTAATATGATATCATCCAAAAAAATGAAATTAAACATTTTAATTTGTATTAAAAAATAATTGAACCAAATAATAACTAAAATTTGTTATTCGATTTGCAATTTATGATACAAAATCAGTTTAACACATTAGTATAAGGGTGGAAATGAATAGTGAATTACTTAACATTCCGACCCCCAAACATAAAACATTTTACTCATAGGCGATGTGACATTTCTAAAAATTATTCATGGAGATATTCAAAACATAATGAATATTTAACAATGAAATAAAATTTACTCTATGATTGAAATGTTATCAAATAAAACATTACATCATTGAGTCATTCTCACTGATCATGGAAAAAGATGTCTCATAAATTTAATCAAAATAAAATTCCAAGAGATTAATGATTCCAATATGAGAAAATAATAATAAATTTAACAATGATAGTAATTCTCCAAGTGTGTGTGAGAGAACCATTTCATGATATTCTTCTCACATTAAATCCAATCAATATAGGTTATTTAATAAAATTAAACATAAATGATTATGTATATCGTACATGTATTTCATCCTTTGCAACCAAATTTCATGAACCAATCACTTAAGTATATTTTGAATTCAACCTATAAGCACCCTACCTAGATATCATCATTTGAATACCATTTCATATCTTCATTAATTTAATGTTTATTTTGTTATTTTTCAAAAATTTCACTTGGAAAAACTATCACACTCATCTATTAACCATTATTTTTGGACATAACAACACTAACAGTAATAGCTATAACAAGATAAATGGTCTTGGAAGAGTTCTTTTTATCTTCCCACGAAAAAAAATTATATATTTTTTTTGGTTTTTTTTGTTTTTAGGGAATATAAAATTCAGATTCCAAGTATATATACATTGGAAATTTTGGTAAAGTAATGAAATAGATCCGATAAATAACAAATTTATGGTAAAATGATTTTGAAATGAAAATAAATATTAACCTAACATATAATTACATTATATTGAATAAGAAAAATCACACTTCATGGTTAGGTTCAATGATGTGTAGAGATTTATATTGACATATATTTCCCATAAACTACTCACATAAATTTTATCATTCATCTCAAATAATTCAAAATGATAAATCCATTAATATCATTGAAACAAATCCAGAACAAATCATACAACAATGTTAAATTAATTCTAAAACACACATTCCATCATTCGAACATGTTTTTTATGTTAAAAAAATTTGAAATATTAAAATTCATCCTAAATTTTCAAAAATACACCTTATTAAGTGGAAATCAAAAAATAATATCCTAGAACCTATGTGTGGGTTGGGGGAAGGGGAAGGTAAATATAATATTAAACATGAGGAAAATTTAAAAGGATGAAAGATAGTGAAATATTTTAACTATCCCAAGAATGTACTCATCCCCCCACACCTAGAGTATATAGTGTTCTCATAGTAATAAAATAGCATGTGGGATGGAACGATAATACCTTTTGGGTGTCATTGGTAGGTTACTTCCTAAAATTGGATTTCCTCTATTACAAACATATGAACCTCTTTTTGAATGTGATTCAAATGCTTCCCATTGACTGTGAAAGTTTGTTTTGTTGCTTTATTTTCGACCTGAACCACACCAAATGGATAAGCATTAAAAACAATATATGGTCCAAACCACCGGGAATGATTATTACATGGATATAACAATTTTCTTTTTAACGAAAAAGAGTACTTTCTTCCCATTGTATAATTGATAATAAAGGATGAGATGAACATATGAAGCCTTTGTTTTCTCTTTATAAAAACATAAGTTTTCATATGAATCTCTATTCATTTCCTCTTAATTCTGAATCAATTACTTCTTCTAAGAACTTGCATGAGAAATACTTGAATGGTAATTTTCTTAATAGGTAGGTAGGCCAAATTATCTATCTAAATATTGAGGTGAAACAATTTTCCAAAAACTGTCTAAAATAGTAAAATTCTAACGTTAGTATTGAAGGTAGTATGATAAGCCCATAATGAATCATCATGTCTAAGACTCTAATATTTTATGTTTGGTTGAATATTTTATTAGAGAATTTATATACCTCTATATTATACACATCAACTTTACCATTGTTATTTTTATGTTATTTAGTAGCCACTAGATGCATGACCTTGTACCAATGAAAAAGTGAATTCGTTGTTCAATTAATGAAATGATAACACTGGTTGGTGATGATAAACATAGGTAATACAACCCTTTATAAAACATGAGTTCTCAAAAATTACACAATTGTCTCTGAATAATCTCTATGTTTAGTGTATGCTTCTACCCATTTTGATATGCAATCAATAGAAAGTAGATCGTACAAGTTTACAAAATAATTGGGAAGTGTCCCAATAATTTCAATACCACAAACATAGAAAATGTAATAGAAGAGAATTTTTCTGTGTAGTTTAATTTTGTTTAGATACATTCATTGTTCATTGATAATGTGGAAAATATTTTTAGAAATTATAGGAAATGAAAAATAATGTGGCCCAAAATAGGCCAAAATCAATGACCTTGTGAGTATTCTATTGGTGACCAAATTACCCTCGAAAGAAAGATTGTGGAAGAACCTAAGGATATGTTGAATCTCACTATCAACCACACAACACCTATGAAATTGATCACTACAATTTCCCCAAAGGTAGGGTTCATCCCAGATATACCAATGGGGATCAGGTTTAAGACCATTATACTTTTTTGTAAAATCAACTAGAAATCAAGATGCTTCCAAAAAAATTTACAATTTTTAATACAAGCGAATAACATCTTCCACATGTTAGAATTGCTCATCATGAAACATATCATTTATGGGAATAGATGGGGATGGTTTAATGTCTGGAGATGGGATGGACCTATTGATATGTTGAGCCACCCGTTTCTTTTCTCCTTTTCAGTACCTAATATCTAGATTAAATTCATGAAGTAGGATTATCCATCAAATGAGAGGTGTTTTGGAAACCAGTTTCATAAGGAGATTCCAAAGGGTAGTATAGTCTAAGAGTACTATCACTTGGTACCCTAAAAGGAATGACCTGAATTTATCATTGGAAAACACAATGGAGAGGAATTATTTTTCAATTATTGTTAATTTTTCATGGGAATGGTCTTGTGTGTGTAGGGAATAGGATATGAAATGTAAATATCAATTGACCATTTATGGTAAGACTTCCCAAACTACATAGTTAGAAGTGTCACACATGTTCTCAAATGGTATATCCTACTAAATTTCTTGGAATACCGAGGGTGATGTGAGACTATATTTAAATTTATTAAATGATTCCTAACATTAAATAATAATAAAAAATTCTTTTTTGAGTAAGAATGACTGTAAGAGTGCAATATTAATAATGTATTGAATGAATTGAAGATAATATCAAGTGTGTCTTAAGGAATACTGAAAATCCTACACATTTGTTAGAATTATTAGGAAATAAATGACATCCACATTTGTTTTATATAATTTTCACTATCCCCATAAATGAAATTCTTATGTACAATACCTTATCTCTCCATGAAATTGAACTTATCATAATTTTATAAAATATTCTTTTCAATATAGTTAAATATGACATAACCAATACTGCTGTAGAACTAGTCAAATTAGGATCCAAAAAAGTAAAATCATCCATGAATACATCCAAGAAATCCTCCATGTATTCCAAATAAAAATAATAAAAATATGTAAATGGATAGTACCTGGAGCTTTCATAGAACAAATAACATCATCCTGTATGAAAATGATCCAAAGGGATAAGTAAAGTCTCTTTTTTCTTGATCAACATGGGAAATGCAGATCTGAATGTATCATAAATACCCATCATGGAAAGAGTAGTGATACTTCCCCTGTGAGCCTCTCTATAATATGTTTAATACATGAAAATGCAAAATGTTCCCTCCTATTTTGTTGGTTTAATCAATAATATTCTATACAGACAGTCCAACTATTCCTCACATGGGTTGGAACTAATTCACTATTTTATTTTTTATTATTGTTAGACCAGTTTTTGTGGGAATAACATAAAGTAGATAGACCTATTCACTCTGATAGATTTTTTAAATGATTCTAATAGCCAATAATTTTGTAACATATTTTTTAAAAAAATCTATGTGGTTTGGGTTTAGTTTGAATTATGACTACCTCACTAGTGCAGCCTCATCTTTTAACAATATATGATGTGTGGAAATTTATTTCCTAATACCATTAGATTCAGCAACTTTCCATCCCAATTATTTTTTATACTCAAAATTTCACTTAAATTCAATACATTATATAGGAGGAGTGATATTCGAACGGTGATAGGGATCTTGTTTCCAATCTAGAAATATTAATATTTCAAATTTTTAGGCAGTGTTGTAAGTTGCAATTCAGGGGGTTGGATTGATGGTAGTGAATATGGAAGTGGGAGTTCAATGATATCATCTAAATTATCAATCTTAACATCCAAATATTAGGAATGATATTTTATAAACTTAGCAGTATCATCGATAATCCTTATATACTCAGTTCTTAAGAAGTATTCAATTAACAACCATGCAAGGATTTTTTCTAAAAAACTACAACATTCAATGCTTGATTAATTAAAAATAAACTATTTCAAGGATGGAAACATGTCCATGAGATCATAGTAAATAAAATAATTTTTTGGGGAAGGGGGTACATCAATATAATTATCATTGAGTATTTAATGTTCATCTGAGTGGTGCCTCATGGAATCAAGTATTTTGATGTGGAAAATGTGACAAGTAATATCCATTGATATTATACCATTGTGGACATTAATTATGGATTGGGTAGTTTTCAATATAGGACACTCCAATATAATTGGTTCATGTCTATTCATCTTATCATCATCCATTTTATGCACATAAAAATATGTATGAAAAATTAAAATATTCACCTTTAAAAGAACATAATTTCGTAGACCTATGTGGTGTATGGTATTCCAGTTTTCCTGTTGATCAAATATTCCATTGGAATTCAATTCCCCAAGATAAAATGACGAGAAAATGAAGTGAGACATCACATTTAGACAAGAACCCAAATCATTCATATCATTGGAAGAGAAATAATCCCAAATGTTAAATGGAAACAATATTCTTGGATTTTTTAATTTAGTCGGAAGTGGTGGATCGATCAATGATGATATTTTCCTCCCCAGGATCACTTTTTCATCACCTCAATGTATCCTTTGGTGTGTACACATCTCATTCATAATCATGCATTATTCTGGAAGTTTCCTCATTGAATCAATCAAGAGGATGTAAAAGGGCACTTTTTTGAATGTTTCCATGATTTCATTATCATGTTCCATTTTATTTTTTATCCTTGGTTGGTTTTTCCTTTAGGGAAAAGAATGTGTAATGTTTGGTTTGATAGTTCATGAAATGAAACATTATTTCCTTTGACAAGAATTCTTTTGGAATAAGGTTCTACCCCTCCTATACCATTTTTAGTGGTTGATATGATAGTTTCCATGGGATTTAAGGACTCTAATTGAAGTATTATATGGAACATATGTTGTTTTACACTCCTAAGGGTGATGGAAATAATATTTCTCTAACCCTTATTAATTCTTTGTGATTAAATGGTATATACCTGACCCATGAATTTTGATTTCCCCACCAAGATGGAAAGTTAGCCTAATTGGGTTTTATCGTATTGATTGACCAATTGAGTGGTATTCTTAGTTGACGATTATTTGCATACATTTTCATCAACATGTATTCTATGATAGGTACAAGTTTTAGATGGGTTATTGGAATGTAATATTTGGTGATTGATGATTTTTATCTTGTGGTGGTTGATGAATACTCAAAACCTGTTAGTTCCATGGTTGTTTAGGTTATCTTGAATACCCCCATACATAAAGGTTTGTTTTTCATTCCACCTAGGGTTGGTTATAGAAGGGTCTTGGGAATAATTAATTGCAATACCCATAATACTATATTAGTTAGGTATTGGGCAAAAGTTTTGGTGTTAGAAGAGAATATAACATAATGTATAGGGGGAATAGATTTGTATTTCCCTTTGAAAAGATAATGTTATCAAAGAAGGGTACCTACCTCTTAAAAATCCATTTCTATAATCCTCTTGAGCTCATAAATCTACACCTCATGGACACCTCAAATGGGTACACTAGACCATGTATCAAATGGTTTGGTGTTATTGGGACATGCCCCCAATGATAGTCCTTACAATAATTGGGGTTTTCTCGACTAGTGCACTGCTTATAGCAACATCAATCCGGTTTATATAAATAGGAATTAATCCTTCAAAAAAATATTATTCAAATTTGATAACATATTTGATGTTGTGGGAAACATGTGAACATAATTATAAATTTCTCCCAATATTTACATAATTTTTCCTATTTTGATCACCTTATTCAATAAATTCCATTCCATATAGTTACAGTTTGAGAGGTTGGGAAATAATTTTCAAGTAAAATTTGTTTCATTTCAACCCATCCTCTTATTGGGTAATTAACATAATATAACCAATAGTTATTAGTGTCTTCTAAATATAAAGGGAATTACATAGGCTTTAGATATTATTCATCAAAATTAATAAGTATTAATATTGAAAAAAGTATGTGAAATTATTTTAAACTATTATGTTAGTATTCTCTCATGATCCCATTAAATCATGGTAATAACTAAATTAAAACGTATTTTAGTTCAAAATTAGTTCATTATCTAGGTATTTCAATGTATGTATGGTGAATCTCTACATCAGGAGATAATAGTTCTTTTCCTGTCCTTTTATTTTCATCTATATTGTGAAGGTTGCATTTAGTTTCAATTTTAGATCCATTATAATATGGGTTTAAAAATGTCTCATGTTGAGGTTTTCCCTTTGTTCTCCTATGTGTCTTGGTGCAACTGAAATAGGATCCTCTCTAGTTCAGTTTGTAAAAGAGGTAATTCTATGGGAGTAGAACACATCATGCATTTAAACTGAAAATGTTATATGTAAAAACCCAAAACTGTAATTTATCTTAAATAATAATTAAAATAAATATTCAAAAAATCTACAAGATAAACTTATCTAAAACATGTACTAAAAACAATAGTTCTCCCCAGAAACGATGTCAAAATTTGACCATGCCATCATTAAATGTCAAGTTGATTTTGATTCAAAGATGATTTATTAGTCTATAAAAGACCCTATGTCATATCTCATGGAGAGTTGGTTGTTTAAAGTGAGTATTTTTAATAAAAAGAACTAAATGTTGGGGTGGTTTTCAAAGAAGTTATAAAAATAAAATGACTTAATTAAAGTGTTTATTAACTGAAGTAGAAGGTTGTCCCATTAAAATTATGGTATAAGGTGTAAAGACCCGTAAATTTCAAGGAATGTTTTTGCTAAATTTTATTTGGAATTTTACAAGAACGCAGTTTCTGATGGTGCCTGATTCCGAGGCCCGGTGTGCCCGGAATCATTTTCCGAAGTTTGGCTCGGGTACGTTCAGTGAACGGACGAGCGGGTTTTTCTAACTTTTGAACCGGTGCCCGGAATCGAATTCTGAGGGCACCGATGAAATCGCAGCGCCGGTATTCGCTTAGAAACGCCTCTTCCGGAGTTGCGTTTACTCGGGTGTGGTTTTTAATTTTCGGGCTTAAAGTTAAGAAATAAAATAATTTTGCGACAACTTTATTTTATTTCAGTTAGGCCGCTTGGAAGCCACTTGATGCCACTTAAAGGCGGCTTGAACTGATTTGAACTGGATAGGATGCTATCCAGAAATATCCAACCCCCTTGGTAGGATATTTGTGAGGTGGGGCCCGCACGAGCCCCGCTGTTTCTTTCTGCTAAGAAACGCACCCGTGAAAACCCGTCTTAATGAAAGTCAACTGACGCATTTTCTAAATTCTTAACAGACCATTTAGTTGGGCGGTTTATTTCGTGAATTAAATGGGATGTTTCATTCGTGAATTAAAAGGCCTGTTTCTTTCGTTGAATTAATTCAAAGAATTAATTCAATCGTTTCTTAACCTGTTTTCGTGTGTTGGCATATTAATAAAATAAGACCAACCCAAAATCTTTTGAGAATATTTGAGAGGATCCTTGTTTCTTCTTCTCCCTCGCGAAGAACGCGAAGAACGCGAAGAACGCCGAACCCGGAAATCGACGACGCGACGCCTTGATCCGCATCGCCGACAACGTTATTATGCGACGTCTCTTCCTCCACGACGGATCTTCGATCGTCTTCTTGAGGTAAGAATCTCGGACCTTCCTTTTTATCTCCTTCGTGGTTCTTAACCAAAAACACGGATTTAATTAATTAAATTAAATCTGCTGTTTCATGGTGCGTTGAGTTTTCCGACTCAAGACCGGATTCCGCGACGACGCGACGCCTCCCCGCGACGACGCGACGATCCCTCTCTTTCGCGACGAGCTTTTCCGCGAAGAACACCCGCACGCGACGACCGACGTGGTAGGGATTTATTATGGGAATTAACCCTTTTTAATTTATTCCCGTCAATGTTTCTTAAAGAAATTAAAGAACCGAATTGTGAACAATTTTAATCTTCTTAAAATTGTTATTTTTCTCGTGTGGAATAAAATTCTCCCGGTTGTTTATCTCTAACGCGGACGGTGCGGGCCAAACGAACACGGCCAGACAACCCTCCGTCGTTCTTCGTTTTGTGCGGATTTGGCAGGCGACGACGGAACGTGCCGCAGTGGATGTTTGACGATTCCGCAGTAAAGAACGGATCCCGGGAGGAGCAATGGCGCAGACGGGAAGAGAATCGGACCACCGGAGCGATCCCGGGGGCCCGCGGAACTCGCCGGCGGCGCGGGTCGCCGGTGCGGCGGCGCCAGCGGACGGAGGCGGCGGCGCCGAGGCGCGCCGCCGGACGAGCCCGCCGCGGCGGCGGCGGCCAACGGACCCGTGGCCACGCGTGTCCGATTCGCCCGCGCGGGACGCGGCTCTGCCGCGTCCGCGGTTCACCAGCACGGCCCACGCGGGCCGCAGTTTCCTCAGGCCGCGGGTCAATGCCCGCGGTGCCTGGCACTCGGCCGCCCGGCCGGGCAGAGCCTGGCCGGTCCGACCGGCCGGGCCACGCCCCGGCCGGGCCGGACCTAGCCACCTGGGTCGGGTCGGGTCGCCCCAGTTCGGGCCGACCCAAGGGTGGTCGGGCCGGGCCCGTACCCCCCCTTCTTCGGACGTTTTCGTTCAAATGGCCGTATCTTGAGCTACGGGCCTCCGAACGACACGCCGTCAGGGGCAACACGATCTTTCGATCGAGACGGTCGTTTCGGTATACTATACTCAAGGTGCACCTTCCTTTTCGGGAGCCTACGTAGTTAAAACTCCATAGTTAAGCGTGCTTGGCCTAGAGCAGTGATCAGGATGGGTGACCTCCTGGGAAGTTTCTCAGGGTTGGTGTGAGACGGAAAGGCCAATAACTCTCAGACCGGGCGTCCGATTGACGCTCCGTCTATTGCGTTGAGTTCCTCTTGATGCGACGGAACTTTTGGCATCCTCCACCCGAGTTTTGGATGCAGATGGATAGTGGCCGGGTTGGATCGCACTGAAATCCAACCGGGCCCCTGGAATGGAAGAGCTGATATCTTTCAGACCAGACGTCCGTTTGACGAACCGTCAGCGGTATTTGTGATCACGTTGAAAAAAAGGTCCCTATGAGTATACCCAGTGAGTGTTCGGGGTATAGTTGAGTTACGGCCGGATTGGTTCGCTCACGAAACCAACCGGGCCCATGGGACGAAAAGGCTAATAACTCACAGACCGGGCGTCCGATTGACGCGTCGTCTGTTGCGTTGAGACCCCTATGACGAGGTGGTCCTTCGAGATACTTCCTTGCGGGACTTTGTGATACTTGGAGTATCGACCAGTAGCTCGTGGAGCGGACCCTCCCGGAGACGAGCGTGCGGAGCACGGAGACCGTGTAGCTGACAGAGACCCGACGACTGGTGATCGAACGACTCGGTGTGTGACATAGGTGTGCTTGGTTGTAGCGGCACATAGGAGTGCTTGGTTGTAGCGGCAGACCCACGACAGAGGTGCGCTTGGTTGTAGCAGCACATGGGAGCGCTTGGTTGTAGCGGCAGACCCACGACAGTGGTGCGCTTGGTTGTAGCGGCACATGGGAGTGCTTGGTTGTAGCGGCAGACCCACGACAGAGGTGCGCTTGGTTGTTGCGGCACATGGGAGCACTTGGTTGTAGCGGCAGACCCACGACAGAGGTGCGCTTGGTTATAGCGGCACATGGGAGCGCTTGGTTGTAGCGGCAGACCCACGACAGAGGTGCGCTTTGTTGTAGCGGCACATGGGAGCGCTTGGTTGTAGCGACAGACCCACGACAGAGGTGTGCTTGGTTGTAGCGGCACATGGGAGCGCTTGGTTGTAGCGGCAGACCCATGACAGAGGTGCGTTTGGTTGTAGCGGCACATGGGAGCGCTTGGTTGTAGCGACCGGCCCGCATTACTCGATAGGTGGAGTACTACAGCAGTCTTAAGTTAGTGGGCAGTACCTCGGAGTTGTGACAGGACCACTGTACACTCCAGAGACGGAGCTCTTCAGCAGTTATTGTTTCGATGATGAAAATCCTGGTTTGAGCTGAGACTTTTGACCTAGTGTTTGCCTCATGATTGAGATAGGTTACTTGATAACTTAGGTATATGTATGGGCATATATCTAAGTAGAGGTTATCTGTTGAGATCTTCTTTGTGGTTATCCTTGTTGGTTTTAGAGAGACCTTGAGGGTCTCGTGGTCCCTACTGAGTATCGTTATACTCACCCCTGCACGGGCTATGCCCGCAACTCGTTGTGTTGGTTGCAGACGACATGCAGTGCTGATGGAGGCCGAGTGTTCGAGGACTGGACGGTACCCGGAGGTGGACTACACGACGAGTCAGTACCCGGAGGTGGACTACACGACGAGTCAGTACATGGAGGTGGACCACTGAGCGAGACGTGCTCGGAGCGGACGGCGGGACCCGAGGAGCATTGGAGCTATCTGTACCCACCCTTCAGGTTGGACTTCCAGAGGACGGCTCGACGCTGCAGTTTTTCCTTTCAGTTGTTGTTTTTCCATTCAGTTGTACTTTACATTTGGGCTTGTATTTTCCGGCCCCATTTACTTTCAGCACAGCTTGTACAGTTTTTACTTAGTGTTTACTTTTCCGCTTGCTTACTCTATGGTGCTTGTTTACTTTCCAAAGGAAATGCCTTCCCTTTTTGCTGGGATTTACGCCTTGGTGCTAGTCGCCAGCCCCTGGCCTATGGAAGGCGGGCTTGGGGTAGTCACGGCACGGGCCCCGAAGACGGGTCGTGACAAATTGGTATCAGAGGTGGTCGGTTCTACCGGGGACTCTGATCTTTCTTCTATGTGAAGCAATAGTGTTTAGCCTATTGGTTGTGGTTATCAGTCCAGGGAGTCCAGTGAAGGTGCGGCGGCCGACGTATCCGTACACCAGGACCCTGACTTCTGATTTCTGACTTAATGCACGAAAACATTGAATGCATGTGTGTTTCAAGTTTTCCTTATGATTACTTCTGTGAGCTCACCAGGTATACTGTCCTGACCGTGGCGCACTTGTTCCCTTTTCAGGATGTCCCCACGACGACAGCCAGCTAGGATTCCGAGAGTGGAGCGTGATGACAGCCCACCGACCGTCGAGGACTCAGTACAGGGCCCTTTGACAGCTGAGGCACCGGTGGTACCTATACCCGCCGAGGCACCGATGCTACCAGCCCCAGCCGCTGGCGATGCACGTCGCCTTAGTGCACTGCATGAGTTCCAGCGCCAGCGACCGCCCAGGTTCCGCGGGGAGACGGACCCTCAGGCCGCCGAGGACTGGCTGGAGGTAGTTGTTCGGGTTTTCAGATTAGTGAGGACACCAGCAGACCTCATAGTGATCCTAGCAGCGAGTCTCCTGCACGCGGCAGCAGGCAGATGGTGGAGCTTGATGCTCCAGGTGCACGACGAGGCGTCTCTCCTCTGGACGGACTTTGAGAGCATCTTCCGCTCTGAGTTCGTCCCAGC
The DNA here is from genome assembly GCA_963277665.1 of Viscum album. NCBI lineage: Eukaryota > Viridiplantae > Streptophyta > Magnoliopsida > Santalales > Viscaceae > Viscum > Viscum album. Next base: position 152,977,330 of record OY728150.1, read on the forward strand.
CACCCTCCGAGCGGTGCGCATCCAGGAGCTACTACAGCTGCGGCAGGGAAGCATGTCAGTGGCCCAGTACTCGGCGAGATTTACTGATCTCTCGCGCTACTCCACAGATATGGTACGAGACCCGTTCTTCCGGGCCCGGACCTTCGAGCATGGACTGAGGCACGAGATCAGGGCTTCGATGATCTCCCTCAACATTCCGACTCAGTCAGGGGTGTTAGAGAGAGCCCTCTTAGTGGAGAGTTTCCTTGCTGAGCAGTCTCCAGCAGCAGGACCCACCACTTACCGGCATGCGGCAGAGTCTTCTGCATCGGGCAGTAGACGGATGACGCAGGGGTCCAAGAGGACTGGACCTACAGGTGGTCGCCAGCGTGACTTTGGATCATTTTCGCGAGGCACTCGGGGTGGGAAACGACTTTCCATGAGAGGGCAGTGCTACTCCTGCGGCGGGGTTGGTCACATGGCTCGTGACTGTCCGACCCGCCATACGGATGACCAGCAGACGAACGAAGGACCCCCCAGGCAGAGGCAGAGGTTCGATCAGGTCAGGCCGCAAGGAGCAGGCGGCCATGACAGGGGAGTTGGTCGTGCAGCAGGAGGTGGATGGCGCTTTGGGGTGTTGCCACCACCACCACCAGGCGGTCCACCCCGACCGCAGGGGACATGAGGACATGGGAGAGCTCAGCTTCAGGCAGCTGAGGCCTACGATCATGGAGCTCCGGGAGCAGATGGACAGGAGCGGGACTAGCTCCAGACCTGGAGACTTTTGTTCACATTGCTTCTAGTTTTGTTGATGTGTGTTTATAGATGCTTTGTGTCTTTGTACTTGAGCTGCAGTAATAAAAGACACCTTTTCTTGTGGCATTTTACTTTCCTGTCCTCTCTTGTGTTGTTACTAAGAGGTTCCGGTTTAGACTGTTGACTTGACCCTCACCCGTGAGACATCTACTGGAGGAGACCCAGTTATCACACACTGAAGACGACGGTGTGACTCAACCCTTGGAGGCGAGAGTAACGGTTGGATCTCTTGGTAGTAGCGTCGAGGCCTTACGACGTCATCCTTGGTATGGATTAGTATCATCCATGTCGGGATTGACCGTATTAGGCGAAGAACGTGGTTCATCAAGGGGATGAGACCAGATTTCTCTTATCGGCAAGGAAGAAATCATGGCAGCTCTAGTGGGACCAGAGGTGGTCCGGGCCACGACAGAGAAGGTCCAGGTGATCACATGGGAACGGAAGGCTCAGATGCGTGCTCGGTACCGCTTTTGTATCCCTAGTTTGTGTTGAAGCTTTACGGGGATGTAAACCCCTGTGGTGGGAGTAATGTAAAGACCCGTAATTTTCAAGGAAATTTTTTTCTTAATTTTCTTTGGAATTTTACAAGAACGCAATTTCTGACGGTGCCTGATTCCGAGGCCCGGTGTGCCCGGAATCATTTTCCGAATTTTAGCTCGGGTACGTTCAGTGAACGGACGAGCGGGTTTTTCTGACTTTTAAACCGGTGCCCGGAATCGAATTCTGAGGGCACCGATGAAATCGCAGCGCCGGTATTCGCTTAGAAACGCCTCTTCCGGAGTTGCGTTTGCTCGGGTGTGGTTTTTAATTTTCAGGCTTAAAGTTAAGAAATAAAATAATTTTGCGACAACTTTATTTTATTTCACTTAAGCCGCTTGGAAGCCACATGAAGCCACTTAAAGGCTGCTTGAACTGATTTGAACTGGATAGGATGCTATCCAGAAATATCCTACCCCCTTGGTAGGATATTTGTGAGGTGGGGCCCGCACGAGCCCCGCCGTTTCTTTCCGCTAAGAAACGCACCCGTGAAAACCTGTCTTAATGAAAGTCAACTGATGCGTTTTCTAAATTCTTAACAGACCATTTAATTGGGCGGTTTATTTCGTGAATTAAATGGGATGTTTCTTTCGTGAATTAAATGGCTTGTTTCTTTCGTTGAATTAATTCAACGAATTAATTCAATCGTTTCTTAACCTGTTTTCGTGTGTTGGCATATTAATAAAATAAGACCAACCCAAAATCTTTTGAGAATATTTGACAGGATCCTTGTTTCTTCATCTCCCTCGCGAAGAACGCGAAGAACGCGAAGAACACGAAGAACGCCGAACCCGGAAATCGACGACGCGACGCCTTGATCCGCATCGCCGACAACGTTCTTCTGCGACGTCTCTTCCTCCGCGACGGATCTTCGATCGGCTTCTTGAGGTAAGAATCTCGGACCTTCCTTTTTATCTCCTTCGTGGTTCTTAACCAAAAACACGGATTTAATTAATCAAATTAAATCTGCTGTTTCATGGTGCGTTGTGTTTGCCGACTCAACACCGGATTCCGCGACGACGCGACGCCTCCCCGCGACGACGCGACGATCCCTCTCTTCCGTGACGAGCTTTTCCGCGAAGAACACCTGCGCGCGACGACCGACGAGGTAGGGATTTCTTATGGGAATTACCCTTTTTTAATTTATTCCCTTCAATGTTTCTTAAAGAAATTAAAGAACCGAATTGTGAACAATTTTAATCTTCTTAAAATTTTTATTTTTCTCGTGTGGAATAAAATTCTCTCGGTTGTTTATCTCTAACGCGGAGGGTGCGGGCCAAACGAACACGGCCAGACGACCCTCCGTCGTTCTTCGTTTTGTGCGGATTTGGCGGGCGACGACAGAATGTGCTGCAGCGGATGTTTGACGATTCCGCAGTAATGAACGGATCCTGGGAGGAGCAATGGCGCAGACGGGAAGAGAATCGGACCACCGGAGCGATCCCGGTGGCCCGCGGAACTCGCCGGCGGCGCGGCGGCGCCAGCGGACGGAGGCGGCGGCGCCCCGGCGCGCCGCCGGACGAGCCCGCCGCGGCTCAAGCCGCGGCGGCGGCGGCCAACGGACCCGCGGCCACGCGGGTCCGGTTCGCCCGCGCGGGACGCGGATCTGCCGCGTCCGCGGTTCACCAGCGCGGCCCATGCGAGCCGCGGTTTCCTCAGGCCGCGGGTCAACGCCCGCGGCGCCTGGCACTCGGCCGCCCGGCCGTGCCAAGCCAGGCCGGTCCGACCAGCCGGGCCGCGCCCCGGCCGGGCCGGACCGGGCCAGCCGGGTCGGGTCGGGTCGACCCAGTTCGGGCCGACCCATGGGGGGTCGGGCCGGGCCCGTACCCCCCCTTCTTCGGATGTTTTCGTTCAAATGGTCGTATCTTGAGCTACGGGCCTCCGAACGACGCGCCGTCAGTGGCAACGCGATCCTTGGATCAAGACGGTGGTTTCGGTATACTATACTCAAGGTGCACCTTCTTTTTCGGGAGCCTACGTAGTTAAAACTCCGTAGTTAAGCGTGCTTGGCCTAGAGCAGTGATCAGGATGGGTGACCTCCTGGAAAGTTTCACAGGGTTGGTGTGAGACGAAAAGGCCAATAACTCTCAGACCGGGCGTCTGATTGACGCTCCGTCTGTTGCATTGAGTTCCTCTTGATGAGACAGAACTTTTGGCATCCTCCGCCCGAGTTTTGGATGCAGATGGATAGTGGCCGCGTTGGATCGCACTGAAATCCAACCGGGCCCCTGGAATGGAAAAGCTGATATCTTTCAGACCAGACGTCCGTTTGACGAACCGTTAGCGGAATTGGTGATCACGTTGAAAACGGTCCCTATGAGTATACCCTGTGAGTGTTCGGGGTATAGTTGAGTTACGGCCGGATTGGTTCGCTCACGAAACCAACCGGGCCCCTGGGACGAAAAGGCTAATAACTCACAGACCGGGTGTCCGATTGACGCACCGTCTGTTGCGTTGAGACCCCTATGACGAGGTGGTCCTTCGAGATACTTCCTTGCGGGACTTTGTGATACTTGGAGTATCGACCAGTTGCTCGTGGAGCGGACCCTCCCGGAGACGAGCGTGCGGATCACGGAGACCGTGTAGCTGACTGAGACCCGACGACTGCTGATCGAACAACTCGGTGTGTGACAGAGGTGCGCATGGTTGTAGCGGCACATAGGAGCGCTTGGTTGTAGCGGCAGACCCACGACAGAGGTGCGCTTCGTTGTAGCGGCACATGGGAGCGCTTGGTTGTAGCGGCAGACCCACGACAGTGGTGCGCTTGGTTGTAGCGGCACATGGGAGCGCTTGGTTGTAGCGGCAGACCCACGACAGAGGTGCGCTTGGTTGTAGCGGCACATGGGAGCGCTTGGTTGTAGCGGAAGACCCACGACAGAGGTGCGCTTGGTTGTAGCGGCACATGGGAGCGCTTGGTTGTAGCGGCAGACCCACGACAGAGGTGCGCTTGGTTGTAGCGGCACATTGGAGCGCTTGGTTGTAGCGGCAGACCCACGACATAGGTGTGCTTGGTTGTAGCGGCACATGGGAGCGCTTGGTTGTAGCGACAGACCCATGACAGAGGTGCGCTTGGTTGTAGCGGCACGTGGGAGCGCTTGGTTGTAGCGACTGGCGCACATTACTCGATAGGTGGAGTACTACAGCTGTCTTAAGTTAGTGGGCAGTACCTCGGAGTTGTGACAGGACCACTGTACACTCCAGAGACGGAGCTCTTCAGCAGTTATGGTTTCGATGATGAAAATCCTGGTTTGAGCTGAGACTTTTGACCTTGTGTTTACCTCATGATTGAGATGGGTTACTTGATAACTTAGGTATATGTATGGGCATATATATAAGTAGAGGTTATCTGTTGAGATCTTCTTTGTGGTTATCCTTGTTGGTTTTAGAGAGACCTTGAGGGTCTCGGGGTCCCTACTGAGTATCGTTATACTCACCCCTGCACGGTCTTTGCCCGCACCTCGTTGTGTTGGTTGCAGACGACATGCAGTGCTGATGGAGGCCAAGTGTTCGAGGACTGGACGGTACTCGGAGGTGGACTACACGACGAGTCAGTACCCAGAGGTGGACTACACGACGAGTCAGTACCTGGAGGTGGACCACTGAGCGAGACGTGCTCGGAGCGGACGGCGGGACCCGAGGAGCATTGGAGCTATCTGTACCCACCCTTTAGGTTGGACTTCCAGAGGACGGCTCGACGCTGCAGTTTTTCCTTTCAGTTGCTGTTTTTCCTTTCAGTTGTACTTTACAGTTGGGCTTGTATTTTCCGGCCCCTTTTACTTTCAGCACAGCTTGTACAGTTTTTACATAGTGTTTACTTTTCCGCTTTCTTACTCTGTGGTGCTTGTTTACTTTCCAAAGGCAATGCCTTCCCTTTTTGCTGGGATTTACGCCTTGGTGCTAGTCGCCAGCCCCTGGCCTATGGAAGGCGGGCTTGGGGTTGTCACGGCACGGGCCCCGAGGATGGGTCGTGACATAAGGAGTCCATTATTCCCCACTACACATCATTTTAAGATCATAATTCTAAACAATACACATGGTTTAATGTAATTCTTCCGTTGAGGGTTTCCAATATCTTGATTACCCGCTTATGTAACGCTCCGACCCTAGTTACCCAGAGTTGGTGAATTATTACATAACATTAGCAAGATCACAAATGATCATGTCTCGAAAGACCGATTAGTTTAGTAGCCTTGGAAACACTAGATACATTCATAAAGTTTACATTACATCATAAATTGAAAACTACTACAACAACATCTTGTCTTCATATACCCTCATAATATCCTTGCAGGTCATTCAGAAATTAGTTCTTCACATCCTGGGAATAATAAAACATTGAAAGGGGTGAGCTCATATGCTCAGTAAAGATAAAAATATAGCAGAAACATTCATTAATAATCATAAACATTTAAGGCAATGTATAACTAAAACAAAATCCTTTTAAACATTAACTTCAGCATAATATGGAAAAGTAAATATGAAATAATGTTATGTAATTATTCACATGGATATTCTTCTAGTAGAATAACCACATGCAATATAAATAACCACTTTCATAATGAAGGAACTGCATAATTCTGAACTTTAATTTCTGTGTCAAGGCCTCGTGTCAATACCTAAGGGATAACTGTAACCATAACCCAAACCGGAGAGCCTTTGTAACTGGACTCCATCCCGGAGAGCCTCTATAACTGGACTCCAACCCGGATTTCCTCTAATAACCGGACACCAACCCGGAGTGCCTCTAATAACCGGACACCAACCATGAGTGCCTCTAATAACCAGACACTAACCTAGAGTGCCTCTAATAACCAGACACCAACCCGGAGGGTCTTCTCTAACCGAATCCCAACCCAGAGGCATTATTTTTACCGGTCCCCAACCCGGAACATACTAGTCCAACACATTCATCTTAAGAAGAGCATGAAATATAACATAAATATTCGTATTAAAACTAGCATACGAAATGAAAAAACATTAAACATAAACCATAATGTCATAAAAATAACTCATAAATAGTCAAAAATATCATGAAACCTTAAATAAAATATGGAAGATTTGTATCATAATAAATCAACTTCAAACAAGTGTAAAATTTTTCAATGGATGTTGACATAGATGAAAGCAAAACTATTTGTGAGAAATATCTCTATTTTTGAAATCATTTAAGAGTCAAATAATTATAAAAGAAAACATTTAATTTGAAAAAACACTTATAATCTTGTAAGTGAAGATTCAAATATTTTATAATGGTGGAAAATAGTTGCACCTGCCGTAAATGTTAAAAAAAGACATTCTTACCTTAATTCTGTCAAAAAGGTTAAAAAGGTCCTTGTTTGGAAAATGACGGAAATATTCCTTTATAAACATCATATAAAAATTAAAACAACACTATAAATTACATTAACCCATATTCTGTAAAATATTAAGAATGTTTTGAAATACATTTTTAAGAAACATGGATGTGGATGATAAAGAGGTCCTAGTAGATAATTACATATAAACAACCTCGGATAATGAAGAGATTGTTAAATATACCTTTACCTTGTACTTCTCCTTAGTAAATGGTATTTTAACCTCATTTATAATAGTTAAAACATTCTTATTAAATTATACAAGAACAATATACATAATTATGATATCTTATATGATCATTAATAATACTTTCTTAATAATAATTTAGTATTATCGTCATTTCGGGTGATAAATTTCTTGTTTTCTTTTATATGTTTTGTCACATAAGTCATGATTGTTATGGATAGGTTTTATCATATTCATATCCAAAATGATATAATGTTCTTAAACATTAATTTTAATAATCAAATGAGAATTTGTCTTGAATGGATATGATGGGGGATGAATCTCATCGCGTTCATGGAGACGGTAGTCCGTACGTACGCACGAGTGATAATATCATTATTTTGATATAAAATTAATATATAATTGGATGGTATATCATATATATAGAATTATTATTATTTTATATTTATTATTTACATGAATTACACATCATTATTATACCCATCCAAATAATAATATATTGAATAACAATTACACCATGACCTGGAGATGGTAAGTCGTACGTACGCACATATGGTGACATGACATCCAAAGGATGGATAGAATACTGAATATAGTTGTAACATATTTATAATAACATCACATTATATTTAAGATACTGGAGTTATTGTTTTATAATGGAAATAACAAGTAAATAATAAGTTGACGAAGAAAGGAACTTGTAAGAGGGTGGTGAAAACATTATCTCTTCTTCGGGTTCATCCTATTGATTTGATCAAAAGGGCTCCTTAGGGTGGATTTATGACTAATGTAAGGCATCTAGGATGAAGGTAGGATAGTTGAAAGGGTATTTGGGAAGATTTTGGCCGAACAAAAAGGCTTTGAATATATGAATTTTAGAGAAGGGGGAGTGCCCTTTTATAAGAGTGGTGAAGGGCACCTTAGGAAAGGCTAGCAGTATTATTTTATAATAAATTCATATTCGGTTTATAATGGAAAAAAAGTTGATTATTTAAAAGTTAAGGTATGGATAGGTGAAAAAAACCTCAACCAATAGATTTTAGATAGGTTTTGGTAATTATATTAACCATATCTTTTTTTTTTAACTCTTAGTTAATTAGATTTTCATTTATCCTGTCACTTTGTATATTTATATTATATAGTTAATAAACATACTATATACATCTAGGCGACCCCCCAAGTGATCCATTAATTATAAAACTATAATTATATAAGTCTCTTGGATGATCCTTATAATTTTATGAATAGAATATAAATTAATAATATAATATTTCTTTCAAAAACTCTTTTATGTCAATTTGGACAATAATGGGTATTTTGTTTTTTATAATTTCATAATAGCATTATTATGTCAAAAAGAATTCGTATAACCAATTCTAATTTGTAATATAAACCTAGAAAATTAGTTTAATGCATATGAAGTCTCAAATTACATTTATTTTGATATTTATAATATCAATTATTTTAATATTTTTTTAATACGGTAATTACTACATCATCATTGTGTCATAAATAAATTAAAATGTATAATGTATAAAATTTATAAATAAAATACCATTATGTAGGGAATAATTTTATCTTTCTAATGCATATTTATAATAGAATTTATCTTATGTATAACCTTATATTAAAAATGTTTTAGTTATTAAACTTTGATTTTAACTCTTTTAATTCTTCTTAGAATTAAATAATAATAAATGTCCTAATCTAAACAAAGTAGACCTAAATGATAATATTTTATTCCTCATTATGTTTTGGGTCGAGATACACTTGTACAATAGAATTATGACAAGTTTTAGGGTAATATTAATATCATTTTTACCCTTAATTGCCCTATTTACTTTTAACAGTGGTAAATAAAAGTAAAAAGTTACTATTTAGCAAAAAATATTATATTATTGACCCACATTTTACTCATTTATATTAACCGTGTCTCTTGGATTTTAGAAATTCCACTCACAGAAGTGGTAAAATTATGTTTTATGTGAATTTCCTAATTCTCCTAGGAGGTGGGTAAAATACGGTGAAAAGTTCAATAAATTTTTCTATATCTAAAATTATTCTAAACTAACTTCATGGAATTACATTGAACTTATATAGGTAATATGTATATATTTTTACCTTAATTAAATTTAAATAAAATATATAATTATTTAAATTAAAATTCGTTTTTAAACCATAACTCGGTGTTTTTCACTATTAATAAAAAATTGAATGTTTTCAGAAAAATACTAAAAATTCACCCTAGGCTAATTTCGATATTCCAATTCCAAATATGAAATCCATTTTGAAATATAAAATTTTTAAAATTTTAAAAAGTTGTATTAATATTGATAATGGCTGATTTGATTAGTCTCGGTGTGTTAGAGTCTCGAAGTTGCGTACAATGCAAGGAATTGCATTATTCAATGGGACACATACCATGGCATCTTGGGGTGTTATATTCTCCCCTCCTTCAAAAAATTTCTACCTCGAAATTTTAAATTGATCATTGAAAATAAAAGGTCGAAAATAGAAGATACCATTGTGGGAAAACCCACATATGAAACTAGGTTAATAAAATTTAGTCTTAATAATAGGAAAAGGGGAATGAAATAGTCGCCACCAAATTATGATCTGGTTTAAGAGAACATTGGTGGAAATTATAGAAACATAATTGGAGGAATGACGTAAATATTTATAGGGAGTGATTGAGGTCATCAATCACAAACAATTATAGAATTTTGGGCCTCAATGCCACCAATCTATGATGATTTAAAATACCACCGGTTAAATAAAATGTAAGGTATTATGATAACACATTTTTGGTTTTAAGATGCCTTACCTAATGTTTAAGAATTTACTTCTCCATAGAATAAGATAATAATAAAAAGTATACTTGTCATTTAGAGTTCTATCCTTTAAGTATTTTCTACCACAAACTCATCTTTCACTCTAAAAGATAATAGAACTCAGAAAATAATATATTTATCCTATTCATATAGGGTTCCAAAAAATGAATTTATAATTCATCTACCAGACCCTTGATAAAACTACATTATCCAATAAAGGATATCATGTGGGTCAGTGGTAGGTGATACACCCTTGTCACCCTTCGGTTGCGGGTTCATGTCTCGCGGCCTTGTCGGACGCTGCAGGTTGTCGCCCAACCTCCGAGTTATCCTTTTTATAACAATCCGAAAATAATCTTCAGAAATACTTTGACCTTAAATACTGTATCAAATGTCAAATATAATCCATTCCAACCATTAGACTTATCCAAATTACTTCTGTCCAAACTCACAATCCAAAATTTATAAGGAAGGTAAATATAATGAAGATCTTTTTTTTCCACGTAAAAACTTTTGAATACATTCATCATGTATTATTTTAAAATATGGTAACACCCTGAAGTACCATAAATCCTTATTGATTTCATTCATATTACCTTATTCCTTATAGAATACTAGATATATTCTTTATATCCAAAAACTTTGAATATTCCAACAACGATGAATAAACAAACCATTAATTAGTGGCAAGGTAGTCAAGAATATCCAATATAATTTATCCTAATAAACCATCTCTTATTCCAAAATTACATCCTCAGTATCAATACCATATTAAGGACTACCTTTCCTTCAAATATGTATTTTCAAACAAAAATCTTAACCTGCTGTTGAACCACTTTTCATAGTACTATATAATCTCAAATCCTCAATGAAATAGTACAATCCTTATTTATTTCCAGTACATAATTTATACAACACATAAATGAAATAATTCCAAAATAATAACATATGAACACTAGTCATTCCTCTTCATCTGTGGTAGTATCATAACATGATTATTATCCAATAGCATCATTTGAGGCATAGTCTGATGATTTGAACATTGATTCACATAGTGTCACCACTCTTTGTAGATGAAGTATTGTACATTTGAAACCTTTTTCATACCCTAGAAATCACAAACGTGGTGTCCTTTTTTTCTACACTTATAACATAATCCCATTCCCTTCAAGAATTTTCCAAGGTGATTCTTTACACAGTTATCACATATGGGAAAATCCTTCTTTACCTTCTTCCCTTTATCTATCTTTTTTCTACAATCCTTTTTTTCTCTAGCGTCCCTTCAAATCCATAGGACACCAAGAACTCATTGCTTATCTTATCAACAGATGATACTATTTCTTCATATGATGACAATACATGGGAGACTATTTCCCTTCTAAATTCTGTCTTAAAACCATGAAAGATATTATCCTTCTTACTCTTTGGATCATGCGTATTGCTGGAGTCCTCATTCCTTCTACTGGGCAGCATTTCTATACAATGGAATACACTAGATTATTTTATGAATAGAAATAAGTATCCCAAACTTGTAAAACACTTAACATAAATTTAATTGTTTATGGATATAGTACATAATCATAAAAAAAATTCATTGAGGATGTATATACTCATAAACCCATCACAATGGATTGTAAAAAAAAAGAGATTTATCCTAAACATATCCCCCTGGACTGTCGTAACCAAGAGTGAATCAAGGCCCATTTTCGTACACCAGTTCCCATCCGATTCTAGCTCAAAGATATGTTTTCGGGTTTTACTCTTAGATAAATCTGTGCCAGAGCCGCCTCTACCTTCTTGTATCCAGACATGTATGTATTTCTCGGAAAACTCACAAAATCTCTACAATACCAAAATTATAGGATGTTATTCTATACTAATCCTCAAAGTCCATCTTAGGTCTATGTGTTATAATCAGAGTTTATATAAATCTAGCTTCCAAGGTTTGTACTAAACTTCCTTTGATATCAATTGTAACGCCCCGACACCAGTTACCCAGAGTCGGTGCATTATTACATAACATTAGCATGATCACAAAAGATCAAGTCTCGAAAGACCGATTAGTTTAGCATCCTTAGAAAAACTAGATACATTTATAATGTATACATTACATCATAAAGTGAAATCTACTACAACAACAACATGACTTCATATCCCCTCATATTATCCTTTTAGGTCATTCATAAATTACTTCTTCACATCCTGGATAAAATAAAACATTGAAAGGGGTCAGCTCAGATGCTCTGTAAGGATAACAATATAGCAGAAACATTCATAAATAAGAATAAACATTTAAGTCAATGTATAACTAAAACAAAAGTCTTTTAAAATTGAACTTCAGCCAAATATAGAAAATATAAAATAAAATAATTCTATTTACTTATTCACATGGATATTCTACTAGTCAAATTATCACATGCAATATCAACAAACCACTTTCATAATAAAGGAAATTCATAATGTCGAACATTAATTTCTATGTCAAGGCCTCGTACCAAGTACAAAGGGATAACTGTAACCAAATCCCAACCCGGAGAGCCTCTATAACTGGACTCAATCTTAGAGATCCTCTATAACTAGACTCCAACCCGAAGTGCCTCTAATAACCGGACACCAACCCGGAGTGCCTCTAATAACCGGACACCAACCCAGAGTGCCTCTAATAACCGAACACCAACCCGAAGGGTCTGTTGTAACTGGACCCCAACCCAGAGGGATTACTTTTACCGGTCCCCAACCGGGAACATACTAGTCCAACACATTCATCTTAAGAAGAGGATGAAATATAACAAAAACATTCGTATAAAAACTAGCAAATGAAATGCCAAAACATTAATCATAATCCATTAATGGAATAAAAATAACGCATCCATAGTCAAACATATCACAAAACCTTAAATACAATATTGAAGATTTGTATCATAATAAATCAACTTCAAACAAGTGTAAAATTTATCAAAGGATGTTGACATAGATGAAATCAAAACTATTTGAGAGAAATATATATTTTTTTGAAATCATGTAAAAGTCACATAATTATAAAATAAAACATTTACATTGAAAATATTATTATAAGCTTGTAAGGGAAGCATCAAATATTTTATAATGGAGTAAAATAGCCGCACCTGCCATATAAGTTTAAAAAAAATACATTCTTACCTTAATTATTCCGAAAAGGATAAAAAGAACCATGTTTGGAAAATGACGGAAAGATTACATTATAAACTTCTTATGAAAATTCAAAAAAGTGTATAAATTTCTTCAACTATATTCTTGTAAAATAGTTAAAATGTTTTGAAATACATTTTTAAGAAACATGGATGTGGATGATAAAGAGGTCCCAGTAGATAATTACGTATAAACAACCTCAGATAATGAAGAGATTGTGAAATAAACCATTACATTGTACTTTTAGTTAGTTGATGGTATGTTAACCTCCTTTATAATAGTTAAAACTATGTTATTAAATTATAAAAGAACCATGTACATATTTATGATATCATATATGATCATCTAAAAAAGCTTTGTTAATACTATTTTAGTTTTATCATCGTTTCGGGTGTTTTCTTACTCTTTTTATTTTCTATGTCTTGTTACATAAGTAATGTTTGTTATGGATAGGATGTATCTTATTCATATCCATAATGATATAATGTTATTAAACATTACATTTAATCATGAAATGAGAATTAGTCTTGAATGGATACGATGGGGAATGAATCTCATGACGTTTGTGGAGACGGTAGTCCGTACATACGCACGAGTGATAATATCATTCTTTTGATATAAAAATAATATATAATTGGATGTTATATCATATATAAAGAATAATTATTATGTTATATTTATTATTTACATGAATTAAACATCATCATTATACCCATCCAAATAATAATATATTGAATAACAATTACACCACGACATGGAGATGGTAAGTCGTACGTACGCACGTATGGTGACATGTCATTCAATGGATGGATAGAATACCGAATATGGTTGTACCATATTTATAATAATATCACAGTATATAGAAGATAATGGAGTTATTATTATAGAATTTAAATAACAAAGAATGAATAAGTTGAAGAAGAAATGATCTTGAAAGAGGGTGGTGAAAACATTACTCTTCTTCAGGTTCTTCATTTTGATTTGATCAAAAGGGCTCCATAGGATGGATTTATGACTAAAGAAAGGCCTATAGGATGAAGGGAGGACAATGGAGAGGTTATTTGGGTAGAGTTGTTCTGAACCAAAAGGCTTTGAAGGTATGAATTTGAGAGAAGGGGGAGTGTCCTTTTATAATAGGGGTGAGGGGCACCTTAGGAAATGCTAGATATATTATTTTTTAATAAATTAATATTCGGTTTATAATGGCTCCAAGGTGGATTTTTTAATTTTTATGGTAGTTATAGGTCTAAAAAAACTCAACCAATATATTTTAGAAATGTTTGGGTCATTATATTAACCCTATGTTTTAGTTTTAAGTCTTAGTTAATTAGATTGACATTTACCATGTCACTTTGTATGTTTATACGATATAGTTAATAAACATATTATATACATCCAAGAGACCCCCAAGTGTTCCATTAATGATAAACCTATCATGTTATAAGTATCTTGTATGAGCCTTATATTTTTTGGAATAGAATATAAATTAATAATATAATATTTTTTTTAAAAACTCTTTTATGTCAATTTTGACACTATTGGGTATTTTGTTTTTTTAATTTCATAACAGCATTATTACTTTGAAAACAAATTATCTAATCAGTACTAATATGTCATATTAACCAATAAAATTATTGTAATTCATAAAAAGTCTTAAATTACATTTATTTTGGATATTTATAATATCAATTATTTTAATATTTCATTAATACGGTAATTACTGCATCATCATTGTGTCATATGTAAATTCAATTATTTACTGTATAAAAATTATAAATAAAATACAATTACGTAGTTAATATTTATAGATTTATATGGAATATTTATAATCGATTTTATGTTATTATTACCCGATTTTAAAATAATTTTTTTCATTAAACATTGATTTTAACTCTTTTAACTCTTCATTGATTTAAATAATAATAAATGTCCTAATCTAATCCATGTGGACCTAAATGATAATATTTTATTTCTAAGGTTGTGTTTGGTCAAGATATACTTGTACAATAGTATTAGGACATGTTTTATGGTAATATTAATATCATTTTTACCCTTAATTACCCTATTTACTTTTAACCGTGGTAAAACAAAAGTAAAAAGTGACTATTCACAAAAAATTATATTTATCTTATTGAACCACATTTTACTCCTTGATATTAACCATGTCTCCCAGATTTTCAAAATTCCACTTATAGAAGCGGTAAAATTATGTTTTATGTGAATTTCCCAATTCAACTATGAGGTGGGTAAATGACAGTGAAAAGTTCAAGAGAATTTTTATATATCTAAAATTATTCTAAACTAACACCAATGAATTACATTGAACATATACATGTATTATGTATATATTATGACCTTAATTAAATTTAAATAAAATAAATAATTATTTAAATAAAACTTCGTTTTTAAACCATAACTTAGTGTTTTTTCAGTATTCATCAAAAATTGAAAGTTTTCAGAAAAATTCCAAAAATTCACCCTAGGATAATTTCGAGATTCCGAATCCAAATATGAAGTCCATTTTGAATGATAAAATTTATAAAATTTCTAAATGTGGGTATTACTATTCATAACGGCTACTTTCATTAGTCGTGGTGTGTTAGAGTCTCGAAATTGTGTACAATGCAAGCAATTGCATTATTCAATGGGAAACATACCATGGAAGCTTGGGGTGTTACAACTTACCTCTTAAAACATTGCATATAGAACAAAACCTTGACAAAACAATCATGTTTTCAAGGTATGGACCTCAGGCATCACGTGTGGAATTACAATGAATACTGATATATCATGCATGTTAATTTGAAAAGGGATAAGTGTGTTTTTAAATCGAATCCACCAAAGATTCCTAATTGAAATATCAATCCAATGGGTGTTGAGATTAGAAGGGTTTCACTTGATCAAACAAAAACAAAGAATTCAATGAATAATAATATTAAGATAAAACATCAGTGAAATCCTTCAAAAACATAACACAAATCCAATAGCATAAAAAGTGATAGAACTCCCTCCCTAGTGTGTCTATCTCCCTCAAAATGACTGTCCACCATTTAGATCACCATAGAGAGGAGGAGAAGGATTGGGTAAAACGTTTTCCTTATCCATGATATCCCATTGAGAATAAGGGACTCTAGAGATTATATAAAAAATTGAGGAATCCCATCGGTCTTAAAAATTCTACATATGTTTTACCTAGTTTAGCATACAAATGGGGTTCCCATTGATCCATTTTACAGGTAATGTGGATAGTGGTATTGAGCCCCTAGATTTCGAGAAACCATTGCGACCTTGGTTTTCAGTGGAATGAAATTCATATCTCACATTGGAGAAAAATAAAAGGTTTTTTTATATAGTTGTTGAATATCCTCAAAGAATATGTGGATATATTTGTGAAACTACAACATGATATATATAAAAAATAAAAATAAAATGTTTGACATCATATAGATTTAATTTATTGGATATATTAGTTTGGTTGGTGCCTTTAATAAATGAATTGGGATTGATTTTATTTATAATAGTTTAATCCCTTTATAATTTGGGTCATAAAACTGCATTTAAGCCCAATTTAATTCACATATTAGTATATGGATGCTTTTTATTCCATATTTTTTTTGGGATCTTACGCAGTTTGGCCCATTTTTCATTAACATCCTAATGGGAACACCAAATCACCTTCACAAAAATCAAATCATCCAAATAGTATAAATAACCCTTTTGATAGTGAATAACTCTAAACAATTGATTGAATAATTTAGTATAATTTTTTATTAAATTTATAATTTCTGACACAAAATTAGTTTATCATATTAGTATAATGGTGGAAATTAATAGTGAATTGTTACAATATCTCACCCCCGTAACTAAAACATATACTCTTGTAAAATATCAAATTTCCAATAAACATTCATAGTGATATTCCCACATTCATAATGATTTAATAATAAAATAATATTTAATACATGAATGCAAGGTGATCAAAGAAAAAAATCAAAATAATGAGTTAATATCAGTGATCATGGAAAATGACGTCTCATAAATAAAATCAGAATGATATAAAAAGAGATTCATGAAACCAATATGAGAAAATAATTTATAATTTAACCATGTCACTAATTATCCACATGTGTATATGTTATCAATTTCAGGCTATTCTTCTCACTTTCTATGTAGTAAATCTAGCTTATTTTTAAAAAAAATCATAAATTATTCTCTCCAAGGAATTTTTCAATCATCTTATGCTATAAAATTTCACTACTCACAAAAATAAGAATTATAATATGTCAAAACATAGCATCCAAACTTAGATATCACCATATGTTGTACATTTCACCACTCCTCTAATTTATTATTATTAATTTTTTTTATTAAAAAGATAAATTTATGAATAATCTTACTTTTATCTCTCAATTATTTTTTGATCTCCCCATGACAATAATTATAACAAATATAAAAAGATCAATGATCGAGGAAGATTTTTATTTTAACATCATAATACAGAACCCAAATTTTTGTGATTTTTTATTTTATTTAGGGCATTCAATAGTCATATAATAGGTAGAGCTACAATGGTCAATCTGGTACAGTAAAAGATTTGATAAAGAATAGATGAATGGAATTTGTTTTTGGAAAGTAGATAAATATTAACCTAAATTATTATTAATATCTATTCAGTAATAAAATTCACACATCATGGTTGGGTGAAAATATGTGTGGAGGTATCAGTGACACAATTTTCAGAAAAACTACCCTCGCAAATGGCATCATTCTTATCAAGGATTTTGAAATGAAAAACAATTTATATCATTTAGAAAAATCAATTTTCCTGAAAAATTTACACCTTAATGGAAAATTTAATCTAATACACACATTTCTTCATTGAAATAATTTTAGTATGTTAAAAAACATGAAAAAAGGAAGGTCATCATACATTTTATATATCTTCCATAATTATGTGGGAATGAAAAAAGAATATTCTAACTCTGAAGTGAGTGAGAAAACAAGGTGTAGGTAATAAGATTATTCAATAAGAAAAAATAAAAATTAAGGAATATGATGAAAATTCCTAACTAACCTAAGAATGTACCCATCTCCCCACACCAAGAGTATTCTATGTCCTCATTATAATAAAAATAATGTGTGATGGAAGGGTAAAAACTGGTAGGTTTCATTGTTTCGTATCTTTTTGAACATAGAGTTCATCCATTAGGGACTCTAGAATGTTTTTGTGAAATTGCATTAATAACATCTCATTGACAGTGAATGTCTGCTTTTTTTGCTTCATTTTGTACTCGAACAACACCAAATGGATAAAAATTAGTAAAATTATATGGGCCAAACTAGTGGGATCGAAGCTTTCCTGGATAAAAAATCAACCTTTCATTAAAAACGATTTACTTCTTCTGAATATGGAATTGATCATGAAGGATAAGACTATCATGGATAGCCTTGGTTCATTCCTTATAAATCATATAGTTCACATATAAATCACTATGCATTTCATCCAACTCCAAAATATGTAACTTCTTCTGAGAACCTACAATAAAAAAATTACAATTTCATAGTTTAATGGTCTAGTAAACATAATGATCTATCGTCATAGGGAGGTGAAAACTCATTCCAACAAACTAGATGATATTGTGAGATGATTATGGTAGTTTTAAAAGAAGTATGTTAATCATGTAATGAATAATTATTTATAAGACTACATTCATTTCTAATGGGTTAAACTATTTTTTAAATAATTTTGTTTACCTTTATATTCTAGACCTCAAAATGAAAATTGGTTTGTGGGTTATATATAGTATACACTCAATGACCAACCCCATAATGACACCAAAGTGATTTCACTGATCATTATAGAAATGAGTACCCTCTTCATTGATATTGAACAGAATAAATTCAAAACTAAAAAAATTGGGTTATCAAACTATCCATAATAATCATCGAATCATGGGTCCTTATGCTATGAGTATATACCCTTTTTAGAACATAATCAACTTATAGAAGAATGTAAATGATATCATAGGAATTGGGAAATGAAACCACAATATCAATTCCCCAAACATAAAAATGACATTTATTATAAAGGGTTGTTTTGGAATTTCATATATTTTTGATACATTCACTATTCATTTATAACAATAAAATGACTTACATAAATCATGGGAATACAAAAACAATGTTGTTCAAAAAAGACAATAATTTTTTACCTTACTATAAGTCCATTGGGGACCAAAGTTTCCCCCACAAGAAAGATAGTGGAATAATCTTACGAGAAGATAAATATCTCTATCAGGAACATAATGAATGAGGACATGATTCTTAAATGTTCACCAAAGGAATGGGATGTCCCAAATTTACCAAAAAGACTCATGTTTACAATGGTCATCTTGGTTTTCCTATATATCAAAAGGAAGGCATGTTGGTACAAAATAAATTAAAATTTCATCATACCAAGGAATAACGTCTTTCCTGCAGTGCATTTGACATTAGGAAACATGTCACCTATCGAAATACAGGGGGAAGATTCAATTCCTGAAGAAGGGAAGATCCTATTGATATGGTAAACCACTATATTCTCTACTCTTTTTTATCCCAAATTTCTATATTAAATTTCATATGAAGGTTCATCTAATAAATATTACATGGTTTGGATTCCAAATTATTAAGGAGATACTATAGGGCTTCATGGTATGAGAAGATAAGCACTTGAGACCCTAAAAGATATAAACTAAATTCTTACTATTCAATAACAACACAAATTATTTATTTTTTAGTTTTCATTTATTTTTATTCGGTAGGGTATACTGTACATGAGGAATAGAATATTCCTTGTGGAGATTGATTATCCCTTTTTGATAATACATCCCCGCTTGAATTGTTAAAGGCATCAAACATGAGCTCAAATGGTAAATCTCACTAGGATGGATGGATTATTGAGGGTGAAGTGAGAATTTATTTCAATTTATTAAATTATTCCACATGTTCATTATAAAAAACAAATACTTTTAATTTTTATAGTAAGAATGAGAGTGGGTCCTCAATCTTATTAAATTCATATATGAAATGATGATAAATTACAGTGTGACCTAAGAAAGATAGAATACTGCAAACAATTTTTAGGGAATGGTCAGAAAGAAATGACATTAAAATTGGATATATTAACTTGGATACCATCCCCAAAAATTAAATTCCCACGTATTATAACTCATAATACCATGAATTGGAATTTCCGAAAATTAAGACCCAAAATCTTTTCAATAAAACAATGTAGGAAATAACTACGAAAACTCAATCACTTATTAATATGGGATCCATAAATTGTGAAATCATCTATGAATACTTCCATGAAATACTCTGGTTAATCTAAAATATAATAACCCTGATTTTATAAAAAGTACCTAGAGAATTGAACAGACCAAATGGAATCCTCCAATATGAAAATGTTAGAAAGGGGAAAGTGGAGGATTTCTATTCTTGATCCCCACGGGAAATGTGGATATGAAAGTATATTGAATACCCATTTAGGAAATAGTGTTGGGACTACCCTACATGTTGATCGGTGCATGTTGTTAATGAATGGAAATTGTAAATGGATATTCCTAGTGTTTTAGATTAGTTGAAGATATTATCCATAGAACCACCAACTATTATACACATAGGTTAGGACACATTTTGCGTTTTCATATTTTTTGTTACAGTTAGAACAGTTTTCATGGGAACAACCATAAAGGGACTAACTAATTATCTAACAGATATGGGGTCAATGATTCCAGTCTCCATCAATTTTGTTACCTCATTTTTAATAAAACCGACCAGTTTTGGGTTCGGTTTATTTTTTTTACCTAACTAGTTTAGCCTCATAATTTAACAAAATATGGTGTGTAAACATTGATGGGATAATTCCTAGAATGTATACAAGTGTCCCTATCAATGTTTTTTATACTTCCTAAAAAACGTAATCAATTTCAATTCATTCTCTAGAGGGACTGAACATAAATGATGACTAAAAGCTTATTTACATTATCTTGAAATGAATATTTCAAATTTTTAGGCAGTGGTTTCAGTTATAGTTCTAAGAGTTTGGATATATGTGTGTGAATTTGGAAGTGATAGGTCAATGATATCATATAATATATAAATTATAATATCCTCAGATGAGGAATTCTATTTTACAGGCATAGAAGAGTCTTTAATGGTCATGGGATACTTAGTTCTCTAGAAATCATCAATTAAAAAATATTAATGACATTTTTATAATAAACTACAACAATAAATGCATAATTAATTATATTAAAATCATTTCAAAGAAGAAAACACAGAAAGGGGTTGAGGGGAAATAAAAGAAGTTGTTTTAGAAGGGAGTACATCAATAGATTTAAATAAGAGTGTGGAATGTTCTGCCATGTGGTTGCTCATGTCATCAAGGATGTTTAGGTGGAAAATTTCACCAATGAACACCAAAGTTAATGTGCCATTATTGACACTTATTATCATTTTTTGGTTTATAAGAAAGTCCTACCCTCTATAATTTGGGATTGTACATTCATCCTATCATCTTCTTTTCTAAGAATGTATAAATAAGTTGAAAAATTAAAATTTTCATGCTCACAAGAATATCCTCTAAAACAACCACGGGGTGTGTGGTACTCCAGTTTTCCAGTTGAACAAAACTTCAAATGGGCTTTAATTACCAAACCTTCAATGATGTGAAAATTGAGTGAGACATCACAGTTATTGATGCACCCAAATAAGGCATAGCATTGGAAATAAAATACTCCCCAAAGGTGGATAGAATCAATAATGATCCATGATTGTATATTTTGGTGCGAATTTATGGCTCTAACAATGTTGAGATATTCCTCCCCAATCTCAATTTTTCTTCACCTTAAATATGTTTTTAGTGAATACACATATCCTTTAGAAACATGGTGTACCATTTAATTTACATCATGAAATCAGTCAATGGGATGTTAAACAATACTTTTTTTAAATTTTTCCATATTTGATTTGTCATGTTCAGTTTATTTTTGTTTCATTGGTTGGGTATACATTAGGATAAAAGGAAGATAACTAGTTTTCCTTAATGGTTCGTCAAATTGAACAATCTTTCCTTTGGTAGGGATCTTTTCTGGAAATGTTATTTACTCCCTTGAATCATTATTATGAAGTTGGTTTGGTGGTTTCCCCCGGAGGGGATGGATCAAATAGAGTTTTTATTTGGACATTAATTTATGTTCCATATCTAAGGGTGACAACACTGACATTTTCATAATCCATGTGTATGATTAGGTGGTCATAAGGTTCTTTACCAAGACCATGGATTTGGATTCCCACAAAAATGCAGTGATTTGTACTCATTGGGTTATAAGGTATAGTATATATGGTTTGGTGGTTTTGAATGAAGTTTAAGAAATACGTTCACTTAATTAACGAGATTCCTAGATGAAAATATGGTGGTATTTTTAGAATTATGAGGGAATAAGATCACTTATAGTTCACTAAACATTATGTTTAGTTAATAGTTTTGAAAAAATACACATGGTTTTACTGAATTATTTGGTTGATTGTTTCCAAGGTCTTTATTCCACCCTTTCTTCTTAAAATGATGCATAATAAACCACCCATTGATACAAAAACCATGTTCTAAGGGTCTGTAACTCAAGAATAGACTGGATACTGATATATCTTTCATGTGAATGTGATAATGATGCCTATGTTATCCAATCACGAAAACCAAATATTCCAACATGAAATCCAAAATCAATCAGTGTTGTGAAAAAAGTGCTTCACTTTATTAAACCATGACAAATAATTAAAAATGAAAAATGGTAAGATAAAACATAAATTAAAATTTTCACACAAAAATTACAAAATACTAATATCATAACTCCCTCCTATTTTTTATCTCTCTCAAAATTGGCGTCCACTGTTTAGCTAACCACAAGGAGAAAGAGGAGTCTCGGGTAAAACTTATCCTCCATTCATATTCTACCTATGTATATTGGGGACCCCAGATCTTATATGATGAAGATAAGACTACATTGGGTCTTCAGAATAATAGAGAATCACCTCCTAGTCAATCATATAAATGGGGTTCCAAGGATATATTTTATAGGAATATTGGATGGATGTTTTGATCCCCAAATTCCAAGAATCAAATTGGACATTGGTTTTGAGTGGACGTAAAATGTTATATTTAATTTAGAAAAATTAAAAAAAATTCCACAGATATTTAATATATTCACCTAAAATTTGGGTCTATTTGGAATACTACAATCTAATATAAAGATGAAATATAGAAAGAAAACTTTTGACTTTGAACCGATTATGTTTCGTGGACAGATCAGTTCAATTTGGCTCTTTAATGTACGAATTGGAATTGGGTATCGAAATTTGGGATGTATTTCTCTAAATTTTGGATCCTTCCACAAAATATTATCCCAATTAAATAGAAATATTATTATATTTAGTCATTTTAGTCCTCATATGTTCTTTGTATCTTGCATAGTTTGGATCATGTTTCATCAACATCATCCCTTGCCCTCAAAATCTCTTCGAAATACTATGAAATCAACCAAAAAAGTGAAATTATAGTTTTTAACATTGATTTAAAAATGATTAAATCAAAATATAAGTACAATTTACACTAAATTTTGAATTTATTATACAAAACTAGATTAAAATAGGGGTATAAGGGTGAAAATTAATAGTGGATCGCTACACGACCACCCTATAGTTTTTTTGGAAACAAAAAAAATACAATCGAACAATTCTTGTTTGTTGGATATAAGACATAAAATATCTGCCTTGATTTTGATTTCCTTAGGAATAGATCATCTTAATCCCCATACACACAATAAGTCTCCTTAAAAAATCCCAATTCCTCAACTTCAACAACACTCATATTGTTGACCATTTGAAACAGAAAATAATCACTTAAAATGTTGCATAATCTAACCATAATATATCTATTTTATGGTTCTAATGTATTACTTATTTTGATAAATATTATTTATATTAAAGTAACTAGACACATTCTTCATACACCCAAAAATAATAACTACTCTTTTTTTGATCATACTATGTTCATATTTTTCATTTGTATATAAATTATAACCATTAATTCGAAAACCATTTAAATTTATAAAATTCTAATTTTCCTCCCTCACAAACCATCAATGTTGTATATTAATATATTTTGTATTTAAATATATATACATATAAATATTTTCATATAACCATTAAATAAAATATTTTTTATGTTTATTTAAAAACCAACCATTGACCTTTGATTGATTCAAATGTCTAATAATAAATTTTTGTGATTCAACATATGGATAATCCAATGAACTACAATGTAAAATGTAATGGTGATATTTCTCCCATACTCTGATGGAAATGTTAACAACTTATATTCTGAAAATATCTTCACCAACATGGAATCATCTATTACTGTACAATGAGAGATTCAATCTATCAACATTTGATAGGTAATCAATAATTATTTCAACAACTTATTATATATTATATAGTTATGAAATACAACCTTCTTGATGACATTGATTACAGATTTACCTTTCAAAAATATTAGTATATACTTCATTGGGATACATCCATCTATAAATGAAGGTTCCACATAGTTAAACAACTATAACCATGGGAACCATCATGTGGACCATTATATCAAAGGATGATGCTCAGAAGAACACCTCTATATCACATAATATGAAATATCTAATATTCTTATAACTCTTCCTGACAGATTTTTCATTAATAGCTATAATATAAACATAGAAAATGTATATGATAAGGTTCATACACATGATCCATTAAAAATGTGATTCACTTTTTAAATCTATATTCATACCCCTTTATCATGTTTTTAACATCCATCCAATTTATATTCAAATTGGAACTAATAGTTTATTAAAATATAAATTTTCTATAAAAAAAATAAATACACATAATATTTTCAAATAAAATGTGAATGTTAAAGATAATTAGGAAAATTGAATTTTTCTTTTGAATATTATTGGTGATGATACCTAAAAAGTAATCATTTTTACCAAAGTTGACATGAAAAGAAACAACATGGGGTAAACATGTGGTTGCTCATCTATCATCTCTATTTGATTTCATGTGGGAAAAAATGGGGTAATTCTAGACAGTTTAAATAACCTTTATATATTGTATTCCAGTAGGAGAGAGGAGTTTATGTTTATTCATCTCATCACTTGGTATGTGTTGGGTCAGGTGGATGTATTAAATGCTGGTCTTGATACTAATTTAAAGAGTGAATAAAATTCTATGTTGATCATTAAATAGAGTTCTGAGAGTCCCCATTAATGGGACTTGGGTTAAAAAATAATTGTGGTTTTTTCCCAATTGGATAAACCATGAAAGTCAACTAAAAAATGTTCAAAATTTTGATAACTTAATAACATCCAATGGTGTTCGTAATGAATAAAATTGGGTAAATGAAAATGAACACCATAAAAGAAACCTCCATTCACTAATTGTAACCGTGATTGAGGTGAAAGTGGATGTAATCCTCAATGGGATCAATAGTTGGAAAAAAACTAATATGAGTGAAAATGTATAGAACTAGTGGACTACGAATGAAAAAATGGGTGAATGAACCAACATAATAATGATATGAAACTTTAAATTGTGCACACTCACTTTTTGTATCGTTATTAAAATAAGGATACCGAGACAATGGATAATTCTCCCTCACATTTGATGTTTTCTCTAATCCCTCACTATAACCTTTTATTAGGATGTTCAAGGAGTGGGGGAGGTTAAGTGGCCATTAATTTTCAATGATCAAATGTCATGGGTCATTAATTCAACGATCTAGAAAAAATTGTGAGCAATTGAATTATATGGGACATTTGACCACTGAAAAGTATCAAACACGCCATTTTCATTATATGTGAAATTAAATGACATAGGAGCATTCCATTTCCAATTATAAAAAACATAGTCTTATTTAATTAAAATAACCACACCACCATTTTATTTTGAACAAATATGCATTGTATGTTTATTTTTAGTTGGATTAATACATTAGATGATGAAGAATTAAACCTATCAAAAAGAATAAAAAACCAAACTCTTATCTATATGTATAAGAAGGAGAATACATGGTCCATATCATGTGTCAAAAATAAGAATAAGTAAACCACTTATAGAAGAAGAGAATCTCATGTACTATTTCTCACGAAGGAGAAAACATGTGTATAACTACATAAAAAAGAAATAAT
This sequence comes from Viscum album, assembly GCA_963277665.1. Classification (NCBI taxonomy): domain Eukaryota; kingdom Viridiplantae; phylum Streptophyta; class Magnoliopsida; order Santalales; family Viscaceae; genus Viscum; species Viscum album. The sequence goes on from OY728150.1 coordinate 153,003,473, forward strand.
ATGTGAAAAAGAAATAATACTTTTTTAGAAACATGGTAAATGAAGATAAATTATTATATTGTCTTCAAACCTTGTTTAGTTATGGTTTATAAAATAAAAATAAAAGATCTAATTTTGTGTTAAATGAAACAAGTAACCATTATTAAACATTTAAATTTTAATATTCTTTATTAACAAATAAAGAATAAAAACTTCAATTTTAATTCAATCTTCTATTTTCATGTCACACTAATTCTATAAAAAATAAACTTTCAAAAATATTTAAAAAATATTATTTAACTTTTAAAAATATTTCATTAAAATAAGTGATTTAATATATTCGTTAACGTCATTTGCATAATATTTCTATTTATTAAATTTAAATTAATTATATTTTACATGTATATATAATCACTATCATATACTAATTTATTAACAATTAAATTTAATTAACTATTAAAAATATTAATTTAAATGGTTTAAAATACTTATATACAAATTATCTATAAAAAATTATATAATGAATTATAAATAACATATTATTTTGAAAGAAAATAATATTATATTATGAATATTATTTATGAAAATTATATAAACATTAATTCCTATAATAATAAGAAAAATAAAATGTATACATGCATAATAAAATAAATTAAATAAAGAATATCATTCCCATAGTTGGCTACCATTGGAATCACCATGATTTTGGAGAGATTCTAAATTTTCATTTGGGGAGAAATCCATTTAACCCTATTTTATTTCAATTCTTCAATTTCAATTCAACATGTATTGGCTCTGATTACTCAAATACAGAATCCTTATTCTAAATCAAGGTCCTGTTATTTATATTCTAATTAAAAAATGAGAATCTCATTCAGTATAAATTCTATTCTCCTATTCATAGGGTATGCTATTTCCAAAAGGAGGAAATAAATTTCAATACCTTCAAAACATATCATTTCCCACAAAACCATATCTATTAAAAGTTACATAAGAAAGGGATATCACATGTGGCTATGTGTGGTGTTTTGTATTTGGTGTGAGGCAAGTGATGCGTGTCCAATATAGTGTAATGATAAATATAAATATCAGAGGAGTAGAAATAATTTTATTCCTTCAGTTTTAAGAGTTTGGATTCATCCAACAAGGTGAAGGGGTAGCAGTAGAAGAGGTATACTTCTAAAAGAGCTTTAATGGAGCATGAAAACCTAGTCTGGTAAGGGCTAAATTTATTTACAATTATAAATAAATAATTTTATAAAAATAATAAATACACACTTATAAAAATATTAATATAATTATATTGTAAATATTTATTTATAGATATTAATTTAAAAATATATTTTTATAAATACATTTTTAACATTATTAATGAATATAGATTATTAATTGCATGAATGTTAAAAACAACTGAAATTAAATAATTAAAAAAATAATAGAATTTAATTTTTTCTTAAAAAATGGATATGTTTTATTTGTTATAAAAACTAATTTTAATTGTAATTATTTATGTATATTTAAATGAAAAGGAAAACATATTTAAAAAAACTAAACATAGTAAATGGATAAGTATAAATAAATATTAAAAATTTTAAAATAAAAAAATTAATAAATTTAAAAATACAATAAATAATATTAACTAAATTAATTTTAAAAATGATTAAAAATATTTACCGATTAAAAATATAATATGTTAAATATATTAAGTCAGAAAATTAAATATTAAAAAGAATGATAAAATTTGAAGAATGTACATAAATATTATGTGTGTGTTTATATATAAGGTTTAATTAATTAAATAAATATGATTGTAAAATTAATGTGTGTGTAGGTGTGTCTAAATAAGAATATTGATATATGTTAAATTGTGCAATTTTTTTACAGAATCTTTAATGTCTATTAATGAAATAAATAAAATTAAGAATTTATTATTTAAAAAATGACTATGTTTTAGTAATTATAAAGATTATTAAAAAAAATTAAAATGAATATATGATATTGATATTGATTATATATTAATTCTATTAATTACAACCATATTAAAGAAATTAATTTTTAATAAATACTCATGCAAAATGAAGTATTCTTAATACATAAAATTAAAAAAATAAAAAACAAATAAAACATTACATTGAATAAATCACTCAAATATGTAACATACAATTAATATTATTAATGAATAAATGCTATTAAAATGGAATAAATTTTAAAAAATACATATGAAAAAGTAATAAATAATATATGTGTGTGTGAAATTAACATAACAGAAAATTACTATATATCAATTATAAATGTACTAAAAAGCATTAAATATTAATAAATACACAAATATTAAAAATTAATAAAGAAAAAAAATATAAAAATTATAAAAATTATTATTTAAAAATTAAAATATATATATCTTTTCAATTAAAAATAAATTAAAAAATTAAAAAATTAAAAAATATATTAAAATTCAAAATATTTAAAATATATAAATTATAATAGAATGTTAACAAAAACATCACATGATTAATGAAAAAGTAATTTAAATGAATGTAAGTAAAAAATGTGTGAAATTTATTTAAAATATAAGGAGATTGAAAACAATAATTAAAAAATTATTGGGAGATTTATAATATATATTTTTTAAATATAAATATTTTTAAATGAAAATTAATATATATTAATTATTTAAATTTAAAAATTATGAAAAAAATTAATTTTCAAACAATAAATACTATTTTTACCCTGTGACTCCTCTTAAAAACATTTATGTATTTCATACCCCTAGTCCCCCTCGCATGCATGTGAATAAAGTTGTAAATAATATGAAATCAACAAGAGGTGTCCCTTTAGAGGCATCCCCATAGAGCTGTCCACGAAGAGGTGTTCTAGAACAAGCGTTCGACATGTATCATTGGTATTTGAATGGAGACTAATTGTTTTTGAATTTTTTTATAATGGAGACTCCATGAGTCTAGCCATAGCTTTTGGTTAGTTTATCAAATAATGATAAACTAATCATAAGTCTCAAGTTCATTTCATGATTAATTATTCATAACTAATTAAAATATATAAAGTTATATTAAATAATGTAAAATATTGATCTAGTATATAATATTTTATTAATTGTTTTGTATAGGTAATAATGTCTGAGCAAAAATATTGCAACTGTGAGACCATTTATACGGAGCAGGGATTTAGCTATAGTGTACCACCTGTTAGAGTAATAAATCTCCACGGTCGTATGACAATGGATATAGTTCGCAAAAAGATTCATAATTTTTTAAAACTGAGGGTTGATCAATCCATTTCCTCAATCACATATCGATATATACAACATCATGAATGTTTCTGGAACATCGAGTATCCTTTGGTAGATGATGATGATTGGATGGATGCATCTTTCTTATTTAGTCAATAGTGTGCTAATAGTTTGATGGAGTTGTCTGTGGTGATCTCTTGTATAGATGTGGTGAAACGGATAACTACAGAACCGTGTTTTTTTAGCTCTGTTAAAGTTGGTCCTTCACATCAGTCTTTTGCATTGCCTCCCTCTCATTTGACACCAGTAATAGAAGCAAATTATGGGGAAGATGACCAAAATTTAAAAGGAAATGTAGATAACATCCCTTTGTGTGATGATATTGTGAATGAATGTTTATGCGAGGAAGTGGAATCTGGGGAAACATCAAGAGATGATGTAGGTGAGGGTGATGTGGGGAATGAACCTTATGAGGTTCCATTGAGATATGTGGGTGAGAGTGATGTGGGAAAAGAACCTTTTATGGTTCCTTTGAGAGACAGACATCAACAAAATCCAACGTTTAGTGGTAATCATCCTTCAGTATTGAGTTACTTAGTTAATGGAATGTCTCGTTAACACCATTTTGGTTGGGATGTCATTACAACGGCTTCTGAATTCCTTGGAATTATAGAGAATAGGTCTTCATCAAATTATAATTCCATCTATGTCGGGCAGGAGTTTGAATGTAAATTTTTCATGATAATGTCAGAAAGAAATACCGCATTGAGCACCATTTCAAATTTTTGGTAGATGAGTCAAAGAAGAAAAAATATATCATTTTTTGGGAAAAATATGGGCCAAAATATAAATTTTGATTAAGGGAAATATGTGATAAATTTTTTCATGTTGGAGGACAACAAAATTTGAGGGTCCACACACTTGTGTGCATCCACGACTGTCACATGATCACTAATCCATTGATTCAGAGTTTATAGCAAATGTTATTTGTGAGATGATACAAACATGTCAGGATGTTACTGTTTCCCTTGTCCAGAAAAGAATTCAATAGTCGTATAAGTACAGGATATCATTTACAAAGCATTGAATGAAAAACAAAAGGCAGTTGTAAAAGTGTATTGTCATTAGATGCAGGACAGGGTACAGATGGTGAGACTGTACATCCATCTCCTATCACTTAAGAGGATGCGGGGGTGGATGTTGAGGATGATGTGCAGCGTACGCCATAGCGTAGACAGAGATTGACACGACGTGGATTCATCCAGTATAGATCTGGTTGTGGGACAGAGAATCATCCACACTAGAGGGATATATTAGGTTTATTTTTGAATTAAAATACATTATATATGTGCATTACTATTATCATTTATAGGGATTTACTTTTTTTAACAAGTGTCTTTCCATCATGAAATTATCTTCTGAAATTAATAATTTCTATTTTGTATTCATTTATAAATATTAACACTCTCGATGAAAAGATCTATGAACATCAAGAAATATTGACTATTATTATTGATCTCAATTATTTGAATCCTAAAATCATGACACATGATTCTTTGTTTAAAAAAATTAAATTTAATAAAGAACAATTTAAATAAATTATTAATAATTGTGAAGAGTATATGATTATGATTAAAGATCAAAAAAATCAAATATGAAATGTATTGAATTAGATGTTCAGGTGTCCAAATTTGAGAAAATACATATTCAATAATATAAAAGGACACATGTTATACTGGTAAAATATCATCACTGGAGGATTTTACTATTAAAATAGCTCTATCATGTGATTATGTTATGGACATTATGAAAACGATTTATTCATATTCATCAAAAATAGAAACAATCCTTATGATGGTTAAGAATGTGAGAGCATATCTACGAATATGTATTCAATAAGATCATCCTTGGTGATGTTATATATGATTTCAAAACTGGTGTTTATGAGTGTTTCTATTTAGGGGGAGGTAAATAAAGAAATATTATATTACTGCTAGAATTACAATATTAATTAGAATCAAATATAAATACTGAAGAACATTCAGGAAGATCATGTTATTGAAAGAGAAATGTTTTTCTAAATCTCTCTTCCATTGTTAACAAAAAACACTCAATACAATGGGGATGTAATTTAAATAATAAAATACATTAGAAAAATTTTCTTCTAAATAAATGATGATTTTTTTAACCTTTCTGTAGGATGCGTGAATGGGGTTCACGAATCTTTTAGAGCCTTCATAATGTATTTGTGAACCCTGTTCATATATCTACCATTGCTAGGATGTGTGAATGGGGTTCATGCATCCTTTGAAGATTGGATGGAGGATGTGTGATCCTCGTTCAAGCATCCAGCCAAGAATAAGATGCATGAACAAGATTCACGCATCTAAAGACCCATTTTTAAAAATATTTCATACCCTATCCCTTAACCATAAAATTTTTTATAACCCATAAATATAAAAAACCCTCTGATGATGGTGTCCCTCACCCTCTCGTTCGAGAAGCTTCACACCGTAACCCCATTTTAGAACCACCCTCCTTAAAGGAACATCCTCTAGCTGGTTGGCCTTACGCTGCGCGACCATCTACCCCTCTCGGCATGCCATGCTTCCCAGCAGTGACCAGACACCTTTGACACAAACACCCGACCCATCCATCCTCCTCCGTGGCATGTGTGGTTCCTCTAATAGCAATATTTATTTCTTGTAGCTCCTCACCGGTATTGTTAGTTCCTATGATAATCCACCCTTATGTAGATTTCCTTTTTCCTAGACTCCTTGATTACAACTGACTAGCCAGGTTTCCACTTCTTCGATGCACAACACCATTTTTATTCAATTTTATGATTGGATTATCTTACATAAATCATGGTTTATGTTTTCACATTAATTATGCATACATCTAGTCTTCGGTAGTTTATTCTTGTTAGTGACATTTTTTAGAATTAGTTTTTAAATCATGCTCATGTGAAATAGTGTGTGATTTGGAAATAAATTATTTTGTTATAATTTCATCGTGTTTTATGACCTCTTTATTTGATTTATGTATGTCCCTTCTACTTTGTGGTCATGTGTTGTTCACACATATACTTACGGTATGCATACTATATATATATATATATTCCCTCCATGTATGTATTTCCTCCTGGCACTAGGGATACGTGCATTGGATTATATATATATATATATATATATGAATGGGTATGTGAATGCGAGTTCTAGTTGATTATGAGTGGTTGACGCCTTTTTCATTTAGTTCTGTAGTGTTTTCCATGAATCTGTTCTTCTTTGAGGTGGGTTCTTCCAATATTTCCTTTCAAAAATGTTTCATTATAATGCATATGTTTTCAAATTTTCTTAATGGTCAATTACACCTCTATTTTGTTTAATATTTGATGCTATTAGTATTTTTTTTCTCGGATTTATGAAAAATAAGATTATATATTAGATTGTGTGAATTTCCCCAGAAAATATACTTAGGATGTTTATTTTAATAATCATTGTTATTCAATGTGGGATTGAGGGTTTCCACTAAATTGTATGGCCCGTTTAAAAAAATATTTATAAATTGTTTAGTATATTTATGAACATGTTTATAAATTGTTTGGTTTTTTCTGATGTACTTTTATTGGACTATTTTGGAGTAAGTTTAAAAATAATAATCCCCATTTGTCTCTTGGTGTCAGTTTTGGTGAATGATCGCTTAAGGGGTAATTTGGCTTTATAAATTTAAAAGTGGTATTAGTATGATGTTTTGGGTAAAAATATTTAGACATGCCAACTCATAGTCTTGTTTGGTGCATTCAATTCAAAGGTGATGTTTGGGTAATGTTTTGAAGATTGTGGACATAAAGGCCCATTTGTCTCTTCCAAATCATGGGTGAAGTTATGTTAACATTTAGAATGGTATTTGTTTGGAAATTGTGTGTGACTCATTGGTTACTTTAAATGTTTTTTGAAAACAATTTCAATATAGACATTACTTGATGACTCGATTGGAACATTGTTTAATCTTAAAAGACTGAATATATATATTGGGTTTTCCTGTATGGGTTAACCCATAATGGGTGAATGCATAAAAAGTGTTTGGGTTTGACTGACTCATACTTACACATTATTACTATTATATCTACCATGGGTTCTTGGGTGTCTTTTAGTTGATCATGTGATGGTTTCATATCATCGCTGATTAGACTGGTACCACTGGTAGGTATAGAGGCCAAATGGAGAGTGCTACTGGTTTTTTTTCACCATGGAGAGTAGTTTTTTATAGACTTAGGAGCTTCACTATATGCTGGTAGGTGGTTATGAACTGAGTACATCTAGGTGTCATCTAGGGATGTTTAAGATCACCTATGGTTACATAATTATTGTCATTTCCTTTCTACTTATAGCTACACCTATTAGTTTATTTCACTCATTCACTGTTCACATGTTTTATTTTAGTGCAACCATGGTCTTTCTGTCTTGATTTTCCTTATAAAGTTACAAACGATTTTGAAAATGGTAGGTACAATGTGTTGTATTTTCATTATATGGGAAAAAAATTTCTTATTTTAAAATTTGAAAAACCTACTTTCATACTTCTATTTCAAACATGTGTTTATGGACTCTTTCTGAAAAAGAACATTTCGATTCAGTGGTTTATTCTTGGAATCCCTATTGGGAATCTAGGTGCTCACACATATTATATCATTTTTGTTGCAGGTTCAGTTTCTTGTTGATGTTCATAGTTCAATTGTTCAATGTCAGAGTAGGCTTGGATCTAAGTTGGGTGGTGACCAAGAAGGTCACAATGAGCTATGCACATTTTTTTCTTTCTGATGAAAGTTTGATCTTTATTGTATGCCTTTATTTATTTTGATACCTTTTGTGGATGGGTCCAATCATTACCATCATCTATAGTTTGATGCTCTGCACTAGTTTCTAGCCCGTGGGGATAAGGGATGCCCCTTGGGCCATGCCATAGACGGGCTCGGGTGACATGTTCAGGATCATCCTGGGTTGGTTTGTGAAACAATCGTATCATAGGAGGTCCTTGATATTTGGGGTGTCTGGTAGATGGATATTAGAACTTATGGGACATTTGAGGTTGGTGATGGAATAATGTCGATAACCCCCGCTCGCATTGATCCTCCAGTTACCAAGGAAATTTGTTGATTTTGAATATTTGGTCTTGGTGTTTTTTTGGATTGAGGGATGATAATATAGGTGAATCGGGTTATGTTATGGCATCAAATTGGTTGGTGACCCATGTGTAGTCCAAGCGCCCAGTTCAAGGTTCTCATAGTGTCATGCCTTACTTGGGGCATGACTCACCACCATGTTGTCGGGTTAGGCACGATCACATGATCCTCATTCTGATGGTTTATCATTGGTTCAATTTTGTTTTGATTTTGGCTGATGTGAGTGTTTGTCACAAGTGAACTGGGAATTTGAAAATAAATTATATTTTCCAAATAAAAAATGAATATGAATGGGAGTGCATTCCTCAAATGTTTTTGAAAATGGTAAAGTGGTTTTTAAATAGGATGAGTTTTAGTTTGGAAATTTTGGTATGTGTTTGAATTTGATAAGGAAAATAGATGTTTGGACAATAGAATTCATTATAGAGGGTGACTTGTGTGTGGGTATGTATGGAGAGTGTGTGGGGTACTTTTCTGTGGATTATATACATAGTAATGGATGAACACACTTGTGATGATTCATAATGTTCCATAGGTGTGTTTTAAAAATTAAAAAAAACGTTTTTGGAAAAGTAATTGTTGATTGTGTTTGTATATTTTTATGTAATGGGCTTGTTTCCCGTGGCATGCGTTGTTTCTTTGATTTAGTTTTTTCTCGATTCTGGTTTTGAGATGGTTTTTCATGTTTTTCTGAATACATCACCAAGGAAGTCTCTGAAATTTATTAATGAGCTAGACCCAATAACCTATTCTTTTAATGTGCTACCTATTTATTGAGGTAATCGATGTCTTCTAGAGGTAGTTTTGTGGTACACAATGATAGACTGTGTCTTTGGGTCGTGGGGAACTCCTTAGGGCATAATGGTTCGTAGCATCTCAGATAATTTTGGGGTTCTAGTTGTTGACTAGTAAAGATGGGGTGTCCCACCATCGTTGATGTTTATGGTGTAGTTGGTGGTGGTCAGCCCTCGCGGTGGTTCCCATTGTTTCAGACTTCTCTCTTGTGCGCCACCAGTGTGGCCAGTATAGGCATTCTAAACTATCATGTTAAGTCCATGTGAAAACATACCACCATTGTGGTTGTCAGAATCATCTATCTGAAGAAGGAGTTATGGACTATAGGAATAAAATTTCAAATAATGAGGCATGAGAGGATTCAGCCATCAGGGCCATAACCACTTGTAGCACCCCGAACATTTTATAGTATGTTTATCCTAATTAAATTCTATACATCACTATATTACTTTGAAACAACAGTAGTTTATTTAGGAGGTATTCAAAACCTTGCCATTAAATATAAATTTTCCACTTCTATGTTTTGAATTTTGAAAAATGGTCATCTAGAGTTGTGATCAGTATGAAATTTGGAGTCTGATAGAACAAACTTGTTTTTGGTGAATAGTTCATTCCCTTAAGAATAGTAATATGAATAGTAATATGACCCTTATGAATAGTAAAAATTAATATTATTTTATTTTCTAAAGGCAATATGATAATGGGATCTTAATTAGTTTTTCAATGAAAAATTAAAGTAATTGCACTTTAAGATTAGTATTTTTCGAATTAACTAGGAATTTATTTTAAAATTAAATTGTTAATATCAAGAAAATTAATTTTGAATAATGGAGTTCTTTTTTGAATTCTACATGTCGAAAAATGGTTCGAGTAAATTTTTCGGATTTTTCTGAAATTCTAGAATTTTTAATGAATAGTGAAATGCGATAAAATACCGTATATACCAATTATCAGTTCAATACACTATTCATGACATCAAAAGTGATGCAAGGCCACATGGTTAGAACTCACATGCACTTATTACTATTAGTGGTCACATGAAAAAACATTATTGTTTTTCAGGAGGGAAATAATAAAATAATGAATTAAATATTCAAAATTTACCCCTCTCCTCCACTATAAAAACCCCTCACCACTCCATATTCTCTTCACTCCTCAAATCCTTGAATCTCATCAATGTTCTGCCCAATTACCCTTACCTAGACTCTCCCCACGTCCATGAAGCTTCTAGTCTTTCAAAAAGTCCAATACCCCTTCCTTTAAGGAGTTTCTCAAGGAGGTTATTTCAAGAGGTAAAGAACCCTTCTTTTTCATTTGGTTTCATTTCAATTTATCTTCTTTTGCTATTATCTACTCACCACCTCTATCCAAATGATCATGATTACTCCAGTATCATCTATTTAATGGAATTATCATGTGAATGGATGATCCATAATAAATATTCTTACTCCCGCCCTTTTAATTTTATAAACGAAATCAATGTCCATGAGGTTCCAATTTATAGCCTTCATGGACGACAAAGTTTGGATCTTCATTTTATTCTTAATTACTAGACATGAAAACATATTTATAGTTTAACCAGAATATAATATATTTATTATAACCTAATTAATATTTTTGAAACATAATATGTACATATAATTAAATAATATGATAAAACTAGTTCATAATAATCCAAATAATGCTGAATAATCAAAGTGGTTGTCATCAAAGGATTCATCCTCATTCCTTGTAACCAAAAGATAGAAATTACCATTATTGATTATTTTTGTTCATAAAAAATATATAATTTCAATTCAAGAGATATATAACCATTACAAAATAACTCCATTACTGAAAAAAAAGTGAACCGATTATGAAAATGAAGAAAATGAACTTCTCAGAACAACGAAATTCGAAATAATAACTTAGTATTAAGGGTATAAATGAACTAAAAAGAATTATGATAAAATTATAAAACAATAATGGGTTCATATATAAGTTATTAATAAGTATAATTTCATATTCTTGGAATTTATTTCAATAGAGTAACACGTTTGGAGTTAATGTAGGTGTTTTTGCACCCGAACTTTCATTTTCATCCGGGTTACATTAATTGTCTAATTACCAAAATGAAATTATTATTTATTGTTATGTACTCCTCATATATTATGTTCGAGTATTATATATATGTTTAAAAACCAGAAGACTTCCTTATTTTATGTATAGTTACACGTTTTAAAAGGAACTTTCAAAATTGTTTCCAAAATACAAGCCCGATTGAAGGTAATTTTTCAAATTCTTACCTATTTCCTAGGTCACTATTTAACCTGTTTTGGGAATCCTTTATATTTATAAAATCACTAATTTTATTATCAAAATACTATCTTACCACACTTCTTGTTTTATACTAATATTTTTCCAAAAAACTATTCATTTCAAAATAAAAGAGTTTTTATCTCAATAATTGCTTAATGATTTTATTAGAGTGTTTTCATCTAGTTTGACACTCTTGTTGATTCCATGGTATTATTGGGTTTAATCATTTATGAATTCAAATACCATATTTTATTTAATGGTTTGTGACTATATCTATTGTGTATGATCTATCCTAAAACCATTCACCATATTAATATGAATGGTTATTGTTTTTTAATGATTAGGGAATGTTAGTTACATTTCATATGATAGTTAAAATATGAAAGTATATGTTGTTTATGTTGATCCCTGCTCATATAAGGAATTAATTGGACTTATAATGTGATGGGTGGGGCCTGCTATAGCTCATCGCTGCATCAGTAGGTCTCATGATACAAATAGATGTGGAATTGGCCGAGGCCTTTTCCAATGTGATATATGGATTTTTGGCCAAGGAATTAATAATTAGACATCTTGGGCGAGACCTTGAAAAAATGTTTCAGAATGTATGGCATATGAACTTCCCTCATTATGGAGAAAGTAATTGAAATGTCATTAGGTTATTCGACTAGTATAATACCCATGATTATGTTTTATTATGGCATTTTTTTCTCAGCTCATATTCCTATCATAATGTGTTCAAATTAATTATTAAAGGAATGTGTTTTTAATTATGCACCATGCCTTATGTCTATGAAATCATCCACTTTATTTCTTACTCTTACCGAGCATTTGAGCTCACCCCTTCCTTATGTTACATTTGTCCCAGGATATGGGGAAGTAAATTACGAATGACTAGCATGCATAATCAAGGAGGCATATATGTTTCTAATGGAATAAATTAGTGTTTTATTTCCTTTCTTGTATTAAAGTTAAAATTATTTAGGTATATTGTTTCCAATAATAAAAAACTACTTCCTCCTTAGGGATTCTTATTCCTTGTTTGTATTCCAATGAAATCAAATAAGGCACCAGCTCTGGGAAACTAGGGTTAGGTCCTTACAGTTTGTATCAGAGGAAGTTTAGTAGAATATATAGAAACTAGATTTGGAAAACGTAGAATTATGGAAAAGTCCCTAAGTTTTTCATTGAGGATAGACATACAATAATGTCCTGGTATTTTGGTAAATAATAGATTTTATGGATCTTTCAGTAAATACATCCCTGTCTGGATATGAGAAGGTAGAGCTCGATCTGGCACAGATGTATCTAAGGGTAAAACCAGAAAACACTGCTTTGTGCTTGAATTGAACGGGAATTGGTGTATGACAACGTGCCTTGTTTCACTATTTTTTATGAAAATCATGAGGGATATGATTATTATAATTCACATTTTCATTACAATCCATTATGATGGATTTAAATGTAAAATATTCCTCAAAGAAACCATTTTTGTGAATATGGGATTAGCCATGCATAGGATCTCAATTTTTTCTAGTTATTTTTTATGTAATGATTATACATTATGATTCATAACCTAATATAGTGTATACCATTATCTAGAAATGGTTCCATGTGGAAGGAATGGAAACTTCATGAACACATGTGTCCCCTGTAGGGATTTCCCCCCGATGAAAGATAATGATGTTAGCTCTGGTGCTGAGAAACTCATAACTATACTAGGACAAATTACTCAGGTTATGAATAATAAACTTACCCATATAGAGTATCCAGATCCACCACGTGGGGAGATATACTAGATCACTTTATGTGACATCAACCTCCATCATTTAACGGGACTACAAACCCTTTTGTACCAGAGCAGTGGGTATGTTCCCTTGAGAAGATATTTCTCGTCATGGGAAGTAATTAAAGTAATAAGGTTTTCCTGGCAGTCTATCATCTATCTTGAGATGCGGATCTGTGGTGGTACTCAATCCGAAATACAAAGGAGGAGGAAGAAATAGAGGAGATTGAGTGGAGGGACTTTATGGAAATATTCCTGGATAAATACATTCCTCGTGGACAAAGAGTAGATATAGAGAGGAAATTATTGAATTTGAGGTAGAAGGAAGATGAGAATGTTGCAAAGTATGAAGCTAACATCACAAGGATAGAAAGACATGCTATGGACTATGTACGAAATTCAAGGAGAAAAATTGATCAATTTTTTGATGGCCTAAATCCATTACTCTAATGGGAACTGGTCTCTTAACGTTTTTCATCATACGATTATATAGTTTCATGTGCTATCAAGACAAAAAAAATTCACTAAGTCTTATGACTTTAATGGAAAGAAAGAAAAGAAGAGGGCTGCTGAAAACCCTGGGAAAGTAAATAAGAAAACAGAGAAGAAGGAAATAGTTGAATTTCAACCATGTGATATTTGTGGAAGGAAAGACATTGGTGCATTCTTAAAAGGAAAAGGAGTATGTTACAAATGTGGCCAGAAAGTCCATCGTTCTGGTCATTGCAAAGGGAAGAAGAAAGCCAATGATGTCAATGTTATAATTGTCAGGTGATGGGACTCTATGTAAATGATTTTCCAAAGAATCAAGGAAATATTCAACAAAAATGGCCAAGGGACCATGGACAAGCTTATGCAATCACAACTGTAGAGGTTGATATTCCTAATGATGTGGTGGAAGGTACTTTATTTGTTTCCTCAAACATATCCAACACATTATTTTATTCTGGATCATCACATTCATTTATATCTTCCCAGTTTTCCAATAAAATTAGATATGTCCAATTTGATTTAATAAAGGAGTTTTCAATCAAAACTCCTAGGGGATGTATCATTGCAACCAAGGCATGTCGACTAGTTCCCATCTAGACAGCAAAATGTGCTCTAGTTTCTAACCTTATCACCAAACAAATTACGGAATTTGATATAATTATTGGTATGTATTTGCGGTCAAATCATGATGAAAATATTTATTTTAAGAAGAAGGAAGTTACAATTTTTGAGAAGGGTGTTGAATCCCTTGCCTTTAGGGTGGAAAATTCGCCACCTCATTCTTCTCTAGAACCACCCCTAGTTTCTCTACTAAATACAATACATGGAGAAGAAGATAAAACAATATCATGGGGTGAGGAAAGAAATAATCAAATTGAGTATGTACATATATTAAAAGAGTACATTGATGTATATCCATTGGATTTACCTAGACATCCTCCAAAGTGGGAAGTTGAGTTCTCTACTGATTTAATTCATAATGGAAGACTTATATCAAAGACTCCCTATAGAATGTCCAATATGAAATTAGTATAGCTAAAAACAACTAGAACATTTGAGTGAAAAAGGATTTATTCGACCTATTTTTTCTCCATGGGGATCCCATGTTCTCTTTGTCATGATGAAAGATGGATCCATGAGGCTTTGGATTGATTACAGGAAAATCAATGCTATTAAAATAAATAATAAGTATCATCTACACATAATTGATTATTTATTTGACCAAATTCATGGAGCTCGATACTTTTCAAAGATTTACCTTCAATCCGAATATCTTCAGTAGTGTGTGAGGACAGAGGATATTCCAAAGACAACATTTCAGACCATATATGGGTATTATGAGTTTACAGTGATGTCTTTTGGACTAATAAATGCGCCCTTTGTTTTCATGGATTTAATGAATAGAGCTTTCAAGGAGTATCTTTGTAAATATTCTGTGCTATTAATTGATTATATCCTCATATACTCATTAATCTATGAAGACTATGAGAATTACATGTGGGTTATTTTGAGAACTCTTAGAAGAAATAAATTATATGGGATGTTTAGAAAGTGTGAATTCTGGCTTCAATCAGTTTCTTTTCTGAGACATATTGTCTCTAAGGATGGAATTGTAGTTGATCCTGTGAGGACAAAGGCAATCCAAGATTGGCCCACACCAACAAACATAACTGAGCTATGTAATTTTATTTGATTAGAAGGTTGTTATCGGCGTTTCGTTCAGATTTTTTCACGACGGGCTAACCCTCTAACCAAGGTCACATGTAATGGAGTTAAGTTTGTGTGGTCAAAATAATCTACAGAATGGTTAGATGAGTTGAAAAGAAGATTGTTCAATGATCCAATTTTGAATCTTCCATCTGGAAGTTTTGGATTTTTAATATACCGTGGTGCATCAAAGAATTGATTGGGTTGCATCCTTAGGATAAATGATAAAGTTATTTCTTATGCATTAAGACAGTAGAAGGATCATGAGAAAAACTATCCAACCCCTGCTCTTGTGTTAGAAGCTGTAATCATTGCTCTGAAAATATGGGGGCATTATCCTTATAGAGATAGATGTGAGATTTATAAGGACCACAAGATTCGGAAATATATTTTCACACAAAAATAACTCATCATGAAGAAAAAGGATGGCTCGAGTTACTCAAAGATTATGATTGTTCAATACGCTACCACCCAAGAAGGGTAAATAAGGTGGAAGATGCACTAAAAAAGAACGATCAAGGCCTTCTGACTCAAATGAGGATTGAAAGAGATCCAATTTATAGGGATCTACTAAATATGGATATGGGAATTGTTGAGGAAGGGGATACATCAACCTCATTTCAAATGATTGTAAAACCATATTTATTGGAGAAGATAAAAATTTCTCAATCTGATTATGAGAATCTGCACAAGAAAATTAATGCAGTTAAGGATGGTAGACTAGATGATTTCATGTATGAAGAAGGAGTTCTCAAGATTGGTAAGAGGTTATGTGTTCCATCAATACCTGAGCTAAAAATGGAACTATCAGACGATGCTCATAGATCAAATATTTCCATACACCCGGGTATCACCAAGATGTGTAGGGATCTGAAGGAATATTTTTGGTGGGATAATATGAAGTGAGAAATTTCTAAATACGTGTCAAGGTGTCTAGTTTGTCAACAGGTGAAGGCAGAGATACAACATCCCAAAAGAGTTATGAAACCTCTACATATTCCTATGTGGAAGCGGGATAACATTACGATGCATTATATCACCGAACAATTGAGGACACATAGAAGGAATGATACAATATGGGTAATTGTTGATCGTCTCACTAAATCAGCACATTTCCTTCCAATAAGAGAGGATTAACCACTTGAGCTCCTGGAAAGACTATATATTAATGATTTTGTGAGAATTCATGGAGCACATCTATCAATTGTCCCTGATTAAGATCCTTGGATTACATCAAAATTCTAGAAATGTCTCAAGAAAGCTTTGAATACTATGTTTGGTATGAGTACTGCATATCACCCTCAAACTGACAGACAGTCTGAATGGACTATTCAAACTCTGGAAGACATACTGAGATGATGCTCTCTGGACTTCCAAGGTATGTGGGATCAATACATGCCTTTGGTGTAATTTTCCAACAACAATAGTTTCCATTCAAGTATTCAAATGGATCTAAATAAAGCATTATATGGAAAGGGATGTCGAACTCTAACATTTTGGGATGAATTTAGTGAAAGGAAACTTATAGGCCTAGAACTTATTGAAGAGACCACGATAATGGTGAAGAAAGTACAGAACCATATCAAAGAAGCCAAAAGTAGGCAGAAGATTTATGCTGACAACCAGAGAAAGGAATGTAATTTCAAGTGGGAGATCATGTATTTCAGAAAGTATCTCCATGGAAGGGTGACTTAAGGTTCGGTAAGAAAGTGAAACTGTGCCCCAGGTACATCGGAACATTTGAAATTCTGGAATGAATCAGAGTTGTAGCTTACCATTTAGTGATGCTGCCAAATCTCTCCAGAGTTCATGATGTGGTCCACGTATCATTTTTTAAGAGGTACATGCTAGACCCAACGAATGTACTCACATATGATGGAATTGAACTGTAACCAGATATGTCATATTGTGAAAATCCTATCGGGATTCTTGACACAAGGGATCAGGTATTGAGAAATTGGACAACGTGTCTAGTAAAGGTTCTTTCAAGAAACCATAATATGGAGGAAGCAACATGGGAACCTAAGAATGTTATGAAAAAGAATCACCCACATCTTTTTGGTGGAATTTGTACATAAAATTTCAAGGATGAAATTTCCGGAGGGAATAATGTAGCACCCTGAACATTTTATGGTATATATCTCTTAAATAAATTATATACATCACTCTGTTCTTTTGAAAAAACACTAGCTTATTTACGAGATATTCAAAATCTAGACGCTAAATATAAATTTTCCACTTCTATGTTTTTAATTTCAAAAAATACTTATCTAGAGTTGTGATCAGTAAGTCATTTGGAGTCTGATAGAACAAACATGATTTTTGGTGAGTGGTAACATACCCTTATGAATAGTAATATGAATATTAATATGACCCTTATGAATATTAAAAAAATATTATTTTAATTTCTTAAGAAAATATGATAATGAGATCTTAATTAGTTTTTCCATGAGAAATGAAACTAATTGCACTTTAAGATTGTTATTTTACGACTTAACTATGACTTTATTTAAAAATTAAATTAATAATATTTAGATAATTAATTCTTAAAAATTGAGTTCATTTTTGAATTCTACACATCAAAAAATGGATAGGGTAAATTTTTGGGATTTTTCAGAAATTCTGTAATTTTTTAATGAATAGTGAAATATGATAAAATATCGTATATACAAATTATCAGTTAAATACACTATTAATGAAATCACAAGTGATTCAAGTCCACTTGGATCAAACTCATATGAACTTATTAATACTATGGATCACATGGAACAACACTATTTGTTGTCTTGTGGGAAATATTGAAATAATGAATTAAATATTCAAAATTTATCCATCTCCTCCACTATAAAAACCCCTCAACACTCTGTCTTCTCTTCACACATCTATGCATTTAATCACTTCAGAGTTATTCTCAATTACCCTTACCTAGTCTCTCCCAATGTCCACGAATCTTTTGGACTTTCCAAAAGTCCAAAACCCCTTCCCATAAGGAGTTTCTCAATGAGGTTATTTCAAGAGGTAATTCACCCTTCTTTTTCATTTGTTTTCATTTCAATTTATCTTATTTTTCTATCCTATCATCACCTCCTCTGTTAAAATGATCATGATAACTCCCATATCATCTATATAATATAAATATATAATGTGTACTGATGAACCAGCATAAATATTATAACTCCCTCCATTTTATTTTTTTAAACGAAATCAACGTCCATGAGGTTCCAATTTATAGCCTTCATAGACGACGAAGTTTTGTTCTTCAATTTCTTCTTCAATACTAGTCATGAAACCATATTTATCATTTAAACAGACTATAATATATGTATTATAATCTATTAAATATTTATGTACTATAATATGTACATATAATTAAATTATAGGGTAAAACTAGTTCATAATAATCCAAATACAGCTGAATAATCGAAATGGTTGTCATCAAATGATTCATCCTCATTCTATGTATCCAAATAATTTAAATGACTATTATAAATTATTTTTGATCATAAATAATATATAATTTCAGTTCATGATATTTATAACCATTCCACATGAACTCCATTACTTAAAAACATGTGAACCAATTATGAAAATAAAGAAAACGAACACGACGAAACAATGAAATTCAATATAATTACGTAGAATTAAGGGTATAAAAGAACTAAACAGAAATATGATAAAATAAATACATCTCTAATGGTTTCTTATATAAGTTATTAATAATTATAATTTCATATTCTAGGAGCTTATGTTCAATAGCGGAATACATTTGGAGTGAAGGTAAGGGTTTTCCCACCTGATCTTCCATTTTCATTCGGGTTACTTTCATTGTATGATTACCTAAATGAAATTCTTATGTATTTCCGTGTACTCCTCATATATTCTGTGTGAGTATTATATATATGTTTACAAACCATAACCCTTCCTTATTTCATGGATAGTTACGCATTTTAAAAGTAACATTCAATTTTTTTTGCAAAATACAATCCTGATTCAATGGAATTGTTCAAATTATTTCCAATTTTCTAGGGCACTTATTAACATCTTTTAAAATCCTTTATCTTTATAAAATCAGTCATTTTATTATTAAAATAATATCTTACCTCACTTATGGTTTTATATAATGATTTTTCCAAAATAACTCTTCTTTTTAAAATAAAAGAGTATTTATCTCAATAATTGTTTAATGATTTTATAAGAGTGTTTCCGTCTAATTCAAAACACTTGTTGATTCCATGATATTATTGTGTTTAATAATTTTTTAATTCATATACCATATTTTATTTAATGGTTTGTGACTAAATCTTTTTGTGCATGATCTAGCCTAAAACCATTCACCATATTAATCAGAATGGTTAGTGTTTTATGTTTAATGATTGCTGAAAGTTGGTTACATTTCTTATGATAGATTCAATATGAATTTATATGTTGTTTATGTTTATCCCTACTTATATGAAGAATGCATTGGACTTATTATGTTATGGGTGGGTCCCACTATAGCCCCTCTATGCATTGTTTGGTCTCATGAGACAAATAGACGTGGAATTAGCAAGGAATTTCCCAATGTGATATATGAATTTTTGGCCAAGGCCTTAATCATTAGTCGTCTTGTCCGAGTCTATGAAATTTTTTTTTTCAGAATGTCCAGAATATGCATTGCCATCATTATGAATAAAGTAATTGAAAGTTCACGTGGTTTTTCGACTAGTATAATACCCATGATTATATTTTATTATGGCATTATTTTCCCAACGCATATTCCTGACAAAATGTGTTCATGTTTATTGTTAAAAGCATGTGTTTTCAATTATGCACCATGTCTTAGGTTTATGATATCTTCCATTATATTTCATACTCTTAGTGAGCGTTTGAGCTCAACCCTTTATTACGTTTCATTTTTCCCCGGATATGAAGAAGTAAATTATGAATGACATGCAAGAATAATCTAGAAGGCATTATTGTTTCTAATGGAATAAATTAGTGTTGTATTTACATTCTGGTTGAGATGTTGAACTTATTTATGTATCTTGTTTCCAAAAATACTAAACTACTTGGTCCTTCAGGATGATTATTCCTTGTTTTTATGCCAATTAAATCAAATAAGGCACCGACATCGGGAAACGGGGGTCGGGTCCTTACACCACAAGTCTCTGGCTGAATCTTGTGTATAGTTAAGAGTTGTCGAGCGTGTGTGGAACCTTAGTCCAGATCATATTTTCATCCTTGTAATGAAATATAGAATTTTTATTTGTTCTTTTTTTATTGTCATCATAAGCTTGTCCTTTTTGTAGTGTTTTGATGTCCTTGTTCTACCGCAATTCAAATGGTCGTATCTACTCTTTGTGTGGTTTTAAAGTCATTTGGATTACGTGAATGGTTTTGGGTTTTAAATAAATTTACCCATTCTGATTTTGATTTTGGTCTCAGTTGTGATCATTATGGTGATGTTTGGTTCCATATAATTTATGGGTGGTGTTTCTGGGATGTTTCTTAGTTCAGACACATCTTTATAGGTTTTCCACCTTTGTGTTTCTGTTTTATAGGGGGTTTCTCCATCCTAGTGTCCCATTGTGCAGGTATACCCCACAATGGTTTTAATTCTAGTTGAAGTGTTTTTCTGCTAATTTTGTGGAAGTGTGTTGAGTTTGTGATAGGAATTCCCAAGTCCCCGATCATGGTGGGAATTATATTTTGTCAGTGGGGTAGATGTTTTAGTTAATTTCTCATCCTCATGTTTCTGGGTCAATTCATAGAAAGCTTTTTGTAAATTCTTTGGATTGTTTTTTCAGTAAATTTTCAAAAATTGAATATGTTTTTTAGGAGAACTTGTGTCCCCCCCCCCATGAGGCTAGTGTGTTCAGATTTCAAGGTTTCTATGATAGTGAATTTTTATGGTTGGGGGAACCCTCCCATGTTATCCCCTAAATTTTGGGCAATGATTTTTCTTTAATTGGTCGGGTGTAGAGTGTTTTGGGAACGGTAACCCCCTCGATCATAATTTTTGTTTGTTTTTTATGGGCATTGACTTAACTATATCAATTGTTGGCTTGGGTACTTGTTTGTGTCACGAGCCGTCCTCGGGGACCGTGTCGTGACTACCCCAAGCCCTCCTTCCATAGGCTAGGGGTTGGCTACTATCACCAAAGTCGTAAATACTAATAACTGGGAAGGCATTGCCTTTATAAAAGTAAACAAAACACCATAGAGTACAAGCGGAAGTAATAAAATCAGTAGAAAAGGAAGTGATGAAAATTAAATGGACCAGAATAAAAACCCAACTGAAAGTACAGCTACAGCTGAACGAAAGTACAATAGAAAAGACAAACAGCTGGAAGAATAGAAGTAAATCCTAGGTCGTCCACCTCGGATCCTACCTGAAGGGTAGGTACAGATAGCACAGCTCCTGGATCGTCCACCACGGATACTACCTGAAGGGTAGGTAAAGATAGCCTCCACAATGCTCTCGCCCGTCAACCACCTCTGAGTATCGTCTCGTCGTGTAGTCCACCTCTGGATACTGACTCGTCATGAGTTCCACCTCCGGGTACCGTCTAGTCCTCGAACACTCGGCCTCTGTCAGCGCTTCCTGTCATCTACAACCAACACAATGAGGTGTGGGTATAGCCAGTGTAGGGGTGAGTATACGATACTCAGTAGGGACCCCAAGACCCTCATGGTCTCACTAAATCCAACAAGGATAACCACAAAGAAGGATCTCTATAGATAACCCTTACTTAGGTATATTCCCATATTTATGCCTCAGTTATCAGGTAATCCATCTCAATTACGAGGAAACACAAAGGTTATGAAATCAATGGATAACCACTACTTAGTTATATGCCCACACATATACCTATGTTATCAAGTGACCCATCTCAATCATGAGGTAAATAGAAAGGTCATAGACTCATCTCAAACCATGATTTTATTCATGATTTTAAAACCAAGGCTGCGTGAGATCTCCCCCTCTGTCAAGTACAGTGGGCCAGCCGCTACAACCCAGCGCACCCCACTAACCTTGGACTGCTGTAGTACTCCACCTGTCGAGTACTGTGGGCCTGCCGCTGCAACCAAGCGCATCCCACCATGGGTATGCTGCTACAACCAAGCGCACCCCCTCATAGCCTACACAGGTACTCCTTTTGTCGAGTACCACGAGTCTACCGCTACAACCGAACGCACCGCCACCGTGGGTCTACTGCTACAACCAAGCGCACCCCACTGGGCTCTCCGAATCAATCCGAGACGATCGATTAGCAGTTGTCAAGTCTCAGCCAGCTACTAGGTCGCTTCACTCTGCTAGCTCGTCACCAGGAGGGCCCACTCCATGAGCTACAGGTCGATACACAAAGTATCACAAATATATATGAAGAAGTATCCCAAGGGTCAGTCACATCATATGAAACTCAACACAACAGATGACGCACCAATCAGACGCTCGATCTGTGTGTTAACAGCCTTTTCGTCCTAGGGGCCAGGTTGGTTTTGTGTACGAACCAACCCAACTGTATCTCAACTGTACCCCGAACTCTCATAGGGTATACTCATAGGGACGTTTTCTCAGCGTGATCACCAATGCTGCTGACGGTTCGTCAAACGGACGTCCCGTCTAAAAGTTATCAGCTTTTCCGTTCTAGGGACCTGGTTGGATTTCGGGTTCAATCCAACTTGGCCACTATCCAACTGTGTCCAAACCTCAGGCGAAGTATGCCAAAAGTTCCATCTCATCACGAGGAATACAAAACAGTCGACACCATGTCAATCGGACATCCGGAGCTCATGTTATAAACGTTTCCGCTCCGAGGGCCCGGTTGGTTTCGTGTTCAAACCAACTCGGCCATAACCAATGATCTCCGAAACCTTGAGTGTAATATACCGAAATGGCCGCCATGATACAAGGATCGCATCGCAACTAATGGTGTGTCGATCATAGGTCTATATCCCATGATATGGGCAAAAGGACGAAAGTGATCCGAAAATGGTGGGTCTGGGCCCGGTCCTACCCGGCCCAACCCCCCTCGGTCGGCCCGTACCTGGGCGACCCAACCCGGGTCCGGGTCCGACCCGATCCTATCCGAGAAACCCGGCCCAGCCCAGCCTGGTGCCACGCTGGCTTGGCTATCGAGCTGAGCGGGGGAGGCGGTACCCCGCGGCCTTTGCGCTTTGCGGACGCAGTAACCGGCACATCCTGCACCCCCGGATCCCGCACGACCATGGCATTCGGAAGCCTGTCGCCGCTGCATCATCTGCGGAGATTCCTCCTGGCGGTGCGCCGGGGCACTGCCGCCTCCGGGCGGCCTGCCGGTGCCGCCCACCGCCTCCAGCCGCCGGCACCGCCGCACCGGCTGGCCGCGCCGCCGGTTATGTCCGCGGGCCACCGGTGTTGCTCCGGTGGTCCGTTTTCAATTACGTCTGTGCCAGTGTCCATCTCGGGTTCCGTACATTACTTCGAAAGGCTCAAATCATTGTTTTGGTCTCATTCCATCATCGTCGTCAATACGCACATCAGTAAAAAGTTTCGGAGGGTTGTCGGGTCGTGTTGGTTTGTTCTGCACACTCCATGTTAGGTGTTATCAAATGGAAAACATTTAGACACATGATTTTAATTATTGACGAGGGTATAATTTATTCAAAATAAATTATACAAACACCCTGTAATTAAATACCCACACACGAGGGTATAATTCAAATAGAGATTGTATACGAAAACCCCCTACCTCGAAATTTACGTCGCATGTCGTTGAGTCGCAGAACTCGAACGTCGAGGTAGTTGGGTGTCGCAGAAGAACGGTATCGATTCTGTCGACCTCTGAAGAAGAAGAAGAACGTTGTTGTTGGCTTCGGTCTCCACTGTCGGCGTCTCCTTCCTTGTCACAAAAGAGGAAGTGGATGGAGAATTCCGGGACCGCCAAGTCGATGTCCTTCTTCGGAGATGTAGTGTTCTTCAACGAAGGAGATAATGTTCTTAAAAACTTGGGATTTCTTCTCCAATCCTTAACACAACCCACTAACCCAAAAATAAAATAAGCTCCACTTATTTTATTAATCCATGTCATGAGTTCAAAATTTAAAAACTCAAATCCATTAATTGAATTAATTTGTTGTCTTGATTAAATGAGAGGAGAGGGAAAGTCACAACATTAAAGGAGGAGTTCATGATTTATACAACTTAAGTGGGGGGTTTTGAGGAGTTAGGAATGTGATGGGTTGGGATCATGTGGGCCCCATGCAACCTTTATCATTTCAAGGTTAGTTAACATAAAGTGGGTCCCTCTGCCAACTCCCTTACTTAGGATATAACAATTAGTGAAAAAGAAATAAAATCGTAATATAATTTTATTTTATTCGTCACTAAAACCCCATTTTTAACAAATCCTCCCGAGAAAACGCTCCTTTAGAAAAGGTGCCCCTAAGCAATTACCAGCGGTGCATTTTCATCGGTGCCCTCAGATTTTAATTCTGAGAACCGGTTTAAAATTTTGAAAAACCTTCTCGTTCGTTCACTGAACATACCCAAGCTAAACTACAGAAATTGATTCCGGGCACACTGGGCCTTCGAATCAGGCACCATCAAAAACTGCGTACTCGTAAAATTCCAAATAAATTATGAAAAAAAATTCCTTCAAATTTTCGTGTCGTTACATTACTCCCACCTCAGGGATTTACCTCCCCATAAATATTTGACACAAAATATAGATACAAAAGTGGTACTGAGCACGAAACTGAGCCTCCTGCTACCATGTGCTCTCCTGGTGGTTTCTGTGCTGCCAACAAAAGCACACAAGAGGAATTGACCATCCTCATTGGACCTACTCTTTTCAATCCTAAATCTCTACCAGAACCCCAAAAAAGTCACCCCATCGCCAAAATCCATCTCCCCATGGTCGAAGATATGCGAAGGGTCGTGCTCGTATTGCCTCAGCTGAGATACGTGGTAGTCGTCGTGCACCTGGTACAATTGAGGTGGATGGTTCAACCAGTAACCCATTTCACCGACCCTACTGAGGACCATGAAGGGTCTGATGAAGCACGAAGATAACATTCCACCTCAGCAAAATCTCTGTAATTCCATGTCGAGGTGAGACCATTAATAAAACATGGTCTCCATCCTCAAACTCTAGTGGTATCTGCCTCCAATCAGCATAAGACTTATGTCGGCTCTAAGCTGTCCTCATCCACTCCTGGTGGACCTGGACCTTCTCTGGTCCCAGAAGAGCTGCTATTATTTCTTCTATGCTGATAAGAGAAATATGGTCTCATCCCTTTGATGAACCACGTTCTTTTCGTAATACAGTCAATCCAGACATGAATGATGGATTCATGACATGGGCGATGCCGTAAGGCCTCGACGTTACTACCAAGAGATCCATCCGTGACTCTCACCTCTAAAGGTCGAGTCACACTCTCGGCATCAGCGTGAGGTCACTGGTCTCCTCCAGTAGGATTCTCGAAAGTGAGGGTCAAGTCAACAGTTTTAACTGGGACCACTCAGTACACAAAACGGAAGGAAGAAAATGTCACAAGGACAAGTGTCTTTTATTACTGCAGCTCGAAGTGCAAGGACACAAAACAATGACAACAAGGAAATGAGAAGGACAATGATCAATGGTCCCTTGCCTGGAACTAGTCCCCCTCTTTTCTTCCAGCTTCTGATGCTCCATAGTATTATGCTTCTACTGCCTGAAGCTGAGCTCTCCCATGTCCACCTATTCCCTGCAATCGAGGTGGACCTCCAGGTGGTGGTGGTGGCAACACCTCGAAGAATCATCCACCTCCAGCTGCATGGCTAGCTCCCCTGCCTTGGTCTTCTGCTCCTTGTGGTCCGCCTCAAACAATCCTATACCTCTTCCTGGGAGGTCCTTCATTTATCTTCTGGTCATCTGTATGGCGGGTCGGATAGTCACGTGCCATGTGACTAACCCCGCCACAGGAGTAACATAGTCTGCTCCTGGTAAGTCGCTCTCCACCCCGGGTGACTCGCACACACGATCCTATGTCTTGCGGTCGAACACCTGTAGGTCTAGTCCTCTTGGACCTCTACGTCATCTGTCAACTGGCCACTGCAAAATACTCTACCGCATGCCAGCTAATGGTGGGTCCAGCTGCTGGAGACTGATCAGCAAGGAAACTCTCTACTAAGAGGGCTCACTCCAACACCCCTGTCTGTGTCAGGATGCTGTAAGAAAAAAGAGAAGCTCTAATCTCTCACCGGAGCACCTACTTGAAGGTTTGGGCCTTCAATAATGGGTCTCGTACCATATCTGTGGAGTAGGGCGAGAGGTCTGTGAACCTTGCTGAGTACTACGCCACCGTTATGATACCCTGCTATAGATGAAGTAGCTCTTGTATACACACCGCTCGAAGGGTGGCTGGTATAAAATCTGCCCGGAACATGATCTCGAAGTCTTCCCACATAAGTTTCTCCTTGTCATGCATCGGGAGAATCAGGCTCCTCCATCTTCTTGCTACTGCCTGAAGGAGGCTGGCAGCAAGGATCACCATGAAGTCTACTGGAATCCCTACTAGCCTGAAGTCTCTCACCACAGCCTCCATACAATCCTTAGCCGCCTGCAGGTCCGTCTCTCCCCTGAACCTGGGTGGCCTCTGGCGCTGGAACTTGTGTAGTGCGCTCAAGCGACATGCACTCTCTGCTGCTGGGGAAGTTGGCATCGGTGGCCCAATGGGTGGTAGTACCACTGGTGCCTCAACTGGAAGAGGGCCTTGTACCGAGGCCTCATCGGTCGGCGGGCTGTCAGTACGTACAACTCTCGAGACTCTAGCTAGTCGTCCACGGGGAGGCATCCTAAAAGAAACAAACGTGACACTGTCAAATGATTTATACCTAGTGAGCTGACCTGGTTTTAGCTGACTTTTAAAAACTTTTGAAAAAACACACGCAATCACTGTTTTTGTGCACAAAGTCGAAAATCAGTTGTCAGGGTCCTGGTGTATGGATACGTCTGTCACCGCACCAACACTGGACTCCCCGGACTGATAACCACAATCAATACCCTTAACACTATTTCTTCACACAGAATAAAATATCAGAGTCCTGAGTTATGCGGTAGAACCGAACTCCTCTGATACCAATTTGTCACGACCCCTCCTTGGGGCCCGTGTCGTGACTACCCCAAACCCGTCTTCCATATGCCAGGGGCTGGCGACTAGTACCAAAGGCATAAATCCCGATAACTGGGAAGGCATTGACTTTATAAAAGTAAACAAAACACCACAAAGTACAAGCAGAAGTAGTACACTGACTATAAAAGGAAGTGATGAAAAGTAAATGGGCCAGAATACAAACCCAAATGAAAGTAAAGCTACAACTGAACGAAAGTACAATAGAAATGAAAAACAGCTGGAAGAATAGAAGCTGCTCCAAGGTCATCCACCTCGGATCCTACCTGAAGGGTAGGTACTGATAGCGTAGCTCCTGGATCGTCCACCACGAATCCTACCTGAAGGGTAGATACAGATAGCCTCCACAATGCTCTTGCCCATCTATCTCCTCTGAGTATCGTCTCGTCGTGCAGTCCACCTCCGGATACTAACTCATTGTGAGGTCCACCTCTGGGTACCGTCCAGTCCTCAAACACTCGGCCTCTGTCAGCGTTACCTGTCGTCTGCAACAAACACAACGAGGTGCGGGCATAGCCCGTGCAGGGGTGACTATACAATACTCAGTAGGGACCACGAGACACTCAAGGTCTTACTAAATCCAACAAGGATAACCACAATGAAGGATCTCAATAGATAACCCTTACTTATGTATAAGCCCATACTTATACCTATGTTATCTTGTAACCCATCTCAATCATGAGGAAACACAATGGTTATGAAATCAACGGATAAAAACTACCAAGGTATATGCCCATACATATACCTATGTTATCAAGTGACCTATCTAAATCATGAGGTAAACACAAAGGTCATAGACTCAGCTCAAACCATGAATTTCTTCATGATGTCGAAACCACAACTGCTGGAGAACTCCCCCTCTATCGAGTATAGTGGGTCTGCGGCTACAACCATGCGCACCCCACTAACCTTTGACTACATATGTACTCCACCTGTCGAGTACGATGGGCATGCCGCTGCAACCAAGCGCATCCCACCATGGGTCTGCCGCTACAACAAAATGCACCCCCTAATAGCCTACAAAGGTACTCCTTCTATCGAGTACCGTAGGTCTGCCGCTACAACCACGTGCAACTCCACCGTGGGTCTACTGCTACAACCAAGCGCACTCCACTGGGCTATCCGAATCACTCCGAGATGATCGATCTTCAGTCGTCATGTCTCAGCCAGCTACTAAGACTCTACACTCTGCTAGCTCGTCACCAGGAGAGCATGCTCCACGAGCTACTGGTCAATACTCCATGTATCACAATGTTCTACGAAGAAGTATCCCAAGGGTCAGCCACATCATTGGAAACTCAACACAACAGACAGCGCGTCAATCGGACGCTCGGTCTGTGTGTTATCAGCCTTTTCGTCCTGGGGGCCCGGTTGGTTTCGTGTACGAACCAACCCGACTGTATCTCAACTATACCCCAAACTCTCATATTGGATACTCATAGTGACCTTTTCTCAATGTGGTCACCAACGTCGATGATGGTTCATCAAACAGATGTCAGGTCTGAAAGTTATCAACTTTTCCGTTCCAGGGGCCCGGTTGGATTACAGGTTTAACCCAACGCAGCCACTATCCAACTACGTCCAAACCTCTGTCAAAGTATGCCAATAGTTCTGTCTCATCAAGAGGAATTCATCAACGTCGACGGAACATCAATCGAACATCTGGAGCTCATGTTATAAGCATTTCCGCTCTGAGGGCCTTGTTGGTTTCGTGTTCGAACCAACCCATCCATACCAAAATTTCTCCGAAAACTTGAGTGTAATATACCTAAATGACCGTCTCAAACCAAGGATTTCATCTCAACTAACGGTACGTCGATCGGAGGTCTGTAGCCCATGATATGGGCAAAAGACTGGATGTGATCCAAAAATGGGGGGTCGGGGCCCTGTCCGACCCGGCCCCACCCTCCAGAGTCGGCCCGAACTGGGTCGACCCGAACCTGGTCCGGGTCTGACCCAGCAGGGCGTAGCCCGGCCCGGTGGGGCATGACTTGGTTCAGTCCGCATAACCCGGCCCGGCCCGGCCGGGGGGCACGCTGGCTCGGCCAGCGAGTGGAGCGGGGGACGCGGTCCCCCGCGGCATATGCGCTTCGCGGACACAGCTATCGCCGCGTCCTGCTCCCCCGGAACCCGCACGGATGAGGGATCCGGCCGCTTGCTATCGTGGCTTTAGCTACGGTGGTTCCTCCTGGCGGCGCGCCGGGGTCCGCCACCTCCGGGCGGCCGACCGATGCTGGCGACCCACGCCGCCGGTGATGTCCGCGGGCCACTGGAGTTGCTCCGGTCATCTGTTTTGAATTCTGTTTGTGCCGGTGTTAATCTCGGGTCCCTTACATTACTACGGAGGCCTCAAATCACTGTTGTGGTCCCGTTCCATCATCGCTGCCAATACGCACATCAATAAACAGGCTACGGTGGGTTGTCGGGCCGTGTTTGTTCGGCCCGCACCCTCCGCGTTAGGTGTTATCAAATGGCAAACATTTAAACACATGATTTTAATTATTGATGAGGGTATAATTTATTCAAAATATATTATACAAACACCGTTCAATTAAATTCCCACGCACGAGGGTATAATTCACATATAGATTATATACAAAAACCCCCTACCTCGAAATTGATGTCGTACGACGTCGAGTCGTGGAAGTAGAACATCACGGTAGTCGGGTGTCGCGAAAGAACAGTATCCATTCCATCGACGTCAGAAGAAGAAGAATAAAATTGTTGTTGGCATCGGTCTCCACGATCGGTTTCTCCTTCCTTGTCGTGGAAGAGGAAGTGGATAAAGAATTCAGGGACTGCCAAGTCAATGTCCTTCTTCGGAGAGGTATCGTTCTTCAACGAAGGAGACGACGTTTTTCAAAACTAGGGCTTTCTTCTCCAATCCTTAACACAACCCACTAACCCAAAATAAAATAAGCTCCAATTATTTAATTAATCCATGTCATGAGTTCAAAATTTAAAAACTCAAATCCATTAATTGAATTAATGTGTTGACATGATTAAATGTGAGGAGGGGGAAATTCACAACATTAAAGGAGGAGTTCCTGAGTTATACAACTTAAGTGGGGGGTTTTGAGGAGTTAGGAATGTGAGGGGTTTGGCTGGTGTGGGCACCACCCCACCTTTATCCTCTCAAGGTTAGTTAACAACAAGTGGGCCCCACGCCCAACTCCCTTACTTAGGACATAACTAATTAGATAAAAAGAAATAAAATTGTAATATAATTTTATTTTATTCCTCACGAAAACCACATTTTTAGCAACTCCTCCTGAGAAAATGAACCTTTGGAAAAGGTGCTCCTAAGCAATTACCAGTGTTGCGGTTTCATCGGTGCCCTTAGATTTCAATTCTGATCACCAGTTTAAATGTTAGAAAACCCGCTCGTTCATTCACTAAACGTACCCGAGATAATCTTCATAAATTGATTTCGGGCACACCGGGCCTCGGAATTAGGCGCCGTTAGAAACTCTGTACAGATAAAATTCCAAATAAATTAAGAAAAAAATATCCTTGAAATTTCTGGCTCGTTACATTACTCCAACCTCAGGGATTTACGTCACTGTAAAGATTTAACACAAACTAGGGATACAAAAGTTGTACTAAGCATGCAACTGAGCCTCCTGCTCCCATGTGATCTCCTGGTGGTTCTCATGCTGCCAACGAAAGCGTAAAAGAGGAATTTACTATCCTCGTAGGACCCTCTTCTGTCGATCCTCAACCTCTACTGGAACCCCGCAAAAGTCTCCCCATCGCCAAAGCCCAGCTCCCCATGGTCGATGATATGCTAAGGGTCATTCTCGTATCTCCTCAGCTAAGATATGTGGAAGCTTTTTTGCACCTGGTGCAACTGAGGTTGATGGGTCAAGCAGTAACCCACCTCACCTACCCTGCTGAGGACCATGAAGGGACCGATTATATGCGGAGATTACTTGCTGCCTCATCCAAATCTCCATAATTCCACGTCGAGGTGAGACCCGTAAGAAAACATGGTCGCCATCCTCAAACTCTAGTGGTCTCTACCTCCTATCCGCATAAGACATCTGTCGGCTCTGAGCTGTCCTCATCTGCTCCTGGTTGACCTAGACCTTCTCTGGCCCCACAAGTGTGGCTATGATTTCTTCTTTGCCAATAATAGAAATCTGGTCTCATCCCCTGGATGAACCACGTTCTTTTCCTAATACAGTCAATCCGGACATGAATGATGCATTCATGCCATGGACGAAGTCAAAAGGCCTCAACGTTGCTACCAAGAGATCCAACCGTCACTCTCCCCTCTAAGGGTCGAGTCACTCTGTCGGCATAGCATGAGGTCACTAGG
The DNA here is from genome assembly GCA_963277665.1 of Viscum album. NCBI lineage: Eukaryota > Viridiplantae > Streptophyta > Magnoliopsida > Santalales > Viscaceae > Viscum > Viscum album. The sequence continues at coordinate 153,035,418 of OY728150.1, forward strand.
TATCCTCCGGTAGGAATCTCGAATGTGAGGGTCAAGTCAACAGTTTTAACCGGGACCTCATAGTAAATGAAAAGGAATGGAGAAAATGTCAAAAGGACAAGTGTCTTTTATTACTGCATCTCGAAGTACCAAGAAACACAACGGTGACAAAAAGGAAACTAGAAGAACAATGATCAAAGGTCCCATGCCTGGAACTAGTCTCGTTGTTGTCCGCCAGCTTCTAGAGCTCCATAGTCGTATTCTTCAGCTTCCTGAACCCGAGCTCTCCCATGTCCACCTGTTCCCTGTGGTATGGGTGGACTTCCTTGTGGTGGTGGTGAAAACAACCCGATGTGTCATCCAACTTCATCTGTACGGCCAGCTCCCCTGCATTGGTCTTCTTCTCCTTGCGGTCCGCCTCGATCAAACATTTGCCTCTGACTGGGAGGTCCTTCGTTTATCTGCTGGTCATCTGTATGGAGGGTCGAACAGTCACGTGTCATGTGACCAACCCCGCCATAGGAGTAACACTTTCCACTCCTGTTAAGTTGCTCTCCACTCCGGGTGCCTGGAACACACGATCCTATGTCATGCGGTTGAACACCTGTAGGTTTGGTCCGCTTGGACCTCTGCATCATCTGTCTAATGCCCGCTGCAGAAGACTCTACCGCATGCCGGCTAGTGGTGGGTCCTACTACTGGAGACTGCTCATCAAGGAAACTCTCCACTAAGAGGGATCCCTCCAACACCACTATCTGCGTCGGGATGCTATGAGAAACAACAGAAGAACTAATCTCTCACCTGATCCCTTGCTCGAAGGTTCGGGCCCTGAAGAATGGGTATCGTACCATATCTGTGGAGTATCGCGAGAGGTCTGTGAACCTCGCTGAGTACTGTGCCATAATCATTCTACCCTGCTGTAGATGCAGTAGCACTTGTATACGCACCGCTCGAAGGGTGGCTGTTACAAACTCTGCCCAGAACAGGCTCTCAAAGTCTGCCCACAGAAGTGTCGCCTCGTCATGCTTCTAGAGCATCAGTCTCTACCATATGCCTGCTTCTTCTTGAAGGAGGCAGGCATCAAGTATCACAATGAAGTCTGCTGACATCCCTACTATCCTGAAGAATCTCACCACAGCCTCCATCCAATCCAAATCCACTTGCGGGTCCGTCTCTCCCATGAACCTGGGTGGCCTCTGGAACTGGAACTCGTACAGTGAGCTCAAAAGACATGCACTCTATGCTGCTGTGGCTGGTGGCATCGGTGGACCAAAAGGTGGTAGTACCACTGGTGCCTCCGCTGGTGCCTCAGCAGGAAGAGGGCCCAGTACTGAGGCCTCGTCGCTCGACGGGCTGTCAGTACGTACAACTCTCAGGACTCTAGCTGGTCGTCTGCGGCGAGGCATCCTGAAAGAAACCAACGTGACACGGTCAAAAGATTTATACATGGTGAGATGACTGGTTTGAGCTAACTTTTACAAACTTTTGGAAACACACACGCAATCAGTGTTATCATGCACAAAGTTGGAAATCATTTTTCAGGGTACTGGTGTATGGATATGTCGGCCGCCGCACCAACACTGGACTCCCTATACTGACAACCAAACTCAATACCCTTAACACTATTGCTTCACACAGAAGATTGATCAGACTCCTGAGTTCTACGGTAGAACCGAACTCCTATGATACCAATTTTTCAAGACCTTTCCTCGGGGCCCGTGCCGTGACTACCCCAATCCCGGCTTCCATTGGCTAGGGGATGGAGACTAGCACCAATGTCATAAATCCTGATAACTAGAAAGGAATTGCCTTTATAAAAGAAAACAAAACACCATAGATTACAAGAGGAAGTAATACACTAAGTACAAAAGGAAGTTCTCAAAAGTAAATGGGCCAGTATAGAAACCCAACTGAAAGTACAGATACAACTGAATGAAAGTACAACAGAAAAGACAAGCAGCTAGAAGAATAGAAGCAGCTCCTAGGTCGTCCACCTCGGATCCTACCAGAAGGGTAGGTACAGATAGCGCATCTTCTGGATCATCCAGCACGGATCCTACCTGAAGGGTAGTTACAGATAGCCTCCACTACGCTCTCGCCCGTCAACCTCCTCCGAGTATCATCTCGTCGTGTAGTCCACCTCCGGATACTGACTCATTGTGAGGTCCACCTTTGGGTACCGTCCAGTCCTCGAACACTAGGCCTCTGTCAATGTTTCCCATCATCTACAACCAACACAATGAGCTGCGGGCATATCCCATGCAGGGGTGATTATACGATACTCAGTAGATGCCCCAAGACCCTCAATGTCTAACTAAATCCAACAATGATAACCACAAAGAAGGATCTCAAAAGATAACCCTTACTTATGTAAAAGCTTGTACTTATACCTAAGTTATCAAGTAACCCATCTCAATTATGAGGAAACAAAAAGGTAATGAAATTAACGGATAACCACTACCTAGGTATATTCCCCTAAATATACCTATGTTATCAAGTGACCCATATCAATCATGAGGTAAAAAAAGGTCATAGACTCAGCTCAAAGCAGGATTTTATTAACGATGTGGAAACCACGACTGCTGGATAACTCCTCCCCTGTTGAGTACAGTGGGCCTGCCACTACAACCAAGCGTTCCCCACTAACCTTGGAATGCTAAAGTACTCCACATGTCGAGTACTGTGGGCCTTCCGCTGCAACCATGCGCATCCCACCATGGGTCTGCCGCTACAACCAAGCACACCACTTAATAGCCTACAGAGGTACTCCTTCTATCGAGTACTGTGGGTCTGCCGCTACAACCAAGCGCACCTCCATCGTGGGTCTGCTGCAACAACCAAGCGCACCCCATTGGGCTATCCGAATCACTCTGTGACAATCAATCAACAATCGTCAAGTCTCAGCCAGCTACTATGTCTCCGCACTCTTCTTGCTCGTCACCGGGAGGGCCCACTCCATGAGCTATTGGTCGATACTCCAAGTATCAAAAATTTCTATGAATAAGTATCCCAAGGGGCAGCCTCATCATAGGAAACTCAACACAATAGACGGTGCGTCAATCGGACGCCCGGTCTGTGTGTTATCAGCCTTTTCGTCCCGGGGCCCCGGTTGGTTTCATGTACGAACCAACCCGACCGTATGTCAACTGTACCCCCAACTCTCTTAGGGTATACGCATAGGGACCATTTCTCAACGTGTTCACCCACACCGCTGGCGGTTCGTCAAACGGACGTCCGGTCAGAATGTTATCAGCTTTTCCGTTATAGGGGCCCAGTTGGATTTCGGGTTCTATCCAACCCGGACACTATCCAACTGCGTCCAAATCTCAAGAAACGTATGCAAAAAGATCAGTTGCATCAAGAGGAATCCAACAAAGTCAACAACACGTCAATTGGACATCCGGAGCTCATGTTATAAGTGTTTCCGCTCTGAGGGCCCGGTTGGTTTCGTGTTCGAACCAACCCGGTCATACCCAAAGGTCTCCAAAACATTCAGTGTAATATATTGAAATGACCATCTCGATCAAGGATCGCATCACAACTGACGGTGCGTCGATCGGAGGTCTGTAGCCCAAAATATGGGCAATAGACCGGATGTTATCTGAAAATGGGGGGTCTGGGCCCTATCCGACCCGGCCCAAGCCCCCCTGGGTCGGCCCGAACCAGGAGGACCAGACCCGTGTCCGGGTTCGACCCGGTAGGGTGCGGCCCGGCCGGGCACGACCCGGTCCGGTCTGTGCAAGCCGGCCCGACTTAGCTAGGTGGCACGCGGGCTAGGCCAGCAAGCCGAGCGGGGGACGCGGTCCCCCACGGCCTTTGCGCTCCGCGGAAGTGGTGTGCGCCACGTCCTACTCCCCGAATCCCGCGTAGCCGTGGGATACTGCCACCTACCTCCATGACTGAATCCGTGGCGGTTCCTCTTGGTGGCGAGATGGGGTGCCGCCGCCTCAGGGCAGTCGGCTAGTGCCGGCCGCCGCCCCCGGCCGCCGCCGCCACCGGTGATGTCTGCGGGCCACCAGAGTTTCTCAGGTGGTCCGTTTTCAATTTCTTCTGCGCTGGTGTTCATCTCAGGTCCCATACATTACTAAAAAGGCCTCAAATCACTATTGTGGTCCTGTTCCATCATCATCGTCAATCTGCACATCAACAAACAAGCTGCGGAGGGTTGTCATGCCGTGTTTGTTCGGCCGGCGCCCTCCGCGTTAGGTGTTATCAAATTTCTAACATTTAAACACATGATTTTAATTAATGATGAGGGTATAATTTTTTCAAAATAAATTATACGAACACCCTGCAATTAAATACCCATGCATGAGGGAATAATTCACATAAATATTATATACGAAATCCCCCAACCATGAAATGGACATCACACATCGTCGAGTCACAGAAGTCGAACGTCGCGGTAGTTAGGTGTCGCGGAAGAATGGTATCGATTCTGTCGACGTTGGAAGAAGAAGAAGAATAATGTTTTTGTTGGCGTCGGTCTCCACGGTCAACGTCTCCTTCCATATCATAGAATAGGAAGTGGATGGAGAATTTAGGGACTGCCAAGTCTATGTCCTTCATCAGAGACGTAGCGTTCTTCAACGAAAGAGATGAAGTTCTTCAAAACTAGGGATTTCTTCTCCAATCCTTAACACAACCCACTAACCCAAAAATAAAATAAACTCCACTTATTTTATTAATCCATGTCATGAGTTCAAAATTTAAAAACACAAATCCATTAATTGAATTAATGTGTTGGCCTGACTAAATGAGAGGAGTGGGAAAGTCACAACATTAAAGGAGGAGTTCATGAGTTATACAACTTAAGTGGGGGGTTTTGAGGAGTTAGGAATGTGAGAGGTTGGGCTCGTGTGGGACCCACCCCACCTTTATCCTCTCATGGTTAGTTAAAATCATGTGGTTCCCACCCCCAACTCCCTTACTTAGGATATAACAACTTAGATAAAAATAAGTAAAATTGTAATATAATTTTATTTTATTATTCACTAAAACCACATTTTTAACAACTCCTCCCGGGAAAACGCCCCTTTCAAAATGGTTCTCTTAAGCAATTACAGGTGCTACAGTTTTATCGGTGCCCTCATATTTCAATTCTGAGCACCGGTTTAAAATTAAGAAAAACCAGCTCGTTCGCTCACTGAACGTACCCGACCTAGACTTTGGAAACTGATTTCGGGAACACCGGGCCACAGAATCATGCGCCGTCAGAAACTACGTACTCGTAAAATTCAAAAAAAATTAACCATAAAAATTTAATTGAAATTTCTGGGTATTTATATTTTGTGCCAGAAAGTGTATGTGGTTGGGAGAAGGGACATCGCTCCAAGCAGAAGCCTTGGCCATGGATGCAGGTCTCAGTTTCTGTGGACAGTGGGGTTTGTATATTTATGAGGTGGAAAACGACTCAATGGTGATACATAACGCCCTCTGTGGCATTGGGGCGATTTCGTGGTCGGTCGCATACATGGATAGGGCGTGCCGCGACATATTGGGAGCCCATACAGGTGTGCTCCATAATTTGCGGGAAGGCAACAAGGTCATAGACTACTTGGCTTCAATTAGTGTCTCCGGCTCAGACCGTGTTCATTTTAACAAACTGGATAACATGATTCCGATAGGGGTTAGTATTATTCGTGGGGATTCCCTCTGACTCCATTTCTTTCGACCCCCTTAGATGCTTTTCCATTTGTCCTGGTTTCTGCCGGTGGAGTTTGCGGTTTTTTCTTTGCTTCATCGAATAAAACATTACTCTTCAAGGTCAAGGTGGGGAGAATTCTCACAACCTAACCTCCAATGTTTATTTATTTATTTTATTTCATTCCTCTCATGGTCTAAAATCATTTGGACAATGTTTTTTTGGGGTATTGGTTTTCAAATTTTGACATTTAATAATACCGATGGGTTTTGGACTGGTGTTTGGGTGCCGCATGGTTAGAGGTAATTGTGCGGTCGACTTGGGTGCCATTTCGGTCACCTATTTCTTAAAATAATCTCATTTTTATGAGAATAAAAAGAGTCAAATTTTTATCAACATATTAACAAAATTATTATTATATAGATAATAATATTATTATTATTAAATGTTTTTAAAAATATATCTATTACTCAAATTGTTATTGGTATAATTGTTATTAAATTGTTATTAATATTATCATGTTTGAAAATGAAATGCACAATTCTATTATTGGTATGTTTATTATTATTTTAATTATTATTATTATTATTATTATTTATTAATATTATAATTAAGTAAAAAATGTTGCTAAACCTTGGGGGTGTCGCTCCCCCTCTTCCTTGAATCATATGTTGAGCGCACCTGAACCCCCCTCTGTTGGTTTCTAAAATGATCTATAAATTTTTTTTGGGTTTTCATTATAGAGTAAAAACATGTTTTTTATTTTGAAATATGAAAAATATACTTTAATGATTTTATTTTAATCTTGTGTTTATGGAATGCTTCAGAAAATAGAACATTTGGATTTAGTGGTTTATTCTTGGAATCCATACTGATCCTCTCGGCACTCATGCCTATTATATCATTCCATTTGCATGTTCAGTTTCATGTTCAAGATCCTATTTCAAGTGATCAACGATGAAGAATGCATGGTTATGATTTGGGGGTGACCTATAATGTCACAAAATGTTGTGCACAATATTTTTCATTCATCTGCTATTTTTATCTTTATTTTCAGTCTTTATTTATTTGGTTACCTTTTTTCATGGGGAAAATCATTCCTAATGGTTATATTTTGATGACTGACACTAGTTTCCAGCAAGTGGGTATGAGGAATGCCCATCGGTCCATTCCGCGGACCGGCTTAGGTGACCTGTTGGGGGTCAAATTGGGTTTGTTCATAACAAATTGAATCATCAAAACTAGAATTTGTTTCAGAAGGTACAATTAAGTTTCCTTGGAAAAAATGTTCTATGAGGATGTTTAACACATTTGAACATGTTTTGGGTCATTTATTTCGTTCTGATATTCAATAAAATTATGTTTTTTGGTATTAACATGGTGAACACAATTATAGAGAGGATACTAATATTTTGGTTTTAGATCCAACACAATTTTGAAATTTAGTACACGATGTGGAAGGTTCATAATATTGGTCTTGGTAATCAAACGATTCGTGCATGATCAAATTATTACATCTTAAATTATATTGAAAATTAGTTGTTTCATAGTTGTCCCATATGTGAAAAATTTAGGTATAATGACACTAAACAAGGGATGTTTGGATTGATTCTTATAAAACAACAATGATATTCCCTGCATACACCCAAATTGAAGGCCTAATTTATGTCACAGAACCTAGTGTCATTGATGTCCTTGAAAAAAACATATATTCATACTGAGAAAACATTAAATCATCCCTCTGATAGTGATTCATAGAATCATTTTGACAAAGTGCATCCATATTTTGTTTTAGAAGACCAAAAAGTGTGATTGGGATTTTATAATGATGGTTTAAATCAATTTAGTTCTTACGATATTCAGTATTCATGTTGTCCTGTATTTATAACATGGTAAAATTTACCTCCCTGTATGTTGATGAAGGAACCATATATTTTTTTTACCATATTAATTCCATGACATAAGAAAAATAATATAGATATTTATTTGAAACCATTGCTTGGTGAGTTAAATTCATTGTGGGGTAATGGTACCCGTACAATTGATATTGCAGCGAGACAAACATTCTTGCTAAAAGCTACATAGATGTGTATAATTAGTGAATTATTAGCATATGAAATGTTATTTTAATGGAGAAAACATGGTTGAAAATCTTTTATGTACTATATGAGAGTCAATAATGCATTTATTCAAATCATTGTAAAAAACCTTGTTTTTTCGACTGTCATCACAGATTCCTTACAAATGATCATCATTTTTGGAGCAAAGTATATCATTTCATAAAAGAAAAATTTTAAAAATATGGAAATCCATCAATGATCTCAGATATAGAGTTACCATCAATTGTGTCTTCATTATATCCTATCACATTTGAACAATAATAAACCAACAGAAAGTTGATTTCTTTGGAAAAGAACCCAATTGGATAAAACAGAGATTTTTTAGGAGTTGACATATTGGGATGATTTCATGGTTCTTCACATGTTTAATGTCATGAATATTGAGAATAATTATTATGATAATTTATTTAATACAGTTTTGGATACACCAACTAAGACCAAATATAATGTAAATGCATGATTAGATCTTTCCCAAATTTGCAGGTGACTATAATATAAACTGTTTAAAAACATAAGATCACCATAGTTAAAGAAGCCAAAAGTATATAATAAACTCTCCAAAGAGAATAATTTTTTTTTATTGGATTTTATATTTGATCCCTTCTGATGGTTATGCTTCCAATTTTGGAAGAAGTGTCGGAAATTGTCAAATTACTAGAATAAAAAGTCATGGTTGTCATGTTATAATGGAAGGAATTATGCCTCTTGGATTAAAAGGTATGTTGAATTATATGATTTGAGATGTTATAATAGAAATATCAACTTTTTCATAGAAATTGTTTTGGGCAAAAGTGATTATGATGAACTAAATAGACTACAATAAGATATTGTTTTAATTTTATGTAAAATGGAAAAAATATTTATGTCTGTATTGTTTGAAAAAACTAACCATTGGATATTACATTTTTTACATGAATACAAATATGGATATCTTGTATAGTTCCGATGGATACACCCATTGGAGATATTCATCGATAAATTGAAGAAAAACGTACATAACAAAGAATCAATTGATGGTCCAATTGAACAATATTATTTAAATGAGTAATTTCTTTCTACTGACATTATATTAAATATTTATATACCTCAATACAAAACCATATTGGCCATAATAAAGGAAATGTTGATGATGAAATGGGAAATCAATTATCAGTTTTTAGTCAGCCCAAACCTAGCTTCGGGGCAGTTCATGAAACATGTATTTCAAATGATGAACGTCATAGAGCTTGTACATATGTTCTACTCAATAATGAAGAAATGAAACCATTTTTATAGTTATTTATCCTACCACTTATTCTATAATTTTTGTTACATTAAATTAATCTTATTTTATTTTGAATTTATATGATAATAATATCAAGAAGAAAAATACAAAAATTATAGCAGCTTCTCTTTAAGAACTTCAGCAAAATAAATTCCCTACTTGTTTCAAAAAATAGTAACATAATTTTTATTCAGTGTAACATATAAATTTTTTATTTTATCTATTATATTGATTATTAAATTACAACATTTCAGGTATCTCAATATGTTGGTAAAATTGATAATTTATTGCTTGTATTTAGTATCACACCTTCAAAATTGATTAAATTATATAATGAAAATGTGGGGATTGGTTTTTTATTTCATACACATGATTATGAGTAATAAAAAATAATGAATAATAGTGTTTTTTATATGATATCATCGTGTAGTAACTGAAGTTGAATTTTATGGAATGTTGGACAAAATTATTGAACTATTTTATCTAGTACATCATTACATCACGATGATTAATTGATAGTGGTTGGATACTGAGAGTGAATTATATGTTCATATGACCCATGGAATTGTTGATATTAAATATAAAATCATTCTTGAAATAAATTAACCATTTTTATTGGCTCATTAGAAAGATAAAATTTACAATTAAAAATTTTGTTCTATATTAAGATTTTTGAGTGATTGGTGAAGCATAAAATACATTAAATAATAGTAAAATCAAATTACTCAATGTGAATGTGGTTCCGCAGAAGTGGTACGAATTGAGATTTTCCAAGAGATTTATCTAAATCCATCATTTTCATGTGGAGACATGAATTTCAATGATGACAACTCATGGTTAAGTGTCGATGGGGATAGTGATGTTAATGATGTTATAAATGAATTTGAAATGAAAGGAGATGATGAAACTGAAAGTCATATGGGAATTGATGATGCTAAGGAGGAATATAAACACATTGAATTCATTAGTTGTGAAGATGATGATGAAGATGAACATTGAAATAGTTAAATGGTGGTTATAATCATAATATATATATATATATATATTTAATAGTTTTTTAAATTGTTTTTTAATAAGAATAATTTTTTGTATCAATTGGATGAGGATCTATATCATCTATTGTAGGAAGCTGATTTACCTTTGGATGACCAGGATATTCGCTCATCTTTCCCTCAGACTATTAGTGGTTCATGTTGGTCTTAGTGGGGGACTCAGAGGGGGTGTGGTATTGCACATGTAATGATTCCTGACCCAATCATAGAGCGACATCCATGTATTGGATTTGATCCACATGTGCAGAGGGTTGTTTACCTATATATATTTGTTAGCTTTCTGTAATTTAGATATATACTAATTTTTTGATTACATGATCTTTTTTTCATACTTTTATTCATATATCCAGTTGATAGGGGAGATCTATTTTGTGCAATTATTTTTTTGAAGCACATGCTCAACATGATCATATTCCCCTTGATATGAAGCACTGCATGTTCGATCATTATCTAGAACATAGATAAATAATATTTATTTTGAGATTAATTTAATTAATATCTTTTTATAATAAATTATTTTAGGGTTATGTTATCTTATCAATGAGAGCATGTGTGGGGCTATATTAAAGGCATTATAGGGGACTATGTGTCAATGTTGCAGTATGTTTTTGCACAAATTGAGAAGGAATACAATAGAGAAAGTTGGAGTAATAGTTTCTGATGATTCTTTTCATGACCATCAACGTGATTTCATTTTTTCTCATGTTTGAGATGAATTATGATCACACTAATCGGGTGATCCATTTCAGAGATGATCATTTGTAGGTCGAAAAAACAAGGGCAGACATGAGGTGGCTCATCAAGCCGGTAGTTTTGCACTCATTATGCATCAGGAGAATAAGGTAGGTACTTTTTTAAATATTTTATATAACATTAAATGTAAACTGTTTTCATTATATTCATATAGGATGTTGAACAACCCGATATTTTGGAGTTCGAAGTTTATAAGTGGATGTATAGTGATCAAACCACTGGATAGATTAGAGGTTCTTGCCAGCATCAAATTGTGGTCAGTATATTTTATTTTTGAGTTTAATATTTAACTGGAAATAATTTTTTCAACTATTTTACTTTTAAATTTTAATTGAAGGAGTCATATGAGGACATAATGTCTCAGACACAAACTCGTAGTCAATAAGAAAATGATACTCAGAACCGTGCCCACCGATTTTATGAGACAACATGGATGCAGGCGACCTAGTATGCCTATTATAAAGGATGTGTTATTGGTATCGAGTTCCAATTGTCGCATGTGGATTATTATAGATCCACCGCGATGTCAGCATCCAGAATGAGTGGTTATCATAATGATTTGTCATCATTTCCTACATAATATCAAGATAAGTTGCGAGCATAAAGTGAACTTATAGAGAGTATGCATACGGACCATGAGTATATGCGTTAATGGAAGTATTTTTTGCATGATGAGTACCTATGACAGTAGCCACAACAGAAATAGGAGATGTGGGAGGAGATGCAATGATGACAGAAGTAGCAAGAACATGATCTATTGCAGTACATTTAATGTATGACTAGTGGATTAGAGATGGATTTCCCTCCACCACCTCCTCTAGATGACTTTCCCCCTCAATGATCTATTTATTTTTTAGGATAAAAGATTTGAATGTATATTTTGTTTGTATTATTAAGTGTCTACATTTTTATATAGCGATTTTTTATATTTTTGTAAATATTATATTTTTATTATTCATTTAATTTATATTTATTTTATAGCTTTTAATTTTATTATTAATTTTATTGTTTTATTAAATATTATTTCGTATTATTTTGTTTTTATTATTTTATTAAATTTTTAAAAAATATTGATGTTTTGATTAGTTTTTATTTTTTTATTATATTAGTAATATTAATATTTATATTCCATTAATAATATTAATATTATTATTATTATTATATTCCCGATATTATTATTTTTATTATTAAATTAATATTAATTTATAATTTTATAATTTCATTTATTTTTAAAAATTTAATATTATAATTTCATTAATAGTGATATTATATTATTATTATTATTTACACTATTTGTGATGGTTCGTCACAATAAGCTATTTAAAACCCATGAGAAATCTATATGCGACAGATCCACATCCCGTGGAAAATATTTACTTTTTGTGATGGATCATTGCAAAAAATATATATTTGCATCAGATCATCGCAAAAAAATCTATTTGTGTCATTGTTTTCTACAACGGGGCATTTACGATGGTATCTTATGGAAAATTCCCCCAATTTCTAATTGTGGATTGAATAGGGAACCATCTCAAGTATTCTCAATCCTATCAGGATACATTAACTAGTTTATGAGTTTTATCACTCCAATTCAAGTAACTGCTGGAAATAGATCAGGGTGCTCAACGCACAACCATAAGTTAACTTTGGTGGCTGTATTTCTCTACTGTTCTCCCCCATCATGAGCTCATTAGGGCATTCCATATCTCCTTGGATGATACATATCCCATTTGTCTATATGTCATGGAATATCAATTTCTTATAGTTCCCCTTTTTACAAGATTTGGAGGGGGTGTGAAAGGAATGGAATTTATATTTCCTGGAGTTATTTTATCCATCTATTTATAGGGATGATAATATTTATAATATTGGTCACTCATTGGGGTTGATGTAAATTGTCTCATTAATGGTTTGGAACGGAAGAAACATGTTGATGTTACAAAACAATGCTACTTAGAATCAAAATTGGTTTAAAAAGATGTCAGAATAGATGATTTTTTTGTCTGTGAATGATTCTCCCCCTCTATGTTTTGGTTATTATTTTATTCAAAAAACAAGACAACATACCCAAAAGACCACTTATGGATAAACACTGACGCATTAATCACATTGTGTTCTATGGTTGGTATTGGGATTATTTCCCTCCAAAGCGATGGATGGATTGTTGTGGCCCAATGCAAGGGTTTTCAAGCTTACAAGCATCTCGTTTTGGATATATTTCCTTTTCTACACAATATTCAAAAAATATTTTTTAATGCTTTTTGAATATAGTTTATCAAATGATGTCATTATGATTACTATATTAAATTTATTTTTGACATCAATTATCATAAACTTAATAAAAAAATATTTTCACAAAAACTAAATTTGTTGGCTTAGTAAGGTTATATATTTATACAAAAATATAATTATTGTTGTTTATTTGAACCCTCATAACAAAGAACGTATTTTAATTTAATTAAATTAATGAATTTTTTATCCATATCAAGCTCTCTATGATATTTATATTTTGTATTAATGCTCTTCCACATGTTCTATTTGTGATATATATTCATTGACATGGTTCAACCATTGTATTATCTAATAAACATGGATATGTTTTGAAAAAATGTTATTCTCATGATAATAATATATTTTATCCAATCAGATGTTCTAGGCAATGGAATACCTAAAATATAAAAAAATTTACACAACCTTATCACCACTTTTTTAAATGTAAAGGATTTTTTTAGACATCTATTCTTATCTTTTAAAAAATCATATACAAGTGTATATGATTTATCTTGAAATTCCTTGTACAGCAGCTCCCTAAAATCTATATCCAATATTTATATTTTATCCTAGCATGAAAAAAAACATCTCAATGTGAGTAATGCTTTGAATGACTTCTAGATTTATATTTGAAGACATTGAATCCATTATAATCAGTGATACTTTTTATTAGTGATCGCTTAAATAAAAAATAAAAGATGAGCCTTTATCGGTTCTACCAAAATGCTTTTATAAACAGTATCTTTATTAGTACACAGAAAAGTGATGATAAAGCCCCCCACTTCAGTGCTTTTCATTAGCGTTTATAAATGATATCCTTGTTAGTTCATTCTTTATCACTAAAAAAAGATATTTTTAAAACAATTTATCATTAAAAAAACTTATATTAATATACAAAATATTTATATTGACAAAAAAAAACTTTTTTTTGAATATATCACCTATATGACTAAATATAAACTTACACATGCTGGATTATATATTTTTTGAAAAATAATATATAAAATAATTTGTAAAATTTATCTATTACTAAAAATATTATATTATATAAAATATATTTTTATATATAAATTTCCGGAATTGTATTTATATAATACTAAAAAGGTATTTATACTTAATATATCATATAATTAGTGAAAAATTGTTTATTAGTTTATTAAAAGTTTATATTTATTAAAACTATTGAATAATTGATAGTAATATAAATTTAATAACTATTTTTTGTAGTAATGTCATTTGATTTTTCAATTATATATATATATATATATATTACCAATAATGAATATTTAATTACTAATTTCAAATAATCACTAAATATGAATTTACACATAATATATAAAACAATAATTTCCCCATATTTATATGAAACTAATTAAATTTTATAGTGACAATGATATACTAATAATAAATTTTTAATTTTTTCAATTTACAATTGTATTTACTATAATTTGTATTTAATATATAATATTTTTAGTTGTCAAATTACATTCATTTATTATTATATTATATATATATATATATATATATATTATGGCTGAGCTGTTCTGATATATATTTTTTAATTTGTTCATTTTTATTATTTATTTCATTTATAAATTTTTTAATATTTTTATCATTTATTCATTTTGGAAATATTTTTTTATATTACTTTTTTAACTTATTGAATTTTTTATTTAGGTATACGTATTTATTGTTTAATATTTTTATTTTTTTAGATTTGTAATTTATATAACTCAAATATATATTAATTTTCATTTTAACATATATTGGACTTTAATTTTTAAAATTTTAATAGTTATTAACACTTATTAATTTTTAATATTTTTTTAGTCTATTTATATATTAATTAAATTCCAATAAATTTAAAACTGATTAATTTAATATTATTTATCCATTAATAATGTAATGTGATATTAAAAGTTTTTATATTTAATTTATTTTTAATATTTATTTTTTTAATATTTTCATACTTGAACCAATTTTAATATTTTTTATATATAATTATTGATTAATATATTTAAGATTTTCAATATATACATTCAATCTTATGTATATATATATATTAATATATAATATTTTCTTGAAAGTGATTTATATTATATAAAATATCTATTTTAATTATAAAGTCAAATATTTAGTGAAAAATGGTTTATAATAAAAAAATAAGAATAATCAATAAAATCAACTAATTGGTATCGAGTAATGGATTTCTAATTACATATTATTCAAAGTCAATTTTGTATTTAAATAAAACATATATCAAACTTATGTTATTTATACACACATTAATTTACACACACATTTGTGTAATTAATGAAATTTTATATAGAAGCATATACACATGATCATAATACACTTATATTTTATTCAATGTTTAATATATATTTTATAATTTTATTAATTAACGAAAAATGTTAAATATATTATTTTTTAAAAAATTAAATTTTAATAATTTTGTTCTATTTTTTTAATATATACTATTTAGAATTTTATTATTTTTACTATTTTATTCTATTTTATTATTTTATATTAAATAATAGTATAATTTTTTAAATTTTTTATAATTTATTTGTTTTTAATTTGTATACATCCTGTATTTTTTAATATTTTATCCATTTTTAATATTTATATGTACATTTTTATTCATTAACATTTAATGTTTATGTGGTTGTAACTTATATAATTAGTATTTATTCATTTTCATTTTAATATAAAATCATTTTTAAATTTGGTAATAATATATATAATTATTAACAAATATTCATTTCATTATATAATTTAAATATGCTTATTTTTAATTATTAAATTTCACCATTCATCTAAATAATTTCATTTAACATTTTCTTAATGATATTTATTCACTAATAATGATAATTTTTTAATTTTTATTATTAATTATTTATTTTTTGTTTAATATTTTTTAATTTATTCTTTTTTAATATTTATTTATACTTATTTATCCATATATATATATAGTTTTCAATATGGTTGTAGTGTACATATTTAATATATTTTCCTCTCCATTTAATATATATTCATATTTATTTTTATTAATAATTTATATAATTAATAAATGTTATTGTAATTTATTTTAAAAAAAATCATCAACAGTATTTGGAAAGTTATGATAAATTCATCCCTTGTCTTTTAAAATGAACCCAAATAGAATCCCACTTTCTCAAACATTTCAACCCCTAAAAGAAATATACCTCTTCCGTTTCTACCCTTGATCTTCTTAGAAAAATAGACATCTGTTGTTGCTCCCCCTCTATCTTCTCCACTAAATCTGCCACTTCCGCTACTCTTTCCCAGTCATCTCTTCCGAATCTACCCTCTCACAAACAAATTTTTGTGATTCATTGAACTCCATTTTTGCTATTATTTCATTCTTTCACAAATTTTAGTTCTTCTTTGTATGTGTACTATACACCCCTATTTCCGCTTACCCTATTCGTACTGTGTTGGTTTGACATATTGGAAATGATAGACCCCATCTAGTTTTTTATTATCATGGTATGATATAAATAATTAATTCATTGTAACCTTTTTATCCATTATTTCGATGGGTTTGAATACAAATGCTCTGGTGTTTTATATTTTGCATGTCTGGTAGTGGATGTTTCAGGTTTTTCATCACCAATTTCATCTGTAACAGATTGTTTTTTTATTATTGACTCTCTTTTACTCATATTTCTTTAATATATTATGAACTTTCTTTTTAATTTTAATGTTAAACAACTCTAAAACATTTTTTGAGTGTTTTTTAATAGTATTTTAGATAAAAATTCATTTTCAATAAAAACTTCAATGTAATATGATGGAATTTATAAATTACTAAAATCAAAATATGAAACAAATTTAACTTCTTGGTAAGCCACTAATAATGATGCCATTTTTTTGGTAGGACTTTTAACACTAGTTGTAATAAAAATATTTTTTTACTTAAGAATGAAATATAAGTTTTATTAATTTATCTATCAAGGATGGTTCCAATTGCATTTTTTGTCACATATATGATTAATTGATTCTAATTGAATGGAATTGGATTTATTAAAAATAAATTTAATACCAAATTCGTAATAATGATTTTTTGCAAAATGATATTGACAACACAGGGTTTTGATGAACGATAAAAGACTAGAAAGGTGGAGAGGTTTGAAAATGGAATAATTCATCATTTGATGAAACTAAGTACTAGAATTAGAGTAGTGACCATAAAATTGTTCAATCTCTGAAATTCATATTCTCAATTGTCCATAACATTTCATTCATTTTTGATTTGTAGTAAATATTCAATAATTAAAAACTATTTAATTATATGGTTAAAATATAATAGATTCACTATCATAATTATTATAACAATTATTTTTCAGTAAGATTGATTAAGTAATAAATGATCACCAATACAAATACTTTAATATAATACTAATTATTATCAAAAACCCCAATTGTGTGTTGAAAAATTTAAATAGTTTTTAAATAATTTAAACCATTATTATTCATTTTTTAATTTTAGAACAACATTCAATGTAATAACATGTCAATCGAACATATTCAGAAAAATTAATGGAAGAGGGATCATAAATTAAATTATTTAGGAATAATGAGAATATATAATACAATAGTTCAATTAAATATAAACATTACCCAAATAATAAATATGAGAGAACACAAAATACTATTGAATATTTAACACTATCTATACAAAGTATAGGTCCCCATAGGTTTAGGAAGACATGGACACTCTAAAACTTCTATCCATTTGACATTATTAATTTTTTAATTGATTCTTTGAGTTTCCAAAGCTAAAAGAACTTTTTCCTTGTGAAAATAATAAAATTTCATTGATGTATTAAAAATTATCCTTTTATTATTAATATCATATAGTCTTTAAAACATTGGATTTATATATTTTAAAAAAACATGTTTAGACACAAACTTATACACAATTATATATTTACACTCAAATTGAGAGACATTGTTTTCATATAAATGTATATATACATTATATTTGTATCATATGTGTATTTATATGTTTTGTACAAAATTAATATTCCTGAACATAGTATGATGGATATTAATTGAAAATGGGTTGATGATAATTGTATAATAATGGAGCGTGTGTATGGAGGTAAAGTGTTCATCATGTATTCAACAGAGCATGCATACGAACATTTTCAAATAATATGCCAGTGTTTATGTTATTGTCATCCATTTGGGTCAGAAAAACATTTAATTTTTCATATAATATATCAAAATTATAAATGTTTATCAAGGATAGTTAAATGAATGATGGACCATGTATTCAAATTATTTACACTGATTTTCTATAAATCCAATATTTGGACGACTCTATGAATGTTAAGAAATAACTACACATTTTCCATGGTTTGTTGATGAAAAAATTAATGATGGGAAACTCCATGACCCATTAGGGCATTGTCAATGAAAAAAATTGATTATGAACATAAGAGATCTTTAAAAAACTGAGCAAACGTCACCTTGTATTGTTTATAGATGGAATAAGTCCTAATGGTGTACAAAGTGGTAGTCAATGTACATGTCTAGTTTTTTTGTTAAATTATACTATGTCATTGTGGTTATGCATGAATAAAAAAATATATTTTGTTATATCTACTAATATCTGGACTTAAAAACCCTATTAAGTATATTGATGACTATTTTGACACATTGATTAAATATATTAAAATGATGTGGGATACAATTATAAAATTGGATGATGCCCAAAGAAGTGAATAGTTCATATTGGGAGCCATATTGTGGGAGATGATAAATTATTTTTCTACTTATGAATTTTTTTCACGAAATAAATAATGGAAGTTGTTGGTGTAGCATTTGATAAGAAGGTACAGACGTAGTTTGGTGGAATTATTTATCAAATATTATGTTTTTAAGACAACATAAATACTTACCCTAGAAACATTAATATCAATCTTAGATGGCATAATTTGATTGAGATAAATAATAAATTACTTAACTTTCACTACTAATGGGTTATTAATTGTTCAATAATGTAAAATGTGTTGACACTATTTTTAATAAATGTTTTTTTGGAAAACATTACAATATCAATTTGGAAAAAGAGATCAATTTTTTGGAATTACAATTCAATAAATTTTTTTATCCTAAATTTTATTGACTCTATTTACCTAGGAAAAAATATATGTGATAGTGTTATTATATCATTACTAAATGGATCTATCAAAAAAAGATATCATTAAATCAAGGATGGACATCGTTGAAATGGTCATAAGGGGAGATTTTGAAATAATAAATGGTGAAAGAATAAAATTTCATCTCCCCAATAGCATACACAATATACAAGAAAAAAATAAATTTTAAAACTTGTATAATATTGTAAATGTTATATTGGGGTATTCATCAAATATAAATAATTTTATTTCAGTGAGTAAATTGATTTTATAGGTTATTAAATAGCACTAATGTCATATTTTGATACAAAATTCAAGGCCTAAATCTTTAAAAATCATTCTTTCTAAAACATTATGGCACACATTAACTAGAATTTTCTTTTTTTAAATCCAAATACCATTATTTTATTGACCCGGTGATGTTTACAATTAGGAATAAAGAAATTCTAGTCATAATTTTTGAATTGGGGATGTCCTTCCCACAAAAATCTATTAATATGATATTCCACATAATGGTTCAGCTTTTTAGTCATATTCCAATATTTTGTACTATATATTATAGATGGATGTACCAAAATGAATGATATATGAATATTTTGAATGGGTACATTAATAATAAATGTCAAATAGAAGGTTATATTGAAAAACAATATATTATTGGAGAAGTTATTGAATTATAAATCAATTGCCTATCATATGTTTATAAAATTGGTCTCCAAAAATATTTTCATAGAAGACGGCTTAAGGGTATTGATTTTTCAAGAAGTTATGTTTTTATAATTACCATTATAGATTGGTAGCAATCTCACCATTACATTTTACAAAACAATTTAGAGGTTTCTCAATTCGTTGAATCCCACAAAATAATTACTTTTAATTTGAATCTATCAAGGGATAAAACATGGATTTATAAACACACAATAAATAGTTTATATAATATAGCTGATATCATATTTAAATATATTTGTATATAAATATGAATTCATTTTTTGACAAACTTTCATGTTTATCCATAGGACCAAATGAAAATGTATAACTTTGTCCTGGTTATGTAATTAATTGTTATACTTATAATACGAAGGAAAAAAATGAATGCAATAAGATGAAAATAGTGTTGTTTTTATTATAGTGGAATTGAAGCATGTACATTGTTCCATGGATAGAAATCCAATTTATTAAAATATTACATACTTTAGTATTTTCCAACTATTATTGTGTAAAATTATACAATATTTAATGTTTTAATTTTCCATTAAAAATTAGTTATCAATTAGAGGGTGGTTAAAGGGAATGAATTGGGCATCAAGAATGTTAACTTCAATGTTAAAAGGTATAAGGACAAACCATTAAAATTGGAATCCCAGGTAGTGGAAGTAATGTATGACCCAGATCTAGCCAACAAGAATTGACCAATTATTCTATCGGTGAATAAATAAAATATAGGGTAGGATGAATATTAAACATAGGATGACCATTTAATTAGGACATAAAAAACATTTGATGATGGTCCAAATATAGATTGTGTTTTATATGTTAAATAGAACCATAAGGAGGGTATTTGGGTACTCAATATAAGATCCAAATCCCTACAACATTTATTGAAAATAATGTGATCAATGGAAATGATAATGTGTTTTTTAATATAAAATATTTTTAATCATATTGTTATATGTTCTCAACTTTATTTATGTAATCTGAATTAAATTGATATCAAATCATGCTACGAAGGATGTATTCACAATATGATATTAATAATCTCAAGGAAGAGAAATCTGTTGTAGCTAAATCTATGGAATTTTTAAGGGATCAACAAAATATGGATGAAAAAAAACAACATAAGAATATAATCAAGGTGTTAACAAAATTTATCAAGTAAAGAATAAAATTTATAATATTTTAGGTCAGATTGAATCAACGTGGAAGACCATTCGACAATAAAAAGTCAATGTTCAATAGTTATATTTTGTTGAAAACTAAAATGAATGAATAAATATGATATATATTACACTAATACCATTCATTAAATGGGGTATCTATAACCTAAAAAGAGGAATAATAATTTATTCGACAAAACATGCATAAGAACATAAAGCAATGAACACACGAATAACAAGAAGCAATGAAATATTACTAATAAAAAGATAAGAATATGACCATATATGATATCATAACAATGAATATGATTCTATAATAAGTCAATGACATTATTTAAATCATTATAAAAAAGGTTCGGATACGTACAAATCATATCGGACCTAAGGTAAGGGAAAATCTCACAATCTCATTTTTATCCGAGATTGTTTATACATCAGAATTTATTGGGGCATATTTATCATCAACATCCATGTTTCCTCAATATGTAATAATATTTATATCCTTCTACAATTTTTTAGATCTAATTATACCCATTTGTGAGTTTTAGTAAACGATATGAAAGGAATCATTTGTAGTTTTTAGTATGAGGTAATTTTTGACTTTTTTGGAAAAAGTACGAGAAAAATGTCTTTTTCATCTTTTACGGCATGAATGGGTTTTTATGATTTCATAGAAAATTATTTCAATGAAGCTTAATTTACAAGTTTTCATGTTTATTTTTAATCAAAATTCTTTTTTTTATTTTTTTTACATGTTAAGAAAGGAAAAATGTATTTGAAGTAGAAAGGATATTTTTTCTCAAGAATGGAGTTCAAGTGTTTTATAGAAATTATTTTAAATCTAAGATAATATTAGGTTCTATTTCTATCCACATTTTTACATTTAATTGAATATGTTATGATGGAATTATATTTATAAAGTCTATTTATCTTACATGGATTATGTTATGACGACATGATGTTTAAGAATCCCATTATTATCTCATAGGTTATGCTATGATATATATGCTTTATGATTTTGTGGAACACATAATAATGGTTTCAATATGATATGGGAAGGACCTATATATCCCTCAAAGGAATTGGGTAAAGATTTATATCTCATGAGATAGACATGTATGGAACGACAAGTTAATCTGGTTCTGCCTTACAGGACTGGAACGAGGAGTTAACTCGTTTCAGTAATGGACTTTATCTGCTATGATTGTCTAGGAAAAGAGCCTTGAATAATATGAAATGATTTTCTATGATTATGTGTGTATGCCACAAAGTTTCATGTTTTATGTTATGATTATTGGGATTACATTTCACTACTATGATTTATCACATGTTATGATATTATGATCTCTTTTGCAGGTTATGATTTTCAAAATGTTATGTTCTTATGAATATGATATGATTGATATTTCTTTTGTTTAACCTTACTGAGGATTTGAGATCACCATTTTGTATGTTTTCTTTTCTCTAGGTCAGGAAGAAGGGTATTAAGTAGGATATTCCAAAAGGGACTCTAGATATTATGAAATAAACGGGAGAAAATGTAGATTATTTATGAACCAGTTGTTTATGTTTCCTAGTTTCAAAAGACCCTATAACTATACGGTCCTATCATGGTTTTTATATATGTTTTAATATGTATGCTTCAAATCTAAAGTAATAACCATGTATGTTAGGTATGGGTTGTTATATTTGGTATTAGAGGAAAGGTATGGACATCCTTTGGAAACTGGGATGTGAAAGCCTTAGTAAGAACCCTATGGATATGTCTAAGCATAGAACACAATATTATTGTTTTATAAATTTCAATGAGTAACCTATGATAAGACCTAAAGTGTGAAATTTTATTACTGATTATTTTTTTCCTGTTCTTATTAGCATTTCTCAAACTATGCTTCTTGGTTTTAGTCAATGGATGGAACCCGAAGGAACCGTGTTAATGCTGAATGCGGCGGGAAATGAAATGATTGTCCCCCCTGAGAAACCAAACGTTATTGGATCTGGAATGAAATATCTTGTAGCCTAGCTCACACGACATTCTCAAGCTATGAATCATGCAGGACTTCCAAACGAGAAAAGGAAGGAGCGTCATTTTGTTGAATCCTTTATGAGGCAGCGTACACTTTCATTCAACGGGTCTTCTAATCCATTAGTGGCCGAACAATGGACCAGTACTAATGAAAATATATTTTCAGTTCTACAATGTTCTGAATATGATAAAGTCATCTTAGCAGTATATCGTTTGGAAGGTGATGGCGATCAATAGTGGAATCTATTTATGAATACGAGGAAAAGGTATGAAAGTGAGTCCATGGAATGGGACGTGTTCAAGAACTTATTTTTTAATAAGTAGTTCCCTCATATTATTCTAACAAAGATGTAGAAAAAGTTTCTTTAACTAACAAAAAAGGATGATGAATCTGTTGGTACCTACTAAGAAAATTTTACAAGACTTGCAAGTTACACTTCTAGAATTATTATCCAACTTGAGAGTAAGATCGATCGATTTTTTAGTGTCTTAAAACAATGACTTTGAAGGGCGTTATCCATAAGGGAATTCAATAGGTAAAAGGAAATTGTTCGATGTGCTCTCAAGGATGAGATGGAGATTAGAGTAACCCATCAATCATACGGGTTTGATAAGAATAGGAAAATGGAATTAAATGGAAAATCTAAAGACCACAATGAAAAGAAGATGAGTTTCCCCTTATGCTCCATGTGTGGAAAAAACATGGAGGGAATTGTCTTAAAGGGACAAGTAAATGTTTTATGATCAGAAAAGATGGTCATCGGGTAGTTGAATGTCGAAATAATGGGAAGAATATGTCTAACGATGAAAACAAAGAAAGGGATACACATAATGCACCTCCTACACATCAATGTTTCAAGTTCAAGGAAACAAGGAATTATTCCAATCAAAGCCATAATCCAAGGGTTGTTGATGATAATCGACGTAAACAAACTCTTAAGGACAAAGACAAAGGAATGTCACATGCAATTTCTATCGGCGATGTGGAGTATGATAACGAAGTAGTGAAAGGTGCACTTACCATCCACTCTAATGTAGAAAATGTTTTATTTCATTCTGGATCCACCCACTCTATTATTTCTGAAGAAGTTTCTAAGGGTATCTCCATATTACCTTAGTAGTTAGATGTTGAGTTAGCTGTGGCAACTCCTAATGGCACAACAGTCGCATCAAAAGTTTACAATTCTTCTCCGATTGAATTTTGTGGGAAACTACTTCATGCAAATCATGTGATCTTTCATATAGTGGAATTTGATGTGATTCTTGGAATGGATTGGCTTTCCTTATTCATAGCTCATATCAATTGTCAAAGAAGGGAAATCACATTTAATATTCCCAATCAATCTACTATCATCTATCGATGCAAGGATGAATATAAACTTCAAGTGGAAATTTCTTCCATCTTATGGGTCTTTATTCCAATAATGAAGGTTATTTATCTCAAATGGTTGGAGATAAACTCTTGATTAAGAATACACCCATTGTACGAGAGTTTGATGATGTCTTCCCAGAGGAATTTCCAGTTCTTCCACCAAATTGTGAAGTTGAGTTTTCAATAGAACAAATATCGGGTTCTATGCCCATTTCATAGACACCATATAGAATGGCCCCAATTGAGTTGTAGGAATTGACGAAGCAACTCCAAGAGAATATTGATAATGGATTCATATGCCCTATTGCATCACCTTGGGGAGCACCTGTTTTGTTTTTTATGAAGAATGATGGATCAATGAGACTATCCAATGATTATCAAGAACATAATAAGATCACTATCAAGAAAAAATATCCTCTCCCATGCATTGATAACTTATTTGACCAACTATGCGGAGCTCAATACTTTTCCAAGATTGATCTTCATTCAGGGTATCATCAATTAAGGTTCAAAAAGGAGGATATACCAATGACATCTTTTCATACAAGGTATGGACACTATGAATTTATAGTGATTCCATTTGGCCTTATTAATGGACCTACTATCTTCATGGATCGATTGAATAGAGTTTTTAGAGACTATATTGATTAGATTGTGGTAGTCTTTATAGATGATATTCTTGTATATTCAAATATAAAGGAAGAACATTAAGATCACTTAAGAATTGTATTGAAGACCCTAAGAAAGAGAAGGTTTATGACAAATTTACCAAGAGTGATTTTTGGCTTCAAAAAGTTACATTTTTGGGTAACATAATCTCAAATGAGGGGATATCTATGGATCCAACAAAAATAGAGGTTATCGAATGATGGTTGAAACCAACAACAGAAACTGAGATCCGATGATTTCTTGGTTTGGCTGGATATTATCGATGTTTTGTTAATGATATTTCATGATTATCTAATCCACTCACCCGGTGGACTTGAAAAGGAGTAAAGTTCATTTGGACGGAAGTGTTTGAAGAGAATATCAAAGACTTAAAATGAATGTTATCCAGTGCACCTATGATTACAATGTTGTGTAGGGGAGAAAGGTTTGCGATCTATAGTGATGCATCCAAGAAGGGATTGAGGTTTGTTCTCATTCAAAATGATATGGTGATAGATTATGCCTCACGACAGTTGAAAATCCATGAGCAAAATTACCAAACTCATGATGTGGAGTTATCCACGACAATCTTTGCATTAAATATATGGAGGCATTATCCTTATGGTTAAAAGAGTGACATTTATAATTATCATAAAAGTTTAAAGTATATTTTCACACACAAGGAGCTGAATATGTGTCAAGTAAGATGGTTGGAGTTGATTAAGGACTATGACTGCTCAAATCAATATCATTCAGGAAAAAAAACAGGGTGGTAGATGACTTAAGCCGACAAGAGCAATCTAGTTTATCCCTGATGAGGATAACAAAAGATCCAATATTTATGGATTTACAAAGGATAGACCGTGGAATTATAATGGAAGTGGAAAATCTTATCTTTAACAAATGAATGTTCAACCATCTATACATGGGAAAAATAAAGAGGCACAAAATGAATATGTAGAGTTACAATAAAATCTGAGAAATGTTCCTAAATTAAACATTGATTGTGATGGGATAATAATGTTCAGGAATCAGGTTTGTGTTCCTCCCATCCAAGAATTAAAAGAGGAGCTATGTGATGAGGCTCATAGTACTTCTTTATCTATTAATCATGGAAGAACTAAGATGTATAGGGAACAAAAAGTGTACTTCTTGGTGGGATGTCATGAAAAGAGATGTTGTTGAATATATCTCTTGATGCTTTGTTTATTAGCAAGTTAATTTTGAGAGGTAGAAGTCTAAGGGGATGTTAAAACCATTACCCATACACGAATAGAAATGGTAAAACATCATTCTGGACTTTTTCACTGGACTTCCTAAAACATCCAAAGGCAATAATTCTATCTGGGTTATAGTTTATTGTCTTACGAAGTCGGCACACTTCATTACTCTTAGAGATGATTTTTCTCTTGATATTCTTGCTAGGATATTTGTAATGGAAGTGGTAAGATTTCATGTAGTACCACTTTACATTATATCTATTTGGGATCTGAGGTTTACATCGATGTTCTGGCAAATACTTCAACATACTCTACATACAGAGTTGAGTTTTAGCACTGCTTATCATCGTCAGACAGACGGTTAGTCTAAGAGAAGAATTTAAACTCTAGAAGACATGTTATGGGCTTTCTCTATAGATTTCAAAGGTGGTTGGGATCAACTCCTACCTTTGGTGGAATTTTCTTATAATAATATCTTTCACTCCAGTATTCATATGGCTCCTTTTGAAGATCTCTATGGAAAGAAAAGCCGAACTACAACTTTCTTGGATGAAGTTGGGGAAAGAAAGCTATTAAGACCTGATCTTGTTGTTGAGATGGAAGAAAAGGTCAGATCTATTCAAAAACACATAATAGAAGCTCAGAGTCGACAAAAAAGTTTTGCCGACAACCGAAGAAAAGACCTAGAGTTTTAAGTGGGTGATAACGTCTTCTAATGAATATCTCCTTGGAAGAGAGTAATGAGATTTGGAAGGAAGGAAAAGCTGAGCCCTACGTATATCTGTCCTTTCAAAATACTGGATCATGTTGGGAAGGTAGCTTACCGATTGGAACTTCCATTTAATCTCTCTCAAGTTCACGATGTGTTCCATGTATCTCTCCGGAGAAAGTACATACCCTATCCTTCACATAGACTAAGATAAGAAGTTGTACTGCAGGAGTAAGATCTCTCTTATGAAGAACAACCGATAGATATTCTAGATCGTAGAGAAATAGTTCTATGGAACAAGACCACTCGCTTGGTGAAAATTTTATGTAGGAACCTCCAATTAGAATAAGCTACATTGGAACTTGAGAATATGATGAAGAAGAGGTATCCTCATCTGTTTATTACAAAGTGACAAATTTTGAGGGTGAAATTCATTTTAAGGGGGGTAGAATGTAACACCCGAGATTTTATGAGAAATATTTTTTTTATGTTATATACATCACCAAGAGAATCTTTCACTACACACAACACTGTCTTGGCTTGCGTTACACGCAAGATAAACCTTCCTCGATAGCTTGCTTTGTACGCAATACCGAGTTTTGCTAAACAACGATATGTTATTAAAATATTATATAAACTAGCTGTTATGAATAGTAATACCCACTTTTTAAAATTTTATAAATTTTAACTATTAAAATGGGCTTCATTTTTGGATTTGGAATATCGAAATTAGCCTAGGGTGAATTTTTGGTATTTTTTTGAAAACATTCATTTTTTGATGAATAGTGAAAACACTGAGTATTGGTTGAAACCGATTTTTTTTTAAATAATCATTTTTTATTTAAATTTATTTTAGGTCAAAATATATACATAATACCTATATAAGTTCAATGTAATTCATTGGAGTAATTTTATAATAATGTAGATATATAAAAATTTTATTGAACTTTTTACCGTCTTTTACCCACCTCCTAGGAGCATTTGCAATTGAACATAAAACATAATTTTACCACTTATGTAAGTTGAATTTCGAAAATCTTAGAGACAAGGTTAATATCAATGAGTAAAATGTGGTTCAATAAGATAAAAATAATTTTTGTTAAATAGTAACTTTTTACTTTTATTTACCACCTTTAAAAGTAAATTGGGAAATTAAGGGTATAAATGATATTATTATTACCTAACACATATCCTAATTATATAGGATAAGTTTAATTCGACCAAAAATAACCTTAGGAATAAAATATGACCATTTAGGTCCACTTGGATTAGATTTGGACACTTATTTTATTTAAAGAAGTGTTAAAAGAGTTAAAATCAAAGTTTAATAACTAATTTTTAATAGTATAGGTTTATACATAAGAATAATCTGAATATAAATTTCCATTATAAAGCTAAAAATATTTCATACATAATGGAATTTTATTTATAATTTTTAGATATTAAATAATTTAATTTATTTTTTACACTATGATGGTGCAATAATTACCTTATTAATGAAATATTAACATAATTGATGTTATAAATACCCAAATAAATTTAATTTGAGAATTTTTTTGAATCACACTAATTTTATTCTTTATTATGACATGTTAGTATTGATTTAAATAACTGTTTTAGAACTATTCATGCTGTTATGATTTTCACAAAAATCAATTACCAAATGGTTTCAAAATTGACATAAAATAGTTTTTAAAACAATTATTATATTATTAATTGTTATTTTATTCCTAAAAATCTAATGTTCTTCCAAATTAATTACATAAGGTTATATATATTAATAAGGAACCACTTGGCGTTCTTTTTTCTTATTATATTATGTTTATTAACCATATAATAGATGAAAACAAGAAGACACAGTAAAAGTTAAATTATTTAACTTAGAGTTAAACCTAAATGATAAGTTTAAAATAGTAACCTAAACCTGTCTAAAACCTATTGGTTGAGTGGATTTCGTCCCACACCAATGTTAGCTTTTAAATAAAACAATTTGGAACTTTTAAAAACCGAATGTGACTTTATTATAAAATAATATTTTACGTTTTTCCAAAGGTGCCCCTCTCCTCCCTTATAAAAGGGCATTTCCTCCCTCTCCTCCTCACACACTTTTGAGCCTTAAATATCGGCCAACCCCTGCCCATTTACCTTCTCAACTTCCCTATAAACATACTAGTGGTCCTGGTCTTCTTCAAAGAACAATTTTAGTTCCCTAAGAGGATGTTTCAAGGAGACGTATCGAATAAGAGGTAATATCTTTTACCGATTCATTCAACATTATTTATTCTTCTACATCCTCTTATTTAGTTGTTTCATTATAAAGTAATAACATAGGTATCAATCATATCCTGATATGTAATTATAAATATGAAACAACCCTATTTCACCTTCTATCCATCCTTTGGAAAATGAAATCACCGCACGTGCGTACGTACGGAATACCGTCTCCACGCTGGGGTGTAATCTGTTTTCCACCACCACATTATTTTGATGCGTATAATGGTGGGAATAATAACTATATATGATTATTTTAAAGTGATATTGATTCTTAAATAGTATAGATACACTTCAATACAATTCCACGATCATGGGAATGATATCATCGCTTCTGTGTACGTACGGTCTACCGTCTCCACGATGTGATGCGACTCATTTACATGATATTCATTGAATAATGATTATATAAGTGAGTTTAATCAATAAATATGATATATATTACACTAATACCATTCTATAAATGATTTATCTATAACATAAAAAGAGTAATAAGAATTTATTTAGCAAAACATGCATAAGAACATAAAGCAATGAACACCCGAATAACGAGTAGAAATGAAATATTACTAATAAAAAGATAAGAATATGACTATATGTGATATCATAAGAATGAATATGATTCTGTAATAATTAAATGAAATTATTTAAATCATTACATAAGTGGTTAGGATACGTACAAAGCATATCAGACCTATGGTAAGGGAAAATCTAACAATATCATTTTTATCTGAGATTGTTTATACTTCAAAATTTACTGGGGTATATTTATCATCCACATCCATGTTTCCTCAATATTTAATATTATTTATATCCTACTACATTTTTTTAAATCCAATTTTACCCATTGGTGTGTTTTTAGTAAAAGATATGAAAGGAATCTTTTGTCGTTTATAATACAAGGGGTTTTTTGACTTTTCCAGCCAAAGTACGAGAAGAATGCTTTTTAACTTATACAACATTATTGGATTTTTATGATTTCATAGAACATTATTTCCATGAAACTTCCTTTACATGTTTTCATTTTCATTTTTATTCATCTTTATTTAGTTTAAAATTGTTTGACATGTTAAGAAAGGAATAATGTTTTTGATGTAGAAAGAATATTTTCCTCAAGAATAGAGTTCAAGTGTTTTATCAAAATTATTTTAGAAATAAGAAAATATATGGATCTATTTTTAACCCTATTTTTACATTTATTTGATTATGTTATGATGTAATTATTTTTATGAAGTCCTTTTATCATACATTGATTATGTTATGATGGCATGATGTTTAAGAATCCCATTTTTATTACATGGGTTATGCTATGATATATATGCATTATGATTTTGTGTCACACATAAGAATGGTTTGATTATGAGATGGGTGGGAATTATATCTCCCTCAAATGCATTTGGTAAAATTTATATCTCATGAGATAGACATGACTGTAAGAACATGTTAATCTGGTTCAGTGATACAGGACTGGAATGATGAGTGAACTCGGTTCTGTAATGAACTTTGTCCGCTATTATGGTCTTGGAAAAGATCCTTGAATAATATGAAATGATTCTCTATTATTATGTTTGTATGAAAGAAAGTTTCATGTTGTATGCTTCTATTTTGTTACAATGTTTCTGTTGGAGTTTTTGCGGTGGTGCCATCGCTGGAGGGGACCTGTCCCCCACTGGTCCTTCTACCTCCTGTGGTTTGTCTGATTTGGAAGCTGGAGTGGGTTCATCCGATGGTTTTATCTGATCAGCTTCAGCCCAGAGCGGCGTTGCTTTCTTAGATCTGCCTGGTTACCCTTAACGGTGAAGATCCATTGATTTTCTGTTGAATCTTCTAGTCCTGGGTGACGAAGATTTGGTTTCTTACTCATTGGTTTGTAATCCTTTTTGGTTGCTTCGGATGTGTTTGAAGGGTGCATTGGGGTCTCGACATGTTTCATCTGGATTCGATTCCATCAGTGATTGCTACGATAGTGTTTATCTTGGCTCTACCGATTTTTTTTATTTCTACAACTATTGGTGATTTGGTATTCTTGAGGATGAATTTGTCAACGATTTGGATGTGGAGGTTGAACATGTCAAGGTTTTTCATGTGTGGATGTTGTTTAGTTTGTATGTTTTGATTCTGAAGGTGGGAAGATGTGATGCTCGACTTGATTTCATGGAACATGCCCAGAGGAGGATTCAGAGCTGGTGGTTCACCTTTGCAGTGCTTTTCAGATTCAGTTGTTTCAGATGGTTTGGCGTCAGCCATAAGATCGGGCCTATGCTTTGACATAGGACACATGATTGCCGATTAGCCATGCAATGTTGGAGTGCTTCATCATGTTTTTATGCTGGGAGGGGCAGTTCTAGGTTTTAGTCTGGTTTTCACTCTTTCTGTCTTTCAGTTGTGATCGTCCTAAGTCCATGGAGTTCTTTGGGTTCACCCGTTCTTCAATTAAAATGGGGCTTTATCAATAATAAAAATATTTTAAGTCCTTCGGGCCGTTGGATGTATATATAAATTCAAAACATATATTTTTTAATGTGAACTTTTTTATAATATATGGATTTATATATATCATCTAAATCATGTAATGTGGTCAGTGACTAAACAAAACATTCAAGTGGATTTATTCAAATAGTTAAAAATTAAGGTATATATAGTAATATTAACAAATTAAAACACATTTAAAAAAAATTTATTTCAGTTTCATTGATTCTGCAGTGTATAAAAAATAACAATGAATATTTTCCATAATACACTTGTAAATTTATGAACGATATCATATTCCATCAATAACCATCATCTTTGAGAAAGTATTTTTGAAGGTAATTACAATTTTCTTTAATAAATTGTTCATTTTTGTTTATTTTTTGTAGTACTACAATGATTCTGACAGTCTATATAATCAAAAAAGAAATAAATTTTTTAGAGATGCGTGGTCAGAGTACATGACATTATAATTTTTTCTGATAGCATGTTGAGGTTATTAAATTTTATTTTTGAGATATATTAAATTCTATGAACATAGACATACATTTTTCATGTGAATCATTTGTATCATGTTTCTCAGATATTTTATCCCCAAAATAATGGTCATTCAGCATTGGAAATACATTGGTTACATTTTTAATATAATCCAAAATATTCAATTTCTATCAAAAAAATTTCACATAGTTGATCCCCTTCCAAATGAATTTTAACCCTATAATAGATTTTATGAACCTATTGAACACGACACTAGATTTGATGATCTTCTCCCATCTGTTTTTCTTCCACATTATGGAAATATTTTGACAATATTTTTTTAGGTTGTTTGAATGTTATTATCTATTTTTGGTAAAAACATTTGAGTACTTCTCGAGGGAAAATAACTATTGAAACCCTTTTGTATGTTTTCTTATATACGGATAATGTTCACACCTGGAAGTGCCATGAAGTCTTCCTAATGTTTTTTTTCTTCATTTTAATAATGGTATGTTCAATTTTGTTCCTTGATTTTAGTACTATATTTATGATTGTGTTCATTTTTCTCCAAAAACTATAGGTTGATA
Source organism: Viscum album (assembly GCA_963277665.1). Classification (NCBI taxonomy): domain Eukaryota; kingdom Viridiplantae; phylum Streptophyta; class Magnoliopsida; order Santalales; family Viscaceae; genus Viscum; species Viscum album. Next base: position 153,068,327 of record OY728150.1, read on the forward strand.
ATGCTAAAGATTTGGTTATGAAGGATCCTTACCAAAAATGGGTGGAGTTTCGGTTGAAGACTTATCCTATTCTATAAAACGTCTTTGATATTGGTGATCCATATATAGTGAAGGTACTTCCTTGGTTCTAGCCCTAGCTTTTAATTTTGTGCCTTTGTTTCTATCAATTAGTATTTCGAAATTTTATTGGTCGAATAAATATCACTTTTCACTCAATGATGGAAATGAAATATGGATTCCTTTAGATAAAAATTTTCTTTAACAAAATACAAGGAAATGAATGATATTAAACATACTAATAAAGGTTTATCACCCATATCTAGTCCAATTTATCAAAATATAAATGTGTAAATAACTATGAACAAAGGAGAAATGTGTTTAGATATTGAATATTTTGCTGTGTTGGTTGATCAATATAAGGTAATTTACTATAAAACATTCATCACACATACAATTATAATAAAATTGTATTATATTATAATAAAAATATATTTAAACGGTTTATAATTGATTTTTAACATGTATGAATCGACTTCATGTCAATAAGACAAATGATGAGGTTAGTATGAAACAAAGGGTGTATTTTCATAAAAAAATGGTGTTTTAGTTTACAATAAGCATCATATTTTCAAAAACATAAAAAAAATATCTATTTTTATGGGTACTATTGTAAAAGGATCCATAATTTATATTTCATGTGTAATAATTTACCCTATTCCAATTTGAAACATGATGGGGTTGGTATGAATGAATGGGTGTGTTTTCACAAGAAAAGTGTCATTTTACACTAAAACACTTTTAAGAATGTCAAAATCATGACAAAGAGACCATATTGTTTTCATACAATAATAAAATAACACCTAATTTATTTTTGTTAAGTAGGAATGAACCACTTATCAATCAAACACATGATATGGTTAGTATGACTCAAAGTATGTATTATCAATAAATTTTTCATTTTTATTAAAAAGATCATTACATTGTCAAAACCATTAAAACAAGCTCAAATTGTTTTAAAAATTGAGAAAAATGATTGATACTTCATTGTTGATGTATATGAATTTATTTCAAATCAATCATACAAATAATGTGACTAGAATGACTCAAATTGAATCTTCTTAATAAAATTGTGTCATTTTAGGTTAATGAATGTTTCAAATTGTCACACCTATGAAAATGATATTTTTTTCCAAAATTTGTCCAATGATCCATAATTATTTTATGTTATTGACCACTCATCAATATGAAACATTATTTTTCATGTATGACTCATATTTAACATTTTCAATATAAATGTGTATGTTTAGTTTAAAACGAGTGTTATATTTTCAAAACCATGAAAATATGATTATATTGTCTTGATACTAATTAATGGGATACATGATTAATTTATTATTTATAGGGATTTAAAAAAAATTAATGAGACACATGATGTGTTTTATATAACAAAAAGTGCATGTTTTCAATATAAAAGTGTCATTTTAGATTAAAACACATGTCGCATTTTCAAAACTAATAAAAAGTGATTGTATTATTTCCAAATATTATAAAAATGAACCATAATTATTTATTATTTGTTTGAATCCACCACACATCAACCAGACACATGATGTGTCTCGTATGACTCAAAGATCATGATTTCAATATAATGGATTCATTTTAGTTTAAAAAGAACACCAAATTATCAAAACTGGGAAAATGAGTTCATATTTTCTTGATACCTTATGATAAATATCAATATTTCATGTGTAATGTGTGGGATCTTAATATACATCAATATGACACACAATGTGTCTAGTATGACTCAAATTGTGTGTTTTCACATTAAATGTTTCATTTTACTCCAAAACACAAGTCATATTTCCAAAACCAAGAAAACTATTTTGGATTATCTTCAAAAATTATGAAAACTATTAACATTTCATTTTGGTTGTGTATGAATTGACCAAACAATAATAGAACACATAATGATTTCGGTATGAATCAATGTGAATATTTTCACATTAAATGTACATTTTAGTTTAAAAATACATCACCTTAAAATGATTGAAAACAAGATCAATATTTTTTTAATTTAAGAAAATGATCCATAATTAATGTGTAATATTTATGTACCAACCCCATATCAGTCTGAATCATGATGTGATCGGTATGAATCCAAGTACATGATTTCACATTAATAGTTACAGTTCTATCTAAAACAATAATTAAAATTGTAAAACATATAAAAGGAATTAATATTGTTTAAAAAAATTATGATAACAATACATAATTAAATTCATGAATATTGTAATCAACTTCACATCAATAAGAGATATTATGTGACCAGTATGACTCAAGGTGTGTGTTTTCAATTTAAGTTTCATTTTAGTATAAAAGGCATGTGAAATTTTCTAAATTAATAAAACATTCTATTATAGATTTAATACATTATGAAAATTGAATAAAATTAATATTTAGGTGTACAAACTAACCACATGTAAATATGATACATGATGTGGTTAGTATGACTAAATGTGAATGTTTTGAATATAAAATTGTTATTTTAGTTTTAAACAGAAGTCACATTATCAAATGCCAAAAAATAATCTTGTATTATTTTCAACCATTAGAAAAATAATCAATAACTCATTTATGATATATAGTAATCAAAAACACACCAATTTTACACACAATGTGCTCGAAATGAATCAAACAATGTGTATTTAATATGAAAGTTACAATTTAGTTTAAAACATGTTTTATAGTATAAAAACAATTAAATTATATTTTATTATCTTAATACTTTAGGATAAATATCCATAATACAAATTTTATATGTAGAAAATGCCCGAACATTAATCTAACATATAGTGTGGATGGTATGGCTCAATGTGTGTGTTTTACATTAAAATTTTCATTTTAGTCTAAAACATATGTCACATAGATGAAAATAAAAATATAAGATTTTATTTCCTTAATTGTTTTGTCAAATGTCCCATATTACATTTTTTCAGTTTAAGTATCAACCTTATGTCAGTGTGACACGCATGTGGATGGTATGACTCAATGTGAATGTTTTCACATTGAAAGTGTCATCCAAGTTTAAAAAAAACATCACATTATAATAAATTTTCAAACAATATCAATTTTTTTATAAATTACTAAAAACAAACATATATTATGTATGACATATTAGAATCATCTCGATAACAATGTGACACATAGTGTGGTTGGTATGACTCTAATGTGTGTTTTCACATTAAATGTGTCGTTTTACTTTAAAACTTGTGTCACATTGTAAAAACTAAGTAAAATAGATAATATTATTTGAAAAACAAAGTACAATAATGAATAATTTATTTTTTGTATGAATAAACCGCACATCAATCCTACACAGAATGTGGTCGATTGGAATCAAAGTGTATGTTTTCAATATAATTGTAGTTTTAGCTAAAAGCATGAATTATAATGTCAAAACTATGAAAATAATATCATATTATTTTCTAGCTTTATTAAAACGTTCCATAATTTATTTGTGACATATAGGAATCAAATTCACCTCAATCTGACAGAAGATGTTGTCGTTGTGACTCAATGTGCTTTCATTCAAGTTAAAAGTCACATTTTAGTCTAAAATGACCATTACAGGGCCAAAACTAACCAAATGAATTCTAATGGCCTTTAATGAGTATGAATACAATCCAAAATTTAATTATGACTTTTATGAATTTACCACACATCAATATGACAATTATGTGTTTAGTACGACACATGGTTTGTGTTTTCAACGTAAAAGTGTCATTTTAGTTTACAATGCACAAACTATTGATTAAATATAGAAAAAGATATTCTATTTTCATGATAATTTAGGAAAAAAAAATTTAATTTGTGTCTGATATATAGAAAATTAAATTCACCTAAATTAAACACAAGATGTTTTATTAATGATTTAAATTGGGGGTTTTCACATTAAAAATGCATTTTTCTCCCAGAAACATGTCAAATAATCAAAACCAAGAAGATGAGATTTTTTTATCTTCAAACATTATTATTTTTATCTATAAATCATTTTCTAGTAATCAAATACACTTCAACCGAACACATGATGTGGTTGATATGACTCGAAGTGTGTTTTTTCAATTTTAATGTTTTGTTTAGTTTGATACATGTATCAAATTTTCAAAATAGAGAAAACATGATATTATTATATTTTTAATATAAGAAAATTAGTTGTACTGTCATGTGTAGAATATTAGAATCTATCCCACATAAATCTAACACATGATGTGGTTAGTATGACTCAATGTGTGTTTTTTCACATTAAAAGTATCACATTACTTTTATGCTTTCATCACATTGTCAATACCAAGAAAAAAATAAAAAAATTTCAATCATTATGAAAGAAATACAAAATTAATTTGTGTCATGTATAAATTAACAAGGAATTAATTTGACCCAGTATTGGAGATGGTACGACATAAGGTGTGTGTTTTCAATATATGTGTCATTTTTGCTGGAACAAATGTCACATTATCAAAACCAAACACAAGAGCTTTGATAGTTTTGAAAAAGTTGAAATACATTTCATATTTAATTTGTTAATTATAAGAATTCTCTTGCATATCAATCCATCGTCTATATAGCCAGTAAGATGAAAAGTGAATTTTTTTATCTTAAAAGATTCATTTTACTCTAAAATGCACTTTACATAGCTAAAAAACATAAAAAAAGTTTTTATTGCCTTTAAATGTTTTTAAAATGGTCCATAATTCATGCGATTCCAATAAAAATATCCCAGACATCAGTCCAACATATGATGTGGCCGACATGACTCATAGTGATTATTCCCAATATAAATGTGTCATTTCAGTTTTTTATATATTTATTAAAATATATTTAAGTAATTTTGATAACTAATAAATTATAATATCATTAACATATTCAGAAACTAACAATATAATTTATATAGATTATTAATTAACAATGTAATTAATAATTCATAATATAATTATTATTTAATTGTATAGTTAATAAATAATATTTAATTTACATTATAACCATTAATAATATATTCAACAGTATAATTGATAATATCATTAAAATATTCATTAATTAACCATAGAATTTATCATATATAGATTATATAACATTAAAATTATAATTTCCTTATTTGTTATCAAATATTAATATAAAAAACATTGGTATTCTTGTGGGGACAAGATTTTTTACAGAGGTTGATCATTGCAATAAATAATTCTATAAGAGTATTGTTGGTTTATATTATGTTGTGATATTTTTGATTAATTGTAAATATTAAAATAATGTAGATATTTTCTGTGTAAATTTTCAACTGAAATGATGATGTAATGTATTATTTTTATTGTTATTTGGTATTCTATGTAGTTTCATTCCAATCAGTTTAGTTTTTCTATTCTTTATTTCAATTATAATGAAGGAATTGGGATATTGATTTTTAGTAGTATTTATGGATTTTTTAGTGAAAAAAGCACCAATAGAGGATACATTTATCAGTGCTAACGAATGAGTTGAAAAAGGACCCCCTTATTAGAGATAAAAGATATAACTATTAATTTCACCCTTTATTAGTTATTTCTTTTGGTGCTGATAAATTGGGCCTTTATATGGTGTTTTTCTAGAGTTGAAAAATGATGAATGATAGTAAAGAATCTTAGAATCCCAGTTTTTTTAGCACTGACAAAGCCCTTTTCTAGCATTGATAAAGGAGGATTCAGTAGAGGTGATAGTGAAATATTGATCTCAAAAATGATTTCCAAATCATTGGTATTACTTCATTGATCACGAATATGAGGTTCTCATAACAATTTTTATACACATGTTTTTTTATAAATTTAAAATTCAAATCTAATTAAAATGTAATATGGGTTTAAAGGCCATATAATCTATATCATTCATATGATATGTATGTTACTAATATACTCCATGTTCTCCATTGACATTGTGTTCTTCATTTGATATATTTTCTTCATTTCCTTTTTTCCTCATCATTTTATTTTTTTGTTTCTAGTTTTATTGTTAAATAACAATTTTATTAGTGTAAGAAAACAACTGATAAAAATTTACATTGACATTTCTGCATGAGATTTCTCATTTTTTTTAATGTGATACTAAATTTAATATTTTTGGAATCATGAAAGAAAATATTTTATGGGTTTTTAGTAGTCTAATGAAAATTATTAAAAAATTATATAAATATAAACCCTTATAGAGGATCTCTATAATGGATAATATGAAACATGTGATAAAAAATTTACATTCTTTTGTAACTCTAGTGTACCTTACACCGAAGATCCATGATATCTTTCATTATCTTCATAATATGTGTTTGAGAGATTTCACCATGTGGAAACCAAGAATTACCACCAATGTAGTGTATCTATGGAATGTAATGAATCTCTCATCATAAGAGAGGGATATATTCTTTCAGTCATGATGTGCTAGCATCACATATGAAATGAAGGAAGATAAAGAGAGCTCTAGGTCTCATCTATTTTTGTCCATGCATGAGGAACTCAATCAATCATACCCCAAAATCCATCACATAACAATGTTTTATATATCTTAAATAATACCCATAGGTTTTAGCATTTACCCATTCATTCAGAACACATGAGTGACTGTTTTATCCAATAAATGAATTAATATTATGTACTCTCTATCTCCTCAACATTTAATATTATTAAAGGGTTCCATTAATGATAGCATATGTGGTAGTAACAAAAAATGATAATAGTTATCATTTTTTGGAATTCAAAAATTTCAAAAAATAATATACCTTTATGTGCATGAAAATAATAAGTTTTAATATATATATATATATATATATATATCATATATATAAATGTCTTTAAGAGATAACCCCTTCAATCTAACGATTTCAAAAATACAAAAGGATTTTTCCATTTCACCTTATATTGTATCATGTAAATTAAATTGAGAAACCATATCCAAAATATATTTTATATTTCATTTAAAAGACATTTGTAAATCCATCATTAACTTCACCTTGTATTCCATCATATGTGATGACTTATGTATACCAATCAAAAACATTTTTGTATTAACTCTAAATTTCAATTAAAGTAGATCTTTATGTCAACCACAATCCCTATTCCGTCAAGAAAATTGTGTGAACCCACAATCCCTTATATAACATACAACAAATATGACCCTCCAAATCTATGAAACCAAAGAGTGGACTCTAGAAATATGTAAATTCATATCAAGAGATAAAGGGATGTGGTGTGATCTATATCAAAGAAAAATATCTTTATACCTGTTCCCACCCATCAACATCAAATGAAAATATGAATTCTAATTTTTTTCCCTTTTCTATGAAATAATGTATAAATGGTACATGAGGTATGTCAATCTCATATATTCATCTCAATTTTTATCGAATCTTTTATTGTAGTCTGATATGATCAAGGAATACATCACATGTCATTCATCATTATAGGATAAAACATAACATGTACTATGTTTTAATTAATAAACATAATTTATATGTGTTTTTTAACAGTCCAAAATTATATATTAAATTCAGGGCCAAAAAATTATACTTTTTATATGAGGGTATAAATATCATATTGTTTACGGTCTAACTAAATACATGATCAAAAACATACAAACCATCCCCATATTAGCTAGGACAATATGTAGAATTCTGTAAGAAGGGTTTCAATTATTGATGTTTATCATTCTAGTTATATCACAAAAATCATGTAATGGGACTCAAATATGATCCATGCACCCCTATTATAAAAAATACCTCATTAGGGTACTCCATGAGGTATACCTAGTTGGTCATGTAGTGCACACAAATAATATTATTCTCTATTGTTTCATCTTGGGAATGTTTTGTATCTCTATACAACAATTCTACTGAGACTAATAATAACATTTCATCAATGACTATAATTCTATATGATGAACATCGATTCAGAATAAAATTAAATTCATACTTTCACTGGTCAATTATCAATTCATATCATGAAATGCATATATATATATATATATAAATTTATATGTCCAATGTTAAAATAATTATAAAATGGAGTATTCCTAAATATTATACATTTTAATATTCTTAAACACTATAAAAATATTTAACAAAAGAAAAAAACCATATATTTATCATATCTTATATAAAAAACTACTAGATGAGCCGTATGTTTTCTATACATTATAAGTTTTTTTAACAAATTTCATCACAAGTAATACATTCAATGACTCTATGTGACTATGTTTGAAAAATCTCACACTAAACATTTTAGTGGGAAGCATCTATAACGTATGATAATTTGAATAATAGTGCGGCTTAGGAATCGTATTCACTAATTATAATTATCTTCAACATATTCAAGCATTTTAACATCACAATATCAAAACATATGATGTCAACATCAATTTTATACTTATAAATCATTCTAATTCTTTCATAATCATCTTTGTAACCCTATTTTAATTTTTTATCCTTGAAATAATATATCTAATTACATTATTTTTTATTAATACATAATATTACACTAAGGATATAAAATAACCTCACATTAAACATAGATTTCTGTAATTATTTAGTGGTTAATATGGAATATATATTATTCGAAAAATAATCCCGTTGAAATTATAGTCCCTTAATAATACAATAATAATATTCAAAAACATTTTTTTGTTTGGATAAAATATTTAATTCCATTCAAAGAATGATTATCCAGATATTATATTTTTTCCATATCATATGCGGAATTCTATGAGTTGGAAAAATTTTAATTTAAAATATACGACCATTGGATAGCAGTAACACCTTCCCTCATATTTTGATAAATACTTATATTTTATTATCCTATATTAAACACATTTTTCCAAATCTGATTCTCGAAACATGTTTTTGATATTGATTAATCATAAACCACGGGTTTATAATTAATCATCTCATACCTGTTCCAAATAGCAGTTTATAATTAAAACAAATTATCTTATCACTTATGGGGAATGATATAAAGATACACAACATTTAATTAGATTCATTTATGCTTGATAAAATCCATTACATTAAAATCCTTTTGAAAATATTTTTTTTTCATTTTATGAATATAAACTAAATGATTACTAAATTCTTCCTTTTATTTTGAATTAAAAATTATTTACAATACTTTATAAAATTTATATTCAGTATCATATACCCATAAAATTAAAATAATTATTTTCTATAACATCCATGAATGATATGTATAATCCATGGAGTTTCAAAAAAAGGTTTATATTGTAAAATATATTCATATTGAATAATTATATTTCCCTTCTAAAACCCTAGTTTTCCATTACCATTATTTTTCACTTTATGATAAATTTTTTAACTTTTTAACCTAATTTTATTCTTATAGTTTGAATATTTACCTAGTTGTCATATATATATATATATATTAAATTAACACGTATATATTATATGCCTAGTTCATATATATTCTTAATTAATTTACAATATCTGGTAAGCATTCCATGAATTCAATCATATTTTTAGAACATTTCCATATATGAAAATAAGATTACTTCAAAACTGAATGATGATATTTTTATGGGAAACATAATGAACCTTATATAATTAAATAAATGAAAAACCATGTTAATTAAAAATTACTATATCACTTCATATAAACAACTAATTTTTTCAGACACTTATCAAGATCCAAAGGAGATAAAATACCCATAATGTGATAGCTTTATCCATTAAATAAGCATCCAATATTTCAACGAAAGAAATAATTTACCCCATCACATAAATAAAATTAAATCTTCAACTATTATCATCATATAATGTTATTTAAATTTAATTTTTTTGTGAAAAAATTATGTAGACTAAAATTTCTATGGTCATTTTGCATCTAATTCCATTGAAACCTTAAATGAATCATTATTTTCCTTTGTAAGAACATAGATTCAGTTGTTTAAAAATGTTAAAAAATGGTTATTGAGGAATTAATTTCATTTACATATATAATTTACATTATGAAATTTTATTTGATCACAAATCTCTCTTAAGAACATTTCTTATGTTACATGTCTTAGAAGATCTTGAATTATGATTATCTTTTTCAAGGATTTATCATAATATTTAGCTTAATTTTGATGATTATATAATCAAAAATAGAATTGTTTATCAATATAGAATCATATATAGTTAACCATTTAATAATTACATTTATTTAATATTCTACAAAAAAATTATGACCCCTTTTCATGGAGTTCATCATTTACACTAGTGGGACAAAATCCCAATTTCACCAAGTAAATGACACGACATTGGTATGAATCTCAACCCTTATTTATTTAACTATTGAACCATACCAACCCTATCATATATTAATCTTGTATATTTTATTTGAAAAGACATTGTCTAATCCATTATATGGGAAAACTCAACTCTATTCTTATGGTATCCCTTCCCTTTAGTTTTTCCAACTAATGTAAAATATGTAAATTGTTAAAAATGATCTCATCAAAAGAAAATTAAGGGGAACCCCAATTTGGAATTAAACTAACCAAGGATGATTCAATATAAATTATTAAATTTTTCCCTTACATATGATAATCCATAAGAACCCCACTTTGGTGGGAAAAGTTCTAGGAAAATGACCGATGTTTTGGCAAGTGCTGAATTGGTTGAAATCTATCACTAAATACTCAAAGAGTATTTCAATCTCACTATCTCATCACATGTTATTATATTTTATATATTCATCATTCTAGTGATTTTAGTTTTTAATCATATTACCTCCATTAAATCAATATTTTTAGATAATATTAATGTGTAACAATTTACACAACACATTAGTTTTTGTTACATAAAAAAATTAAAGGGAATGATATTAATAAATAACATGATACATCATATAAATAAGGTTGATGAAAAACATAATGTTAATGTAATGATATATATACATGTGTGAGCTCAAAATTATAGATAGCCAACCCTATTAACAAACCATGACATGTTATAATCCTCTAGATAGGGAGGTAGTCTGGCCGCAAGTCCCTATACTTGAGGATTCATTAATCATGAAAGAGTTGTGGTCATTATGACTCTAAAAACTAATATTCAAAAATTATATTCAATAACCAAAATCAATATCACATATTTAAGTATAAACCAATTTCATGTTAGAGGAAAATATATAGTTATTATAGAGACAATCTAAGCAAGAAAATCATGTCTCTATATATAAGTAGTTTAAAAATTGTACTAACCCATATACAATATTTATATTTTTTAACAATTTAATAAAAATGAATATGTTATGCAATAAACCTTAAATAAATAATATATTAATATATTTAAACATGAGATATTAATTTATGAACATTTTTTAATTGAAATAAATTTATTTACCATTTTAATGTTTTTCATTTTTAACATTATGGAAATCCCACAATTGGTATTTTACACATTTTTATATTAATTTATATAATCTTAAATATATATATTTTATATTCAACCCAATATTAAATCTTTTATATTTATCATTAAATTTAATTAACAATATATATATATATATGATATTATATGAATTGGAATCTTTTATAATATAATTTCTAATATGTAAACATTTTACATATTCATTATATCATGTACATAATAATTATTTGAAACATGATCATATCATTCATAATAAAACATTTATTTTGAATAAATAATATATAAATAATATCCATATTTTTGGAAAATTCAGAATAATTAATTATGAATTATTCATATTTTAAATATAAACATTTTATATTGTGGGATTATTTCATTTTTTTTAATATTGTATCAATTGTTTCTTTCTATTTTTAATTTTTTTATTTATATATCATAATAATTTCCAAATATTTTGTTAAAAGGTATTTTATGTATTATAACATAATATCTGGGAATAAAATGTCTCACAAACATTTAATAAATTATATTTAATTTATAATTAAATGATTTTTACAGCTTTTATTAAATCATATATCCCCAAAATATCTTTTATAAATATTTATTTACATTTTATAAACTATATTAATCTATTTAAATATTATTTTTTTGAATTTAAATAATATTTTGACTAACTTTAGGAATAGGGGTATTTTAGTGTAAGGTTAAATACTTCTACAATTATATAGGTCTTCAAAAAGTGATTTCATAATGTTATTTCACTAAAAAAATGTACCCACCTTATGTATAATGTGTTGCCTAATGGTAATTCAAACATGACCTTCACATAGATTATTCATCCCAAGGGTACAAATGATATTATCATTATGTGAAAACTTCATGTATGGTTTGGTCTCATTTACCTTTATGTGGACTTTTTGAACTATTGTGTAATGATACTACATTCACACAAACTATTTATGTCAAGGTAACAATGTGGTTACCTTTAAATATACCTCATGTTTAAAGGTATCACATAAGGGTAAAAATATATTACCTTTATATAACCATTTTAAAAAGAAATCTATCTTCACATAAATAATAGTTTATATAAGTAAATGTTGTGATAAAACTTAAATAAAGCATAATGTGTAAGTGTAATTATTTATTTTCCCTTTTTCATCTATGTTATTTAAGGATAAGGTGTTGGTAACCTTTATATTGTCCAAAAATGTAACGGTGATCACTTTTTTGAATTTGAATTTCGAAAAATGAAAAAATTCCCTATTTTCAGAATTGTTATTATTTTTAAGAATGATTCCATAAATATAAATCATGTTCTCCTCTAATACCCCAGAAGGGTTTTTCAATAGTCTAATAATTAACATTATATGATGTAGATGGTATATAAACCCTTTTATGACAATATCCATGTAATATGAAACATGTGATAAAATAGAAATGAATAAGTATTTTACATCTGTAGAACATTACACTAATGATCCAACACATAATTCTTGATCTCCTTGGGATGAGTCTGAAAGAGATCAAAAAGTGGAAAATATAATCTTCGCACCTCTGGATTGTATCCACAGGACAACCTAAACATCTCATCATATGATATAGATCTAGCCTTTTATTCAAAATGTGTTATAATCACATCTCAAAAGAAGGTAGATGAAGAGTGATATGGTTCTGTTGGAATATTGGCCAATATTTAGGACCCCTATCTATCCCACATCACCTACCATCACAGAATAAGTTTTTATAAAGACACAAGTAAAATATTCAGGCTGTATCATTTAATCATGAATTCATAATACATTAGTTAATGGTTTTTCCAATAAATTCATAACAAACATTAATACTCACCCTCATCACTATTTCATACTAATAAACAATTACTTGAATGATATGATGGTTCCGGGTGTAGAAGAAGCGTGGTTGGGACAACACCCGATTTTTATTTTTACCATGATCAATGATTATTCCGGGATCCATACTTTGTTGAATGAATAACTCCATGGAATATAATCAACGAATTAGATAATGAAAAAAGAGGTCTGAAACCTTTAAGGAAAATCATTCACATTATCTTTATTATTAATTTAATTAATTTCAAACAAATAATAATACCTATGTCTTTGGTATTTTTCTTCATTGATGATGTTGATCGTCCGAGATGACCATTTCAGATTATCTCGTTGCACTTGTCAGGATCCAAACTAGAATCCATATAGCGGTGATCCACACGTGCTCTGATGGCCTCTGATTGGCACAACTCATTCTCCGGTTGCTATCACGTTGAAGCAAGTGTCTTGTTTCTGTCGTTCTTGATTTCTTGTTATTTGGCCTTGAAGAATGTATGTCATTATTAATTGGAGAGGGAAGAGGATTCGAGAGTGGAATTTTTTGGCTCAACAATTCTCAATTCACCAGGAAAGTGGTGTAGTGTATGGAAAAATAGGGGTACATACCTATTTATATACGTTGAATTTTCGTTACCATATTTAATTGCATAGTAAAAATTATTTATATTCATAAACATAGAGAAAACCCTTTAAATTAATAATAATTTAGTTTCATTAATTATAGTGTGCCAACTTGCACAAAACACAATTATAAATAAAATTCACTGTTACAAAATAATAACCGTGTTATTTTAAATTTTTCCAACTAGTTAAATAATTATTTACCATCCTGAAAATATTTATTTTACTACCAGACAAACCTTGGTCTGCATGATCTCCACTTCCATTTATTCAACAGTTGAATAAATAAAAAATTTATTCTCTTAAAGAAATATCCTATTTATAAACCAGTAAATAATTATTTATTAAAATTAAAAAAAAAAATTTAATTTATGAAATCATTTTACCTTGAATGAAATTATTCCACAGTCATGAGAATAATATTTATTTTATTATTTAAAATCCAATAGAATTTAACTGTGACCACCAAATACACTTAGTGTGTTACCCTCTACGATTATTTATCCTTGGCATTAGGCGGGCTTGCCTAATGTCAAAGAGTACTGTCTAACAATGGGTAAAGTCACCCAAGAGAAATTCCATAAAGTAGCAACAACGAAATCCACATATGAATGCTCGTTGGTTAATATAATTCCTTTGACAGAATATCTTATCAAACATTATTCATGAATGTGCCATCAAATTTTATGCTTGATACATTGTTCATGGACTACCTAAAATAAACTTGTCATTACACCGTGGACATGGAATTTCATGTGATGGTTATATTTCAATAAAAGGGCCGAGATATCAACTTCCATGAATAGAAGATAAAAATCCTTCCTCGACTTATCCATTAATAACATGCCACTTTTTATGCACCCAACATTCCCTATATCCCGCCTACTGTCCGGCTGACAGTTTTCATCAGTAAATCAATGTGCGTAAGTCATGACAAATATTAATGATAATCTTAATGTATAAGTATCATTACACACACTCACAAATAAAATATCCAATGAAACCAAAACATGTGGAATTATTACTAGTGGGACTGTTCTCATAAACATCTCTCTTGGAAATTACCATGTGCGAACTTCATGACAGGAAGTCACATAGGCTTACGAGTACTCACACCTAACGGTATTCATGCTATGTGTACCACCATATCATTCCATCAAACTATAGAACTATATTTATGAATATTGTTATAGCATTTCAATGTTCTCATCATAGCGGGGAACTGTCATGACATTATCAATGCAACAAATACTCTAGTACATTATTACATCATAGTTGTGCAGAACAATGAACAATATGTAATAATAAAATAAATATCCATGTAATCAAAGTAAAACCAGTTGGTTCTAGGACACCAACTCCTAAAAGCTCCCACTTGGGCTAGATCCTACTGACTACGTCCTTCAATCTCCTAGACTGATGCACGCCTGTCGTAGGGCATGGCAAAACAATTATTTCCTAAGTGAAAATGTTGTTAAGTGTGTGACCTAGGCTGTCTTCTGAAGAGGAGTTCACACAAAACGAGTTGTCACTTTAAAACGAGGGTAAAAAAATGTTGTGTTTTTGAAATGAAATTTGAAATTAAAATGATTGAAAAACTATGATATTTAAAAGGGTGATTAGGTCGGTATCGGTTTCCTAATTATAATTTCCTTGTTCAATTTAATTCATACCTCTTCTTCTAAGTTGATTAAAGTGAGTTTCCACAATCGTTTCCTCTCACTTCTTTGGTGAAATTATTATTGTGAGAGAAAACCTTACCAAGATCTTGGTTTGGTCAACTCTCCTTCCATGTGTAAAATAGTTGTATTGAATATCCTTAATTTAAATGGGCAATACCCGATCGGGTTTTGTTTTCAAAAACAATCATGATCATTCACTACACCTTTTACACGTACTGACGATCGTCGAGTACTTCACCACTAATTCCTGGGTTATTCCATCGTATATAAACCAGAAATTAGTGGAGGGAGATATTGATTATTTTAACAAGGAAAAAATAAATAACAGAATTAATATTCTTGAACGATCGAACATGATAATAAAATCCTCTATAAGAAATTTAAAACAACTTTGAAGAAGAAAGAAATTTATTCAATTGCGTCTAAGAACTCACGCATTACAATATAGAAAACAACCCTTCCCAAATCACTCCAAAAGTTTACCCCACCATAGTAAAGGTAATCGAGTTGAATGGGGAAGAATAAGGCATTACAAAATTATTAAAAAGAAAATAAATAAATAAAAGAGAATGCTGAAAAGTTCTCCTTCTTGGTGTCCAAGAAGGAATGGGGTGGAGAATTGATGCTTCGAGAGGGTGGAGCTCTTCTCCTTTTATAGCCAGAATGTTTCCCCCGAATGTCGACGCGTTGTATCCCCCTTAAATGACATATTCACGCATTTATCCCTTCTTTAATGTTTTTCATAATTCCTTTGTCCGTGTCCCCTCAAATGCTCAGCGTATTTCGACATTCATTCCGAGAGTTATGGACGTTTTACTATGAGAATTTATTCTGTCCAGTCAGACTCTCCAAAACGAAATCATCCGGATTAGTGTGATTTAATGACCCAATAAACGGCCCATTTACTCGGTGAGTCATTAATAAAAGATGTTTAGAAACTCCTTTTGCGTCCACCCACCAACTTTAACAAGATTTAGGCCAACATTGGATGAGTTATGGATCCTACATCAAAACTAGGCAGAACTGAAAACAGTTTTCTTGAGCCAACTTGTGAGCTTCTTTTAAGCTTCCATATGGACGATTCATATTTTAGTCCAAAACTAGTAAATGAAGCCCTATATGTGTAGAATCTAAAAAATAATGAATTTTTAAATTTGGATCATTTTAGAAAATGTTATGGCCAAAATACCATAATATTTCAAAACTGTTAAAAATCAAAAAATGGCCAATTTTTACTATTCAGCTCTAAATAACATCATTATCATAAAAATGAAACAATTCATCTTAGAAGAACAATTTTGTGTGTTTAAAACAATTATATTCAATATAAATTAATTGAAAACATTTTCTCTATCATAGACCACACTTGATGACCATGTTTCTGGTAAGTCTAGGCTTTAGTCAAATGGTTCACCAAGTTGTCTTCTATGGAAATAGTTCTCACTGAAACATCACATCTCTGAGAAAAGTACCTCAAGAAATAATAATTTTGAATTATGTACTCTGTCTTCCGATGTGACCTTAACTCTTTTGAAAGAGCCACCACTGGATTATTATCATTGTACATTGTGATGGGATAATTACTTCTTGGTATCACATCATGCTCCTGGAAAATGATTCACATCCAAACTGCTTCTTTAGCTTCCTCAGAAGCTGTTATATGCTCAGAAACTACTGTAAAATATGTGACCACACTCCGCTATGTCCACTTCCATCTCACTACACCTCCATTCAATGTGAATATATATCCTATTTGTGACATCATGTCATCTTGATCAGTATGAAAACTAGCATTTGCATATCCTCTAATTACTAGTTCCTCATCTCCTCCAGAAATCAAGAGCTTATCCTTAGTTTGCCTCAAATACTTTAGGATAGTCATGACTGCCATCCAATGGTGGTCACCTAGGTCAGCTTGATATCTTCCTACCACACTCAATGCGTATGCGACATCCAGTCTAGTATATAGAATGATATACATGACTAACCAAATCACTGATGAATATGAAGTTATTGCCATTATATTTCTTTCCTCATTTGTCTGACGACACATTTTCATGGAAAGATGAATGTCAGGTGACACTGGATACAATCCCCTCTTGGATTGTGCCTTACTGCATCTCTTTAGTATCTTATCAGTTTATGTTCTTTGGAATAGGCCTAACAATCTCTTGGATCTATCACGTTGTATCTTGATCCCCAGAATATACACTGCCTCACCCAAGTCTTTCATGTTGATGTATTGATTCAACCATTCCTTAATAGACTATAATACTGGTATCTCATTTCCAATGAGTAATATGTTATCAACATATACTATTAGAAAAACGACTACACTCCCACTATACTGTTTGCAGACACAAGGCTCACATTCATTTTTGATAAAAAAAATGGTTTTTTATCTTCATCAAAATGAATGATCCATGACATGGATGATTTCTGTAATCTATAAATGGATTTATACAGCATGCATACCTTATTGGCATCCTTTGGAGTGACAAACCCTTCAGGTTTTGTCATATATACACCTTCTATAAGCTTCCGATTAATGAATTTTGTTTTGAAATCCATTTTCCAAATCTCTTAGTCATGGTAAGACACAATAAAATGAATAATTCTAATGGATTTCAACATTACAATGGGCGAGAAGTTTTCATCTTAATCAATTCCGTGACGCTTTTTAAAAACATTTGCAACTAATAATGAATTATAGGTAATGACTTGTCCTTCCATGTACAGTTTCATCTTGAGTACAAATTTGCAACCAACAGGCTTTTCATCAACTAGAGGATCTACCAAAATCTAGACTTGGTTTTGGTACAGAGAATCCATTTCAGAATTCTTGGATTCTTGCCACGCGGCAACATCTATGCAACTTACAGCTTTATTGTAGGTTAGAGGATCATTATTATCAACAAATATATAGTCACCATCCTCGGTAACTAAAAAACCATACCATTATAGTTCTCTACCCTCTCTTGTACTCCTATGAAATACTTGTGTCCCTGAAAGAGATTCTTCTTCCATGGGGCTTTGTGGAATCTGTTCTTGTACCTACTCTTGTGTACCTTGAGCCTCGACTTCATCAAAGTCCATCTCGCTCCCACTATCTCTTTTGGATATGTTCTCCCTCTCAAGGAATATGACATGTATTTACACTATACCCATTTTTTCTAAGGGGTCGTATAGGTTTTATCCCCTTTTTTCATTGGGGTATCCTATAAAGGTACACATAGTGTCTTAGGGTGTGAGTTTTCTACCTAAAGAGGCCTTAAGAAATTCTTCTCTACCACCACACATTTCAATTTGATAACATGGCTTTTCATTCACTCCATAACTCGTATGTAATACCATTTATCAATTTAGATGGTACATGGTTTAGTATGTGTGTTTTTGTTTGTAACACATATCCCCAAAAGGATAATGGAAGACTCGCATGACTCATCATTGATCTCACCATGTCCAACAGGGTGCAGTTCCTCCTTTGACTCACACAATTCAACTGGGGCATGTTTGGAAGAGTAAGTTGGGATAGGATCACAATCTCTTATCAGTAATGAAAGATGTATTCATTATGTTATTATCCTCCTCAGTCTGAGTAAATATTTTAATCTACTTACCATGTTGATTCTCAAAATTATTCTTGTATTCTTTTAACTTATCAAATGAATTTGGATTATACCTCATTAAATAGAAATATCCATATCTAATAAAATCATTAATTAATGTTATTAAGTATGAGTACCCTCCCATTGCTTCAATTGGATGTGGTCTACACACATCGGTATGAACCCATTGAAGATGATCTTTATCCCTTCCCCCATTCCCACTAAATGGGGATTTGGTCATTTTTACTTGAAAACATGCATGACATACGCCAAGTGGTTTTAGTTTGAAAGAATCTAATTATGAATATTGATGTAAATTTGTCAATCATTTCTCATTTACATGACCAAGACACTGATGCCAATGTTGGGTATGGTATGATTAATGTGAAGTATCATTGTTTTTGATTTCCATTACATGGTTTGTGTAATACAACATGTAAATTCCATTGTATAGATGTTCCCTACCATAACAGATTCTATCATTGAAAAAGAATATACATTCATTTAAAAATATTAAAACAAATACATATGTATCAAATGTGGATATAGAAATAATGTTTTTTGTAACATAAGGCACATAATAACAACCCCTTGACACCAAGTTCATCCCAATTGGCAATGTGAGGTGGTATTCCCTAACAGCAATAGAAGCAAGTCTGGATTTAGTGGCTATTTGTAATCATGCTCATTGGATACATTGATCTCCATTGAACATCTACCTTATCGTTCATATGTATCTCAAAGACTAAGAAATTCTCATCACTCACCTCTTTGGCAGGCGAATCAGGTAATGCTGACTCAAGTACGTAAGACTTCTGATCATGGCATAGGATAAATCAGATGCGTCTATACTATTTCTTGATGATACTATAGGTGAGGATGTTGTGTTTATCCAGAATTGATCATAGGGATAATGTGGTTGAAGAATTATTCATTTTTATTATACAATTAAAAAAATAAGATCATTATTACTTTCTTGATTACATTTTATAATAAATAATAAATTTTTTTAGTCTCCCACTATTTTATCAAGTCCAAATAACCCTCACCATTGAACTCAGAATGTCCAGTTTCCATGAAATTATAGTAGAAAGGGTCCATATTACCCTTCACATAACCCCAAAAATGGTTGTTCAAGATATCAGAAGGTAATTAGGTTGGAAGATTTTTTCCATCTATGGTCTTGTAGATATTTGATATGTTGAGTGGACTCCCCAATCTTGAAATCATGACTTTGGATTTTTTTCAACTCTTTCCTCCAATATTACACCAAGTCTAGAAAGGGATACCCCTCTTGATGTAGTGTGATTAAGTCAACTCGAAACCATTCATATGGTCCTCCTGTATAAAAGTTAGTTCCCAACAAGTATTTGTCAAACACATAGTTTTATTGATTTTTTTCCTTTATCAAGTAACGAAAGGTTTGTTCTGACTAAATATAATATTTGAGGGATTTTTGTCTCTTAATAGTGAATTTATTATTATCATTATCACATGATTGTTAATATTAATTGGAACTTACCTTAGTTATTAACCATGTCTTAATAATATTTATACATATGTGTGGTTTATTTTAGTTCCATCTTGCATTATTATTATACTTCATCAATTATGTGATCATGAAAACACATCCATAATTATAAATCTTGAAACTAACTAAAATAAAATAAACTAAATGGAATGATCCTGAGCTTTCTTAATGGTTAGTTTGTCTAGAGGATGATAAACTAACCCTGGCCTATGAGAGAAACACCTTGAACCATTGGGGTTCGTGTTTACAGCTTCCACCTGTACTCCTCTGTATCTCCTAGGATTGGTTTCCTCTCAGCTCTAGCTTGAACTGCCTCCACTGGCTTGGGAGTTCCATCTAACACATATGCCTTTTTTAACTCACATGTAGGTGATTGGTAAAAAGGGGTTTCACTAAAAAGAAACCTTGGGCATGCAGGCCCTACATATTAATGAGAAGAAGGCTCACATGCCAACAAATTAAATTTAAATAAATTAATTAAAAGAAACCATCCACATACAAAGGTCTTAGACTAGCTCATGATCATCCATACACGCAACTATGTTTACGCATAAATAAAACTAGAATTCAATTCATTAATCATTCTAGTTTAAGATAAATCATGCTCGAATCAATTAATTATCATAATTAATTAATCAATCATTTTATCATAAATCCTTTTCTGAATTTCCTTGAGATTTTCATCCATCATTATTTAAAACAAATAAATTCATTTATAAATATCTATGTACATAACTTGTACCTTGGAGGAAACCTAGTGAAATCCTATATATAACAACCCAATGCATTGAAATGAACATTACACAGATGTTAAATTAAACACACATATATATAACACCAATCACATGTTGTGCATCATCATTACACCTGCACGATGGTACAATTCTCAAGTGTTTGTATAATATAATAATAAATTTTAATAAATCTACATAATTTGGATGAGTACATGACGTGTAGTTCCAAATTCACGGCGTGTACTATTTTTCACAGTCTATCTAAAGAACACGCTTGGGGAACTAGTGTGTGAGTATACTTCAGAAATCATCGGAGTACACAGCATGTCCAATGGGACACACGATGTGTAGTTCCTCGTTACATGGTCTATACCCAGGAAATCCATGTATAGGGTACACGGTCTAACCCTATCCCATAGGTACTACACATCATGTCCATCGGGCCACACAATGTGTAATTTTAAAACCACGTTCCACCTGTTGTTGGTCAACACACGGAGTCATTTATGACTTAGAAAGACTCCAACACACGACATGGTTTCGATGGACGGGACCAATGCATTGAATATTCACTTCATGATGTGTACTGCCGAATACACACCAATGGTTTTGGTGTTGTACGGCAAAAAATCGTTGGAAACTTGTGATGAGATCCTCTTTTTTATTTTAACCAAAATTAAAAGAAAATATCATTTCTGTATGGTGAATGAGAAACGAAAAATGAGGAATAGATCTTGAGATTCAGATTTGAAGAACTATTAAAATTAATTGAAAGAAGTAAATTATTAAATGTGTAATTCATCAACGAAATATTTAAATAATTATAAACTATGATGCATCCGCTTTGATACCACTTGAAGGTTTTGGGTGCAGCGGAAGCATGGTTTGGACGACACCCAATTTTGATTTTTACCATGATCAATGATTATTCTTAGATCAATACGATGATGAACTCCGGTCTCCATGGAATATAATCAAAGATTTTGATAAATACGAAATATGATCAAAACCATTAGAGAGAATCTTTCACATCATGTTTATAATTAATTTATTTAATTTCATAAATAAAAATAATACATGTGTCTTTGGTATTTCTCTTAGTTGATGATGTTGATCATCTGGGTAGACCCATCCAAATAATCTCATTGTGCTTGTAAGGATCCAAACAAGAATCCATATGGCGGTGATCCACACGTGCTCCGATGGCCACTAATCGACACCGCTCTTTCTCCAGGTGCTAGCACGGTGAAGCGAGTGTCTTGTGTCAGTCATTCTTGATTGCTTGTTCTTCGGCCTTGAGGAACTTCTCTCGTTCTTGAGAGGGGAGAGAAGAGGATTATAGAGAGAGATTTTTTGGCTCAACAATTCTCAATTCACTAGGCGGGTGGTGTGGTGTATGGCACAATAGGGGTACATTCCTATTTATATTCATGGAAGTTCAGTTACAATATTTTATTGCAAAGCAACAATTAAATGCATTCATTAACGTAGAGAAAACCCATGCATTTAATAAAAATACCACATCATTATTAATAATGAGCTAACATACACAAAATGGAATTATAAATAAAATTCCGCTACAAAAAATAATAGAAGCATTATATTAATTTGTGCAAACTAGTTAAATAATTATTTACCATCTTGAAATTAATTATTTTACTACTAGAACGATATTGGCCCGCTCGATCTCCACTACCATTTGTTGAACCCCCAAATAAATTAATTATTTTTTCACATAAATAAATATTTTATTTTTAAAGGAGTAAATAAATATTTATTAAATGTTTAAAAAAATAGATAAATATATTTAAATTATGGGATCATTTAAGTTGAATAAAATTATTTCACGATCATGATAATGATATTTATTTCATTAATTAAATTGAAATATAATTTAACCTAGACCACCAAAAACACTTAGTGTGTGAACATCTAGGATTCTTTCTCGTTGTCATTAGGCTGGCTAGCCTAAATTCCAAAAGTACTATCTAGCAATGGGTCAGGGAACCCAAGATAAAAAATGTAAAGTCAAAGCAACGACTTCCACATACAAACACTCATTATGTAGTATAATCGATTTGTCACAATATCTCGTGAAACTGGTTTCATGATTGTGTGATCAACTTTGTTTCTTAATACGCCCTTCTTTGACTACCTGAAATAAACTCGATGTAACACCATGTCCATGGAATTTTGCATGATGTTTCTATTTTAATAAAAGAGTAAAGATATCAACTTCCATAAATGGAAAGGGAAAATCCTTCCTCAACTTATCCGTTAATAACATGCCTCTTGTGACGCACCAAAGACAACCTACTTCCGGCCAACTGTCTACTTGATGGTGATTGTTTGTAAATCAAAGAGTGTCAGACATGACACGTACTAATGATATTATTAATGTCTAAATATCATTACACACACTCGTAGATAGAAATATCTGATGACACCAAATCATGAGGAATTCCTACTAGAATATTTGTTCTCACAATCTCTTATCTCAGAGATTACCATGTGTGATCTTCAGGAGAGGAAGTTGTATCTATTTATGATTACATGCACCTGACAGAATGCATTCAATTTGTCCCATCATAACATTTTATCCAATTGAAAAACTGTATTTAAGAATATTTTTATAGCATTTCAGTGTTCTCATCATAGAGGGGATCTTTCATGACCTTATCAATGCAACAAATACTCTAGGACATTGTTACATCATATTCATGCAGAACAATGAACAATATGTAATAATACATTAAATAGACATGTAATCAAAGTAAAACTAGTTGGTTATGGGACACCAACTCTTACATGACAGACTATGTGTGAGAGAAACATTAAATGATAACAATTGTCCATCTTCAATCACATATTTCTTAAAATAATATACCCTTATGTTCATGAAAATAATAATTTCCCGTTAATATATATAAATTGATCATATATATATATATGGATTTAGGGAAAATCATCTTCAATATTTTTATAGTAATTAAATTTTCATTTGAATGCACTTGTGAAAAATGGATTTTTTATGTAATTTTATTGTTTTTAACAGTAGCTATGAAATATTTTCATTGTGAGTGACATAGTAAATATATTTTCAATATCTCGTTTCATATACATCCTAATTTATTTTAATTCCAATTATTAATTAACCAATTTAAAAATATAGTCTACATACGTTTTATTTTTTAAAATAATTTTTTGTTTATTTAAATTATTTTTTTCAATATGGCCACATATATATTAGACAACATCAATTTTAGATAAATATTACATCAAATTTAGAAAATATTAGTGGAATATAGCATCGGTTTTTAAACATGAAAAACCATTTTCGATGTTCTGTTTTTCAGAAATGACCATGAACAGTAATGTTTTCACATAGGTTATTTAAAAACCAATGTGAAATAATAAATATCATCACATTTTATGTTAATATTTTTTATAAATGGAGTGAAAAATTAAATTTTTATATATTTTTTATTTAAATTAAAATCCTGTCCAATTGGGATAGAAAAACTAACAACAAATTTTACAAATATAAAATATGTACAAGAATATTTTAAGACCAACTTTTTTAGTGATGTGGTGTAATAAAGTTAAAAAATTTAGAAGTTAAAATGATAAAATACCATATAAAATTTAAAATACATAATAAATGAAACAACTATAAAGATGATTGAAATTTAAATAGAAATAGTTATAAAATATATATTCTACATGATTAAAATAATAATAAATTATACAAAACAATTTTAAAAAATGAAAAGTAGAAAAGCAACAGTTATATAAAAAAATAAATATTAAGATATTATTAAATTATTGTTTTACCATATCCTCTCACCATGTTCTTCATTGATAGAATGAATCATATTTATGCCATAGTCCTTAGAATCCTCTTATAATCATGTCATGAATGAAGGAATATCATATAGGTTTTCAAGAACATCAACACATTCATTAATAAATTCCATTTTATGTCCAAAAAATTGAAAAAATACTAAACATTTGATGTATAACAACTTAATTATTTTACATATTCATCGATGATAAAAGTGACACTGTTTTTTTAATATTTTCAATTAAATATGTGTAATTATGAATTCAAAATTTATAACACCATTATTACCATCAAACCAATTAAACATGAACATATGTACTCATAATTTTATATAATTGATCCCATATATACATTCAACAAATCCATAATATAAAATTAATTTTTTAAGAAGATTGAAGTGTGAATTTTAAACCAAACTCACACTTCCTGATAATTTATATAAAATGAAAACGAACAGTGATTACATGAGGTGAAAATCATTTCCACAAATAAGAGATTCATTGAGAGTGAAACACACACAACATGTATCAGGGCATGCACATCAACAGAAGATGTATAAGATGACAACCCTTCAAAAATATCATTTTTGATGAAGTCCACATATGAAGTAGAGATCAAACATTGGTGGAATGGAATTCAATGGGATTTGATGTGATCCATCAAATCAATTATATATAATAGTTGAAGTCCACATGAACAACAATTGTGTAGTACACTTTTGGTAGTGCCATAAGGGTTGAGGGGATACCCAAAGAAGATCAGAACTACAAAGGTAGTGATGAAAATTTGTGGAAATACTTAGAGAGAAATGATGCACTATTGCATGATTCATTTAGAATATTTATATTCAAAAGAAAATAATAAACCATAAGAAATTAGTAAATATAAGATCACGATAATAACAATTTCTTCACCAAGGGTGATCAACATAACTGGAAAAGCCTCCGAGAAATTACAATTCATCTACCGAAGCCCCAAATAGAATAATGTCTAACGGAAAACAAGGAGATTAATTTCCATGGAATATCATTGAAATTGAAATTTGGATCTTTCTTAATCTCCTCTACAACATTGATAAAACTTATCTTTTGGAGGTCAAGATAAGTATCAACTATCATGTCACAATTTATATGCAATCCAAAGGTAGTTGTTTCATTCACTTCCATCCAATAATCAAACTGGTTTGAAATTTCCAATTTATCTTCAATCTTGTTATAATCTCTAAATGCATGATAATTCTCATCATCCTCACTGGTGGATATTTTTTATTCAGTTGAGTTATATGAGAAAAAGGATATTGAGGTCTTTTTAGAAGGCATGGGTTGTGGTGGTATAATGGTTATTACTTCATATTGGAAGATAGGGATTATGTGACAATTATTATATCTTTTTAGGACTCCTCCCATATTTTACTTGTTTTTTAGCACTCGGAGTAATAAAAACATCCGATTCAACCCCTGATTTATTTCATTTTATATCACTTGAATTCATGAATTATTCCTCATGTTGAAAATATTTATCATTTTGATCTTGAATATGATCTTCCAAGACAGATTGAACCTCCTCATTCTATCCATGAACATAATTGTTGAACTCTATAATAGGAGGCTCGGTTCTTGGAGTAAAAAATTAACTTACATAGAGTTCTTTAACTATGCTCATCCAAAGAAAATGATGGAAGTAGAGAGGTGGATTCACATAAAGGATTAATATTTTATTTATTATCCATTGGTTTTTGAGACTGAATATTTTTTGATGCTTTATTTTTTACCAAAAATGATTTGAAAAGGGGGAGTGGGCGCGAAACTATCCT
Source organism: Viscum album (assembly GCA_963277665.1). NCBI lineage: Eukaryota > Viridiplantae > Streptophyta > Magnoliopsida > Santalales > Viscaceae > Viscum > Viscum album. Next base: position 153,095,447 of record OY728150.1, read on the forward strand.
TTGATCCCCACAGTCTCCAATAAATTGTCATATTCGAGATCATTTTTTTACAGTAGGTCGACACAGTCTTAAATAATACATCATGGATAAATCCATTATAATCATGTTGAGTCCATAATTGAGAGGGAAGAAGATATGATATGTCAATTTTAGTGCATGCATGAGCTACTGTAGGTTGAGATAAGTAAATAGTGTCATAGTAAAGATTAATATGACGAATAAATAAACAAGCTATTGTGACAAGAGATTTATTCTTGAAAATATGCAATGGGAGTACCAAGAAGCCCCACCATAAATGGAAAATTGGCCGTTCTGAATCAACACAAAATCTAGTTACTATTTCACGACATTCATGAAACATCCACCAAATGACCAGGTTCCTCTCATTCAAATCCAATATTAATCATATTAGAGGATAACTAAAACAGAACATGAATAGAGTTCATCAAACCAACATGGAAAATCTGAAACCTAGGATTTCTAGTGTTTTGCATCGAAAAAATAAGAAGGGTCTCCACTTGTTGAATTTTACAACAAAAACAAATCAATGATACAAAGAACGAAATTATACCCCTCTATATAATAAATCGGTCATAGATAGACCTCATTGTCAGTTATTCAATGGTTCAACATTCTCTGAGGCCTTTGATTAAACCAATGAAACTCTACTTGTGACTACCTCTATAAATGATCTTGCATCATGGTTACCTTTCTATTCATTCACACGGAGATTAGGGTTTCCTCTATATTCACCCGAGGGTGGAAGCTCCTGTGCGGCCTGTTATTCCATCGTTCTCTATCAAATCATATATAATTGATGTATAGATTCATTTTTTCCTTTTTCACTTGAAAGATTCAATAATTTAGTGAAAACCATTAAATCATTATTCTAAAATTATTTTTTTCATGATGATTGAAATAAAATCAATATCCATTATTGTCATAATTATATCATGTGATCAAATTTAAGAATGGGTCTCCCACTAACCATTTCAATGTTTCTAGACTAAGTGAATAATTTTTAAAAATATATATATATAATACAAATAATTTCTATATTCTTTCAACATCTACAAATAATTATTCTTATTTTTCATATAATGTTGTTTTGGAGAATTATTATGTGATTTTATATATGATTAAACATTACTTGTTAATTAATATTTGTATACACATACTTGAATTATTTGATTACATTCCATTAAATTTATTTTTATGCCACAAATAACATTTCCTATGATAATGACTCTCATGATGTGAGATTCAGGGAGAACAACATGTTTCACCACAGATAATTAGTACAAGAATGACCTAACCACAACACAAGAAAACATTGTACATAAATTGGGGCATTCTGTAAATACACTCGCTATCATGTGTTGGTTTCTCAATTAATTTTTAATGTTTTATTTAAAAATGTGCTAAATAAAAAAATTATGTGGTTTCATAGTAATTGGGGGAAATGGAGTGAAGGGGGATGGGAGAAGAATAGGTTTCAGTGATGTTGTTGATTAGTGTACTCATTTAAACGGTAAAAAGATCATTTTGATATCAGGTGTTACTAAAAATGCTTCATGTTGGGGCATTAGTACTTGGTATGATTTTATCAATACCCAGAATGATGAAAATAAGACTTTTTGGGGATTAAAATGGAATCATTTATTCTAATAATTAATTATTTGATCACCTTTTATCAATTTCTCACCCAAAATAACATTTTGTATATCTCTTAGGATCCCCTTCTTAACCACTCTCCATATGATATTTATTATTTAATAAATACATTTACAAATTCAATTTTGAGTTCCTTCTGAGATTACCTTTGGTGAAAATTATTTAGTGTGAATTTTAATCATCATCATTTATGTTATTTCATAATAGTGGATAAAATATTTAATATTTATTTCATATATGTCTTGGAATCCATGTCATACTATGGTTATTATGAATTATATCGGAATAAAAAGATAGTGTTTATAAACATTTAGGTAAGGATAATGATTTTTTTATCTATTTTAGTTTTTTTCCTAAAGGATACATGCTTATAATAAACTATTAAAGACCATTGGAAATGTTGATTTTGTGTTGAATCAAAATAATAAACCATAATTTAACAATTAATAATGACACTGATCATGATTATATTTTAAAAATCATAACAGAAAAATCCTAGAACTATATAGTGGATCCTTTATGTTAAATACATAATTAATTAAAAAAATAAAATATCACAAAGTTGATATTCATTATTCAATGAATTATTTGATTGTTAAAACATTTTTTTGTTGTACTATCATTTCATTGAAATGATCCAATGTAGAATATGTCTACTAGTGATTGAAAAATTATCCATTGATCTCAATGAATCATTTATGGTTCATTAGATAATTATATGTTAGTAATATTGATCTTGCATCATTTCCGATGATTTCCACACTACCATTAGCGGTTGAAAGATTCATTCTTGATCCGTCAAGATTTTATAGGAAAGTGGAGGATTGTTTCAATGGTTTCTTAAGACCATTATAGTGTATTTTATTTATAGGGTTGATAGAATATCTAAAGAGGATGTATTATGTCGAACCACATCAATCCCTATGAAATGATATAATAGTGTATTTGTAAGTTGATATTTGGGAATCAATAATTCTATATATACCCTATATTATTCTCATAATCCATAAAAACCAACACATCTATGAATAATAAAAACAATAATATTTTTTCCTTGATGATTTCATGTATCATAGATAATATAAAAATAATTCCTCAAATAAATAAATATTTATATAAATAATATTCCACATATCCTTCCCACCATACCCAAAAAATCAATCTTTATTTCCTATAAGGTATTTTTCAAAACATCAATAATTAATATTATTCATTCCATAAAGAAATAAATTTAATATTCATTGTCTTATGAATAAATATTTATTTTAAAATTAAACATACATGAAATAGTTATTGACTTTACATGATCAGTAAATCTTGAATATATATTTATCCTCAGTTTAGGGAATAATATTTAACCCATAATTATATTCAAATAAAATTTAATTAGATCAATATAAAAACTAGTTGTGTGACCCTATAAGACACTTCACCAATGGAATTAGTTGGATCTACCTCAAGCCCAGTATCAACAACTAAAAACATGTAATGGAACTTAAGAGGAATAAATTAAATCTGAAATATCAATAACCACATATGAAGGAACAGTGTGTAATAAAATCCCTTTGTCATGATATGTAATAAAGAAGGAAGCTTACTTCTTCTTCAACCAAATTCAGGAAACAAGTTTCTTTGACATCATGGAATTAACCATTCTATACTCCATAGAAATTTAATTATGTTAAAAATTACCACTTCGATCATTGGGTTTATATGTCAACTTCCACACAATTGGACCGTATAAATCATTCCTCAGTTAATTAATTAATAACATATCACTCAAGTTGCATGCAACATACCAAACTTCATTAGGAACATATGTCATCATTTTTTATGAAAATACAACTAAATACATGACCCATGATATTCATTAAAATTAATATAAAATTTTAATTATCATAAAAAACATTCATAGATTATAATATCTTGTTACACAGCAAATATGGAATTCCTACTGGTGGGTATATCCTTATAATCTCTAGTCAAGGATGAAGGAGAACATCAAGAGATGATTTCACGTTCTCCTAAATTTGTCCCATACCTACTAATCTACATAATTTATCTCTCATAAGAATGAATCATACGCCTATATGTCATATTGTTGAATAATATAACCACAACACTTCAAGGTTCTAATTTTATAAGGGATCTATTATGATATTTTTAAGGTAATAGATACTCTATCACATTATCACATTATAGTTGTCTAAAATCATAATCAATATGTCATATGGTATTTATTGATATGAAATCTATAAATATACCTGTAATCTAATTTAAAAATTAATTAGTCCTAGAGAACAAACTCCAATAGACTCCCACATAGACTATATAAAATTGGTAACAACTATTACTCTCTTAGATATCACATTATGTTAATAATTTTACTAATATAGGACTTAAATCAATTAGTCTTCCACATTGTTTTCTAATGAAACTATATATACTTATATATCACATATCACATCAGAAGACCTCTTGAGATGATACTTATGATATATATTCTCTTTCAACTGATATGACCTTGGCCCATTTCCAATATACACATTATGGTATTATCAAACTACAGTGTGATAGGGTCTTTATGGTTAAGTAACAGTTCAAGATCAAGGATGATTCTTGAAATAAAAAACTTTTGTTTACATACAAAAAATCCACAATATAATTTCAATATGTTGATTAATTACTGACCTTAACTTGTTTTGATCTCTTATCGATTAAAAAACATAATTGAGAGTGATAAAATATAACATTTTATATTTTAGCTAATAATAATCTATATAAAAAATTAAATCCACAAAAACCTTGATGACTAGATCTTAATCTTCTCCATAAACATGGAAGATATTCATAGTATATCTTAGGTACATACCACAGTCTTGACTATCATCAAATGGTATTCTCTTAGGTCATATTAGAAACATCCTACCAGGCTTATTGTGTTGGTGGAAAATATATTAGTAAATATCATGCCATACATATCCAATCATACCATAGATTCATATGTGATCCTTTTTATTATCGATATATTCTCATGAATATATAGACAATGGTTATTTGAATGATTTATTCCATGTGTAATTAGAAATAATTCTTTGCCAAAAGACCTATGAATGTTATTGTTGGATGTGTTTATTAACCAGTTGAAGATGGGTGTGAATGAGATTTTTGATTTATTTTAATAGATTAATGGAAATCCAACCTTCCTTGGAATAATTGTAATATTTTTAATAATAGTGTTTTACGGAAGACAAAATCCAAAACAAAAATCCCACTCCTTGACATAGAATGTATTTTCATTGAGAAGTATACAATATTGATAATATAGCTACATCATAGAGGTGACAGAGGATTACCTAATGTTTTCCCCACCCAAGAATAAATACTTATTCTCAAATAATGGTTTTTAGGTTTTGATAAATATAGGTAACCCCACTCATGATCAGCTCTTCTGAAAGCTCAAAACAAGATGGTGGTCAATCCTAGGAACAACATAACAGATCAGGCCAGTTGGGGGAATGTGCATGTTAGTGACCATGAATATAGGAATAATATAGTGGGAAAGAGATAACAACACATGTACGGTCATGAGAGGTTGTTCTTAGCCTCTCACATGTGTGTTATAATGGAAATCATTATGTGATAAATGAATCCATTCAGACTCGAATGAGCTATTGGGATAAATCTAAACATATTTAGCCCTTTATTTCTAAGGGCATGTTTGATGAGGGAATTATTTTTTTAAGCACGTCCTAGTGATTTAAACCTTAATGTAAGACCCAATCACAAGTATTAATATGTTTTGGTGCCATTGGAAAATTCATGGTATCCTTGTTGTCGATGGATAGATCTACCCTAATCTTTTATGGACGGTATTACTTCCATGTTGAAGTCATTCCATAATGCATGGTTTAGATTTAATAGAATCAATAACCATGGGGAATCAAATTCCATAGAGTAGAAAACAAAAATATAAATCGATACATTATAACATATTCGGTTAATCAAAGAATCAAAAGAATATCATTTAGTAGATCACAAAAAAATAAGAGAGCTAATTAATGATTTTTGTGGATATAGTCAACTAATTGTTCCCAAGATGAAGAGATCTATAATGCACCATATTGAATGTGAGGATCTTTAAAAATAAATGGAAATATATTTGGGAATATAATTAAATAGATCATATAGTTGTGCGTCCTTTGATGCCAAATGAATCAACTAAATTATGTATAGTAAATTTAGGAGAAGCTAAAAATTATATTTTAAAGCGATGGGAAATGTGAGGATGATACTATGTATTACATGTTATTTTTTTGAAAACTAGGACATATCAAATATTTTTAATCAATTAGAAAATGATTCTTTAGAGATATATAATATAAACAATAGTAATAAAATAATTCCTTTTATATGCCTATTATTTTAATGGTTATTTTTTAAGTGATGGATATGGACACAAGGTGGAATGTTATGTCTCAAGGAATAGTGATAAGTGATATCTACTACCCAGAAAGGAGGGAATTATTAGCTAATAACCTCATACAACACATTGAAAACTGAAAATAGATTTTCAATTTTAATATATTAAAGAGATATTTATAATCCAATAGATCATAATTCGTATTAATCATTAAATAAAATTCCTCAATGGCCAAGAAAGATAAAAAATGGTTTGGGAATATTATTTTTTGGATGTTTCTTATAGATAAATAGACAGTTCTTGTTTATGGGTTCTAGATTGTGAATGTACCTCACACATGAATAATTATAAAACTATAACTACCTAAAATAAAGAATATAAAAAAGGTAAAGTGGACTGTATAGGGAATGACAAAGGACATAAAATCATTGGGTATGTGAAGAAAACAATTTATATTAAAATGTCTTCTGAATACTTATGTTCTCTTGGAAACAATACATAGCCACAAATTTTGTACTATGAGTCAACCCTGTGACATAAGGAATGTAGTAAAATTTAGAAATAAGTGGTGCATTTTTAATTAAAATAATGGATTTTTAATTCTTAAATGATGTTGAAAAGGGAATATATATTTTGATGGAAAATAAAGGTGAATATTTTCCAAAAAATATGAAAATATATACATGGAATAAGCTTCCTTGAAACTTAATAAAATTATCTTTAGAAAATATAGGGAATAATGATATAGAATTTAATGTTCACTCGCCTGACATATGAAACAACAGATAAGTGTGACTCTTACCAAAAGGGGAAAATAGTTTTTAATTTTTAAAAATTGAATATACGAAGGTATATTACCTGGATATTCTCCAATAGTAAGGAATACTTATTCCTCAAAATGTTCCTTGTAAAAATGATGGAGATTTGTAAAGTGAATAAGTATCAAAACTAGTTTACTTATTATTTGGAAATATGAATACATCTTATACTAAGATGAATTTGGAAAAACATAGTACTACATTTGAGTTATATAATGATGAATGTGTTTTTTGATTGGGGAGGGTAAATCGTAAGGATAAAAATTACTGGTCATAACATTGATGATGCGGTAAATAAAAAAAACAATATATGTAAACAGTCCAACAAACCAGTAATCACTAAAAGTACGATAGTGGTTGATCAAATAGTCATATTTAAACATAGAGGTTGAATATTTATTATTAAATTTTATTTTTTCTCATGTTAAAAAATATTTTATTGATGATGAGCCTCTGGATGTGGGTAGGGTTAAATCCATGAATGGTGAGCTAGATCAGATTGAGAAAAATCATCCATGGGAAATTGTTTTGATGATAAAGTAATAAAATGTAATCAAAACCAAATGAATTTTTTTTATGAAAATATAGTAAATATGGCTTTGTTACAAGGAATGTTTAACATCTCATTAGTATGGTATATTCCAAAAAATGATGGGATTGAAAACGATGAATCATTTTCACTAGTGGACCATACCAAAACCAATAGATTATTCCTAGAAATGACTACTTAAACGGATTTTAAGGATAACCAAGTAGAAGTAAAATAATAATTCTTAAATAGATTCTTTGAAGAGGAATTATTCATTGAGAAACATGATGGATTTATCATCAATTATGATAATATCATGGTGTGATAAATGTGGAGATATTTATATGGAATGATATAGGGAAATGGGATTGGTCTTGAAGAATGGAATTATACCTATGAAATTTTACTTACCACTGAGTAAGGGATGGTCACAAACTCTATATGAAGAACATGTAAGGGAATTATATGGTTGTGCATGTGTATATTTATGATATATTTTTCATAGATTAAATTGTATCAAAGGTACGTCGTATTCAGCTTTGATGAGTCATGGATTTGAAATGCATTTAATAGTTTAATTAACCTTTTTTATTGGGATTTAGTTGATTCAAAATTATGATGGTACATTTATCCTTGTAACCAAATATTCCAAATAGGTTTTGAAAAAATTCAAAATTGAATATTTTTAGTTAATTGAAATTCTATAAGATATGAATAAATAACTATATAATGTTGGTGAATGTTAGGAAGCTGATGTGACACTCTATAAAAAAATTATAATCATCCACCTCTAGTTTACATCAACACACCTTGACATTGTGTTTTCAATTTTCCAATAATAAAGAAAATATTTTTTTCCCAAGGATGGTCACATTAAATCCAAGAGATAGTTACATTGACATATCAAACAAAAAAAGTCTATGGATTTTATTATTATATAAATTCACCGAATAAATTGTTAATCTACCTAGATTTTGTTTGGCCCAGTTTGATGGAGGATTGAAAATGTATATTAGAAAGTTTGTTACATAATGTAAGAGATTTTCTAGTTTTATGGTTGATTGAAAATACATATTAGAATGTATTTTACATAGATGAAGATATTGTATTTTTTAAAAAAGATATAAGTTGGACTACATTTGATTAAAAATTATAGAGGCATTATTTGTGGTGAAAACTCAATCCTATACTCAATTGATCTTAATGAAACAAAAAATTTGAGAAATGGTTATCGATTTAAAATATTACATTCTAATTATGTGAAATTTATAGTGATATAATCATTAGTAAAAATCTTGTCCAACACACACTGTTTAAGAACAATGAAATAAAGTACCATTTCATGAAGTATTAGGTTGATCAAGAAGTTGAAATAATGAAATATATATCAACATAAGATAATTTTGTGGATAACATGATAAATGTTTTTACAATGTTTTATTTAAAAAATAAACAGTAGGATGTTATAGCCAAATCAAATATATATATTTAAACGAATCTATATATGGTCCTCCCACATTCCAATACTATTTTATTCAATGGTAAGCTATATTTTGTTTCAGGATCTCATGTTATGTTTTTATAACTCTCATTTGTGTATCTCCATGTAATTATTAATTGGTTCTATTAAAAATGGTGGAGAATACATGTTCGAAATATATGGACAATCATTAGTCAAGAGGAGAGTAATTTTCTTGATGATATTGGGGTCGATGGCATGTGGTGGAGTCTTGATTATTTAAAATAAATGATGTGTTATCATATGAGAAATATTTTATTCACCATTTTTCACAAAATTAAAATTATATAATGTGAGATTAGGTTGTTTTATTGGTTAATTATTGATGATATATTTAATGTAAAATAATCAACATGTTTTCATAATGTGTTCTATGAAATGACTTGAGTGAAGTGGTCATTTTAACTTGATTGGAATTTTCAAAAAACCCAATGGGGGAGATTTTTATCAAAAACCCATTTGGAGGTTTTAGGGGGTTTCATTATTAATAATTTTATGAATGGTCTTCATGTTATTCTTGGAAGATTGTTGTGGATTAATGATAATCCATCCACACCAAGGAATACAATGATTCTCTTGAAGATGATTTATGTCGAGAAGACATACCCCATTTTTTTATCTGTGTTCATTCCATAGAATGCGATTTCGTTGAGAATTATGCACCATAGTGTATGTAGGTACATTATAGAGGATATTATATAGGGTTAATTCATGTTTTTTCTACACTATAGAATCAATGTATATGTGAAAATGTTGATATGAAGATTTGAAAAATATGGGCAAGCCCACTCCAGAACATCACCAATGAAACATAAAAACATGATACTGGTCAAGACCAGGTGCGACATAGTTGTGTGGGCCAGAAAGGGGAATGTGCATGTCATCACCCATGTGTGAAGGATTATATTAATGTGAATGAAACCATGGTTTAGGTAAATTGGTGAGTGGTTTTAGAAGCCTCTCACAAACACTCTTAATAGTAGTTTGTAGGTGAGCACCACTAAATATCAATCATGAATTATATTCATAGATACATCTAAAAATATAGTGAAATATGTCTCCATTGGAACATCAATGTATAAATAATATTTTTATAGAAACTCCCCATTTAGTTTAACCCTGAAATTGGATGCATTTAGGAGGTTTTATAGGTTTTGGTTACATTGGAAAATTCAATTTGTCCACATTATGAACAAATGGATGCGCTATTATCTTGTATATAGGATAAAACATCAATATCATATCTACACCTTGAATTTTGGAGGTATAGATTTAATATAATCAAGAAACCCATGATATTTAATTCCTATGTATTACATAATATATTAAATGTGGATTCGATGAAGCATGTTTAGAAAATCATAGAGTGGGAAGATCATGATGGATAATGTGGAGTGATGGGAGAGTTAATGTTTCTTTATTTTGGATGTGGAAAACTATTATTTACCATGACATATTATGTTCTAATGAACCATTTTAAACGTTACTTGCCCATATTATATTAAAAGTGGGAATGATACCTCCTATAATATCATCCCATGCTGAAGAGAGGTAGTTTCTGTTATCTAGAAGCTTCATCTAGACACTAAAAACTAGAGTTACTTCATTGATCTATGTGTCTATGATTTATATTTCATAGAACATTACATTACCATTAATGATATGATATAGGTTTATGAATCATGAGAAGTGTATATTGAATCATAACAATTGGATTTTCATGATAAGAAAAGAGATTATCCAAAAAGGTGGAGAGACATGATAGTGAAAAAAATACTTTTGTGGGAAGAGGTAATGAAAGGAAGGAGGAGTAATTTCATGGAGTTTCACCTGATAGTAACATCATCCGAGGGTGTAGAAGGGACACATATTTTTAGGAGTACTATTCAAATTTCTATCTTGTTAATATGATTAATTTGGTGATATAGGGAAACATGAGTTCATATCTTTTTTGATTGTTTGGGATCATTATCATCGTGATTGAGTAGTGATTTTTTTGGGACAATTATACCACTACATTGTTTAAGAAAATGAATAATTTTTATATATTGTTTATTTTAATGAACATTTCATTGTTCACATGATCCTTGGACTCACCTGATTTTTTGAACTATGTGAAATATTATGTATTCCATTCATTATTTTCAGGACATTTTATAAGACAGTATAGATGTTAAAAGGGAAAAATGAGTTCATCAATTTGTTGAGAGGTAGTTACAATTCTCATCTAGTTCAAATATTTATTTTAGAAGAACAATGTGACTTATCCTTTTTTAAACTAAAAATATAGTACTCTGTATTATTATGGTGCATCAACACGTCATTGATGGTATGATCCAAGGACCATACGAATTAGGGAGAACCAAGTAAAATTCATGTTCTTATTTTTGTTAATTATATCTTTTTAATGAGAAATTAATGGAGAGAGACGGTGTTTTCCTTGCATAGAGATAAAAAATATCATAAATAAGGGATTTAATGGTTAAAATATACACTCTCTTGATTCTCCACCATTCTAATATTGGGATGTCCACTGATAGGATACTAAACAAATCTTCAGTTGAATTATTCTATATTGAACGTAATTTATATAATTCTATTATATGAACCCTAACAATTTCAAATAATCCTATTAGACATATCATGGTGGATCTTAATCTGATTAATAAATTCTAATTATCAAAAGCCTCTTAGAGAGAATAATGTTATTAATCAAATATAATGAACTATAAAATTGGTATATCATTTTTAATAAGTATCATTTCATCAATATATACAATAATAAAAAATTATTTCACTCCCAATAATAATTTTTACATACACAAGGGTAATTTTGTTTTTCAACCCTAATTCATTTATAGATTTATCCAATAAATTTTTCTATTACTAAGATTCATTATTAATCAATAAATGGATATATAAATATGAATATCATGTCAGTATCCTTAATGTTCTAGGTTATGAGTGCACAAGAAGCATTCAGTAATAGTTTGACCAACATTCATTTTATTCATAATATACTTGTTGTTATTACTGCACTCGATCGTAGTTTCATAACCAATTAAAAATGTTGATTAATTGACTATATAGAAAATTTTGAACCAAAATAGGATGATCTTCACATGAAATTTGTAATTAATTTTAGTAGATTTAAAATTTCCTAAAGATGTAATTCATTATTTTTAATTATTTGGTAAAATATATCTCATTATATCGTCACTGTGTTACATGATCCAGGTGAATAATACTTCAAATTGTGATCCACATGTGCACCAAAATCAATAAAAATCATCAAAGAGTAATTATGTGCTATTAGCGATGATCCTCATCAATTGTTTAATTTTTGGTTGATCACATTAGTATTAGTCCCGAATGAGGTATAATTATTGATGTTCTCATTGTGTCTTAAAATATGAGTAAGAGATAGATAATTCTAGTTCATTATATATTAGTCCATCAATTACACTCACAAAAAATAGTTACTGAAAGTTAAATAATTAGATATTTCTTATGATGGGATTATGGTTAGAATCATAGACAACCCATTACCATTTTCAATACTCATAGGATAAAACTAGTCCATTTATATTAATAATAAAATTATTAATTTATTGACAAGTGAAATATATTAAAAATATAAATAAATATCACATATACCATTTCTAATCACCCCATTATTAACTGTGCACATTCCATTATCGACATTTAATGTTACTTTAATAATTATTATTTAATAAATAAAATTTACTACTTTATTCGATGATAAATATAATGAAACTAATATTCTCCAAACTTTAAAATGTACATTATTATTATTTAACACACTTATTCATTGGAATTGATTTTGATTAAATTATGGTGATCAATGAAACCAAATAAATATTATATATTATAATGTTTTAAATTTGTTTCCAATATTTGAATGAGATTGAAAGTACACAAAGTGTGTGACCCTCTAGTACACCTTCTTTGAGGAATTATGAATAAAAAATAAAAATCCAAGGATAGTGTCTAGAAACACACCAAGGATCCCCTAGAGAAAGACATTAATGTTTCAAGGATAATAAACCTCAAATAAATTCTTACCATGTTATATAATCCCTTTACCGTGATATATCTAATCATGAAGTTTTAATTATGGTTCTGTAAACCCTTATGATCATCGACTCTTTCATTGAAATTCTTGAAATAAACTCTCCCATAAAACCCTATGAACATGGAATCTATTAGGAAATCTTATTCGAATGTAACGGAATGAGATATCAACTTCCACAAGTGATAAAATGGATACATTCTTTCTCGCATTATCCAATAATTCAATATCACTTATGACCCACCTGATGCGTCCTACCTCTATATAATAATTTTTTATCATAGTATTCATCAATACATCAAATTGTTTGGGTCATGATATCCATTAATGATAGTCATAAAGTATATAGATCAATACACATATTCACATATAGAAATAACCTATAACACAAGGAAATCTGTATTTCCTATAGAATAGTTTATTCTCATAATCATATATCACTAAGATTACCAAAGGTGAAAACCATAAGACGGTGTATCAATTTCTTATGAGGCTCCTACCTCTGATAGTCAATATTTTATATGTCCTTACATACAATATCATCCAACCAGAAAACATATACCCATGAATGTTATCATGGATACTCAAGGTTCTCATCATAGAGAGAAAAATCAATGAAATTTCAATGTGACATATGTTCATTGGAAATTATCACATACCATTTTCATAATGTGTAATTTTAATAATGTGAAAATAAAACATTATAAATAATGAAAACATATAATCATGTATGAAATAAGATTTATCTCGGGCACCAACTCAAATAATCTCCAAAATGAACTAGAGGCAAGAGACAACTACATTCCATCCACTATCTCTCAAAATACACTTATGGCTCTACTAAGATACTCCCTGGTCAAGGGGTTTACCTTATTTTCATCCATTGATACTATTATCACATTAAATTTACATCATTGAGAAAAATACCGCAAGAGATTAAACATAAAAAGAATTAGATTTTTACTTTTTTGAGACGCTAACTCTTTGAAGAGAGCCACTATTATAGTTTTATCATAGCAAACTATGATAGTGTCTTTATTACTAGGAACCACATAAAGATATTTAATTTATTTTAATCCTTTATTCTTCCATTCATATATCATGAAATACAATATATTCAGACTTTAATAAATAATAAATGATAACTGGATGCATTAAAATCATATAGGTCACATCTACTCTATTGAGGAAGAAGATATATCAAAATTTAAACATCAGATAATTATAATAAGTCTGAAATATATAATTTGTATTACCCCTTATGAATAATCTCCTCCTCCTACATTAACTATTAAAATATCATTAGTTGGATTTATATAATAATTATATTTTTAATAGTAGTGCAATGTCGTTCCCACAGATCTTCATGATATCTTCCTTCCATGCACAATGAATATAGAACAATAACTTTCATATATAACATGACAGACATGATAAATCTTATCAAATAAATATATAATGTCTTACTAAATATATCTTTATACCCATGTGTTTGAGGAAAATATTTCTTGGAAATAAAAATAACAAGTGACACTAGAACCTATCCCCTCATTGATTGTTTCACATCAACCCTCTTCAATAATTTTTCAATGTATTTTCCTAGAGATAGTTTATGTTTCATCTTGGATATGTGAGACAAGATCTTGATCCCTATAATGTAGTCTACTTCACCTGTGTCCATCATAAATAATCACTTTCTCAACCATCCCTGAACCACTTGAATTTATTTTATAAAATTTCTAATTAGTAATATTTAATCAATATATACTACTATGAAAACTATTATACTCCAACTAAATATATTTTAAACACATGGATAAAAATAATCCTTAATGAAACCAAATTATTTTATAGCTTCATTTAATGAAAAGATACATGACTTTGATTCTTGATTTAATAGATAAATGGAGTTTTTTAGGTTGTATTATTTTTTTCATTTATTGGGTCATAATTATTTCAAATTGTGTCATTTAAAAATCATTTTTATGTTTTTCATTAAGGAAATATGTTTTTAAATCCATTAAAACTCACATAGTAAATGTAAGATGATAAGAAAACAAAATTTTTATGGATATCAACATTGAAACTAGAGAAAAGATTTCTCAATATTATAATATGTGCCTCTATGTAAACCCTTTACATACTAGATGGGATTTATAGGTATTCACATTACATTCCTTGAATATATTTATCTTGAATAACAATTTATACCCAAAAAGATTTATATTAAATAAATGGTTGATCAAAATAAAAATATTTTTATGATACCTGGAATCCATCTAAAAATTCATGGCGTATTTCCATATTTAAACACTTGAGATTTTAATTGACTCCCTATATCATGGAAGATAATTTTATTGTCTAAATAATGAGTCACTATAATAAGTGAATAGAAAACCACATCTATTTTATTTTTTTCCACTCTTAAACTTCTATATAATACTTGTGTTTCTCTAACAACTTCTTCCATGGGGACTTGTGGAATCAGTTCTTATAAAAAATCTTCTGTGCATTGACCCGAATTTTTTTTAAAATAAATATTTATCCCACATTTTTCCATGATAATGTAATCATTCTCAAGAAATATGGAATGAATTGGGACAATTACATTATTTATTATCGGTTTTATATATAATATCCCCCTTTTCCCTTTAGCTATCCCATTAAGCTGCACTTTGTTCCTCAGGGTGCTTGTTTGTTTCTTGATCTATCCTTAAAAATGCCTCATTACCCCATTCATGAACATGTGATAAAATAGCCTTATTTCTCCTCCACAAATAAAATGTAGTAACATGTACTACTATCGTTTTTAATTAGTTTTTTATGTAAAATTCCTTATATAATTCCTATCTAAAAAAGGATATCTCAAGGCTTGTGTGTCTCATTATCAACCATAACACGCACAATAAATTGCAGTTCTTCATTTTACTAAAACCATTACACCATAATGTATAAGGTGGAGTGATTTGAGATAAATTTCCTAACTCCCATAGAAGTTCAATCACGTCATGGTTAAGATATTCACCACATCGGCCTGATCGATGTTTTTTGTCTTCATACAATGTTTAATATAAAACTCATTTATAAACTATTTTAACTTCTCAATGGATTCAGGCTTAACCCATATAAAGTATATATTACCATTCCTACTTATGTCATAAATAAACTATATAAATAATGAGAATCTACATCTAACCTCTACTTGAAATGGTATGAACAAATCAGTGTTCACAATGTATAAAATCCTTTTTTTCCCTTTTTACCCTTACCACTAAATAGTCATTTGTTCATATTACGTCGAAAAAAGATTGAAATATTTCATGTGGTATAAGGTAAAAATATAATAAGGGACCAATTTTATATGCCTTTTTAAAATAATTTGGATGTTAATGATCAATATGGTGACACCAGAACTGGGAGTTTCATGAATCACACATATTTGTTTCATTATGAATTTCTAATATTGTGTTTTCATATTTTAGTACATTAATACCATTATTAAATTGTAACATACCATAACATATGCTATATTTAATAAACTATCATCATTTTTAGAAAATATGAAAAAAAATCCATATCTAAATATGAAATAAAAACAATGTTCTTGGTAACACTAGTAACATAAACAAATTATTTAAAATCAAAATAAATCATATCAATAATTTGAGATGGTAGTCACTAATGAATTGTGTAACAATCCTCTATCCATTGGAATATCGTAGATCCAACTTATCACAAGTAATATTCCGAAAATATTATATGATTCGATATTTGGATACCAACATGAGAACCAAATGTGGTATCTAATACCGAACATGAATATATGGAATTCTTATAAACAATAATAAATTAGCTTGAAGTTTTTTTTCTTACATGGATGGGTTCATTTATTTTTATAGTGGCCCTACATATAAATTGGAAAACCTACTACATCCCACTCAATTTTGTAACTATAGATCTTCATCTTCTTGTAAGGATGGTACATCAAATATTTAGACATGATATAAGTCATTTTCACCTTTTTCTTTTTCATTATATTATTATTCAAATTAAGGATAATTTACATGGCATTCCCCATGATTTTATCATCTAGGTAAATATGTTTCATATTTTATGAGAGTCTTTATTCACTATTTATCATATTGTAAATCATAAGAAAACAAAAATATTTGGGTAATGAATATGTAATGATATTTTTGTGAAGCTAATTAGGGATCTTAAAACCAAATATGTACATGTGCTCAATATATCCAACCATATTCACTATATGTACCCTATCAGGAATTGAATCTTCAAGACTTCACATTAAGAGTTCATTGAAGATCTCATCTCTCTCAAATATCATCTTCTCTTGATACAGATCCTTAAGGTGGGAGATCTTATTATGTGAATAAATATCCTCATATTGATTAAAAATCACATTGGATGGGGAGGATTTCATGAAACATTGGACATCCATAGCATCATCGACATGATTTAAATACATATATACTTCATTCTCATTATCCACATTGTAGAATAACCAAGGATGTGAGTCTTATAATATGAATAAATTTTGTTGGTAGTGTAGTATAGTATGCAATAACAATTAAATTTTCCAATTTTTTTGATTTCCAATTTCGAAAATTAATTTCAAATAATTACTACACTATTTATTACAAATAAAATAAATACATTTAAAATTATTTAAATTCTTATTAATCTCATACTATTTTTTCCAAAAATAATATATCTCCTAAGTCTCAAAATATTTTCACCCATATATATTTTAGTTGAAATGATCTATATTCTCATTATCATAAACCAGACATGGTTATGAAAAGTAATTTGAAGGGATTTATGTTGTTGTGACCTACCAACTACACTAACACAATGTTCCTTAATCCATTAATTGGACCCCCCAATTCATAAACCATGTATTAATATTTCATCAACATTTTCCTCTTTTCTACACTATACCCTTATTGGGTAGTCAAACATTGATGTATTCAATGTAAATTCATCCCAACACAATAATATAAAATTTCCATGACAAATGAACACACCCCAACATTGATTATTCAACCACTTTAATCAACGATGATGACGGTAAAATATGTAGTTAGATAATATACCGACATAATATTTTAGTTTTCAAGAATTTATCCTTATGTGAATAGAACATTCTATATTTTTTCAATTCATTGTTTATATTATGTGAATTTTATTGAAGTGACTAACCATGCATGATAAAACATTCATGTATAATCTGGATATATCGTATTCGATGTTTCATTAATTTTAAATAATTTATTTTTTTAATCCATATTCATATTGAAAAATAAATATTTAACCTTGAAAATAATTAAAATAAAACATTAGTTCCATGATAAAGAGATTTTCTAATGGTTATAGTACATATAGGACAATGAACAATCCCTCATCAATTGGGGAAAACACCTTCAACCATAAAATGGTTTTGTTGTATCATTCAACCATTAAAATCCTATATATCACTCTAATTTTCTTCACATCAAATCCTTGACCAATAATTCTTCCTCATAGATGGGAGCTCCATCCTTATAATAGCGTTTAATCGCACAAAACTAAGGGGATCTATTGGAATAGATAAAGAGAATTTACATAAAAGAAAACATAGGCACAAGATCATTTACCTAATAATGGGGATGTGATGGATTGCAAAACATCTTTTTAATTTATTCAAAATAAATTGAAATATATCAATCACAAATAAAGGGCAATTCCAATATCATGACCATCCACACACATCATCCAACGAGCGTATATAAACAATATTGTAATCAATTGCCTCAATTTGTTCTGTAATTAAGATAATGTTCAATGAATTAAAAAATTAATTTCAATTTATCATACTTTCATATACGAATATATAACTCTCCATCAAAAATATATTTAAACAAAAAAATTTATTTTAATATCATATAATTAAATAATTTTTCATTGAGGAAATAGTTTGTGGTCATAAAAAACATGGAAAAAGATTTAAAAAATATAATTATAAATCCATATCCATGGAGGTACAATCATATAAACAAAAAAAAAGAACATGATAATATAATTAATAATATGATTATATTTTTTTTCTATGAAATAAACTGGGAACACTATTTGAAGAAGATTACATGGTGTGTACAAAATTAAATTTATTGTTCTATTTCTTGAATGTGTACATAGCTCAAGCATTGGGACTAGGCATGTATCTTTCCTATGGAAAATCCCGACATACATGACGTATACTTGAAATATATTGAGTGTGACCACATAGTTTCACTGTCCACAATTCCCCATGTCATGTATCTAATACACAGCTTACTGGGACACCATGTGTTCTCAACTATGAGAAAACATGGACTACAAATCATTTACAATAGATACATGGCATTTATTTATTACAGATATATGCATATTTATACAAATACAAATGATGAACCTCCTTTTTTAGATATGAGATTTGATTTCATCAGATCTATATATATTTATCCAGAGATAAAAACACCCAAAAATAGTACACAGTTCGTATGTGAGATTTAAACAATATTTATTCTGGTTTTTTCTAAGAAAACCCTTTAGCACATAAAGATAATGTTCTTCAAATGCCCCATCATTTTTAATCAATAACTATTTATTATATTTTTTATAGAGACGGAATGAAATTATAAAACACGATGTTCATTAATTAAAATGAATCATTTTAAGAAACAAAAAATATAAACATACAAAAAAAGAACAAATAATAAATAAATATAAATTAAACGAGTTACTAATCTGATTCCACATATAGGTTCTAGGATTACCTGAAGCATCCATTTATGGTATGACTAACTTATATTTTTTTCTTAATTTATCGGTCTTTATTGTTTCAGACATATCCAATTAATATATTTTCTTAGATTATAATATTAAAACACCAAAACAAGAAGACACGGAAATCATGGGTAATATATAATTCATTTATGAGAAGAGGTAGAATTACCTCAACTTTTAATTCATATTTCATTTATTATATGGTTCACTATATCATGTTTAAGAGTAATTTTCCAATAAGATGCATGTATATAATCCCTCTAGAGATAATCTACACCTGCACCACAATATTTGAATGAAACTGTAGAATCATCATTTTCCAGGAGGGCAGATCATGATCCCTTGCATTGTTCATGATGGATCGCAATAGTATTCTTCTCAAAGGAGTAATAACTATTGATGGTTGTTTAAAATCATTATAAAGGAGGAAGATATATCTTATTATAAATATTTATATAATTGACAATTTTTTGTGCTCACCAAAATTTATTTATGTATAGGTACATAATTATATATTTATTATGGATATATTACGGTTGGAAAGTCACACACATTCCTCATAACATATTTAATATTATTGGTTGACCACATCTACATTAATAATAACAATAATATTAACATATTCACATGTGAAATGTATTATTAATATAAATATATATCAATTATTCCATTTCGAATCAGACTATTAATCTTGGTATGATTTACCTTATCAAAATGTAAGAATTTTTTAATAATGAATTTTTAATAAATAAATTTTATTTTATTATTCAAGGAGAAATATAATTGATATTATTTTCAACAAACATAAAAATATTTATTATTATTATATGACTCAAAAATTACATCAAATACATGTATTTATGTTATGATGATCAACAAAACTAAATAAATATTATTTGTTATAACCTGGTAAATGTATTACATGAATTTAACTGAGATTGTAGATACACATAGTGCATAACCCTTTAGGCCTATTTTATAGTATAATTATGAATAATTTCCTAATGTCCTATGTTATTGTCAAGAATCCTACAAAGGATCCCATCAAGAAAGATTTTAATTCAATAATGAAATTCAATATCCTATGAACACATTCCTTGTAATATAATTAATTTACCATGATATCTCAAATCAAATAGGATTTATTCTAGTACCATCATCCAATATTCATGATTTATCTTTCGTTGACTTCTAGGAAATGAACTTGCTCATCCGAGACTAGGGACATGGAGACATATATGAAGTTTCATTCTTATCTATGGGCATAAGATATCAACATATATAATGGTACATAAGATAAAAATCATTTCTCGCATTATCCATTAATGAATTATAACTCATGAATAACCCAATATATTATAACTCTCCCTAAGAATATGTCATCACATTTTATTCAATTCATAAAACATAATGAGTCATTATATACAATAATGAGAATCTAAAAATATAAGGATCAATAAAAATGATTGAGTATAGGATCATCAAATGGAACACAGAATTTTTTATAGCTTATAGATGGGTCTATTCTCAATACCACATATCACGGAGATTACTAAAGATGGACTACATGAGAAGGTGTATAAATATCTCACAAACATATTAACTATTATATCTGTTATTTTTGTCACGACCTGTCCCACGAGGCCCGTGTTGTGACTACCTCAAGCCCGCCTTCCATATGCTAGGTGTTTCCCACTACACTGGAAATTCATTTCCCTAAATGGGATGACATTTCCTTAAAACATATACACACACAGATAGGGTACACTGCACACAAGTAAAACACAATGGAAGAAGGAAGGAGAAACCAAAAGTAAAATCCACAAAAGCGTGAAAAAGTATGAACTAATGTAAAGGGGACAGAATTCAAGACCAATTGAAATGGAAACAGGAAAAAAAGAGAGAACAACTCATGAGGTTGTCTTCCAAGGATCATACTTGAAGGGTAGGAACAACTGGTCACTACAGCTCTCCATGTAAACTGGTCACCTTAGTACACCGTCAAGTCCTAGAACCTCGAGACTTAGTCAAAGTTTCCCGTCATTTGTACAAGACACAATAATGTGTAGGAGAAGCCTATGAAGGGGTGATAATAACAATACCTAGTAGTAACCTCGAGATCCTCAAGGGACTCCCATGATTCCACAAAGGAAAAACCCCAAAGCATGACCTCAAACACAAAGCATGGAATAACGGCTGTTTACACCAGGTATACAAATTTGAGATAATGAATAATGATAATTAGTTTTAATATATATAATTTTATTCTATTAGGAGGTTATATAATTTAAACATGAATGAGATGTTCAATTTTTTATCCACACAGGGTTGTATGTCATTGATCCATGATGGGTTGCTCTATGGCTAGTCCTCATCGGGTTGTGCACTGTTGATCCACATAGAGTCACTAGGATGTTGATCCACATAGGGTCACTATGATGTGGATCCACAAAGGGGCGCTATGATTCTGATCCGCACAGGGTATCTATGATGACGATACACATAATGTCACTATTATTTTGATCCACAAAGCGACTCTATGTATCGAATTCACATAGGGTCACTCTTCAATTGACATCCATCGACAGGATCCACTGCACTCGGTGCGCTTTAGTTCTTTAGAATCTACTCGACAATATATCGGTCATGCCACAACTACCATGAAGTTCAACAAGGGAGTAACAAAATGTACCGCCATGTCACAAGGGTTACAATGCGACAAACAATACATCACCCGTACGCCTGGTCAGAGATTTCTAAGGGTTTTAGTAACGATGTCTCAGTTGGATTTAGGTTCGATCTTACCCATCCATACTCCAACATTCTACAAACCTCATTTGGGGTATCTCCAAATAACCTTTACATTATATGAATTCTAGCACCATGAACAGTTCCTCAAATAGACATATGTTTTGTGTGTTACAACCTTTTTTAAGTGAAACTATGTAAAAAAAGGGTTTGAATCTGGTCCGACCCAGTGGAACTAACCCACCCCACCCAACTCAATCTAACCGAACCTAGATCGGGTTCAACGTGGCCCTGACCTAACTGGATGGGCCTATCCAAGAAAGCTTTTACATGGATGTCTCAGCCCACTAGGCCGCAGACCGGCCCACATTGGCTGGGCATGACCCGCCGAGCCGCACGGGGGTCGGCTCTGCTCCCGAATCGACAATCATCAATTCGGATTACAATGGAGGATCCACATGGCGATAACCACTATATCAACCAGACCCGCGGGGAACAGGGCTTACTCATTCATGGGGCATGGATCCCCCTCCACTGTGGCATAAGACGGCGTGCCGCCCGCCCCAACTGTCTTCCATGGCCTGCGAGAGCGGGCCGCTACTGCCACCCACTAGAGTCAATCACCGCCGCGTGGGTGCTACATCGGCGCGGCTTCAGCGGGCCACCAGGTGAGGTTCTAGTGGTATGATTTCCCTTTTGAGTGCACATATCAGCCTCCAGAAATGCTTCCAACACTACGTGGCTCAGAAATTCATCTGTTCGCCATATTTTTCGGTTTCCCATGAAGAACTCGATCAATGAAAGAAATGAGGAGGGTGCGGGGCTTGTTCGGTTGGCCAGCGCCCTCTACATTAACAATATAACAAGCTTGAGAGTTCACACATCATTTAGAGATGAATAAATCCATTTCAAATTTCTAGAAAAATATCCTCAATTTCATACAAATCCTAGATTAACTTATTTATGTAAATCTGCATTCGACACGTTTTTCAAATATGATATATTGAGGACAACTCACAAAAATTTATACAAAACCCCCTACATTGTATTCATTAGAAGGTACTACAGAATATGGGGGAGTATACACGTCAGATGGTGTTCTTAGGCACTTGTAATCAACAATATATTCACCCAACATCCGTCGCTAGATCACATTCTCTATCGGAGTGGGAAGTCGTATGTGCTTCATCAGAGCTTCCTCTCGCAACTGTACCAAAACCTATGTCTAAGATCAGATTAAATATAGGGGAGGAGAGGATCAATGCACCACCTAATTAATGAGGATCATTACTGAGTTTAATTAATGAACCTATTTAATTAACTCAATGATGTGGTTACACATTCTTTAAATTTCTCTTCAACGGTGTGGTTATACAAAAATCGATTCAAGACATTAAATGGCATGATGTTGAACTGTGGTCAAACCACCATTTTTCCAATTGATGAAAAATAAAAACTAAAATAATCTTCTGTATTTTTACAGATGAGGGTTCAGGACCCATTTTATTTAAATAAAAAACAAAGGTACAAAGAAGAGAAAGTGGGAGAGACATAAAAAAACATACAATTAACGTCAAAGCTTCTTCTTGATCTTTATGCTAATCTCACGCTCTTTTTCATGCAGATCAGTCTAGTTGAATTTAAGTCCACGATCACGCCCACGTCCACTCCCTTTTCTCTGAAGCTCTTCTAGCTATCTTTCTTGTTGTAGAAGGGTTTCAATATATGCATCTCAGTCTGAAGTTTCCTCAGACTCAGCCCTGTCATGCCCCTTCCCATCCTCCTCTGTGACAGGATGGTGTGCCTCTATCCATGCTGCCTCCTGTTCTGCCCGCTGCTTCCCAGTAGAGAATCTTTTTTTAGCCTGCATCTCATTGCTAATCGGCTGTACAACATGAAGAGTAGGAGAGCTGCCCTGTTTATCCACCTCTCTTGTAGTGAAAGTGGCCTTCTTCATGCCACATTTCATCTCCCTGCTTGGTTGTCCAGAATCAGAGTTGGTCTCTTTTCCATAATTTCCTTGGTCATTAGAAAGATCCATTTCCTCAGAGGACTTACTTTTGTCTGGCTCAGCCATCGCCTGAGTATATATCATGTTTTGTGTCATTTATTAAGAAACCAACTGAAATCCTTCATTATCCATAGTTGGTTTCAGACCATCCTTTGAGATAACTGAAGGCTCTGGAACAATGTGTTGCTTACCTTTTCCATTCCCTATACTGACCAACCCTTGGTGAGCAGTCTCAAGATGTATTTTTTCTTCTCTAATGTGCTCTTTTACTTTGATAAGAGCATCAAAATGCTGAACTTTTTCCTCTTTCATACAAACCTCCGCCCAATATTTCTTCTTGTATTCAGATGGGGGAGCACATTAAAAGATATCAGCGGCTTATTTATGAGTGTCATGCTCCTCTTTCCCATTAGGGCCTTCTATTGATTAGGGCTCCTTCATATTCCCACACACATCCTTGTCACTCTGGAATAACTGTATATTTGTCTCTAGAATTTCTGTCTTACTCTACTAAAATAATCTTCGGTTATTTTATTATTTTCATTGTAATGTCCAAGAATTTAGCTTTTGGGTTTGACCCTTTCCGGTCGATGTTAATCTTACCCTAACCAAATCTCGGCGTTGTAGATTCACTGGTGCCCTAGAATTATTAATCCAATCATCGGTTCAAAAATAGAAAACGACTCCTACACATTTACTGAACATATCATAAATAAAGATCGAAATTCCATTTTGGGCTCTCCGAGCCGCGGAAACATGTGCCATAATTTTTCACAGACTTGTAATAATAAAAAATAATTAAAAATATATATGTGGAATTTATGTTTCATTACATTCTCCCCACCTTTATGCCTTTATTCCTCAAAATATACATTAAATATAGGGGAAGAAATGGTTGTACTATGCAGTTATTTGTGCCTCTCGCTCCCATGTGATCTTCAAGAGATTATCGTGATACTAATGAACTCACACGAGAGGCATCGACCACCCATGAAGGACCTCCTCCCGTCGACCCTCTATATCCACCGGGAACTCTGCAAATGTTGCACCATCATCAATGTACAACTCTCACCAATAGATAACTTTTCATGGACCATTCATGTACCTCCTCAGTCGAGACGCGTGAAAAAAATTATTCCCACGTCACATTTGTGGGGGAAGAGATAGTTGGTACACCACCTCACCTACTCTTTTGATGATCTAAAAATGATCAATGGACATTAGAGATAGCTTTCCACCCCACCCAAATCTCCACAAAACTCATCAATGCGAGACCCATAGGAAGACATGGTATCCTTCCTTGAAATCCATGGTTATTCATCACCTAACAACATATGACTTCTTCCTGCTCTGTGTATTCTTCATCCACTCCTAGATGATCTACACCTTCTCAGTGGAAACCTGCACCAACTCTAGACCCACAAGTGCTGAATCCATGGGTCCTTTCTAGAATAATGGCGATCTTCATGGATTCCCATTAAAGGCATCAAATGGTTCCATGTGATGTTGTGGTTATAAATGTTATTTTATGAGAACACCCCCAATGGAAAGTGATCCTCACAACTGCGACCAAAATCTAGGTCATAAGCATGAAGTATGTCCTCAAGCTTCTATATGGTCCTCTTCATCTGACAATCAGTTTGGGAAATAAAGGTAGTGCTTAAACGTAGCTGAATCCCGAATGCATTTTTCAATACCTTACAATATCGATATATAAAAAGGGAATCACAATCCAATATGATCATCAATTTCACCTCATGAAGCTGTATTATATCCTAAACATAGAGGAATCAAAAGCCCTTTGCTGATCTCTACACTCAAATGGGTAGGATGTGGGATTAATTGGTGAGTCGGTCAATGATCACCCAGATGGAATCATGGCCCCTGGATGTATCTGGCAGCACTTTCATGATATCCATGGAGACAACATCCCACTTCCATTCCTGGACCTCAAATGGATGAGGTAAGCCTTCTGGTACATAATGCTCACCCATAACATGCAGACAAGTGAGGCATCATGATATTAACATTTCTTCTTCTATCTTCATACATGAGCACCAGTACTAACATTTGAGGTCTTGGTATATCTTTTTCACACCAGGTTCTACCGCAAAAGTGGATGTATGAATCTCCCGCAAATCTTCTCTCATAGTATCAATGGTACCATGGTTCATTCATTGATGTGAATGACATGCTCCCCACCTTTATAGTATCAATTAGAAGCCTATCATGAGGATATATGAGCACATCTGGCCTCACAGTCAACAACCAAAGATGATACATCCAAACTCACTGAAGGAGTTAGGGAGTGATAGTCATAGACTGGAGATAATGTGATTCATCACTATCCACGAAGGATAAATCCAACGCAACAGGCTACTCTGTCACCTCACTCTGCAACTGTAGACCAGATCTCCATCTGAGTGAATTTTCTACAATGTTCCCTTTCTCGTGAGTGTAGACTATATCAAATTCATAGTTATAGATAAACTTTTTCCATCACCGTTGTCTCAGGTTCCGTTCCTTTTGGGAGAAAATCTACCTCACGCTATTGTGATCGGAGTAAACAGTAAATCATTTACCCATTAAGAAGTGTCGCCACATCTTCAAGACAAATACCACTATTTTCTAACTCCGGATCACGGGTAGCATAGTTCTTCTCATGTTTTATTAAATGTCGTGAGCCAAAGGAGATCATAACTCGCTCAGGTATGAGGACATAACCTAGTCTATTCCCTGATGTGTAGCAGCAGACTACATACCCAACTCCATCTTCAGGTATCCCCAAGATGGGAGAACTCGTCAGTCTCTACCTCAACTCTTGGAAACTCTAATGGCACATCTCCTTCAACATTAAAGCATGTGACTTATTCTTTAAAGTTGAAAAGGGTTCCACTACCCTA
Organism: Viscum album; assembly: GCA_963277665.1. Lineage (NCBI taxonomy): Eukaryota > Viridiplantae > Streptophyta > Magnoliopsida > Santalales > Viscaceae > Viscum > Viscum album. The sequence continues at coordinate 153,122,990 of OY728150.1, forward strand.
GAGAATTCAGGTATTAACCTTCGATAGTACCCATCCAATCCCTGGAAACTTTTCACCTCAATCACACTCCTAGGTGGCTCCCAAGTAGGCACTGCCTCTATCTTCACAAGATCAACTGCAACTCTAGTCTTCGAGATAACGTTCCCCTAGAGGTGGAATTACCACATCCAAAACTAGCACTTAGAGAGCTTTCTATAATGCTAAATCTCTCATAGTGTTTCTAGAACTATATGCAGGTGTGTGGTGTGCTCCTCCTCCAACGCTGAGTACACCAAGATGTCATCAATGGAGACTTCCACAAAAAGATTGAGGTAATGCTGAAACATCCTATTCATGAGCCCAATGAACATTATCGGAGCATTGGTCAAGCCTAAGGCCATACCAATGAACTCATAATGGACATACCGATATCTGAAGGTTGTCTTCGGTATATACGCATCATGTAACCTAGGATGATGATAGCCTGATCTGAGTTCTATCTTTGAAAACATCTGTTCTCCCTTTAGATGGATGAAGAGATCATCGATCCTTGATAGACGATACTTTTTCTTCAAGGTTATGTGCTTCAGGAATCGATAGTCCACACAACTCTTTATACTCCCATCTTCCTTCTTGGTGAATACAATCGGGGGTTCCCAAGTGGAATCACTGGGCCTTACGAACCCATTCCTCGATATTTCATCAAAATATACCTTCAACCTACAAAACCCCTTGGGAGACATCCGATATGCTGGTGTAGATATCAGTTCAATCCTGGGGTTATGGTTGATGTAAAAGTCCACCTCTCTAAGAGAAGTTTGTCTCAGAATATCAACAGGGAAGATATCAACATACTTGTCCACCACTACCTGATTGCTTGAAAACCTCTCATCTACTGCACTGAGGGTGAGGCTACGCAACTGATTAGTGATCGGATTCACCCTCCTTTTGGAGATCCCATCTGGTGTTGAAAAGGTTTCCACCTCACCGGTGATGGAATACCTGAACCTTTCTTCATGGACCCACCACACATTATGCCTAAAATAGTCAATATGGGCATATGACATGGATAACTAGTCCATACCCATGATGTCATTGTAAGGCCTCAACTCTACAACTAGGATATCTCAGCCAAAAACCCCTCCTACTAGTGTAATCTCACACTACCAGTAACTGTGTGTGATCGTTATATCCTTTCCCACAAGAGTCTCTCATTGTAAGGACCAAGCCAGTGGCTCTACTGGAATCTATGAGCTCCGAACGAGATCTATGGAAATGAATGAGTAACTGGATCATATTTCTAAAAGTACTTCCTCTTGGGTGGAGTTGACACAGATTGTACCTCAAATCATCTCTGGTGTATCGTGGTCATAGGCCTTAGCTTCCTAAAGCTGATCCCGTCCCCGTCCACATGCACCCTGAGGTCAAGGTCCACCACCTGAAGGTGGTGGTGGTAGAACCTCAAATCCCCGCCAACCACCTGTTGTACGACATGCTTCACATCCATGTATGTTTCCCCATGGATATCCTCGCTCAAATCTCTGCCATTTCCGTGGTGGTCCCTTGACTATTTTCTGATCTTTACTACGATGGGTCAGGCAGTCACGATCCATGTGGCCCTTTCTAACACATGTGAATCACAATTTTATCCTCTTTTATCCTGCTCTATCTCATGTGCTCTCCACCTCCGACCATATATCCTGGGGAAATCCTCTAGATGTTCTGCCCCATATGGACCTCTGCATCATCTGCTACTACCTTATAAAAATGATTCGACTACCTGTCATCCTATGGTGGCTCTCACAATGGGTTCCTGCTCAGCTAAGAAGCTATCCACCAATAATCCTCGCTTGAGTACTCCATCATGTGTCAGGATATTGAGCAATATAATTAATGCTCTGATCTCCCACCAAATTCTATTTTCAAAGGTCCAGTCCCTGAAAAAATTATCTCGTACCATGTCAGTGGAGTAGCGAAAGAGGTCAGTGAATCTCGCCAAGTATTGAGTAACTGTCATCCTGCCTTACTGTAAGTATAGGAGATCCTAAATTTTCACAGAGTGTAGTGTCACTATAATGAACTCCACCCTGAAGAGGCACTCGAATTTCATCCCAGTGAGGTTCAACTCGTTGTTTAACTGGAGCTTCAGGATCCACCATCTCCTTATCATTCCCAGAAAACACTAGTAGCTTGGATCACCATCTGCTATATTGGTGTTCCAACTACGTGGAAAAGTCTACCCACAACCTCTAACCATTCCATAGCTGCCCGTGGATCTATCTCTCCTTGAAATCTCGTAGGCCTCTACCGTTGTAACTCCTGAAACACGCTAAGTCGGCATGCACCACCCCCTAGTGGGGGTGGTAGAGACTACTGCCCAATGGGTAGTGCCGATGCTACTTCAACACCCGAAGGTGCTATAGTTGTAAGAGGGCCCTGAACTGAAGCCACGTTGCTTGGTGGGCCATCATTGTGTACTATCTCTTGAATCATGGAAGTCTATCTACATGGCGGCATCCAGAAAAGAAACAGGTGCGCCACAGTCAATAACATATACCATGTGAGCCGACTCAATGAGATCAAAAAAAAGAAACATAATACAATCAAAACACACGCAATTAGCGTTATCATGTACTGAGTCAGAACTCAAAATTCTAGGTTTTGGTGTATGGATACATAGTTCTACTTAAAACAAGAGACTCCTAGAATTAAAACCCGAAAGTAAGACACATAACACTACTTCTCTATTGAAAACATATATTCTATGTTTTTCTGGTGGAACTAACTCCTTTGATACCACTTCATCCCCTAGGGCTAGTTTTGTGACTTCCCCAAGACCGCCATCCATAGGCCAGGGGTTAGCGACTAGCACCAGAAAGGCGTATTCCTAAATGGGATAGAATTGTATCGAATAATATACCCACATAGATAGGGTACTATACGCATAAGTAAAACACAACAGAATAAGGAAGGTCCAACCAAAACTAAAAACCACCTTATAGTGTAAAAGTAATTACTAATATAAATGGGTGATAATACAAGCCCAAATGAAATAGAAATATAGAAAAAAGGGAAAACAACTCTTGAGGTCATCTACTAAGGATCCTACAAGATGTGTAGGTACATCTTGTCACTGTGGCTCTTTACATTAACTGGTCACCTCCATACAATGTCAAGTCCTAGTTCCTCGAGACTCAGTCAAAGATTCCAGTCATCTGCAGAAGACAGAATAAGGTACGAGTGAAGCCCGTGTAGGGATGAGTATAAAAACATCCAATAAGGAACGTGAGACCCTTGAAGGTCTCCTAGAATTCCACAATGGAATGACCACAAAGCATGACCTCAAACAAGAACCAGGAAATAAATTCATCTTATACCAGGTATACAAGTCAGAGATCATGAATAAAGATGAGTAGTCTTATGCTATATCATTTTATTCCATGAGGAAGATCCATCACTAACCCATGATGAAGTTGTTCCATTGTCGATCCATACAGAGTCGTATGTTAGGGATCCATGATGGGCCGCTCAAATATTGGTCCTTATCGGGTCACGCACTGCAGATCCACTTAGGGTCTCATGAATGTTATTCCACACACGGCCTCTCTGAAGCTGATCCCCACAGGGTTTCTATGATGCTGAATTTTTTGGGTCTTTACAATTTTCATTGTTCATTCAGACAATATCATATTTCTATAGATCATATATTCAATAATACTATCATAGAACTACCATGTTCTCATCATAGTGGAGAATTATATGGCCACATACAGACATATATTTTTAAGACATTACAACATAAAATGTTAATACAATGCACCAATAATAACTTTTTAATAAAACGTCATTAGTAATGAAAAAATGTAATTTTATACTATGAAAGATGGTTCTATGACACCAAATCCAACATGAGTCACAAAACCTTAAGGTTTTATCATTTAGTCATCTTAATGAATGATCTTATTAATATAAAATGTTTTGAAATCTGTCTTAAAAATATAATAGATATGGAAATATGCAATGTAATGTGTAATTATTATAAATTTTTGTATATGAACTAATGAAAATATTCTATATAGAATATTCCATGCAATATTTAAATCATTTTATACTAGAAATTTATTATATGTTCTATATTTCCCATCAATATCTAGTTCTATCTTGAATATCAATTTTAAATGAATGGGGTTTATATCCACTAGTAGATCTACCATAGTCAAAACATGGTTTTAGTAAATCGAACCCATTTTACAATTCATGGATTCTTTCCATTAAGAATATGTTGGATGACATGATTCTCCCTTGTTGGTTATATGATTATTATTGTCAACTAATAATGATATGATAACTTTTGTGACTAGAAAAAAAATTATTTCAGTTTCTCTAACATATCTTACACTCCTTTGTAGTGTATGTGTATTTGTTATATCCTCTTTCATTCATATTTATGGAATTTATTCATGTCCTAACTCAAGTGAATCTTGATCCATGACTTCATCAAAGTCTATCTTGCTGCCAGTGTCAATTTTAATGATTATTTACAGCATTTCATTTGATGATAATTATATAGGTTTGACACCATGTATTGGGTTTGGTGTCCTTGGACTAATAATTTGTACTATAATTACATGTATATTATAAGTACATAATATTAATAATAAAATAATTACATATTTTTCAATTTTATGCAAGAAATTAATTTAATAATATCCTATAGTACAGACCGCATTGATAAGGTCAAAGAAGTTCCCCATTGTGATGTAAAACATGAATTGAAATAAATATATTCTTAGTATATTTATATAGTTTTATAATATACTATGATTGGGAACATATTTTGTGGCAAGTTCAGTTTGAGAGATTTTAATCAGAGAATGATTATTCTCATAATGTTCAAACATCGTAATCATCATGTTGGGATATTAAGAGAACAAAATCTCCAGTTTGAATTCAGCATGTTTTGCTGTCAATAGATATTTCTATCTACTATCAGGTGTAATGGTATTTATATAATAATATTGTTAATAATTCATATCATGACTCACACACTTAAATTTTATGATGAAACAATGATTTTATATTCTCATGGTGATGTAAGGTATGTTGGGTTTGTCAATATTGACATGCCATTAATGGATATATTTATGATGGATTCATTCCTTAAATCTTTATGGGTGTAGGTATCTTAAACAATTGATTGGAAGAGAATACTCGGATTAATTTAAATGGTCATGATATAATTATGTGTTTATTTAAAATACTCATAAAATAATATACAATTTTTATAGATTAATGACACATATGTTTATCCGACATGATTGAATATTAAGAAAAAGGGATTCTATTATATTGTGAGTTTTTTTGTGGTTTAAGTCATTGAGAAATTATGTTCTTTCGCTTGAGTTACTTGATCCATTGCAAGATATAAATCTTATACATCAGATGATCCCACCTAGTTCTAATAGTACTATATTCTATAGGGTAACACACTATGTGTTTCAGTTGATTTCCAATAAACACTATTTTAATTTATTAAATATATTAATTATTGATCTCATAACATTCGAATAATTATATTCCTCTTTTATTGATAACAAATATATATTATTTCCAAAATTTACAAGTAGACACATCAACTCACTATCCATTTTTTCATAAAATCGAATCATTGTAAAAAGAAACATGGTTTTTTTCATGTTTAAATATTAAGACAATTACCTGATCCCATCATAGACTATATTCATATTTATGTATGGTGAAAACGAATTCCTAACATGGGAAGAGAATAAGAGGAACAATAATGGATACATAAATAATGAGAACGGTTAGTCTTGAAAAAACATGTAAACAATGAATACATTATCATAATTTAATACTTTTTTCTTTTAAGAAGATTCCAAAAAACATCACAGAATATAATCTCATTTCGTACCAATTTGTAACCAACATATTACCATTAAACCCAATAGAAAGAAATATATAACATATAAGATAACATGGTATATAAACATACTTAAATGAAATAACTATATGGTCGACTTCCTTACATGTCCCAAAATGGAATAGCTATTTGACATGCTTTCATAACAAATGTATTAGAGGTTATAACCAAACCACCCATCCAGGGATTATCATAGAACCACACATATATGGTTTACCATGATACCATGCTTCATTGGTTTATAATGTAACAACATGACTTTGGTTTATCATGTAACCTCATGTCAAATGTCCAAGTATCATTATATAATAATAACATGTAAAAGATTGAAATTTTGAACATTTCACTCATAAAATTTCAGTTGAAATCACAAGAAATAATTCCAATATATTGAAATTGTATATCCACTTTCAAAACAATTTTCAATACCAAAAAAAATAAGTGGATTCTTCCATTTTAAAAACATTAAGGCTTATAGAGGAATCCATATATCAAATAAATGTTATGGTAGTGGAGAAGTCTTTTTCCCCTCATACATTAAAAATGATCATTTTATCCATTTAGTTAAATGAATCGAATAAAAAATATACCCTTTGAATTATTATAAAAATTGGATTTATTATACACCATATAAATGAAGGTGGTGTATATTATGAAAATATTTTTAATGAATGGCGATTAAGATGATGTCCCTTCCAAATATCGTATCATTAGATCAAGGATAAATCAACAAAATAATTAGGTATGATAAAAAAAAATAAACCCAATATAAATGTAAATTAAGTGTACAACAATAATATAACCTTCACGCATATTCGAGGAATGAAAAAACCAATGACATGGATATTTAACTCAATAAATGGTGATTGAGTTAAGATTTCCTTTACCACAAGTATGACTCATCACGTGAAATGGTAACATTCCATAATAATAAAACTAAGATAATTTTAAATTCTTTAGAATGTTTTTCATGTTTCTTATTCATTTTATATCACTTATTACCATGTTATAAAAATTGCATAATTATTTATGTTCATATCAGACGTTTTGTCAATTTACAGTATAGGAGTCAAAAATGAACTTGTTTTGATGTAAATTTTCCTTGTAGTCAAAAGTCCATAATATCAAAAATACCATTAAAGATTTAAATATCATATATATCCAGTATATATATATATTTATAGTACCCATAATATTTTTAGATAGGAAATGAAATGCACCATTCATGGAGATGTTAGGATGTACGTTTGCATGAACACTACTTTCATTAATTTGTCATATTATTATAATAATAATAAAATGGTATAAATGGATATTATAATACCAATATTATATTTATGACATTAATGTCTCATAGGTTTAATTAATCTATCCTTTTACATTCCATGTATAGAGGGAACAAGTATTATCGCTTTTTAGGGGCGGTATTCCACATTTTTTGAAACGAAATTATCGTATTTACACAACATGTAAAGCATAAATGTATGTTCTAATTAAAAATTAAAGTATAATAGATAAAATATAAATTAAATATAAATTAGATATAAATATGATGTCACAGTAATGGCCACCATGAGAGGTGGCAAGTGAAAATTGAACAATCATCATTTTGTGATGTAGTAGTTCACAGTACAAAGACATAGTATGCTATATATCCATTAGATGGAGGTATGTGTAAGTGTAGGTCAGAACCAAATCATAAAAACATAATCTTATATTTTAAATAGTGTTTTTGTTATAAAAAAATTAATAAATAGAGTTTACGGGGTAGGAGAAGGAAAATAAATTAAAGGAACTTTAGAGATGATGTTTCCTCTAAATTGAGTAATGCCTTTTTATTTGATTCGAAATGCTTCCTCGAGTTGTCTTATTACAATTGTAAGTATTATATAAATAATTGAGGGTAGTTCGGAGATTATTTTTGTAGAATATGGGAGATATATGGAGCTTTATAGGAACAAGTTAGTGGGATATGTGGTTGCCTTTTATACATGGGAGGACAGGCACTTTAGAAAATTATTAAAATAATATTTTATAATAAATTGATATTCAGAATTATAATAGTTAAAAAGTTATAACTTTTTATCATAAGATGATTATATGTCTAAATCCTGTAATCCAATTCCTTTTAGATATGTTTTGGGAACAAATTAAACCTTATCTTTCGGTTTTAACCATTAGACAAATAAATTAATGCTCACCATCTCTTCTTATATTTTTACAGTATATTTTTAAGATGGTTAATATAAAATGACAAGAGAACCTAAAGTGAATCACTAATGACATTTATAAAATTTTATAAGTCATTTGGCCAAATTGATGATTTTTATGGCTATTATATGATTTAATGAAATAGTATTTGTTTTAAGAACACATTTATGTCAATTTTGACACAATTTAGTAATTGATTTTTTGTTAAAATAATAAAAATTTAATTCATTAAAAAGATCACATTAACTCAAAGATAACATGTCATAAAAATCATGAAAAATTATTTATGGAATCAAAAAATTCATATTACATTTTTATAATATTTATAATATCATTTACTTGAATCTTTCACTAATAAGGTAATCCCTACATCATGAAAGTGTCATAACTACATTAATTATTTTAATGTATAAATATTATAAATAAATTACCATGATGTATTAAATATATATATATATTTCTAATTACTATTTATAGTAAAATAGATCAATTATATATTCTTACTTTAACTTTGTTTTAGTAAATATATACATGTTAATGCAATATTTCACTTTAAATTAAATTATGTATTATAACATGTCATTACTACTCCTAAGTGGATACATGGGGTCCTAAAATTGGTCCAAATATGTTCATGGTCGTCTGTATCTCATCCAATAGGATCAATACATGTTTTAAGGTTGTTATATATTATTACTATATTATTTATTACAACTTTGTATCTAATTTACCCTTTAACTATGGTAAATTAAAATGAATTTTGAAGTTACTATTCATAATATTCAAATGTAAAAGCTACCACTTTACACAATTTGGACAATATGATTCCAAATACAGAATCATTTTTTATAGATTCAAAACATATAATTCCCTGAAATTAATTTAAAATTAATTCCCTTTGTTAGAAAAAGAAAGTCGGATTTTAAGAAAAAAACAATAAAAAGATTAGCATGTGTTTATGTCCAATTTCAATGTGAAATTACTTCCAATGAACCAATTAGGTTACATGACAAAACATAATCCAATTAAACATTAAAACACATTAAAGGAAAAATATAACTATATAAATAAAATAAATTAAAAGAATAGTTTTAAATAAAATGAAATAATTTTCACTCTTCATTAAAATGTGGATTTTTTCAGAAAAATAATAGAATTTCTACCAAAGTAAATTATAATTTCCTTATTCTTAAAAAAATATTATTTTGTCAAATAAAAATGATAAATGTTAAAAAAATAGATATAAAAATTTTTCTCCATCAGAAGGCTGTAAAATGTCCTTTTAAAAATATTAGAGTTTTTTATGCATTAAATTGAATTCATTCTCATTTAGGCCTCTAAAATTTTAGGGATTAATGAAAAAACATTTAACAGACATGTTTAATCATATTTTATTTAGTTTTATTCATTCCCACCAATACAAAAACTAGTATTTGACTACCATATAATATACAAATAGCATAGTTCTACTATTTTTTAGTATAGTTCAATGTTGTGTGAAATGTAAGATTGACAAGAAACTTATTGTTGCATGTTGGGTAAACTATCAGACAAAGAATACTATTTAACATATAATTAATATATTATTAATAAATATTAATAGATATGAAAATTTATTATTCTAAAAATACATGGCTTGTTATATCTTTCCCCCCTTTTGAAAATTTTTTCCTCGAAATTTTAAAATTTGGCTTTATCACTTTATTGAAAATCGCACAACAAAAAAGTTGTCAATAAAAACACCCCTTTAAATGAATGAATGAGAAGTAAAAAGGTCACTAGAGAAAACACATACTGGGATTACATGTAGGAAACTGTGGATATAGAATAAAAACTAATCATATTTTTCTGATTGACTGTGATATAATGCATTACTAGGAGAAAGTTATCAATCAGAAAACCACAAACCTGTTATGTGTTAAACAAGCTTCGATTTCACTGACTGAAAAGTAAAAATAAAAAAATGTTTTGAAGGTCCTTTTCATAATTATGATGAAATTATTTATGATCCTGAATAATAACATAAGAAAACATAGTTACTATTCAATTTGAATGTCATCTGTTAATAAATTTATACGCAAAACTCATCTTATCTCTAAAAAATAGTATTTAATATTACTTGGTCACACATGAAGCACCATAATCAACTTCTAGAGAATAAAATAATATATAATTGATTAAATATATCTTTATCCTATGTGGAAACATTAACTAATAAAAAAATGGTTATGATATGATAAAATAATTCCACAAAAGAATACTAATTTATATGAAAAACACTACTTTTAATCTCTAAAATTCAATAGTAATACCCAAATTCCAACACAGACCATTCAAAAAATAATTTTTCATATCATTCGTAAAAAATAATCAAAACATAGATTGAAACCCAAAATTTAGAAGGGATTGATAACATATTCTTCCATGATATATTTTAATATTTATCTCCAAATGACATCAACCACTCTTAATGGATCTTAAAAAAATGAATTTCAAAAATCACATATTCTCTATGATTGGATAATCATTTCAATAAATAACCCAAATCATAATAATAACATAATTAAATAATATATTTTATAAAAAATATATCACCATTCATTCCTCAAAATAAAATTCTATAGTATTCTATTTTACATAATCATAATGGGAACCAAAAATAGTGAATGTCTTCCAAAATAACATTTATCACTTTATCCCCAAATTACTTTCCAAAACCAAGGATTTCTATTTTATAAAATGTGAGTTGCCAAAATAAATATATTCTTACTTCATCAACTCGTATAACTAAATGGAAATGAAATACTAACCCGGGACACCATAAAGGCTAGCGGTAGGCAATAATTCCTTGTCACACTTTAGTTGTGGGTTCAATCCCAACATCCTTGTCTACCGCAACGGGCTGTCACCCTTCCTATGTGTATTCCTTTTTCTAAAGAAATACAATTCATATATCATTCCCAAATTATATAAAGTCAAAAAAATAACCATAACATATTATCATCTAAATGATTATCCCATTTCCTTCATTTTCACCCCAAAAATCCATATCTCATAATTACTAAAAAATCAATGATCATATAATGGGTATCCATTCATTGATAATTTTTCCACAAAAAAAAAGACAATTCTTACACAAATAACATTTTCACATAAAAACTCCATGTTTCACATTCTATAAAAAGTCTTCAAATTTAATCACATCACAAAAATATCATTAATTCATTTAATCATTTAATCATCCATTAATCTAGCATAACTCTTGAATCCCTTATACGTAGACTTATTAATCATTCAATGTTCTTCATGATACCCTAACCACGATTGTCCATCTTATCACTTAATACTTATTCCTATAAATAAAAAATATGAATCAAGTAAAATTATTCAATAATCTCAAAACATCAGACATGAAATAATTCATACCATTCATATGTCATGTTCAGCTTCCTCATATTTAATTGGAAAAACATTAGGTATTTATAAACACATATTTTTAGGGTCCTTCTGATACCATTCCAAAAACTTCTTCATCCGATATCTATTTTCATAATGACCATACTCCAAACATTTAAATCATTCAATTGATAACTCAAAAAGAATATCTTTCCCCTTCCTAGAGTCCACCAAACACATACTTCTTCATTGGAAGGTTATTTCTTTATGACCATCATTTCCACATATAAAACATATACTCACCCCTTTAAAACATTTCCCACGGTTTTTTTCAACATCTTTGTCACATAAGTTATTGAATATACTTACCTTTTATTATTGTTACATGAACTTCTATACGAATTATTTTCTCACATATATAATGATTTAGAAAAATCACTAAGGTTCAAGTGGTCAATAATCACTCCAGATAGTTGGTTTAGAATAAACACCAGAGTTATCATTTATGTTACTATTTAATTCTTTTTCTTATTCGGAAAACCCCTAGAGTATCCTTCATATCTATTATTACTTTGGTTCCTGCTAGATCTATCCATTTACTAAAACCAAAAATGTTAGAGAGTGAATATCAGTTAAATCATCATATACTATCATATGAGAAGATAAACACAAATATATACTCATCCATGATATCTCAACCTCATTCTATTTTCTAAAAAAACTATGAGTCTTTATAATATGATGACCATTATGTTTATATACATATTCTCACATATAATTAAACAACCTCATAACCTATAAAGTTATCTAAACTGACCTATGATACCAACTGTTGGGCCACGGCCGTAAAAAATATGTAATCTTCAGTTATGTGATTAATCTTACTTTTAATAACATAGAATATGTCTTCAGGTTTAGATATTTAGATAATTCGTTCATAACACATACATAAGACCATAAATATTACAATTAGACACTTCTACTCACTATCCAAATGTATTCATAAAAAAAACTTTTTAAAAGGAAACATGGTTCCTTTTATGTTTAAATAGCATGACTACTCCATGATCACATCCTTGACTCAATTCTTCATAAAGTCTTGGGAAAAAAATTCCAAAACATGGGATGAGAATTAAATTACTAGTAAGGGATATATAAAATAACGGAAATAGTTAGTCTTCTGGAAACATTTAAACCATTGATACTCTTCATTAACTAATACATTTCACTTTTATGAATCAGCAATAACATTTCACTGAATGTATACTCATTGCTTAACGTTTTTGTAAAAAAAATTACTATAAATCCCATAGAAAGAAACATATTACATATAATTGTTGCTTGGGACATGATCATACTTAAATGGAATAACCATTCGTTCGAATTCCACAAATATCACTAAATTGAATAGTCATACAACCGATTTACATACCCAATGCATTGGAGGTTATAACGTAACCACCCATACATGGTTTATCACAGAACCACCCATCTATGGTTTATCACATAAAACACCAATATTTCATTTAACATGCAACCACCATTATATAGTTTTTGAGGTAACCAGCCATCAAATGTAAATGTAACATTATATAATCACAACATGTAACATATTTCAATTATCAACATTTCAATCATAAAATTTCATTTTCAATCACAAGAACTCATTTATATATATTGAAATAGTAAATCCATATTCAATACCATTTTCAATATTTAAACACCCAAATAGGGAATAAGGGATTTATTTTCCTTTTAAAACATTAATGTTTATAGAGGAAGCAAAATATCAAATAATGGTTATGGAGGGGGAGAAGTCGTTGTCGCCACATACATTAAAAACATTACATTTTCTAATTTAGTAATATTATTCATAGAAAAAGTATTCCATTTGAATTAAAATTTAAAATGGGTTTATTATACACCATATATAAGAATGTGGTGTATATTATCAAAATATTCCTTAATAAAAGGAGATTGATATGAAGTTCCCTATAAAGATATTATCATTAAATCAAGGATAAATCAATGAAATAATTATTTGTGAAAAATATATATTCCCACAATATAAGTGGATATTCAATGTAAAACAATCATAGGTCATTCAAATATATTATTGGAAGAACAAAACCATCGACATGGATATTTAACTCAATGAATGGAGATTGAGTTACGATTTCTCATACCACAAGTCCGACTTCTAACGTACAATAGGTATATTCCAGAATAATAATCTTAGGATAATTTCCACTTTCATGATATAATTTTTAATATTTATAATTCCTTTTTTATCATTTATTACCATGTTATAAAAATTAAATAATTATTTAAGATCATATAGGATGTTTTGTCGATATTCTGTACATGAGTTGAAAAATAACATGTTTTGTTGTAAATTGTCTATGTAGTCAAAATTCCATCATCTCTAGAATAATATTCCTGATTTAAATATAGTATATATATAGTATATATATATTTATAATATTTATAATATTTGGATATAAGAAATGAAATTCACTATTTATGGAGATGGTAGGTCATACGTACACATGGACACTACTTTCATTTAATTTTCATATTAAAAGAATAATAATAAATTTATTTAAATGTATATTAGAATACCATTATTATATTTATGTCAAGAATATATCATAAGATTAATAAAACCATCCTTTATACATTCCACATATTGGGGGAATGGGTCACATCGCTTTGTGGGGGCGGTAGTCGACAATTTCTCAAACTAAATTATCATATTTACAAAACATTGAAATCATAATGGTATGTTATAAATAGAAAATAAAGAATCACAGAGAATATATATATATATATATATATAAGAGATATCATATATTAATATAGTTACATCATAAGGGTCAACACGAGTGGTGGTTGGAGAAAATTGAACAGTCATCGTTTCGTGAGGCAGTAGTTCTCCATACACAGAAACTGTATGTTCGATATCTATTAGGTGGATGTGTGTGTAAGTGTAGGTTTAACACATAACATTTAAAAATCCTAGTATATTTATAATACTTGTGTTCTTATAAAATTATAGAATAATGTGAGTATAGTGGGTAGGAGATGGAAACAAATTAATGGATATTTGGAGAATACCTTATCACTAAATCAGAAAACTCATTTTTATTTGATACAAAACGATTCATTGGGTTTCCTTCTGCACAAGGTAAAAACTCTAAGAGGAAGTGATGGATACTGGTATATTATTTTAGAATAATGTTGGAGATCCAAGGGGCTAGAGCAGTGTGAGTAACTGGGTATAGATGGTGTCCTTTTATAAGAGTGAGGAGGGGCTCTTTAGGAACGTCTTGAAATATTATTTTATTATGAATTCACATTCAAATTATATTAGCTAGAATGTAATATATTTCATGGATTAGAAATTGATGTGTCAAAATACTCTCATCCAATAGGTTTTAAACATGGTTAGGTCACAAATTAAGCCTTATCATCTGGCTTTAACCCTTAGTTAAATAAATTAACTCTTACCATGTATTTTTGTATTTTTAAACAATATAGAAAATATGGTTACTATTAAATTCCATGAGAACCTCAAGTGGATCATTAATGTCGTTTTTAACAATATATTTGTTCCTTTTCCGAATATAATATTTTCATGACTATTATATCATTTAAGAAAATAATATCTATTTTAAAAACCCATTTATGTCAATTCTAACACTATTTAGAAATTGATTATTATTATAGTCATAAAAACATTATTCGTTAGAACAAACTACATTAACTAAAATATGACATGTCATAATCATCCAGAAAATTTGTAGATGACATAAATATTTTGAAACTAAATTAATTATAATATTTATAATATCATTTACATGAAAAAATAATTAATATCATAATAACTACACCAACATGGTGTCATAAAAAATATATTTATTTAATGTCTAAATATTAAAAATATAATACCATGATTTCGGTAATATTTTTAGTATTCAATCGATTGGCATGTGTTTATGTCAAATTTAAATGTGATATTACATCCAATGACCAAAATTGGATTAAATGATCATAACATAATATAATTACACTTTAAAACCAATTTAAAGTATCATCCAACTACATAATTATATTAGATTTAATGACAGTTTTGAATTAAAATACCATATTTTTCACAATTCATTAAAATCAGGATTTTATCATTAAAATACCAAAATTTAGACCAAAGTAAATTTTTGTGTCCCGATTCTAAAGAAGAAGTCCATTTTGTCAAATATAATATTTAAAACTAAGAAAATTAATATTTGTAAAGGGTTACCCATCAAAAGGTGGTAAAACAAACTTTAAAAAATATTAGATTATTTTATTATTGAAATTGGATTAATTTTCATTTTAAGACTCTAACATGTATTGGATAATTGTAAAAAAGTTTAACAACCATTTTTATTCATATTTTAGTTAGTTCTATTCATTCCCACAAATACAACGACTAGGCGTTAACTACCATATAAAATAATAATATTATTATTGTATTATTTTTTAGTATAACTAAACATTGTGTGCAACATAATATTTCAAATAAAACCATTATTTCATGTCGAGCACACCATTAGAAAAAGAATCCTATTTAACATAAAATTAATTTATTATGTATAAATATTAATAGATATGAAAATGTATTATTATATAAACATTAGTTATGTTACACTGGCTAGGGAATATGATGTTATTTGTATTATGTTGAAAGAATATCCACTGGATGAAAAATTGCACCCAGCAAAAAAAGTAATGGAATGCTTAAGAAGAACATATTATTATGTGAAAATTATCTATTTCTACAAACTGGGTGTTAGATATAAATTTTCATCCTCTCATATATATTATAATATAGGAAACAACTATATTAAAATTAATTGAATGAGAGTGAAATTTACCTATGAGAATCTAATTAAGAAAAACTACATACTTTACTAATGAGGGATTATCACCTCACATTTCCAACCATAGTGATCGTGATCCTCAAATATTGTTATCTTGTTCTATCTATTACAGAAAACATAATTTATGTATCCAGACCAGACAAATATGGTTTAATTTCCAAATTTGTGAATAAATATTTTAATTTTATAAAGATATCATTTTTTATAGAGAGGAACATTTAAATAATAGTATTTATTTGGTGGATTACAAAACCCATGTATTGGAAACCAATAAAAAAAATACTTCCCAAGACACATAAAACACCAATATTAGGAAAAAATAGTTCATGTAATCAAAAGTGCTTTACTAAATTATACCATGATGAATATTTAGATTCCATTGATTTAAAAGCAAATAGTGTATGTCATGAATTTTTGAAAATTAAAATATAAAAATTCCATTTAGTAGAAATGGTGAATGGGACAAAGAGATTAATGATTTTGTTCATACCAATTTGTGTGAAACATTTCCTATGGAATCAAAGGGTTAACACTCATAATTCACTGCTTTTACTGTTGAATATAGTAGATAGGGAATTTTCTACTTGATGAATTATAGGTTATAGTCATTTTTTTGAATTCAATGAGTGAATAAATGATGTTTAGAACTATCTTGGTAATAAGACTAATAAAATCTACTCATATATCAGTGGAGAATATCATAATTCATAATTCATTGATTATTTATGCTAGTTTGGGATCCTATCTCAACTCAGTCCTCTATATACTCCTTAGTGGAATAGTGTACATGAATGGAGGAACCAAAACATGTTAGTTAGATAAATTATGAGTTATAAGAGTCATACAATTTCTTGTTCTAGATAATCATTACAAATAGAATCACAAATCATAGACCAACTACCATCTAAAATGGAAGACGATATACCTTAGAACTTATGGAATGGTAATAATTCCATGTTGTCATACATACAGGTTATTTTGGGTTGTAAGTGTTTTTAATTCCACTTTATGTAAGAAATAGTCAACATGAGTAAAAATGTGTACCTTTAAAGGTTATTCTATGAAAAAAAGGGAATAATAACTATTTGGAACCTTAGAAATAATATTAATAGTGGATGGAAGCATCATATTCCTTGAGAGGGAGAATAATATATAAACGATATTGTATGAGTGATATAGACATCAATGAAGTCGAGTCTCAAGTTATTCTGGGTGTAGAACTAGAAAATATTCAACAAAGTCACATATAAGAAGATGTTGTAACAAAGAGACAAGCAATTTATATGATTTGAACATATGATTTAGATCATTGATGGTATATATTTTTTATCCCAAAGCATAGTGACTCATTATTAATTGGTAATAATTATCCTCTATCATACTATGAAGTAGTGAGTGGAATAGATAATTCCATGTGTAAGGAATCCATGAATTTTAATATATATTTAAATTATGAAACCTAGTATGGATTTTGGTATATCCTATAGTGGATATTTTTCTCATTAGTTTTAAAGGGATATTAAGGACATAACTATACATATAAGGAAATTTTAGTCCATAGAAGGGGCTACTAGTTTTATATGGTTTTGAACTATGTTAATACATTGACTATGACGAATCATTTTGACCAGTTTCAATGTTAAAATCCATTAAAATTATATTTCTCATTATGTCTTACCATGACTATGAGATTTTGAAATTAGATGTGAAAAAATCCTTCATTAATGGGAAAGTTCATGATGATGTCTATATGACACAACCTGAAGGGTTTGTGACTCTAAAGGATTCCAACATGACATATATGGAAATTAAAAAATAATTTATATATTAATGAAAGAATATAGGGCATCAAATATTTTTTGATGAAGCCGCAATGTAATTTGGTTTCATAAAGAATACATCTTAGCCTTGTTTATACAATCAGTTTAGTGGTAGAATGTTCAATTACATAAAATCATATATTGATGACATATTACAAATTAGAAATGAATTAGATGTCTTACATCCTATTAATGCCTAGTTAAATTATTTATTTCATGAAATAATAATGTTAGAAAACTTATATTTTTTGGATCATGATCCATCATGACAATTCTGATAAAATTTTCATCCTATGTGAATATAAATATATTGATGAAATAATGATGAGGTTTAGTATGAAAAAATCCAAGAGGTTATTGTTTATAAAGTCCTATCCATAAAAATTACACAATCATGATTTATATCCTGAGTTTCCATTGTTGATATTTTCAGGTTCACATTTATAGTGAATTAGGCTACAACTATCAAAAAATAGACCCAGACATTACTTGTGGATAGTTAAACTCAGTATCCACATTTTCCACCAAAAGGAAACCCATTTAAACAAAACATGATTTTATTATCTTGATAAAAATATTCTTGACTTATTCCTTTCTCTTACCCTAACATATTCCCTTTGGATGAAATTTCAAAATCATTGGATGAGCATACAAATATCAGCAAGGAATATAAAATAAGGAATCAAACCGTTGGTCGAAGAATATTTAATTCCCATGAAATCATTTTCATAGAGGCATAATTTTTACCAATAAAACATAAAATAATTAGCATAAATCATCTAATCATAATATTTCTCGAAAAAAATAATGAAATCATAAAAAAATACAGGTAATTTTTGGTATCTATATCACACTTACATTTTAGCTTTCGCACCTACATAGAGAGTAACCTTTATAGTTACATTTAAAATATATATCATAGTGTATTCCCTAAATTTCATTGGAAAAATATTATTGTTTACCTATGTCACATTACCCAGTGCATTATAGATCTATCACAGGCTCAACCACCCTAGGTTTGTCACAGAACCACCCATATACATAATCAATTCCCAAATACTATAACATAATCATAACATATGAACAATCATAAAGGAAAAAAACATTTACACATTGAAATCGTAAGAAGTTATTTAAAAATATTGATATAAAAAATAAATTATCAAAGCCATTTTCAATACCATCATATCTAAAAAATGAAAATGGTATTTACTTTCCATTTTTAAAACATTTTACTTTGCAGGTGAAGCCAAATAACAAATAATGTTCAGAACGGTGGAAAAGGTCATTGTTTCCAAATGCATTAAAAAATTCTTTTTGTTGTTTACTAAAATGCTTCATAGAAAATTATTTCTTTAAAATCCCATTGAATTAAAATAATAGAAAAAGGGAACAATCTTACACCATATAAAATAGAAAGGTTTATTATTAAATTATTCTTCAATGAAAGGTGATTGAGATGAAGTCCCTTACAAAGACCATATCAATTGATTAATTATAAATCAATGAATTTATTATGCAGGAAAATAAAAATATACAACATATAAGTGGATATTCAGTGTAAAACAATCAGATTTCATTCAAAATATTATTTGATTAATTAACTAATGACATGGATATATAACTCAATGAATGGAGATTGAGTTAATAATTCACTTACCTTCAGTCTGACTCATCAAGTGTAATTGTTATATTCTGCAATAATAAACATATATTAATTTATAACTGATATATGTCCTTTTTCAAGTTTATTGTTTCGTATATGTCACTTAATTGCATTTTATAACAATTAAATAATTATTTATGTTCATATCAGCCGTTTTTTCATGATTCGATACATGAGTGGAAAATAAACTTGTTTTGATGTTAATTGTTCATGTGTTCAAAATTACATCATATTTAGAAATTATTCCTTATTATAATATCATATATATATATATATATTATAAATGTATTTACAATAGTAAATTACATTTTAATATAATAAATGTAATGCACTATTCTTGCAGACTGTTGGCAGTACGTACACATGAAAGCTGATTTCATTTCTTGTCATATTAAGGGAATTAAAAATGAATGATACATAGGTATATTAAAATTTTAGTAAAATATATATGTTTTATATGTATCATAATTTCATTAACACCATACTTAATATGTTCCATGTATGGCAAGAATGATTCATATAACATTGAGGTGGCAGTTGTCCACACATCCTCAAAAGAAATTATCGTATCTAAACATTATGGATAACATAAAGGAATGTTGTAAATAAATATTACATAATAATAGAGACAATATAAATATAATATATTTCAAATATAAATATATTTTCATCATAATTTTGACCATAATAGGTGGTAGGAGAAAAATGTGAAATCATCGTTTCGTGGGGCAGTTGTTCATAGTACACTGAAATAGTATGTTCCAAATATATTAGATGGAGGTGTGTGTTATATTCGGTTGAAAACATAGTATAAAAAATAATATTTTTTTTGATTATTTTATATTGTAAAATAATATCATAAATAGAGGCAAGGGTCTTGGAGATGAGAAATAAATGAAATGAGCTTAGGATAAGACGTTACCTCTAAATCGGGTAACTCATATTGATTTGAACCAAAATGATTTCATGAATTTACTTATGGAAAATGAAAGAGTTATAAGAGTAAGGGAGTTATTTTGGTATATTATTTTAGATTAATTTGGGAATATATGGGGGTTGAGATGTGTGAGTAAGTGGGTAGAGGTGGTGGCCTTTTATAAGAGGGAGGAAATGCACTATAGGAAAGTCATGAAATATTATTTTATTATAAATTTATTTTCAAATTATAATATGTAAATATTGATAAGGTTAATATATAATAAGTTTATGGGTCTAAATAACATCATACAATATGGATTATAGAGGTTTAGGTCATAAATTTAACCGTATCTTTGGGCTATAACACTTAGTTAAATAAATTAACTCTAACCACGTCTTCCTGTATTTCTACACTATATGGTAAATATATTTACAATAAAATTCCAAGATATCATAAATGGGATCATTTAAATCATTTGAAACATTATATAAGTCATTTGTATGAATATTATATTTTTATGACTATTATATCATTTAATAAAATGGTAATTGTTTTAAAAACTCATTTATGTCAATGTTAACACTATTTAGTAAATGATTTGTTCCAAAGACATAACAACATGATTGATTAAAATAAACTAAATTAACAAAATATTAAGATTTAATAATAATCCAAGAAATTTCTTTGATGGAATGAAAATTTTCAAATTATGTTAATTTTTATATTTACAATATAATTTATTTGAATATTTCATTAATAAAGGTATCATTCAATCATCATAAATAAAATTATTTAATTAATATATAAGAATTATAAATAAAATACCATAACCTATGAAATTTTTATATATTTATAATGAATATTTATAGTCAATGTCATAAATTATATAACCCACCTTAAAATTGTTTTAGTTAAAGATACATGTTTATGTTATATTTTCGATTACAATAAATTAATTATTCGAACATGTAATTTTCACACCGAAGTGGCTCTTGAATTCCAATTGTTCAGAATAAAGATTTTTTTGATCTCACATGACTCATAAAATAATATTAGTACTTGTTTTAGTGTATTTATTTTATTATTATAATATTATTTTTACCCTTATTGACATAATTTTCTCCTTAATCGTGGTAAATCAAAATAATTACTGAAGTTACCATTCATAATTTCCAAAAATAAAAGTTCACAATTTATATAATTTAGAATTTATGATTAAAATTTTTTAATCCTTTATTCCAAATGCGTAACGAAAAAGTTTTATTAATTTATTTCAAATTAATTCCAATTGTCAAACTAGAAAACATGTTTTTATGAAGTAAAAAACAATCAAAATATCGACATGTTTTTATGCTTAATTTCAATTTGAATTTACATTGAGAAACCAAAATTGTATTTAATGATAAAATAATAGTCCAATTACACTTCATAACTGATTAAAAAGAAAATCCATTTATATAAATAACTTATACAAAAACTAAATTTTGAATTAAAATGCAGTATTTTTCATTATTCTTTAAAATATGTATTTCATCTGAAAAATACCAGAACATCAAAAAAGGTAAATTTTGATGTCCCAGTTCCAAATAATATGTTTATTATGTCAAATAGACTTATAATATTATAAAAAACAATATTTAAAAAGTGTTCTCCATCAAAAGGTTTTAAAATGAATTTTTTGAATACTTATTTTTACTGAATCGTGGAATTTTTTCTTATATACAATATAAAAACATATAATATTAATTTAAAAAATTTGATTGAATATATAAAATATATGTTTCATTAAATAAAAATCCTTAAATAGAGTTATGAAAGTAAATTATTATATTTTAAATTGGTTTTTATAAAAACAAATCCATTATATTCAATTGGTTTTTATTTCCATTTATAATATATTTGGTAACTAATGAATCATTATTTAATGTTTTTAAAACCATATTTTCAGTATTTAGTTGTTAATATTCATTACCACCATTCTCATGGTTAGGTTATAATTCTATCATTAAAATAATAATATTTAGTTGTTCTTTTTATGATCGATGTAGTATATCATGTGTGCTATTGAACATAGTGTGTCTTTATTAAAACGTGAGATGTTACATACACCCCAATTAATAAATTTAATCCTCTAAATTTTAATTTTTGGTCATTAACTAATGCATGACTTTTCGTTATACCTTTATTGCACACCCACATCTGAAAATGGATGAATAAAACTTCCACATTAAAAGATATAAAGTGATGTACAAAGGTCACCCAAGATAACACATAATATATTTCGATGTAGGAAAATGGATATGGATAAAAAACTAAGTTTCATGTTCTTATTGAGAGTGGTAGAAATCATGATTAGGGGAAAGTTAACAACCAAAAAATAAAAAACTTGTGATGGGTTAAACAGTCATTGGCTTCGTAGTATAAAATGTAAAGGGAAAAAAAATTTTAAGATCCACTTAATAAGGTTGAGGAATTATTTTATGATTTAGAATAATAACATATGCAAATATACTTACTTGACATGTAGAGTATTTTCCATTAATATAAATCCACCACAAACTCATCTATTTCCAATATTTGTGAGTATTTAAGATGACTTGGTCACTCTTTAATTACAAGAATCAAATTATAGAGAATAATATAATCCACAAAATATAAACCATATATTTCCCTTGTATTTATACATTATCCTAAACCAAAATGCTTAGTAAGAGATTAGATAATCCCCCAAAACAATAATCCTTTATAGGGAGTAGGACTACTTTTAATATCCCCAATTCAAGAGTAATACCCAAGTTATAAATAGACCATTCAACAAAAAAATGTCCATAAAATTAATCAAAAAAAATCAAAACTGAGATTCAGTCCTAACATTCATAAAGATTTGATCTCATAGTCTTCCAAAATAAATCTTCACATTTTTCTCCAAATAACATCGATTAATCTTATAATTTCATACTACAATGAAATTAACCAAAGAAAATATTTTACATGATAGGTTAACAATTCCAATAAATATCCCATATCACCATATATCCATAGTAAAAACATAGATTCTTCTAAAATAAAAATAAACCATTACTCCTAAAATGAAATACTATAGTATTCTGTTTTCCTTAGGCATATCGTGTTCCCAAAATAGTTAACATCTTCCATAATAACATTTATTACTGAATTACCAAATCATTCTTCTATACTAATGGTATCCATTTGATAAAAAAAAACTTCCAAAAATCATCTTATTCATAACCACTAAAATAATTTATGTAAAAAGTATAAATTATTATAACCAGGGACTTCAAGAAGGCCAGTGATAGATGATAAATCATAGTCGCACATCAGTTGTTAGTTTGATCCCCATATCCTTATTTGATGTTATGGGTTATCACATGGTCTATGTGTTATAATTTTTCAAAAACTATATAATTCTTATAACATTCCCAAAACGAGATAAAATACTCAAAAATAACCATAACATATTTTAACATCAATTTTTATCTCATGTTGTTCATTTTGCATCCCAACAATTAATAACCCATAATTACATCAAAATGAAGATCATATAAACCCTAATGGTTCTATATAATTATGTCTATAATAGAAAAGAAAATTCTCCCTCCAATAACATTTTGACATTACAAAATTAAGGACTACAAATTCCAGGAATTTTTTCCAAAAGTAATCCCATCATCAAAATAGAATGACAAATTTTAGACATTCATCATCCTAAAATATAACTTAACTCTTAAATTACGTTATAATAATTCAATATCCTTCACAATCCATTAACTAAGTGTTTCCCTATAATTCATTAATAATTGTTTCCTACAACAAAAACATGAATCATGTACTAAGGTTCAATAATTCTAAATTATAACATAAGAAATAATCCATACAATTCATATTTTATTTTTAGTTTCCTATTCATAAATTAGAATGACATTAGGTATTGGTAAACATATATTTGAATTGTCCTACTGATCCCATAATTTCATCAAAGGTGAATGTCTTGTAAAAAACCATTATTTTCCATAATATTTCAGAACATAATATCTCAAAAGGTGTTTCTATGACATTAAACTTATGATCAAACTTAAAATTATAATCCCCTGATGATATCCCATACTCAGAAGAAAACATCATAATCTTTAATGTTTTGTTAACCAATATCTGATTCCAACTGTAAGGCACCATCCTTATACATTACATAGGAATGTGTTATGTTAGAAATTCACATTAAGGATTTTTTCAGGTTTAGTGTTTTAGAGAATGAGGCCATAAATATTATATAATAGTCCCATACATTACATGTGGATAGTTTCACATAGTATCCTATTTTTCCAAAAAAGTAAACCCTTTAAAGAAAACCTGATTTGTTTTCATTATAATATATTTCTTTACATCTTCCTTTATCGTATCAATCCTTATACCATGTGGTAAAAACATCAAAAAAATATGATGAGCATAAAATGATCGGTAAGTAATATAAAATAAAAAACAACACCATTATTCCATCAATATTAAAAACCCATAAAAACATTTTCACTAAATCATTCATTTAACCCATAAAACATAAACTACATACCTTACTTCATATAATCATAATAATACTAAATAAATTAATAGAAATCATAAAACATTAAGGTAAATTTTTTAACCTATATCATACTTACATTTTATCTTTCACATGTAGATATGTATAACCCTTCAGGGTTATGTTTGTAATAGCCATCACATTATATTCTATAAATATATTCAGATAAACCTTATTGTTTACCTCCATCATGTTACCCAATGAATTAGAGAGATACCATGGGCTCACTGTCCCTCAGATTATCATGGAACCACCAGAATACATAATCAATTCCCATGAACCATAAAATAATCATAATACATGAATAATCATAAATTAAAAATAACATTTCTACATTGAAACCACAAGAAAAAATTTCAAAATATTGATGTAATAAATCCACTCTAAAAAGAATTTTCAATACCAAAATACCAAAAAAGAGAATATGGTGTTTAATTTTCTTCTTAATAACATCATGGCTTGTAGAGGAATCCAAATACCAAATTATCGTCATAGTGATAGAAAAGGTCATTGACACTACATAAGTTAAAAAATAGTTTTTTTCATTTAGTGAAAGGGTTCTTTGGAAAAGATTCATTTTTAACATCATTGAATTATAATAAATAAAAATGGGTATAATTTTACACAGAATAAAATATGGAATTTTATAATACCAAAATATGACTCAATGAAAGGACATTGATATAAAGTCACTTACAAAGATTGTATCATTTAATTAAGGAAAAATCAATGACATTATTATGTGTGAAAATAAAAACACACCCAATATAAGTGGATATTTAGTGTAAAACCATCAGTGTAAATTCACACTTATTTTTTGATAAACAAAACCAATGACATGGATATTTAACTTAATTAACGGTGATTGAGTTATGATTTTCCATAACTAGAGTCTGACTCATCATGTACAATCGTTAAGTTATATAATAATGAACACACATGAATTTATATTTTCTTGAGAATATTTTTAAATATTATTATTCTTTTTAAATATATTATTACATTATTATAAATATTATATAATTATTTAAGTTTATATAGGTCGTTTTGTTGATATTCAGTACTTGAGTGGAATATGATCATGTGTTGACTTAAATTGTCCATGTGGTCAAAAGTACATCATCTCCAAAATATTATTCATGATTGAATTATTTTTTATATATAGTAAATATGTATTTTCAATATTCCAAAAACTATTGTGATAATATATGAAATGCACAGTTCATGGAGACTGTTAGCCGTAGTTACAGATTAATGCTACTTTCATTTAATTTCCATATTAATAGAATGAAAACTAAATTATACATTAGTATATGTTGGGAGAAAATTCCTCAAGGTAATGTTGCATCATTTTTGGATTGGTTGTGTTTGTTGGAAATGCAGGTTTTCATGGTGAATTGTCGAGTTCCATATACTTTTTTGACAATCCATGTTGACATTGAACCATGAAAAAGAAATGGATGATCTGGATGTGGTACAAAAAAACAAATACAAGGTGGTTTTTTTCCAATGTTTACAAAATTCTTGGGGTCCAAAATTTGGGATTTGGTGACCATCGTAAAATATGGATTACCTTGAACATCTCATCAAATTATTTCAATGTAATGAATTCTATGATTATAGGATTCATGTATTTAATATCATGAAAAATAAAGAAAGTTGACATGGTTCATTGTGGTTATGACGAGCACTTTGAATTGAAGCATATAAGAAATCATTATGGCGACGAAGAGCATTGCAAGTGAAACATCGCGGTGACACAAAGAATTTGACAGAAATATTCGCGATTAGGATGAGCATCCTGATTCATGAAAATGGCCATGGTTAATCATGAAATAGAGTGAATTTCAGT
This sequence comes from Viscum album, assembly GCA_963277665.1. NCBI lineage: Eukaryota > Viridiplantae > Streptophyta > Magnoliopsida > Santalales > Viscaceae > Viscum > Viscum album. The sequence goes on from OY728150.1 coordinate 153,150,290, forward strand.
TGAAAATTCATAGCTTTACGATCTGAGCTAACGTGGAACTAACTTCGCATGGATGGTTCTCGAGTCGGTGGAATATCATATTAATATGCCTCGTCCCCCTATAGAGAAGTAGAGAGTTTCCAAGAAAATGTTTTGCACTCAAATCGCAATGGAGGTTCATAGAGGCAGTGTGTTCCACGAATGATATGAGCTTCATAGCATCTAATCTAGCTCCAAAAAAAGAGGTGTGTTCTGTATTGGCTCAGTGAGATTCGCAAAGGAAGTCTCTTTGCAACAACATCCTTTGTACGATGGCCTAATCTCATTGAAGGCTTGAGCTTTGTGAAGTAGTATGCTCTATGAAGCAGTATTCTCTACGAAGGTGTGTGCATTGCAAAAAGGCATGGTCCTCACAAAGGCTTGTTTTAGATTCCTGAAATTGGGAGCTTCATGAAGGTAAATCCAATGGTTTGTTCGCAGTGATTAGTGGAAATGAATAATTTATCAGTGGATGAAATTTGGAGTTCAACATAGCATCTACATACAGTAAAGGATGTACTCATTAGAGATACTGGAGAGATATCCTCGTCTATAAACTGTGAGTGGATCTTCTGAAGAAGCATTTTACTCGCTTCAGTTGACAGAGTAGTGAGTTATCCAAATTGTGAATGGTTGTAAACAAGGAGGGACAGTAAGTCCATTTCGAAATTGTAAACAACAGTGGGATTATATGGATTTGGTACATCAGCGTATCGTCAGTGTATGATCCTTGGACGTAGCTTAGTGTGTGTGAACCATGTTAAATTTTATTTTATTTTTCATTCTTTAAGATTCATTCATACTCTTCAATGTGAAGGAGAGAGAAAAGAGAGTTTTTTTAAACAACAAAAAATATTATAATGGGTGGTTGTTTTAATTTATCATAACTTGATTCACCACCCATTTTAAGGTATCTAGCATAGAGGGCCTAACAGTATTTTATATTTCATTTATAAATAATATGTTCTATATGTTACATAACTTCACCAATTCAAAAAAATTTATATTCCTTTTATGGCATTACTGAGTCATACAACTTTGAGGAGATGGAAGTCCACACTTCTTAAAATGAAATTATCGCCTTAACACATAATGGAAAGAATAAATGTATGTTGCAAATAAATATTACAAAACAATTGAGATAGTATAACTATAATATATTTCATATATATCATATATAAATATAGTTGCATCATAATTTCTACCATTAGTGGTTGTATGATAACATTAAACAATCATCATCTCATGAGGCAGTAGTTCACCGTACACAAAAACAATATGTCCTATACCAATTAGATGGAGGTGTGTGTTAGTGTAGGTTGAAACCATTTCATAAAAATATACTAGTATATTTAAGATAAATTTTTTTATAAAATAATTGAACAAAAATATGGTATGGTTTTGGAGAAATATATTAAATTAAAGGATCTTGAGAGAAGACATTAACTCTAAATCGCATAACTCCTTTTGATTTGAGCCAAACTACAATATTGATTTTCCTTCTGACCATGTTATGAATTCTTGGAGTTATTTAGGGATTTTGGGAGATCATTTTACCTGAATTTGGACGAGGGAAAGGTATTGAGAGGTGTGAGTAAATGGGTAGAGGTGTTGGCCTTCTATAAGAGGGAGGATGGGCACTTTTGGAAGGTCTTGAAATATTATTTTATTATAATTTTTTTTTTCGAATTCTAATAGCTCAATTGTGATATATTGAGAATTTCATATGAGGATGGGTCTGAATCCTTTTATAAAATAGGTTTTATAAATGTTTAGGTGACTAATATAACCTCATCTTTTGGATTTAACCCTTACTTAAATAATTAACTTTTACCATGTATTATTGTATTTTTACACTATATGGTCAATATAATAACTATAAAATTACAAGAAAACCTCATGTGCATCTGTAATGATATTTTCTCATTTTATTAGTTTCTTGGACGAATATTATATTTTTATGACTATTATACCATTCAACAATATAGTATTTTTTTTAAAAAAACTCATTTTTTTTCAATTTGGACACTATTTAGTAATTGATTTTTTTTAAATCTATGACAACATTATTGATTAAAAAACAAAATTAAATCAATGATATCATGTCATAATGATCAGGAATATCATGTATGGAATTAAATTTTTCAAATTATATTTATTTTAATTTTCATATTTTCATTTATTTTAATCACTCATTAATAAGGTAATAACTACATCAACATTGTGTCATAACTAAATTTATTTGTTTAATATTTAAAAATCATAAATAAAATACCATGATGTAGGAAATATTTTAGATTAATAGTGAATATATATAATCAGATAGATCAATTATATAACCCCTACATATTTGATTGGTTATAAGATACATGATTATGTTATGTTTCCCTTCATAGTAAATTAATTATAATAACATGTCATATTCACACCCAAGTGGATTCCAAATGCCACAATATAGTGAAATGGATTTCATTAGTCATTCGTTAATAATCCAATAAAATAATGACACATGATTGGATAGTTTTATATTATAATAATATTTATACCCCTATTTTCCCAATTTACCCTTTAACAATGGTAAATAAAAATAATTACTAATTTTTCTATTAATAAATTAAAAAAACAAAGGGTAACTATTTAAATAATCATGAACTTGTACTTCCAAATATGGAATCAGTTTTGATATATTTAAAACACAGAAGATGAATGAATTAATTTAAAATTAATATATGTTGTGAAAATCATGAAAAAATGTTTTTAAGATGTAAAAACTATTAAAATGTTGAAATTTGTTTATGTCCAATTTAAATGTGAAATTACATCTAATGAAAAAATTGGATTCAGTGATAAAAATATAATAAAATAAAACATTAAAACTGATTGTTAATATAATCTATCTATATAAATAATTTAGACAAAAAGACAGTTTTGAATTCAAATTCAGTATTTTTAACTATTCATTAAAATATAAATTTCATCAGAAAAATAACAAAATTTCATCTAAGGTAAATTTTAATTTCCCACTTCCAAATAATATTTTCATTATGTCAAATATAAATTATACAATTTTGAAAAACTGTATTTAAAAATGGTTTACCATAAAAAGGTGGTAAACAATATTTTTTTTGGAAAATACTTCTTTTATTCGATAAATTGAATTTTTTATTATATCATATCTAGAAAAAATAAGAGATTAAATTAAAACATTACATTGAATATATAAAATATTTAGTTCATTAAATAAAAATCCCATAAAGAGTGATATGATTTTAAATACACAATTTTTTTCTTTTAAATAAGTTTTTTTAAAAACAAATCATTTATATTAAATTGGTTTTTATTTCCAATTATTATAAAACTGTATACCAATTAATCAATTTTTAAACATGTTAAAACAATATTTTATGAATTTAGTTGATATTATTCATTCCCTCCTTTCAAACATCTATGTTATAATGGTAACATTTAAATAATAATATTTAGTTGTTCGTTTTAAGCTCGATATAGTGTATCATGTATGCTATTGAATATATTGTTTCATTCTTACAAGTTAGCATGTTACATTGTTTTATAGCATTACGTGATCACCATCATTCCATGAAAATGTTTTAGCAGACCTATGAAAAAAGAAATGAAATGGAAAGGATTCCATGCATGTAAGTGATTGTGTCATCCATTTATGTTATTCTATTAACTAGATTATCTGTCTCTATCAATAATTTATTTTAAGAAGTTATCAAGATGACCCAGATGATGGTTCTACATAGACTTCACCTGTATTTTTTTAATTTTCTAAATATGTTTTAATTAATTATTTTAACCATTATTTAAATTTTTTTGTTTTTTTTAGTTTTATATTATTTAAGATATTTCTAAATTTTTTTGTTAATTTATATACTAATATTAGTAATTTAATTTTTTTATTAGTTATATTAATGTTATATATTATATTGAAAACTATATTATAGTTATTAGTTTCACAAATTTTTCATATTTTTATTTTATTAATTCTTATTAGTATGTATATATTTTAATTCTCTATTTCTATTTTATTTTATTTTATTATTTTGTTGTACTAATAAAAGTGTCTTATTATTATTTTTATTGATTTATTATTATATTTAATAGTAGAATTATATTTAATTACATGTGAATTAATATTCAATTCTTATCGCAATTTATTATTATTATTATTATCATCATAATTTTATTATTTATGTTAATTAGATAATTAGTTTTTTTATGTTTATTTAACATATTTTATTTTATATTTTTATTCCCCCCTAAATATAATTCCTACACCCACAACCATTGACCCATTCCTTCCCCATAACCACATCACTGCACCCCCATTACCCATTCTCTCTCCAATCACACTTCCCATCCCATGCAAGCCCGCAATGCCCCACACCATCCATATTTACATGTGGCTCCTCCTCTCTCCCCCTATACCCGGTGCCACCCCAATTACTCTTCTCCCCTTCTGGACTTACAGCCCACCCCACCCCTATATTCATATCATCCCTCACCCCTCGCCATCACCCAACACCACTCCCCTGTGCCCTAGGACCCACCACCCCACCCCACCCTACCCATTCCAATATAACCCCACTGACCCGCTTAGCCTCCACTCTCCCTCTCCCTTCCCCTCCAACCCCACGCCCCAGCCGCACTCCACCTCCCCTTGCAGGTTTCCATCTCCCAGTAGCACTCACCACAAGAATACGACCTCATCTTCTACACAAATACATCATGATTCCAGATAACCCTCAACCTTATCATGTGGCGTCCCTCTCCTCACCCAGGTTGTGGAAGGATCTATCTACATCAGAGATTGATGGTGATTCATTCGCGCACGATGGTGGGGTATGATGTTGCGTCAATCGATGAATTGAAGATTATTATTTTTTTAACATCTATGGTGCCTTACATTAATCCTCACATTGACACCAATAAGGTGAAATCAATATTTATTTTTCTTTTAGTGGTTGGGTGACAGTTGGCTAACTATATTAATGTTGGAGTTGTGAAAAAAGTAACAGTGAATGGATTCCATTAATTTTTCACATGTTTGAATACATTCTAAATTAATTTTAGTTGGATATTTATTAAGTTAATTAGGTCTGCATTTAAATCATTTCACTCCTCAATCATTCATTGGTGCTTGTTCGTGTGATACCTAATAAGTAATCAAGGGCAGGAGTTCATCAGAGAATTGATTAACCCAGAATTTGATCAAGCGTCTGAGGAAATTTTGAATAAATATATATATTAATTGAAAAATTTAATATTTTGTGTGTGCTCTCCTTCAAACATGCACGAGTGATACATAATCTGTAATCTCATGTTATAGAACCTAACGCGGGTAGATACTTCAACATTGTGTGAAACGGGTCATCATATTTCACTATGTTATTCAGTGCGATAATAAAACACAAGTTTTTAGTTAAGATAAAGAATGAGATGATAGATAGTTTTTGTAAACATTAGAATAATTTCTAACATCAAAGACCATGAACAGATATCATTTTGAGTAAATTTTGATATGGTGATAATTAAATAAATTAATATTAAAATGTGGGAATTAAATAATTGTAATTTCATGTACCTGAACGGATGTCACGACATTGTAATTTCCATCTGTAATTTCATGTTCCATTAAAAGACTTATTTAGATCAAAAATGAAATAAAATTAAAATTAAAAAAACAAGAAAAATAGTTTACCACTCTGGGAATTTTTCATTGTATGGATTTTCAAGACACCCAAAAGTTCAATATGATGCAGGCCGTACCACACAATTACAACCAATACCCACCCTACGCAGATCCAACTCAAGGTATGATGTATAATGATTCACCGCACATGAGCTATCTTAGTAATCCTGTTTGTTTCAATGATCTTTATTCAATTCCATGATATGATGCATATGAGAATGGTTCGCCATGCTATAAAACATGTTATTACTCATCAGATAATAATTTTCAGTGTCAGATAATTCATGAAAATTGAGAACATGATAATTCATGTTAAAAAAATGATTCGATAATTGAAAACATGTTGCATTATGCTATCACTGAGAAATATCAGATTCTTGAACATCAAGATGGATGGAATAAAAAGTTTATTTCCTCAAAAAAAGATCTATAAACTTAATTGATGATTTTATTAAATCAAATGAATAATATTTCTATACTAGATAACTTAATTCCACATGATGACCTAATTCACAAAAATAAATTTTTAGGAGAGTTCAATAGATTTTTTATTTGAACAACATCCATTTCCCATGTCTGATAATGAGATCGTTCCATATTCATGTCATACCATTGATGAATACACTCCATAAAAATTTAATTCTTGCAATCTAATCACATTTAAAGAATAGGAGAGCATGGTATTCTTTTTTGTTAAACATAATTGTCCCTCAGAATATGTGATTTCATGTCCTTCTTTTTTTAGTTCACAACCCATCCATCCCAAAGTGAAAACGGACACAATCAATGTCTATCAAATTGCTCCTTTTGAGGATGAAGGGGAAATTGAAATAAAATTATTCTTTACCATGATAGATTCAGAATTGAACCAAGAGACTATGGATTACCACACTCAAGAGGACATCACTTAAACTGAAGTTGAATCATCTCTTTCTGAAAATAATTGTGAGTTTGAAATTTTTCTAAAATAGAGAAATCTAAAACACTTTTTGGAGTGAGAGAATCGATCATTATTGGAGGTAGATAACACTTATAAAATTATAGAAACAATGGAAGAATGAGATTTCCTCAAGGATCTTGAGTTTGTGGTGAAATATGTACCAACAGAGAAATATGTTGGGGGAAATATAGATGAAAATTTTGAAAAAAAATCATTGTTGACACAATGAATTCATCTGCCTGAATTGATACCACACCACTTGCTCCTTGAGTCATAGTTAAAAACAATTCACTTGGAATACTCACATATGAAAACAATATTGTTAACCATGGCGCAATCAATGAAGTCATCGAGCATTAATTGAGTTGGAAACCATTATATTTAATTATGCTAGTGGTTATGTTGTAAAATGAATTGGGATACATCATTAAACCAAATACTACATTCACGGATGTGATGGATAAAATCCAACCACTGAAGGAGTCTGGAAAAATCATTTTTTCACCTTTTCACATTCAAAGCGGTAATATTATTTATCATTCCATTGTCAACCTTTTCCCAAATTTCAATTATTTGGAAAATCATTCTTCATTTGATTTATATTCATTCCCATGTGAGTTGTCCTATTATCATTTCATTCCATACATTCATTTTTCTAACAAAAGTCTGTTGAGATATTTTCTATCCTGTAAGGCAAACTCATCTTCAACGAATGGATTCCACACTCCCACAAAAAATGGAGAAGATGCATGGTATATATTTTTACTTGATACTAGTGGAATTTTATCAATGTCTGGCTGATGACAATGTAAACTTATCGCTCAATGGGAGGAAACACATCATTTTGTTGGTTTTCTTTTCAATTCACTTCATTTCATTTCAGTTAATTTTATTTAAAAATAAATAAAATAAAAAATGATTCATTTACCGCAATATGTTTTCTATTGAAACTTTATTAGATTTGAATAAATTATATATATTTTTATCATCCACATTATTTTGATTGTGAAGTGACTTATCAGATAAGATGCACGTATGTGATGTAAGTGTGTCGGTTTTAAACGTATACCATTTCTAGAGCTTCATCAGATACATAAAACTTTTTTCATTAATCTTCACATACATAGGGTATTGTTTTATTTTTTCCATATTTTATGTTTCAAAAAACACCATGTAACCTAACAAAAAAACAAGAATATTTTGAAAAAAACTAACTTTACTATTATCTTTTAAACCCACGAGAAAATAGAAGCATTTTTGTCCCAACATAGTCATAAAAATACCACTTGTGTCCCTAGAAATATTGAGCACACGATTCTTTATTGGAAAGCGTTAATCCTTGATCTCATGGGTTAGATGATTGTTGATATTATTTAATGATTTGAAAAAAAATTCATAAACTTGTACATTTTTAAGACAATTATTTTCAATAATGGTCAACATTATTTTCCAACATTATATTTCCAAACTGTGAGGGCCATGGCCCATTTTACATCAGCTTATGTTTCACTTTTTCTTAAGAGAATCATGACCATGTTTTGTATTCTAGACCATTCCTTGTTTTTTCATCAATGAGATAATACTTTTAAATGTTTCACTAAAATGACTGAGGCATTTGTTTTATCTTCAGCCACATTGATGCACTGATCCACTCATAAATATCCTCCATCATGTATCTCTTAGAACCCCTGGAGACGCCTTTTAGGATGAGCCCATAGCCAATACCCTTACTTTCCATTTTCTTTAATATTTGAATGATGATTTTAATTCTATGTGTGGAGAGATAGAGTTACGCACAGAGAGGGTTTTTTGATGGCCAGTGAGTCATTTGATGCACATGGATCAACATTATTCTATCATGGATATATAAGTTATATTTCACAGTTGCCACATTCATTACAGGTATTTTGATAATGGAATATAGGTTTTTTTGTTCATACTCAGAGTACATTGGTGGTCATTACATGGTAACCCCCACTTTTGGGGATACCAATAAAAGTGATGATCCATAACTCATTGAGATAGAGAGTTTTCTATATTACATAAATTCGCCGAGATTTTACAGTGTACGCTCTACTTGTGGACCATTATTTGGGATTTTTTCATACAGTTATGGCATGGGGATTTAGAGTTGATACTCACCAATTTTTGCAGACCATATTATTTGAGTGACTTGAGTCTTCAAAAATAGAGAGAAACAATGGGTTATCATATAGCTGTGTACAATAAATGATTTATGTATGGGGAGAGAGGGTTTGAGGGAGACAATTGTATTTAGATTTGCCATGAATTTATTTCATGATTCAAACCACCTTTTGCAAAAAAAAACTATCATATTTGTTTTTACCAACCATACTGAAGCCCGAGAGACATTTGAACCTCATGTAAAATTAATTAGATTGGTGAATTATTTTTATTTACACTAGTGGAGATGTGAAATTCATGGAATGCATATGGTAACCATGCGTGTGTTTGAGAATTGACAATATCTTTGATCAAATATTTCGACAGATAAGACTGATGGTGTGGTAGGTTACATAATACATGAGTGCACGTACTTGTTTTGGAATGAATGTGAGTGGATGAATAATGGTTTTCGAAAATTGGTGTTTTAAATGAATCATGATATTTTATGGGTAAAATATATTGAAAAATTTTAAACTTGTAATTTTAATGTTTTGATTTGTCTATGACCACATGTGTTCTTTTTTTTATTTGTTTTTCCTAGGAGTAAAATAGTTTAAGTGTGGGGTATTTGATGTATATTGATATTATATTTATTTTTATAAATTTTGAACATTGTTTTAATTAATTATTTTAACCATATAAATATTTTTAGTTTATTATTGTAATTTTATAGTATTTTTGATATTTTGATAAATTTCAGTAAATTTATATTCTTATAATAGTAATTTACTATATTTATTAGTTATATTAATTTTATATATTTTATATAAAATTGTATTATTATTATTTCTTCCAATTATTTTATTTTATTTTATTTTATTAATTATTATATGTATGTATATATTTTAATTTTGTATTTCAAATTTATTTAATTTCATTATTTTGTTGTAGTAATAAAATAGTTTTATTTTTATTTTTATTAGTTTATTATTATATTTAATATTAGTATTATATTTAATTAAATGTTCATTAATTGTTAATTATTATCACTACTTATTATTATTATTATTATTAATATTATCATCATCATCATTTTTAATTAAACTTAAATAGATAATTAGTTTTTTAATTTGAATTTAACATATTATTTTTTATCTTTTCTTCCCCCAAACTACCCCTGCCTACCCCACCTACCCTTCACCCATTCCTACCCCTACCCATGTCACCCCACCCCCTTTAACCCTTCTCTCTCCAATCCCACTTCCCATCCCATGCATTCCAACAACGCCCCACCCCCTCCCTATTTACCCGTGATCGCTCATGTCTCTCCTCCCCAGATACCCACGCAACCCCCCCCCCCCCCACCCCAATGCCCCACCCCTCCTCATTTATCTACAACCCATCCTCTCTCTCGTCCCCATGTACCCAGCACAACCCCCCCCCCCCCCCACACTCATTACTCCTCTCCCCTTGGGGACCCGCCGCCCGCCCCACCCCCTATATTCAGCTCATCACTCACCCCTTCCCATCACCTGATGCCACTCCCCCCACCCCCTGGACCTGCCGCCCAAACCCCACCCCTCCCGTCCCCATCTTTCCCCACTGACCCACTTGGCCTCCTCTCTCCCTCTCCCGTCACCTACAACCCCACACCCCAGCCGCACTCCACAACCCCTTCCAGGGTTCTGTCTCCCGGAAGCACTCACAACATGTAGACAAACTCATCTGTTGCCCATCGAAATCGTGACGCAAGAAAATTCTTGAGCTTCTCAATATGAATCCTGCTCCTCACACTGATAGTGGACGGATCTGGGTACTTTGGTGATTGATGGTGATTCACGCACACACAATGTTGTGGTCTGATGTTGCAGAAATCGACGGATTGAAGATTATAATTTTCTGAACATCTGTGTTGTCTTGCATTAGTCCTCATGTTGACACAAAAAAGGTGATTTCAATTTTTTTTCATGTCGTGTTTGCGCGATGGTTGGGAAACATTATTGGCATCATAGTAGTGACCAATGTAACAGTGAATGACTGTCATTAATTTATTCCCATGACTGATTGCATTTTGAAATAATTTTAATTGGATGTTTATTTAGATAATGATATATTTGATTAAAATAATTTTCATTGGGCTCTACATGCATGCTTTGTTTCCCGTTCATGTGATACCCAATAATTCATCATGTGCGAGAGTTCATTAGAGAATCCATTTATACATAATTCGATCAAGCGCACATGAAAATTATAAATATAAAAATATATTAACTTAGAAAATTAATACTTGGAGAGCACTCTCCTTCAAAATTACATGAGTGGTAGTTAATTAGAAATTTCATTTGATCAAACATGAAATAGGTAGATACATCAACTTGGTGAGAAATGGGTCGTCAGTTTCCCCAAGATATTTAATGCTATCATGACGTGCAAATTATTCATCAACATAGATAACAGAATGAGAATTAATTTGTGTAAACATTAGAATACTATCTAACATCATAGATTGAGGTCAGATATTATTTTCCGTAAATTTGGAATCAGTGATAATTGAATAAATAAATAATCAAATGTGGGATTTAAATAATTGGCCTTTCATGCCCCTAAATGGACGTCACGAATCTAAAATTTCCATCTCCTCTAGTTTCTTCCAAAGCTTAATTTTGGTCACCTAGACAATTGTAGTTAATTTTAATAGAAATTTTTAAATATTTATATAGTTTTTATAACTTATTAGTTGTAAATAACATGAAGAATTCATTTTCCTAAACATTTTTTCAAGAGAATATTATTATTTTATAATCACTATATCTTTTTGGTTCAACCCTACTATCGGCTTTTAAAGTAGTTTTTTGGTTAATAAATATTGAAAATTTTCATGTTTTGCGAATCACGTACCAGTGACCACCGTTGGAGGTATGTAATAATTATCTTTAAGTATATTAGTAATACTAAGGGTATGATCCTGGATTATTAGAAGATAAACAACTAGTCCTTATAAAAAATTTATATTCTAGATTACCAATAGATCAAGATGATATGAAATCACAAACAGGATACAAATTCATGTTGAATACAGGTTTTCTGACTAGGAAGAGTTCAAAGATGGTTATGGTGACAGATTCTATTGAAGAATATGAGAATATTAAAGATTATATGGTTGTGAAAGAAGAAGTATGGATATTAAATTTTTCCTAGGATATTAATGTGATTTATATGAATAAATATCTTATCTTACAAATATTGTGATATTATTGTAGTGGTGGATCTCATAAAAGATCCATGTTCACATCAGTGGACAAATCACATATTATGAATTTATCATATCTTGTGGGATTTCCCTTAGAGTGGTGAGTATTTAGTGAGTATTACTTGTAAATAATAAAATGTAGAAGACCCCCATACTAAATGTATGACTTAGATAATTCATGATTATTATGTGAGGTATAGTGTAATGAGATTTGTGAGTAGTTGGATCCAATCTATGTGGGAGTTTTTTGGAATTTTTTTCCTAGTTAAAAATATTTATACTCAAATCAATTGTATATTAGATTTATTGAATATTAATGTAATGTATTATAAAATATTTCTCATTATTATGTATGAATTTATTGCATAATTCCCTAGAGTATACATTGCATTGATAACGTTGTTGTAGTTCCCCGCTGTGATGAGAGCCTTGATTTGTTAAAAAGTCATTCTAAAATACAGTCATGTGATTAGATATCATAATATAATATGGATCTTAATATTTATACTATTAGGTCTGACTTCGCATAATTGGACAAGGATCCTTATCCTAATGTTCACAATATGTAATCCATATGATGAGAGAATGTGACTAACAGCCCGGTAAAAGGAATTTCACTTGTTTTAGTGTCATTAGATATTCATATATATGATCATATGTAATGGTCCTTATACAAGAATATTAACAATACTGCATGTCATTAATCCCAAATATAGAATTCATGAGGAAACCTATGACTCCATATGTTTACAAAGATTTAAGATATGTAGGATGTGTCATGATTGACATGTTAGTAATGGATAAGTTTTAGAAGGAATTTTCCCTTTCATATATATAGATGTTCTTATCAGGGATCATTGATTGTAATAGAACCATAAAATTAAATTAAATTTCCCTTGACACATTTATATCAGATATTCAAAGAATGATTTATTTAACATATAGGTTGGCGACACATATGAGAAACATGCATGGTGAGATATTGTACCAAAGAGATTATAATATAGAGTTGCCATTTGTATGTGGTTATCATCATTGTGGCATTATGTTGTTTCTCTTTGGTTCCATGATCCATTTCTAGATAGAAATCATGGATTTTTTCCAAGACTCCTTAAATATGAGGAGAAGTAATTTTATAGGGTAACCAACAAAGTGTTTTTGTTGATATTGATTAAATTATATTTGAATTTTACTAATAGAATTAATAGCATAGTCAATAATAAGGAATAATTTATTCAATATCTATCAATTGAAAATAAATATTTGTGAATAAAATATTTAATATCTATTATCATGTTCAATAAATTCTATAGGATTTTGAATGGACCCAGACTACGTCTGATGAAAAATATTAATTAACAAGTTGGTTAAATAATATATTTTAGTATGAAAGCTGTAATGCCCCAAAAAATGATAATTTATTATCATTATTCTGTGACACCAGATTTATGAATTGTTATAATATTATTTAATTCCCCATAAGAAATTAAATTATATTTTATCCAAAACCCAAGCACTGTAAATAGTTGGTCGTGTCTATTGTGTGGTCCATTATGAAAATAATATATCGTTTCATATAAGGAAATTCTCTACTGACTCCTCACTCTCTCTCCCTCTCAAGAATGATAAATTAAAGTGACTTTCCTTCAATACTGAAGCACATGTTATCAACACAAACGACAGAAGACAACAAACGTGCCATAATAGCTTCTTAATGTTGATTGGTGTTGCTCAAATATCAACGGAGCATGTTTGGATTTTGTCACACCTTGACCTCAGATTCCCTTTTTTATTCTACTCAAAATCTCACAGCTTTTGGGAAATGTTGGGCTTCAGTCCCAGTTTTAAATTTTGTATGATTAATGAATTTGGTGGGTTTCACACTGGTGTGCAGGCACCACACGGTTGGAGGTAAATGTGTGTTTGACCTAGGATCTTGTGTAGTTGTCTAACATCTAAAATAAAAAAAATTATGTAAATAAAATAAGATAAATATATGCAATATAATAATAATAACATTATTGTGTAGATAATAATAATATTATTATTAATGTGTTATTATTATTATTATTATTAAAATTGTTATTCATATTAGTACAATTATAAAATAAATGAATATTTTGTAGTTATAATAATAACATGACTATCATAATTAATGTTTTATTATTATTAATATATTTATTAAATTTTTTAATTTACTATTAATGTTTTTATTATTTAAAATAAAATGATTAAAATTATGATTATACATATTATTATTTTTAGTGTTATTATTATTTTTATTCTTTACGAAAATTAATTTTTTTATGAATAGATTATTATTAATATTATCCTTCAAGATAGAATTGTTATTATTAATATTACTTTTAGAATCAATTTATAATTATTATTAGTAGTATTAGTATTAATATTAATATTAATGGTATAAAAACATTCATGAAAATAAAAACGGGAGGGAGACGATTGGGGGGCTTCCATTTACCATGCGTGTTGTGCACCCGCAGAACACCCCCCTTCGTAGCTCCCCTACCATAGTTACCCTGATTCGGTGCATTGTTACATATCAACAGCCAATTTCATAATGATGGAACGCAAAATTCCGGACATCATAACCACATTGTCGAGGCGTCATTCCAAGAATAAAAATAATGATTTTGTCAAGGCCTTGTTCCAAGGCATTCATTTGTCCCATGAGACTTTCTACTGCATCAATGAGATACAGCAGGCTCCAACCGTCACATACTGAGTCCAATGCATTCCTCATATGAAAAGAATGAAACATAATATAAACATTTGTATTTAAACTAGAATATGAAATGTTAATACATTTAACATAAACCTTTAACAGTATAAAAAATAACATATCCACAGTCAAACATATCACAAAACCTTCAATACAATATAGAAGCTTGTTTCATAATAAATCAACTCCAAACAAGTGTAAAATCCATAAGACGAAGTTGGCATAGATGAATTCAAAACTATTTTAGAGAAATATATTAATCAATTTTGAAATCATTTAAAATTCACATAATTATAAAAGTAAACATTTATTTTAAAAATATTACTATATTCTTGTAAGGTATATTTTGAAGGTGTTACAATAGTGAACAATAGCTTCACCTTCTGAAAAACTTAAACAAACATTCTTCACATAATTTTGTCGAAAACGTCAGAAAGTACCTTGATTGGAAAACGACAGAATGATTCTGTTAAATACATTTTATAAAAATTCAAAAAAAGGTATAAATTAAATTAATCAATAGTCTAGGAAATATTAAAAATGTAATCAAATACATTTTAATGAAAAACATGGATGTGTATAATAAAGAGGTCCTAGTAGATACTTACGTATTAACAACCATAGATAAAGAGGATATTGTAAAATTAACCCTTAGCTTGTACATTTTCATAGTCGAGGGTACATTAAACTCATGTAAAATAGTTATATAATTATTATTAAATTATTAAATAACCACATACATAAATATAATATCATATATGATCATTTAATATTACTTTGTTAATAATATTTCAGTAGTATCATTGTTTCAGGTGTTGACTGATTCGTTTTTCATTATGTGTTCTATTACATAAGTCCTATTTTTAGTGGATAGGATGTAATTTATTCATAATCAGAATGATATTATGTTCTTATAAATTTTTCTTATTCATAAAATAAAAATTATTCTTGAATGGTTACAATGGGGAATGAATGACATCGAGTTCATGCAGACAGTAATCTGTACGTACGCACGAGCGACAATATCATTCTATTGATGGTGAACTTGAAAATAATTGGATATTATATCATATATACAGAATACCTAACATTCTATATGTATTATTTACATCAATTATACATCATTGTTATACCGATTCAAATAATGAAGCGTTGAATAACAACTACACCATGATGTGGAGATGGTAAGTCATACATACACAATTATGTTGACATTTTCATTAATAGAATGGATAGAATAATGAATTTGGTTGTACCATTTTTATAATAACTTCAGAGTATATAGAAGGTTCTGGATTAATTATTTTGGTATGGATACAACAAAGAAAGAGGAAGTGGAAGAAGAAGATAACAATGAAAAAGGTGGTGAAATTATTACCTCTTCATCGGGTACTTTATTATGATTTGATCAAAAGGGATGCATATGCTCGATTTATGATCAAATAATGGCCTCTAGAGTGATGTTATAGTAGTTGGGAGGATATTTGAGTAGGGGTTCCCCGAACCAAATGGTCTTGGAGGTGTAAAATTAAGAGAAGGGGAAGTAGCCTTTTATAAGAAATGTGAGGTTCACCTTATGAAAAGCTTGAAATATAATTTCATAAAAAATGATTTTCAGTTTCCAATGGCTCCAAATGGATTTATTTCAAAGATAAGGTGGGGAGGTGTCTAAAACTCTCATCCAAGAGGTTTTAGACATGTTTAGGTCACCATATTAACCTTATCTTTACGATTTAACTTTTAGTGAAATAGTTTACCTTTTAGAATGTATTATTGTATTATTAAAATGAATGGTTAATAAAAATAGTATAAAAATCCAAGAGAACCCCAGGTAGTCCATTATTGACATATATAACATCATCTGAGTCATTTTCCCGAAACATATATTTTGAGGAATATTATATAATTTTATAATACAGTATTTGTTTTTAAAACTCATTTATGTCAATTTTGTCAGTATTTGGTATCTTGTTTCTGTTAAAGTCATAACAAAATTATCACATTGAAAAAATTTATCTAATCAACACTAAAATGTCATATTAACCTAGGAAATTTTTTTAATGCATCAAAAGTCTCAATTTACAATTACATGGGTATTTATAATATCAATTATTTTAATAATTAATTAATAAGGTAGTTACTACATCATCATTGTGTCATAAAAAAATTAATTATTTAATGTATTCAAATTATATAAAACCATGTTTTAAGAAATTTTTTTAGCTTTATAATGAATATTTATAGTCTAATATATCTTATGTATAACCCTATATTAAAAATGATTTAGTTATGAAAATTTGAATTTAACACATTTATCTCATTTTTAATTAAAATAATAATAAATAACCAAATCTAATACAAGTGACTAAATGGGATCATATTTTATTCCTAAGGTTGATTTTGGTCGAAAAACACTCATCCAATAAAATTAGGACAATTGTCAGGGTAATTATAATAAACATTTTAACTTCAATTACACAATTTACTTTTAATCGTGGTAAATAAAAATAAAATGTTATGATTCACTAAAAAATATTTTCATCTTATTGAACAAAATTTTATATACTGATGTCAACTGTGCCTCTCATATTTTTTAAATTTTATTCACAGAAGCGGTAAAATTATGTTTTATGCAAATTTGCAAATGTGCCTAAAGGTGGGTAAAAGATGGTAAAATGTTCAATAAAATTTTATATATATAAACTTATTATAAAATGACACCAATGAATTACATTGGTCTAATATAGGTATTATATATCTATTTTTACAAAAAAAATTAATTAAAATTAAAAACAATTATTTAAATAAAAAGTCAGTTTTAAACAATAACACAATGTTTTTCACTATTCATCAATAACTGAAAGTTCACAGAAAAATACCAAAAATTCACCCTAACCTAATTTTGATTTCAATAATCCAAAAATGATGTCTATTTTGAAATATTAAATTTATAAAATTTCAAAAAGTGGGTATTACTATTCATAACGACTTGTTTGATTGGTCGTGGAGTGCTAGAACTCGAAGTTGTGTACAACACAAGCTATCATATTATTCAAAGAGATGTTTACCATGGAAGCATGGGGTGTTGAAATATACCCTCCTTCAAATAATTTCTTCCTCAAAATTTCTAGAATACTACTGCATAAAAAGATTCAGGTGGTTCTTCATCATATGTTTCTCGGGTTCCCACATTGCTCTTCCATCTAATGGTTTCGCCGTATAACATTTACCAGATGAGTTGTCTGATTTCTCATAACATGTTCTCTCATATCAATAATCCTCATAGACTCTTCAAAATAAGACATATCAGGTTCCAGTTCTAATTCTTCATAGGTGAGTACATGCGTTGGGTCGGGCATGTATTTTCTCAACAGTGATATGTGGAACACATCATGAAATTTAGAAAGGCTTGGCAGAATTACCAAACAGTAATCTACAACCCCATTTCATTTTGAATTTAGAAAGGTCTGATATAACTGGGACTTAATTTACCATTGTTACTGAATCATATAACTCCCTTCCATAGAGATGCCTTCATGAAAACATGATCTCCTAACTAGAATTCCAAATACATCCTTTATTTATAGGTGTAGATCTTTTTCCTACTTTGAGCTTCTTTGAAGTGGAATTAGATAATATTCACCTTTTCTATTATTTCCTCAACATGTTCTGGTCCTACGAGTTTTCTTTCACCAAAATCATCCCTAAAAGTTGATATGCAACATCTCCTTCCATATAATGCTTCATATGGCGCCATCTATATACTTTAATGGAACCTCTTGTTATAATACAATTATACTAGAGCTAAATACAGATCCCACATACCTGTAAAGTCATGTGAGAACTATCTCAACATTTCGTCTATGCTTTGAATAGTCCATTCTTATTGACCATCAATTTGAGGGTGGTAGGTGGTTTTCAAATGAATTTCAGTATCATAGGATTTCTGAAGACTTTTCTAGAATCATGTTTTAAAACTGGGATCACGATCAGAAAAAATAGATAGGGGTACACGATGTAGTCTTACAAATTCATTAATATATAGTCATTCTAAACGTGAAAGTTTTAGATATTTTCTTATACTAAGAAAATGTGTTGACTAGGTTTGACAATATACAATGACCCATATTGAGTCATTCCTTCTACGAGTCTTTGGTAGCCCCATGACAAATTCTAATGTAATATCATCCCATTTTTACTCAGGTATGGGAATAGGTTTCATTAGTCCTCTAGGATGTTGGCTTACAAAATTATCCTTTTGAAAAACTATACATCTTGACACAAAATCTGTAATCTCCCTCTTCAGGTTATCCCGCCAAAAATGTTCTTTCAAATCTCTAAACATCTTAGTGCTACCAAGGCTTATAGAAAATTGGATCTATAAGCATCATCCAACAATTCCATTTTAAAATTAGGTATATGGAGAACACAAAGTCTTAGCCCAAATTTCAAAATCCCATTTTCATACACAAAGTTAATAAATCTACCATCATTCCATTATTAAATTTTCTTTTTAAACTCTTCATCATCAGTATGATAACATTTAATCATTTCTAGTAAACATGCTCTGACAAACATTTGGAAACTTATCGATATTTTACATTATATGATTATTCCCATATCTATCAATATTATATCCATGAATATAGTATCCTTTTAAACTCTCATTTTGTTCAAAACACCATTATTCTTTCGGCTTAATGCATCTTCCACCTTATTTTCATTCCCCGTGTGGTAATGTGTAGTGAAATCATAATCCTCGAGTAGTTTGAGAAATATCCTTTTCATTGAGTTCTTTTTGTGAGAAAATATACTTCAAATTCATGTGATCAGTATACATCTCAAATTTTTTTCAATAGATGTAGTGTTTCCATACCTTCAAAGTATAGATTACAGCTGATAACTCCTGATCATGAGTGGGATAGTTTTGTTCATGAATTTTTAGTTTCTATGGTGCATAGTAAATAACTATATCATTTTTCATAAGGAGAAAACCAAGTCCTTTCATTGTAGCATCACTATAAATAACAAACACAACATCCCCTAATGGTAGAGTCAAGATTGGATCATTTACGAATATTTTCACCAATTCTTCAAAACATTCTTCACAATCATTTTTTCAAAACAACTTTAACCCCTTTACATGTGATCTTGGTTAATGGGTTATCCAATAGGGTGAAATTCGGGATGAAATGCCAATAATATCCTACTATACCTATAAAACTGTGTACCTCAGTTATACTCATCGGTGTGGCCATTATAGTATTTCTATTTTCATTTAAGGATCAACAAAGAATCTATTCATAGAGACAATATGGCATATTAAAGATATCTCATGATGCCAAAATTCCCACATGCTAAAATTCTCATACAATTCATTCCTTCTAAGAGTCTTTAAAATAGTGTGCAAGTGATTTTCATGATCCTTGTAGGTTTTAGAGTATACCATGATATCATCAATAAATACCACTAAAAATTAATCAAGATATTCCTTGAAAAATATATTCATTAGATACAGCAAGATAGATGATGCATTAGTTAGGCCCAAAGGCATTACTGTAAACTCATAATGCCCATACCTGGTATGAAATGTTGTCTTTGGAATGTCTTACTTATTGATGAGCAACTGATGATATACATATCAGAGGTCAATATTTGAAAATTATGGGTCTCCATGATATTGATCTAATAAATCATCAATGCAAGGAAGTGTATAATTGTTCTTTATTAATCTCTAATTGACCTCCCTGTAGTCAATGGACAACCTTATAGATCCATCTTTTTTTTAAAAAATAATAACAGGGGATCCCCATGGAGAAACAATAGGGTGAATACATCCTTTATTAATAAATTATTCTAGTGGTTTAATTAGTTACACTAATTCCACTAGGTCCATTCTATAAGGGGTCTTTGATATGGGCCTTGAACTAGAAATCAAGTCAATGGAAAACTCAATTTATGGTTCTGGAGTAGGTCCATGTGAATCCTCTGGAAACACATCAACATATTCTTGAACAATAAGTACAACCTCTATTTGAAAATTCCTTTCCTCATCCATATTTATATCATTCTCATCCTCCGCAATAATTAAATTTAGTAGAGCTGTTGGGGGGATCTAGATAATAATTACATGGTGACGTTTCTCCAATAAATATAAGGTACTCTTTATCATCAACGAAAATTGTATCCTCTTTCATCTTATGATAAATTTTTTCATCGTGGTCCAAAATCCAATCTATACTGAAGATTATATAAAATTCAATAATGGGTATGATGATGAGATCAATAGATAATGTTCATTTATATTCCTTAATGGGAACTGATTCAGAAAACATTGTTGCAATGATACTTCCCGTAGGATTTTTGACTGAAATTTTACTTGTTACATCAAATTGGAAATATCTAATTTTCATAGAAAACTGAGAGATATGAAATAATGAGATGTTCCATGATCAAATAATGCATTGGATAAATTTGAGTAAATCATTAAATTTCCTACCAACATGTCATTCGGAGCATCAACCTCAGCAACAGTGATCACATAATCTTGGCCTTTATCCATATTCCTTTTCTGAGGTATGTTTCCTTGGTGCATA
Organism: Viscum album; assembly: GCA_963277665.1. Taxonomy (NCBI): domain Eukaryota; kingdom Viridiplantae; phylum Streptophyta; class Magnoliopsida; order Santalales; family Viscaceae; genus Viscum; species Viscum album. Next base: position 153,171,680 of record OY728150.1, read on the forward strand.
GAAAATTAATTTGCAAAAATCCCCATTTCTATGCAACTGTAGCATTCAACATTACCATCCTCATTCTTTCCCTTATAATCACGAGCATGGTGGCCTTTTTAGGCACACTTGTAACAGACTCCAATTCCCTTCAGGAAAGTACCAGGGTGTTTCTTACCACATTTACTAAAGGATGGAAATTCAACATTTCCCTTCTTCCCCTTATATCAATTTCTAGAGTGTTCATCCGATCTCTTCTTCTCCTTATTATCTTTAATGTCATTAGACTTGTTGAATTATTTTTCTTTCTTGATAGCACGTGAGACTATATCTTCGTATGAAAAGAAGGATTGTGAAACTAATTCTTGACGGATAAATGATTTTATCCCATCAAATAAACGACCAATATTACTTCTTGGGTTATGTATATAATTTGTGGCATGCGTTGATGACCTTGTAATGTTAGCCTCAATCATTGTGACATTTTCATCCTCCTTTTTCGTTCGACTCAGAAATTGTCTTTCCATATCTGATCGATGGTCACAGGGAAACTATATTTCTAAGAAAAAATATGTAAAATCCCTCCACTACATATTTGACACTTATTCGTCTTCCTTTTGTTTCGAATCAATGACCACCATTGATCTGCATCTCCTGTGAGGCGATAATCTAGATGACAACTATTTCAATTTCATTACTCCCCAAAAAATAAAATATTTTCTCTAAGGAACATATCCATTTTGTAGATACAAATGGATTTGTAGACCCATTGAATGTTGGTTGTTGTTGCCTAATGAATTGGTCTAACATTTATCCTATGCGTTGTGGATAAGGGTGCTCCAAACGAGTAAGGTTATTATTCATAACCTGAGTGCATTGTTCCACTATGGTTATAAGCTGATAAACACCAGTTGCATAACTAGATCCACTAAATTTATCTTGGGTATCATGGTAGTCCCTACATTGATTACGTCAATTCACATGGTTTCCATTCCATCCACTGTGCGCCTTTTCTAAATAATAGAATACACTATATTAGTTTATGAATCAAAATACATAATTCCAATGTTGTAAAACACTTAACATAAAATGATCAGTTTATGGATATAATCCATAAACATAAAAATGTTATCCTTTTGGATGTATATACTCATAAATACTTCATAATGGCTTGTAAATAAAATCTAAATTATCCTAATCATATCCCCCAGGAGTGGCATAACTAAGAGTGAAGCAATGCCAATTTTCTTGTACCAGGATACCCTGGGTCAAGCCCAAAACTCCTTTTCGGAGTTATCACTCCATGGTACATCTGTTCTAGAGCCACTTATACATTCTCGTATCCAGAAAAATATGTATTTCTTAGAAAATCAACATAATTTTTACACTACCAAAATTTTTGGATGTTCTTCTATACTAATCCTCAAAGTATATATTTGGGTAATGTGATATAATCAAGGATTTTATAAATATAGTTTCCAAGGATTGTAAAAAACATCATTTGATACCAACAATAATGCCTTGACTGTAGTTACCTAGAGTTGGTGCATTATTACATATCATTGGAAAGATCACGAGAGATCGTGTCTTGAAATACAGATTAGTTTAGTATCCTTGGAAGTACCAGATATATACAAGAGTTTTACATTTCATCATGAAAAGGGAAAACAATAAAATTGTGTCCCCATTGAACAAACTCATATATTATTTCCTATTCAAATAGGATAATCGTAATATTATTCTTTGCATCCATGGAAAAATAAAACATATAAATTGGTAATCTCAGATGCTGAGTAAGGATAACAATATAGTAGAAACATTCATAAATAAGAATAAACATTTAAGGAAATGTATAAGACTAAAACACAAGCTTTTTAAACATAAACATAAGAAAAATATTTCAAAGATATTTCAAATAATTCCATTTACATATTCACATGGAGATTCTACTAGTCAAATAATCACACATAATAACAATTGCCAATTTCATAATGATGGAATGCATAATACCGGACATGATAACCACATAGTCAAGGCCTTCTGCGAAGACTAAAAATAATGATTTTGTAAAGGCCTTGTTCTAAGGCACTAGTTTGTCTCATGAGACCTACCTATGCATCGAGGATCTTTGGTGGGATTCACGCATCTGTTACTATGCCAAATGAATTCCTCATATGAAAATGTTGAAATATAACATAATCATTCGTACTAAAACTAGCATATAAAATGTTAATACATTAACCATAAAACATGAATAGTATAGAAATAACACATCCATAGTGAAACATATCACTAAACCTTCAATAAAATATTGAATATTGTATCATAATAATTCAACTTCAAACAAGTGTATATTTTATCAAAGGATTTTGACATAGATAAAATCAAAACTATTTTAGAAAAATATGTCTATCTATTATGAAATCATATAAAAGTAACGTAATTAAAAATGAAAAAATTTATTTTGAAAATATTCTGATAATCATGTTAGATTATATTTGAAGGTGTTATAATGGTGGAAAATAGCTGTAATCGATGTATAAGTTAAAAACACATTCTTACATTCTTTTGTCGGAAAGGTCACAAAGGAACTTGTTTGGAAAACGACGGAAAATTACTTTCAATGCATTTTGTAAAAAGTAAAACAAGGGTATAAATGAATTTAACCCATATTCTAGGAAATAGTACAAAGGTTTTGAAATAATGTTTTAAGAAAAACATAGATTTGGATGATAATGATGTCCCAGTATATACTTACGTATTAACAACCTCAGATAATAAAGTGATTGTAACATTAACCCTTACCTTGTACTTATCCTTGGATGAGGGTATGTTAAACTCCTTTATAATATCTAAAAAATTGTTATTAATTTATTCATGAACCACATACATAAATATGATATCATATATGATCTTTTAATACTTATTTGTTAATAATATTTCTGTAGTATCATTGTTTCGGGTGTTAACTGATTCATTTTACTTTATATGTTCAATTATGTAAGTCATGATTTTAATGACTAGGATGTACAATATTCATATTTATAATTATATTAATTACTTAAAAATTATTTTAATCATCAAATTAAAATTATTCATGAATGGCTATGATCGGAAATAATCTCATCACGTTAATGGACATGTTAATCTTTATGTACACACGAGTGACAATATCATTATTTTAATGGTGATATATTATATAATTTGATGTTATATAATATATATAGAATCATGAACACATTATATTTATTATTTAAATAAGTTATACACCATTATTATACCCATCCATATAAGGAAGTGTTGAATAACAACTTCACTATGACGTAGAGACGGTAAGTCGTATATACGCACATATAGTGACTTTCTCAATCATAGGATAGATAGAATAATGAATGTGATTGTACCATTTTTATAATTAAATAAATGTATATAAAAGTTACTAGAGTTATTATTTTGGTATGGAGAAAACAAATAAAGGGGAAGTGGAAGTGGAAGAAGAAGTTAACTTTGAAAGAGGTGATAAACTTATTATATCTTCTTTTGGTGTTTCCTTATGATTTGATCAGAAGGCTCAGTAGGATGGATTTCAGATCAATGGAAGTCCTCTAGGATAACATTTAGGGTAGTTGGGAGGATATTTGAGCAGGGTTTGGCCGAGACAAATGGCTTTGTATGTGTGAAATTAAGAGAAAGGGAAGAACCCTTTTTTAAGAGAGATGAGGGTAACTTTAGGAAAAGTGAGAAATATTATTTTATAATAAACACATTTTCGGTTTCTAATGGATCTAAATAGAATTTATATAGAGTAATTGGTGGGGATGGGTCTAACACATCTCAACCAATAGGTTTTAGACCGGTTTGGGTCACCATATTAAGTGTATGTTTTTGATTTATCTCTTTGTTAAATAGTTTAACTTTTACCATGTATTCTTGTATTATTATAATAAATGGTCAATAAACATTCAATAAAAATTCAATTGAACAACAAGTGGTTAATTATTGTCATATCTAACCTAATATTTGTCCATTGGCCAAAAAATATATATTTTTTGGAGTATTATATATTTTAATAACATAGATTTGTTTTAAAAAATTCATTTTTGTTAATTTTGACACTATTTTGTATTTTGTTTCTGTTAAAGTCATATCAAGTTTATCACATCAAAATAAATGTATCGAATCAACCCTAAAATGTAATATTAACTTATAATATCAAATTTATTCATAAAAAGTCTCAATTTACATTTAGTTGGGTATTTATATTATCAATTATTTTAATAATTCATTAATAAGTTAATTACAACATCATAATTGTGTCATAACTAAATATAAGTATTTAATGTCTAGAAATTATAATAAACAATGTTTTAGGAAATATTTTTATCTTTATAATGAATATTTATATTCGAATTTATCTTATGTATAACCCTATATTAAAAATGTTTTAGTTATGAAAATTTGAATTTAACAATTATAGCTCTTATTTAAATAAAATAATAATAAATTTCCTAATCTAATAAAAGTGTGTAAAAAGGATCATATTTTATTCCTATGATTTATTTTTGTTGAAATACACTCGTCTAATAGATTTAGGACAAGTGTCAGGGTAATTATAATATCATTTTTAACTATAATAACCCTATTTACTTATAACTGTGGTAATTAATGTCAAAAATTACTATTCACCAAAAAAAATATTTACATCATATTGAACCAAATTATATTAATGATGTCAAAAGTTTGTTTAGTATTTTTTAAATTCAATGAAAAAAAGTTGTAGATTTATGTTTTATGCAAATTTGCAAATGTGCCTAGAAGGTGGGTAAAAGACTGTAAAATGTTCAATAAAATTTTATATAACTTAAATTATTATAAAATGACTCCAATGACTTAAATTGGACTAATATAGATATTATGTATCTGTTTTTACAATAAAATAAATAAAAAGTAAAAATATTTATTTAAATAAAAAGTTAGTTTTAAACAATAACGCTGTGTTTTTCACTATTCATAAATAACTGAATGTTCTCAAAAATATACCAAACATTCACCCTAAGCTAATATTGATGTTTTGAATCCAATAATAATGTCCATTATGATAAATGAAATTCATAAAAGTTCATAAAGTGGGTATTACTGTTCATAAAGGCTAGTTTGATTGGTCGTGGTGTGCTAGAACTCGAAGGTGTGTACAACCCAAGCTATTGTATTATTCAAGGAGAAGAATATTGTGGAATCTTGGGGTGTTACACCCCCATGCATCATGGACGGTGACCCTCCTTATTTTCTCTAACTAGTTCGCCAACCCTACTACTTTTCTTTGACCAGTCCAATGTCCCTCCTTTACTCCAACCAGCTCGCCAGCATGACCTTCTCCCGAGAAACCTGCATGAACCAGCACCTCCAATATTCTCCCTCTTAGGAGTGCTAAATCCCACTCTTGCCATATCCCCATCCGGCTTCCCTACTCCCTTCCTAACATGTGACCCCTGGCCCGAACCCTCTATGAAAATCCTATCTATAAGCTTCTAGCGTCACCCAAAATGACATTCGTTGCATCGTCACCCTACTGAGGTGTACTCTTCTGGCCAATGTCCCATTTCACTAACAGCCCACTCCACTTCAAATTTGAAAAATTTGTACTATGACTATTTGGTCCATAATCTAACATTTTCGACCAAGGGTGAGGCATATGGACTTGAATTTCATTGTCATCATTGATTTGGGAAAGAGTTTAAACCCACTAAATGATTTTCCTCCACTTAATTTAGGGCCTTATAGTTTATGTGAGTCCCTAGAATTTATTTTGACATATTTTGGTCCTTGACGTACTAATTTTGGATTCCAGTTATGTTTTGTAGGGTGTTTTTAATGATTCCAAATTTGCATTCTTTTGATGATGAGTGCATAAGTGAGTAGGTTGAGGTTTGAGTTGGAAAGCATTAGATCAGCCAATTATTTGTGGTAGTTGTTTCTATGAGCTCTGTTCCAATTTCAATCCATGTTGTTCTTGAGTTTTTTATTAATTCATAAAATATTTTTCACACCTATAATACATATTTAATTTCTTGAACTGCTTCCATGTTGGTTGATCGATTAAAAATTAGGTTTTTTGGATAATTTTCCATATGTGAACATGTAACTGACTTGCCATTCAGGTTCAAATAATTGTTGAGTTCATTAAAATATTAAATTTGGATATATTTATTGGTGTTTGTTGATTTAATCTTTTATTAAGGGGAATGGTTTTCTTTCGTTGGGTGGATTCATGAAACATGGGGTTTGAAAAAATGTTTTAATGTGTTAGTGGATGTTATTTTTATGTTTTTAGTTCTTTCAAAATAATTGGGAAATGGTCGCTTGTTATTCCATTGGATGTGTAACATCTAATTGATGCATGGAGTGCACCCATGGATGGGCCGCCAAATGATGATGACATTTTGACAGTTCCTTTCCTAGAACATTGGTTCTCTAAATATAATTTCTTTCTTACCCTTTCCATCATTCTTTTTATAAATGTTTCCATGGTTTTAAAAATGAGTTAAGGTTGTTTTAAAAGTGATGAATTTTATGACATGCTTCGTATTGATTAAAAAATTTTTATAAATAGTTGAATACCTATTTGGATCCTTTTAGTATATTTTCCATCATTTTAACATAGTTTGGTGGAGAGTATTTTCAATAAACGATTTTTTTAGAAAGGATGATGTTTTAGGGTGTGTGTATGTGAATCTTAGAGGCCAATGGGAAATGGAAGAGTTAAAATGGAATGTATTTTTGTTTGAAAATTGGTTTTGAGGTGTTTCTTTCTCCAAATAAATTTACCCAATATGGATAGAACATATTGTCCATTTGGAACTTTTTTTATGATTTTTCTGTTTGTACATGGATTTAAAAATTCACATTTGAACTATTTGGAGAAAGCATGTTCAAAATGCCTGTTTGGAAACATTTTTAGAAAAAAAATGGAAATGTTTTGGAAATGGTTTTAATGTGTTTTTTTAATGGTAAAAAAATTTGATGCCAAAGGCTTGTTTGTTATTTTGAAATGACTATTTCGAAATCCTCACTTATGTCGGGTCTCCTTCCATGATGGTTGATTTAGAATTGGGAGGACCTCAATATAGAAATTCCGTCATATGGTATTTACTTTAAGGAAAGTAACTAACCTTGGGTTGTTCGGGGTGGTTCCAGATTGTCTGGTGTGTTTGGTTATACATATATATGTGGCTTGTTATTTGAATTTCATTACACACCCTCTTGATAATCATATCATGGGAACCTATAAAATAAAATAGGTTTACTAATAATGATTTTTTCACTATTTATATTGATAACTTCTTGTGGCTTATAACAGGATAATATTTTTTTCATTATTTCTATGGGATTGGGCCCCTTGGTCAGGCCAGGTAGGGCGGAAAACTTGATTTTGGGTGTTATTATGTCACTAGGTAGGGCATGCCTTTGGGATGAGTGACATATAATAGTATGTTATGGTATTCGTCTGAGTTCCTAGGAGTACATGTGTTTCCCGTTACAAGTATTAATAGAGCCATTACCTTCGTTGTGTAGAATTATATTTGTGTACCTGGTTTTAGTTATTGTTTGAAAAAATGTGAATGTTTTGTTTCATTAAAATAATTTTGATGTATATGTTTCAAATATGTACGCACAACTCCCTCTTATTTCATTTTTTTTTTAAATTATGTGGGAAATTGAACATGTTGTTTATTTAAAAATGTAATGTGTATATAAAAACCTACTTTTTATTAATATATTTTGAAACTAGTATTGAATGACTTTTTTTGGAATAAGTGACTTGGATTATTTGGTGTTTACCTATTGAGATATCAAGCTCACACCCCACTTATACCACTAAGTTTCAGTATACATGGGCTATTTTGTACGTTCATTTTTATACATTTTTTTCCCAGAAGGTTCTCATGATTAAATAATAGCTGGTCTTGTGGCTGGAGGTGACCAAGATGTCGGATGGAGATCGTGCATTAGCAGTTGAAGTTTTTCATTCTGGATTGTGTTCTATATTTTAGATTGATATTTTTGTGTTTTACTTGATAACAAAATCTGGTTATATTATTTATTTGTGTTTTTGATTCTTGTTGTTTTTTAGATCATTTATCTATTTGGACCTGGTTTATTTCATTCTAGATAAATTGTTCATTCTTGTATGTTTTGATTCCCGACACTAGTTTTCATCCAAGGGAGATTTTTAATTCCCCCCAGGATATGTCATAGACAATCTTGGGTGACCGGTTTTAGGGTTCACCCAAGCTGGTTCGTGAAAAAATGGTATCATAGAAATACTATTCTATTTGGAGTTTCTAGTATATATAGATTAGGAATGTCGAGACTCGTGAGGTAGGTACGGGAAGAGCATCGGAATCTTTGGCTCACACTGATCCTCATGTTTCCAGTGGTAGTCCATGGTTTGAGTCTTTTCTGTAGGGTTTTTTTTAGATTAAGGGATGGTAATGGAGGTGAATCAGGTTATGTTGTGGCCTCATGTGGGGTGGTGACCCATGTGGATTCCATGTTCCCTGTTCAAGGTCCTCTTAGTGCTATTCCATTCATAGGGCATGACCCAGCACCATGTCTCCAATTTGGGTACGAGCACAAGTTCCTCATTCTGGTGGTTCATTGTTGGTTGTTTTTTTTTTGTTTATGTTAATGTGTGTTGAAATTAAAAATGGAATTTTAATGTGAAAATGGTTTTGTAATTGGAGTTTTTTTCCCTCAAATGGTTTTAAATAGGTATATTGGGTTGTTAAAGATGAAGTGTTTCAATTTGCAAACATTTTATGTGATTGGATTTGATAAGGAAAATAAATGATTGATCCTTGAAACTCTGTATAGAGATACACATGTGTGTGGGTACATACAGAGGGTGCACTGGGGTCACTTATTTGTGGATGATGTAAGTGGGATTTAATAAATTCACACGTGATGGTTTATATTGTTCCATAATTGAGTTTTAAAATGTAAAAGAAATGAAATTGTTTGTAAAAGTAATTTATCACTTGTGTTTGTATATTGTTTTCAGAGGATCATGTTTATCATGTCTTCAGTTGTTTTTTTGATTTTGTTTTGTCTTGATGAGGATTTCAGTTGTGTTTTTCATGTTGTTCATAGTAGGCCTCCCAGAAAGGTCTCTAAACTCTCCAGTGATTCATGTCTATTTTCCATTTCTTCTTGGGTTTTTATTTTCCTTCTGGGCATTTGAGTTCTTCTAGAATTAGTGGATTGGTTTTATAGGAGAGAAACAAGTATTCGGGTGATTGGGAACTCCCATGATTTTAAAGTCGATTTTGGGTCAAATTTAATGGAGTGTACGGTTTTGGAATAGTTGAGGTTGGGTTCATCATGATCGTTAGGATATTGAGTGTCGTTAATACGTAGTTTGTTTTTTGAGGGTTCCCCATCTGGGAACGTGGGGTGTGCCTAAGGAACCTATTTTTGAAGAATATTCTTCATCGACATCGTCTCCCAGTTTTCCAGACCATTCACTTGTGTGCCACAAGTATAGCCAGTTAGGGCATCCTAATCTACCATGTTGCATCCATTGGACAACATACCACCATAGTGGATGTTTGATTCATTTTTAGCAATAAGGAGTTGGGGACCGTAGGATGCAATTTCCTGTTTGTGAGGCAGGAGATGCTTAAGCGATCAGGGTTCCAACCACTTGTCTTGGGGGGAAGCTCGCACACATTTAAGAGTTTCCGAGGCTGTGTGGAACCTCGATCAAGATTGTGTTTTCATCTTTGGGATGGAAATATCCAAATTATACTTGTTCTATTATTGTCTTCGCCATATGCTCATCCTTGTTGTGGTCCTGTGATGAGCTCCTTCTACCACAATCAGAGTGGCAATATCTTCTCTTAGGGTGTTTTCTAAATTGTTCATGTTCCACGATGTGTGTTGGGACCATGACTAAATAGACCCATTTTGATTTGGAATTTGGTATCATTTGTGTTCTTTAGGGGATTTTTAGGTTTCATGAATTTAATGGGTGGTTTTTTGGGACCTTTTTTAGTTCATGTGCCTCTCTAGGGGTTTTCCTCTAGTGTTTTTTGGTTTTGGAGGGGATTGAAACGTCCCAATTTCCTAGAGTATTAGTTTTCCCTAAAATAGTTTACATCATACTACTAGAGTTCATCCATTAACATTGATAATGTGGCTTGAGTTCAGTCTGGGAGTTCCTGTATCCCCCCCCCCCCCCGAGGGTGGTGTTTTTGGATTTCAGGGATTCTATGTTCGTGAATTCTTATGGAGGGGAAACCCCTCTCATGTTCTCCCCTCATTCTTCTTCTAAGGGTTCTTTTTGAGTTGGTCTGATGTGACATGTGTTGGGAACGGTCAACCAGAGGGTCTAGGTTTCCTTTGATTTTTTTCTGGGAATGGACTCATGTTGTGTTTTCTATTGTCTTGGTGTATTTCTGGGGGAAGAAAGTGTATGTTGTGGGGAGAACTATCACACCCCAACCTCAGATGCCAATTTTTTTATTCTTCCTATCATCTCGCATCTTTTTTTAAAAGATGTACTTGGGTCCTAGTTTTAAATTTTGTATTCTTAATGATTTTAGTGGGGTTCAGACCAGTGTGTGGGCACCACATAGTTGGTGGTAAACATGTGGTTAGCCTAGGTGCCCATGCAATTGTCAAACCTTGAAAATATATAATATTTGATTTAAATAAGATAATTTAAATGTTTAAACTGTAACTATAATAATATTATTTTGTAGATAATAATATTATTATAAATAAGTTTTTATTATTATAATTATTAAAAGTGATATTGATATTATTATAATTAAAAATGAAATAAATATTTTGTATTTATAATAATCACAACAATTTCATAATTATTGTTTTATTATTATTATGAAAAATATTATTTTATTTCTATTATTCATGTTTTTAAAATATAAAATGAAATGATTAAAATTATGAATATAATAATTATAATTATGAGTGTTATTATTATTATTATTAATATTATTTTTATTAGGAAAAACTAATGATATTTTTATGAGTATATTAATATTAATATTTTCATTTATGATATAATTAAAATTATTAAAATTATTTTTAGAATCAATTTATTATTATTATTATTATTATTATTATTAATATTAACGGTATAACTATATTAATCAAAAGAAAAAAGGTAAGGAAAAACCTAGGGGCATCGCCCCCTTCTTTTCTCACCTTCATGCTTGACACACACAACAACCACCCCAGTGCATCTGGTTCGGTGACCCTCCTACTTTGCTTATACCCGTTCTCCAACCCGCCTCCTTCATCCAACTAGTCTGGTGACCCTCCTCCTTTGCTCCGACCAGCCCGACGATGTGACTTGATCCCTGCAACCCTGAACGAACCTATCCCTCCATCCTTTTACATCTCACCAGTGTTGAACCTTACTCATGCCAGCTCCCCATCTGACCTCCATACTCCCTTCCCCTGTGTACGACCCCCGGCCTGAACCCTCTGCATGAATCTTGTTCAGTATCTTTTGGCATGACCTGATACCCCATTCGTAGCATCCTTTCCCCACTCTAGTGCCCTCTTCCGGCTATCATCCCATTTCACTAATAGCCCACTCCCCTTCGAATATGAAAATGGTGTCTTGGGACCCATTTTTCCATAATCGTGTATCCACCATCAAAGGCTAGGTGGATAGAATCGAATTTCATTTATTCCATTGTTATAAGTAATAGTCTAAACCTATTAATTTGTTTTACACCATTTAATTTTGGTTCTTATTGTTTATGTTAGTCCGTTTTTTTATTTGGACGTCCTTTGGTCCTCACCGAGAAAATTTTGGGTGCCAATTAATTTTTTAGGGTGTTTCGAACAATTCCAAGTTCACATACTTTTGTGGAAGTCTGTGTACATGAGTAGGTGATAGATTGAGTTAGAAATGATTGCCTCACCCAATTCATCGAGGTTGGTGTTTCTATTCCCTTTCTTCCAATTTTGTTCCACGTGGTTCTTTCATTTTTTTCATTAATTACTAAAATATTATTTACACCTATATCACATACATAGATAATTTATGGTAGTGCTTCCTTGATGGTTCAATCAATTAAAATTATGTTTTTGGATACTATTACTTTTATTATCATCTAAATGCCTTTACATTTGTGTCTGAATAATTTTTTGGTTCTATCATATAGTTATGTTTTATATTTTGGGTGTTCTTTGTTGATTTAAACTTTTTTTATTTAAATTTTTTGTTTTGTACTGGGTGGATTTATGAAACATGGAACTTGAATAATTGTTTTAATGTGTTAATAAATGGTGTTTTGGGATGTTCTTTTAAAATTAGTGGTAAAGGGCCTCTTCTTATGTCATGGGATGTGTAACATCCCTTGGATGCACAGAGTGAACCCGTGTGTGTGTGTGTAAAACATAGAGGCCAATGCGGATTAAAATAGTGAAAATAAAAATAATTATTATGTAAAATGAGTTTTGAGTGGTGTATTTCTATTTGATAAACATACTCAACATGGAATCAACAGAAATATCATTTGGATCTTTTGAATGCTTTTTGTGTTTGTACTTGGAATTAATAATGCATTTGGGAACTTTTTGGTAAAATCTTGGTTTAAAGGACCATTTGGCCATGTTATTATAAAAATTATGTATGGAAATATTTTGAAAAAATTTTAAGTGTTTTTTTTAAATAGATTACTGTTTTGATGATGAAGCCATGTTGTTCATTTTGATATGACTATATGGAAAACCTCTCTTGTGTTTGGACTCCTTCTTAGTTTGTTGATCGTGAATTGGGAGGGTCATCGGTACGGGACATCCCTCATATGGTAATTATTTTATGGCAGAGGACTAACCTTGAGTTTGTTCTGGGTAGTGCTAGATTGTGTGGTGTGTTTGGTTATACATATATATGTGGATTGTCGTTTGATTTACATGGAAAACCACATTGAAAAACATTTCCCAGGAACCAAATATAACAAAGAGGTTTGCTGATAATGATTCTTGCACTAGAAGGATTGTACACTACTAGTGGACCATAAAAGAAGATTTTTTTTTGATTTTCATACGATGGGATTGGGCCCCTCTGTCAGGCCAGGTAAGATGATGATCTGACCTTTGGGAATTTTGAAGTCATCAGGCAGGGAATGCCTTTGGGATGAGTCACACATATTAGATTGTTATTATATTCCTCTGAATTTTGAGTATTTCCGGTGATTACCCATTACAAGAATTAATAGATCCATTTCTTTCATTTTTTAGAATATTATCCCCGTATCTAGTTTTATCCTTTTTCATACAAATGCGAATGTGTTATTTATTTATAACAATTTCGATGTAGATGCTTCAAATAAGTAAACATAGATCCCATTTATTTTCATGCGTTTTTAAAATTATGAGTGCAATGTATAATGTTGGTTGTTTTAAAATGTAATGGGAATATTAAAATCTAAGTTTTATTAATGTATTTCATACTAGTATTTATGGAATGTTTTTGGGAATAAGTGACATGGATTATTTATTTTACACAATTAGATATCAATGTCACACCCAACATATACCACTCAGTGTTGGTAGAACTGAGCTTGTTTGTAGATTTAGATTTGTACTGGTTTTCCCTTGTAGTTTCTCACAATTGGAGAATATATGGAATTTGTGGTTTGGGCTAACCAAAAGGTTATAATGAGATCATCCTTTAGAGGTTCTGGTTGTCAGCTTGGTTTCTATTTTGTATTTCAGTTTCAGCTTGTTGAGTTGAATTTGATATAGAATTTGTTTATTTTATTTATGTTAGTAATTTTTTCTTATGGTTTGTTTAGTTCATTTATCTATCTGATCCTAGTATATTTCAATTGGGATAAATTGTTCCTTCTCATATGTTTTCATTCCCAGAAGTGGTATCTATTCTGTGGGGATGGAGAATGCCCCTCGGGACACGCTACAGACCAGCTCGGGTGACTGGATCAGGGTTGACCCAGGATGGTTTATGATAGATCACCTCTATAGGGATTCTACCCGTGGAGGATCACATCCAAAAAAAGGAAATCTGAAATGGGTCTTTCAGAAGATCAACCTCTTCGATGAAGAAAATGATCTTAAGATGAAAAAAATTATAATCATCATTTAAAAATATATTTATTTATAAATTTCAGCTAAAGGATCCGCACTCGAGGTTTTGGGGAACTATATATTAAAATAAAGTCTAATATATATCTCACATCACAAGATTCTTAATCCCGTAGAAACTTCACCATATCCATTATTGACTAGTTTTATATATTTTTACAATAATTTAATGTAGGAAGGATCCCATCAGATTCAACAATGGTGGAAATGTTTTTTGAAAAATGATTTAGAAGTTTTTTTTCAATTATTTAAACGATGCAATTAAAGGAAAGTGACAACTGACAATATTTACTTAGTAACCTAAAATATTTATACATAAAAATTTTAATTATTATGAACAATAATAACAAGACATGTTGTTATGTACCTCCCAATTATCATCTATGTAACTCTATTAAATTAAATAAATGTAATATCCATCCATAGGAAGTCCATATTGAGAATTATGTTTTGTGTTCATGATCCCCCACATGTTCTATTTATAAAGGGGTTTCCTAGACAAGGGTATACCCTTGTAGCATCATATGTACATTGGTATATTTTTAGATAATTTTATTTTAATCGATAAAATTTCATTTGACTCTGAAAAAATAATCACTTTTCACTTCTCAAAAGTATTTACCAGTCCATTTATACCATCTATATGGTTGATTCATAGAAAAATCAAAATCCATTTTTTCACTAAATAAACTTACAAAGTCCCCATTTCTAAGTGCATTTCAGTGATGAGAAATGCATCTAGGTTATTAAAATGATAGGAGCATAATATGAACATACCATGTCATGCTTGAATGTCAAAAAACACAATGAAAATAAAATATATGGAGCTTTTAACTATGATATAAACAAGCATTATCAGCACAATAAATAACTGAATATATGAGTGCTACTAAAAAAATTAGGCTATTACCAGTTTTTAAAAAATAATGATAAAGGTATCCTTTATCATCATTTTTCATGAGTGTAAATTAAAGGGTACTTTATCAGTGCTTCCTTTTTAGAACAGATAAAGGATCACTTTATGATCTCCTTCTCCAGTGTTGATAAAGGATAAAATATTTCAATTCAACAACAAGTGAAAATAATGGCCCTATTAGGTTCTTAGAGTTACACCCATACAACATCCATGAAACAATGTTATAAAAAGAAACCAAATTTGAATACATAAATAGAAATAGAATTATACATAACACTATATTGGAAATAAAATATCTCATTGTACTATAATTTCAATTCAAAATTTACATTCAAATTTTTTACATACAAAATATTTACATTAATTCCATATTTACAATTTATCAGAAAAATTAAAAACAATATAGTAAAAAAAACTAGGAGACTTTTCCAGTGATCGAAAATGTATAAATGATTGTCACTATAATAATTAAAATGTTTATTTTAGTAAAATTAAATAAAAAATTTATGTTCAATGTTATATAGTATACATATGATAAATTATATTGATAATTATTTTATATATTAATGATATTATCCATTAATCGTGAATTGGATTGACATGGAGTCAAAGACTATAGACCAAAAAAGAATAATGTATTTTTTTCCTAAATTGGAAAACAATCTAATCACATTTTCCCAGTTTTGACTATATGATACTTGTTCCAAACTAAGATGACACTTTTTTCTTGAAAAAAATCACTTGGAGTCATAATGTCCTAATCCTATGTTGGATTGATGTTCTATCAATTTGTACATGTCCTAATTTAATTACATACCATACTAATAATGTTTGAAATTAATCAGAGTTCATATTTTGATTTTGGGCTATGTAATGCATGTTTTAAACTCAAATGAAGATTTTATATTGAAAACACACACTTGTGTCAGATTAATGTGCAGTAAATTACAACACATCATAAATGAATTATGGGTTATTTTAATAATGTTTGAAAATAATTCATTCTAATATTCTTTGTTTTGGTAATGTCATGCATTTTTTAATCTGAATGGAAAACCCACTTCGGACTGTTCGAACCCATGAATCAATAAAAAACTGTATCATAACACAAAATAGATAACTTTTATCCCTTTTTCACCCTTTATTGGATCCCCACAATTAATGTTTAGCTTAATAGAAATAGAATGTATAATTAAGCACCAAGAATCCAAATAATATTTTTACCAGAGTGACGCATTAGATCCATATAATAGAAAACCATGTTATCCTTTTGGTATGTATGAACCAAATGAATATTAGTGACTGGTCCCATCAATCATTACTTATCCAACATTTCACTAACCAAAAAACTATATAATTGTGTGTTAAGGCATCCACTACCCCATTGATCAGGAATTGAGAGACAGAACTATAACAGTCATCGATGAGACAATATATCATAATAAATAAGAAAGGATATAAATATACCCCACTCGTTATAGAGAGTATGATTACATGATGTATCTATGGAAATAGATCGATAATTGGTAAATCCAATGGAAAATACATGAATGTAATATTTCGATAGATAATACAAAAGAAGGATACCCATCATGAACTAATTTTGAAAACATACAATAGACAAAAAAATGACCTAGATCAGTTACAAATAGATATGAGATAGTTCCTAGCCTATCTCATCTACTCTGACCAAATTAATATGAAATAACCATTAAAATAGGATGACATACTTTAGAAGATATGATATTAGATCACCAATAATAGTAAACAATATGAAATTGAATTATATTGATCGCTATATTTCAATATAGTATACCAAAAAATATGTAAAGACAATGATTTATACACAATCTAAGTCCTTTTAATTGTAATTTATCATAGTGATCAATCTATATCCCATATTATCCCACTACCCATGACATTTCATGATGCTCAACCCATGAGATATCACTCCCATAGTCATCTATTTTCAATCCAAACAATACAGCCAATATTTAATAAGGAAAAAAGGTTTTATATTAACAATAATAAAACAGATATATTTTCAGCATAATCAGTATGAGCTTAATGCATGAAAAATCTGAAGAGCAAGTTGAGCATGTACACCAGTATGAAAATATAACCCAAATAACAATTCTAACAATCATAGATTGAACAATAACCACAACCAATATCAAATATCTAGAAATAGTGTTTTTAATTATGTATTTCCCAAAATTGGTACACACATACTGCCTATTCCAATAAGGCACCATGAGGTTCCCATGTACTAACACACAAAATTATAAAATTTCCAGAAACAATGCATAAATTTTATGTTCCCAAAATAACTACAAGGTATTAATTCAAAATTTACATTTCCGAAAGGTAACTTAAATACATTATCGGAATCCCTTCTAAAATATAAACACTAGTAAAACCATTTAGGAATCATTTTAAAAAAAGGGTTGTTGTTACTGGTCTTGTAACAATTATACATTTAAAAAAAGTGTCTTGAAAACAAAAAAAATTAAATTTAAAAAAAATGCCTCTGTTGAGAAATAATTTTTTCTCCAGTCCAATTTGAATAATATTTTTCAAATAATAATTTATTAATTCATTTGATGATCAAAATATAATTAAATATTTTCATGAAAAATTTTTAAAATTCATTTTTTAATGATTGAATGGTTTCATAAACAATTACAAAAAACACTTATCAAAGAATATTTTCAAACAACATTGTCTAATTTTGAATCCTCATTATCATTATATCATATCTCATTAGCCCATATAACATATGAATTATAACACGAATAATTTAACCCAAAATCAGTATTGAAACAAGAATTTATCATCTCATATGCATAAAAGGATACCAAATTTATTATAAATTCATTATCAATATAAAAGGTCACAACAAGGACCAATTATTTCTTATTCCAAATATCATAATAATACGAATTCAATTTTAACAAAAAATAAAATATGTTTCTGAAATAAACTAAACTTCCATATTTTATAATATTATATTCTAATTTTTAAAACATTCTAATACTAAATTGAAAATATCAATTAAATAAAAAATTGGAATCTAAATGAAACATTATATTACTAAATTATCACGCTAAAATAAATCACATATTTGACACCTATATTTAATATGTCACATACTTTATAATTATCTCTTA
The DNA here is from genome assembly GCA_963277665.1 of Viscum album. NCBI lineage: Eukaryota > Viridiplantae > Streptophyta > Magnoliopsida > Santalales > Viscaceae > Viscum > Viscum album. The sequence continues at coordinate 153,189,890 of OY728150.1, forward strand.
AATATTTACTATTTATTGAAATATTAACAAAAAACATAATCCATTAGTATGTATGGGTTATTCAATGTGTTAGAGAAAATATGGGTAGGTGGATATACTAAATAGTGTGAGATAACATTTTATAAAAATGAATGAATGGACTAAAATGATATTTTTTATGACCAATTAATAGAAAATGAGAGAAAATAAAAAAAGGTGATAAGAAAAAAAATATAATAAAGAAAAAAATTACATGGGTTGCTTCAAATAAAGTTTTAACTGTGACATTTTCATCTAGAAAGATTGACATAATGATCAGTTTTTATATCAATCAACATAGTGTACTCTTCCTCCTACAGGAATTGGTGGCAGTGTCATCGAGATCAAAATGGATCTTTGTGGGGTTAACCATGTTTGTAATGGGTCTACCAAAACACTCATGTATATGTAGTTAATTGTTTAAAAATGTAGTGGAGGCCCCTGATGAGTATGGGTATGGAGATGGAGCTCCTCAAGATATCTTTGTATGTCAACCATATATTGATACAGGTTATAAGGAAACCCATATGTGGACCGGATAATATATTCAATTACTACAAAGGATTAAATTGATCTAGAAAGAGATAAAGTTATGTATAATTAAAAATGAAAATAAATAAGAAAGTTGTTCAATAAAAATGTTTCTCTTCCACAGATAAGAAAAATTGTACATAAGAAAATATGAAAAACAATGATAATGAAATACAAACACCTATATAAAGAGTATAATAGTGGAGGGTACATTGACAAAAGTAAAAAGTATAGAGACTGTTTCCACTATCTTAATCAATATTTCCCTTCTGAACAGGGTGGATATGGATAAACATTTCTCTACCAATTATATAAATGGGAGTAGAGGTAGGGTTATCCTATTCTATAGGAAGATGTTGTGGTTATGGAAGTGGTCTTAGTCATGAATATAGCATCCCGCCTTTTTAAAACATAACTTTCATTACATTACACAAAACTGAGGATCTTTATGGTCTAGTGTCTTGGAAACTAGGAACATAATACATGAAAACAACATAAAGCATTCTTCGTAAACATTTGAAAGGCTTCTCCTTAATTTCATCCTAGGTTCATTACTGCATCTCACAACCTGGGGACATACATCAAAAGAAAGGGTGAGCAGAAGGCCCAGTAAGGGAAACAAGAGGAATATTTTAAATGTGAACTTGAGATACTTCAATAAGGACATGAAAAGAACTTTAAGGCATGAGAAAGAAATCATGAGGTATTTCATAATAAAAATAACATTTTTCATAACTTGAAGATGTGGCTACATCATTTAACATATAAAATCATGAACATATCACCAAGGTCCATCCCCAAGGTGCCATTTGAAAATTACCAAGGTTATTCACCAAGGTATCGTGAAAATTGTAATCACTAGTGGTTACAACATTACCCAATGCATTGGAGCGCTATCAGGGGGCACCCTTAAATTTTTCTTTATTATCTTGTGAGACACATATATCATCATAAAACATTTCATAAATAACCCATATAGCATAAAATAAATGGGTTTCATTTCATAATCATAACGTTTTAAAACCGCTTTAAAGACATGATCTTAACGTCACATTAAACCCACGGAAAGGGAAAGAGGGTCTCATGTATGTAAATCCCAAAATTTAAAATAGAACATTTTGATATATATGTGAATTACCTTGTATAAATAAGATCTTTGAGTATTCACTTTATAACATAAAATAATTTTGAGAAAATAGAGAGGCATTTTGAGACGAAAATTCTGCAGCATAACGGCTATGTTACAAGGTTTTAGAAAACATTCAAAAGAGAAGGGACATGGGTCACCCACTCATAAATGATCCACAAAACAGTAGGGGGGCAGAATTTAAGAGATTTAAGAATATGGTAATGAAATTTGAAAGATATACCATATGAAATGAAAAACATGGAAGTGAGATAAAAACAAGATTTCTCTTATGAAAATTCTGCAGTCTAACGGCGTCACTTAACTTCAATAAAAATAATGACTTGACAAGATCAAATAGGGTCCCTCATTATATGATCATAAGAGATCAGTATGACAGATATATAGATCATACCCCAACATAATAAAAAGGAACATGAAAAACTTGACAATAAAATTGAACTAGAAAAATGAGAAGGGTGAAAGAATCCCTTAAAAATTCGACAGCCTAACGGCGTCACTTAAACTTTCATAAAAAGAAATGATGAGAGTAAGAGGGGATATCTCATCATATAAACATGAAAAGGGAAGTAAGATTAATATAAAATAACTTCCTCTCACATAAGAACATGGAGCATAAAAGGAATGACATAAAAGGGATTACATGAAAAAAAAGAGAGAGGTCGGATCCCTTACCTTAAAACGTAACTCTTAAAACTCAATGGTTTGGACCTTGAGGGCTTGGGGGAACCTTGGGAGGACTCCTTGGGAGGTAAGGAGACCATAACTTCGTTGGGGGAGACTTGAGACTGAAAACTAAAGTAGGAAAGGGTGGGTATTTATAGGGAAAGTGAGGGGACAAGGCATTAATGGCCAAGGGACACCTCACAAGTGATTTTCTCAAAAACATGTGCTCTCCTTTGGCATTTACCATGGAGTTAGGCCACATGGGGCCCCCAAAACAATTATTCATCACCCTTGTGCAGCCAACCCTTAAAATATCTCATGACATCATCGTGACACGGTTATGATGTCATTAAACATACCGAAACCCTAAAACTGCATTTTTACTATTCACTGAAAATTCATATTTCTCAGAAAAATCCCAAAATTTCACCTTAACCAAATATAGATGTTCTAATTACATTTATGACTCCACTTTATAAAAATAATTTTCTCAATAATATTAATTTTATTTTTAAATAAATACACTATTCATCGAGAATTCGTTTTTTTCAGAAAAATACCCAAAAAATACCATAACATAATATCGATGCTCTTAGTTCAAAAATAATGTCATTTTTATAAAAATAATTTTCTAATTATTTTTAATTAAATTTTTAATTAAAAAACACTATTCATCCAAAAAAACTAATACTTGGCTAATAATTTATGAAACCGTTATTTACCCATTTTATTGAATCACATTACTTAATCTAGGTGTCTAAATTATATTAAAACTTTCTTTGAGTGAAATTACTAATCCATTTGGTCACATTACTAATCCTAAGCGTAAAATCACTATTCATAATTTACTATTCATCAAAAATTATTTTGATCTTATTAGACTCCAAATTCCTTACTGAACACTTTTGTAGAAGACCATTTTTTGAAAATCATTACACATCATTAATTATTTAGGGTTTACATAAATATTTTAAAATATCATTTTTTCAAAATTCATCAATAAAATAAATCCTAAAATTATCTAGACATTTGAAATTTCACAAACATCACTAAAGGAAGAAATCTCAATTTATTCACCCGAAAGGATTACACAAGGAAGCTAGGGTCTCGTCACATAGCCTCTTGTAACACCGGCATAAGACCTAAGTGTAAGGTGTGATATGGTGAGAGAATCTGTGGGAGGCTCAGATAACATTTCCCTAGTAGTAATCTCTACTAACTTGAACTTCTCTCGTAGGTGTTTCTGTTCAAGATTGACATGCTGGAGTTCAGCTTGGGCTTGGTCCAAAGTGAAGCCCACAGATACTACCTCCTTCCCAAGCTCCGATAAGTGGGCTTCATAAGGTTCAAGTCTACTGGATGAAGCCATCGCCTCCTCTTTCTGCATTAACCATTAACATATTATTGAATCATTACGATTAAGTTAATATACTACTCAAAAAGATTGGGTCGTTACATTCTTCCCCCCTTAAGAAATTTCGTCCATGAAATTTTATACTTGGGGCCTAGTCGAAAAGGTGAGGGTACTTTTGCTTCATTGTTTCCTCAGGTTCCCAAGTCGCTTCTTCATACTTATGATTCCTCCACAACACTTTCACAAGGTGGGTAGTATTGTTTCGTAGAGCCTTGTCTCTATGGTCCATGATCTCCACTGGATGCTCCTCATAAGAGAGGTCATGTTCCAGTTGTACCACCTCTGGGTTCAGTACATGCGAAGGGTCGGGTATGTACTTCCTCAAGAGAGATACATGGAAGACATTGTGAGCTTCAGCTAGGTTCGGTGGAAGTGCTAGACAATAGGTCACTACTCCTATGCGATCAAGGATTTCATAGTGGCCAATGTACCTAGGGATGAGCTTCCCTTTCTTCCCAAACTGCATGACTCTCTTCCATGGAGAAATTCGAAGGAAGACTTTGTCACCAACACCAAACTCCATGTCCCTTCGACGATTGTCAGCATAGCTCTTCTGCCGGCTCTGAATAGCTTTTATGTGTTGTTGGACGGCATGAACATGTTCTGTCATTTCTTGCACAAGACCAGGCCCAATAATCTTCCTCTCAACAGTTTCATCCCAACAAGTAGGAGTTCTACACCGCTTTCCATACAGAGCTTCATAGGGTGCCATCTGAATACTCGCATGGAAGCTGTTGTTATAGGAGAACTCCACTAATGGGAGGTGTTGATCCCATCCACCTTTAAATTCTATTGAGCATAATCTCAACATGTCTTCGAGTGTCTGAATAGTCCTTTCAGATTGGACATCAGTTTGAGGATGATAGGCCGTACTAAAATTCAATTCAGTATTCAGAGCATGTTGAAGACTTCTCCAGAATTTTGATGTGAATCTTGGGTCACGATCAGATACGATGTATAGTGGTACCCCATTCAGCCTTACCGCTTCCTTCACATATATCTTGGCAAGCGGATCCAGAGAGAAATCTTCCCGAATAGAGATAAAATGGGCTATCTTGGTGAGACGGTCCACAATAACCCATATCACATTGTTTCCTTTGGATGTTTTTGGGAGACCAGTTACAAAGTCCATGGTGATATTATCCCCCTTCTATACTGGTATAGGTAGCGGTTGTAATACCCCCTTGGGAAGTTGTCATTCTACCTTTACTTGCTGACACACCAGGCACCTTGTAGTGAAATCAGCAATCTCCCTCTTCATATTATCCCACCAATAATGATCGCGAAGGTCTCTATACATTTTAGTGATTCCCGGATGTATAGAGAAATTAGAGCTATGAGCTTCATCCATCAGTTCTTTCTTTATCTCCGGAATAGATGGAACACGTAGCCTTGTACGAAAATTCAATACACCTTCTTGATCAATATTGAAATCAGGGAACATTCCATCCTTTACAGCCTCAAACTTCTCCTGCAGCAAAGGATCTTCTTTTTGAGCCTTCTTGATCTTCTCTAGTAATGAAGGTTGAGAAATCATTTGGGATAGGGTTGATGATGTCCCTTTCCTTATAATTCCCATGTCGATTTTTACTAGATCTTTAATCAAGGGATCTCCTAGGATCCTCATTGTTGCTAGAACAACAGGATCATTCCTTCTTAACACATCCGCAACTTTGTTTGCTTTTCCAGGGTGATAATGAATTGAACAATAATAGTCTTTAATAAGCTCCGACCATCTCCTTTGTCTCATCTTCAATTCTTTCTGTGTGAAAATATACTTTAGACTTTGGTGGTTAGTTTATATATCATAGTTCTCCCCATAAAGATAGTGCCTCCATATCATTAGAGCAAAAACAACTGCCACCAGCTCTAGATCATGCGTAGGATAATTCTTCTCATGAATCTTCAAATGTTGAGATGCATAAGCAATTACCTTGTCATTTTGCATGAGGACGCACCCAAGCCCTTTCAGAGATGCATCGCTAAAAATAATGAATCCTTCTCCAATAGAGGGTAGTGTTAACACAGGTGCAGTAACCAACCTCTTCTTCAGCTCTTGGAAACATTCATCGCATTCCTTTGTCCAGATGAAATTAACCCCTTTTCGAGTCAACTTGGTTAGTGGATTAGAATGTCGTGAAATTTTTTTCACAAACCTCCTATAATATCCCGCTAAACCAAGGAAACTACGAATCTCAATTACTGTTGTGGGTTGAGGCCACTCCTCCACAACCATTGTCTTTGCAGGGTCAACCGAGATTACTTCATTTGTTACGATGTGCCCCAAGAAAGCCACTTGTTGTAACCAAAACTCACACTTTATGAACTTTCCAAAGAGCCTCTCCTTCCGCAGAGTTTTCAAAATAACCCTCAGATGATCTTCATGCTCCACATGAATTTTTGAATATATCAAAATATCATCAATAAAAACTACCACAAAGTTATCAAGGTAGTCCTTAAAGATTCTATTCATCAAATCCATGAAAATAGTAGGAGCATTAGTCAAGCCGAAGGGAATAACAGTAAACTCATAATTCCCATATCTTGATCGGAAGGCAGTCTTTGGAATATCTTCTTTCTTCACCCTCAGTTGATGATAACCAGATCGAAGGTCAATCTTGGAGAAGAATTGAGCCCCGTGAAGTTGGTCAAATAAATCATCAATTCTTCGAAGAGGATATCTGTTCTTCACTGTGATCCCGTTCAGTTCTCTATAATCAATGCATAGCCGCATTGATCCATCCTTCTTCTTCACAAAGAGAACTGGTGCTCCCCAAGGAGACACACTCGGTCGGATAAACCCCTTCTCCAACAAGTCTTGGAGTTGTTTCTTTAGCTCTTCTAGCTCCACATTTTCCATTCAATACGGAGTCTTTGATATCGGTTGAGACCCAGGTACGAGTTCAATGGAGAACTCTACCTCTCTTTCTGGTGGAGGTCCAGGTAACTCCTCAGGAAATACATCCATTTATTCCTGAACAATCAGAACATATTCAATTTGTATGATCCCTTTCCCTTCTTCCTCATCACCGATTAACTCCATAAAGAAAGCTATATGATGTTCTTCTATATAGGGGTCAGTTCGGGATATCTCTCCTTGGAAGATAATTGTAGGTCGTTCATTCAAGACTACTGAGATTTCCTTACTTCTGCATTTGATCTTAGCATTATACTTTGAGAGCCAGTCCATCCCTAGTCTAATGTCGAATTCCTTCATGGGAATAACTAATAGATTTGTGATAAGACTTTGCTCACCAAAGTAAACACTAGAGTCTCTAAATACTTTTGATGCAAGGATAATCCCACATGGAGTCTTGAATGACAACTCTACCTCTAGCAGTTCGGGGATTGATTCTATATTCCTTGCAAACTTGGAGGAAATAAAGGAATGCGTAGAACCAGAATCAAATAAAGTACTTGCTAGTTTTGGGAGGACAACAAGAGTACCTGCTACCACATCGTTCAGAACTTCAACTTTTGTTGTTGTGATAGCGAAAGCACGACCTTGCTCCCTTGGCCTCTGCTGAGGATGATGGTGATTCCCCTCCACCACCGTCGGAATTGGAAATTGATTAAGAAAGTGCCCAAGCTATCCACACTTGAAGCATGTGACTTTGGGTAGGGCCAGAACCATCGTTCCTCTGTCGTTAGTGTTGGGAAGTTGAGGCTTCACATCACTACGACAATTCCGAGAAATATGGCCTTCTCTTCCACACCTGTAGCACTTACCACTTCCAATCAAGCAGTTCCCCGAATGCTTATTCCCACATTTATTGCATGTGGCATGTTTCATATGATTTCCACCTCTTTCCTGATCAAAAGTTCTTCCCAGGCTCTGTTCTAGAGTTCTCTTCTTCTCATTAGATTTGTGAGACCATTGTGTCTCCCCAAACTCTAGTTCAACTTTCATCGCACTTCGAACTATTTCTTCATAGCTATCATAGTCCCTGTTGGCTAGATTCTTCCACAGATGAGGTCATAGTCCACCAAAGAATCTATCAACCATCCCATTAGGGTCCATGACGAAGCTTGAGGTATAACGGGAAAGCCTTGTGAAGTTCATCTCATAGGTTCCAACTGATTCATTCTCCTTTTGCTTCAGCTCGAGAAATTATTTCTCCATTCTCGTTCTCATCGAACGAGGGAAATACTTATTAAAGAATATTCCCTGGAACTCTTCCCACTCCATAGCTTCCATCTCTCCTCGTGGCTTCGTGTTTTTGATCAGTGACCACCACTGATCAGCTTCTCCCTCTAGGTGGTAAACAGCAAGGGTGACTTTTTCTTGTTCCGAACAATGAAGTACAGAAAAGATCTTTTCAATGGAGCTTATCCATTGTTCCGAAACCAATTTGTTAGTAGATCCACTGAATGTTGGTGGTCATTGACGCATGAAGGACTCAACAGAATGTTGTTCCCTTCGTGGTGAGGTCGGCCTCTCAGCTTGATTCAAGTTATTACTTCTAACATGAGTCAGTTGGTTCATCATTCGCATGAATGTTTCCATTCCGGCTTCCATCGGAGGGCCGTCAGCACATGGTGCATTGTGGTCACCATCGGCACGGTTCCTCCTATTGCCCACAATTTTCTAAAAGAATAAAACCTTAGTGAGAAACATATTTCATTTATGGATATTTTAACTAAGAATTCATGCTTAGACAATTACAGTTTTCTATAATTACTTCATAATGATTCATAAAAAGCTTGTGATTAACCAAACATATCCCCCGGGAGTGTCGTAACCAAGAGTGCAGCAAGGCCCGTTATCGTGCACCAGTTCCCGTTCGAGTCTAGCTCAAAGCGGTTTTTCGGGTTTTACCCCTATGTATATCTGTGCCAGAGCTTCCTCTACCTACTCGTATCCAGACAGGGATGTATTTGTTTGATAAACTTCTTACTCAATACTTACCAAAATACCAGGAAGTTTTCCAATATTTAAACTTTTCTATAGGGTTATTCCTAAAGTTTTTATCTCCTAATTTCCACAAATAACTAAACCATACTTTGATACCAACTATAGCAACCCGCCTTTTTAAAACATAAACATTCATTACATTACACAAAACTGAGGATCTTTAAGGTCTAGTGTCTTGGAAACCAGGAACATAATACATGAAAACAACATAAAGAATTCTTCTTAAACACATGAAAGGCTTCTCCTTAAGTTCATCCTAGGTTCATTACTACATCTCAAAAACTGGGGACATACATCAAAAGAAATGGTGAGCAGAAGTCCCAGTAAGGGAAACAAGAGGAACATTTTACATGTGAACTTGAGATACTTCAATAAGGACATGAAAAGAACTTTAAGGAATGAGAAAGAAATCATGAGGCATTTCATAATAAAAATAACATTTTTCATAACTTGAAGATGTGGCTACATCATTTAACATAGACAATCATGAACATATCACCAAGGTCCATCCCCAAGGTGTCATTTGAAAATTACCAAGGTTATTCACCAAGGTATCGTGAAAATTGTAATCCCTAATGGTTACATCATTACCCAATGCATTGGAGCGCTATCAGGGCGCACCCTTAAATTTGCCTTTTTTATCATGTGAGCCACATATATCATCATCAAAAATTTCATAAATAACCCATATACATAAAATAAAAGGGTTTCATTTCATAATCATAACGTTTTAAAAACCTCTTTAAAGACATGATCTTTACGTCACTTTAAACCCACGGAAAGGGAAAGCGGGTCACATGTATGTAAATCCCAAAATTTAAAATAGAAAATTTTGATATATATGTGAATAACCTTGTAGAAATAAGAGCTTTGAGTATTCAATTTATAACATAAAATAATTTTGAGAAAATAGAGAGGCATTTTGAGATGAAAATTCTGCAGCATAACGACTATGTTACAAGGTTTTAGAAAACATTGAAAAGAGAGGGGAAATGGGTCACCCACTCATAAATGATCCATAATATATTATGGGGACAGAATATAAGGGATTTAAGAACATGGTAATGAAATTTGAAAGATATACCATTTGAAATGAAAAACATGGAAGTGAGATGAAAATAAGATTTCTCTTATGAAAATTCGGCAGCCTAACGGCGTCACGTAACTTCAACAAAAAAAAATGATTTGACAAGATCAAATAGGGTCCCTCATCATATGATCATAAGAGATCAGTATGACAGATATATAGATCATACCCCAACATAATAAAAAGGAACTTGAAAGACTTGACATGAAAATCGAACTTCAAAAAGGAGAAGGGTGAAAGAATCCCTTAAAAATTCGGCAGCCTAACGACGTCACTTAAACATTCATAAAACGAAATGATGAGAGTAAGAGGGGATATCTCATCATTTAAACATGAAAAGTTCAGTAAGAGGAATATAAAAGAACATCCTCTCACATAAGAACATGGAGCATAAAAGGAATGACATAAAAGAGATTACATGAAAAGAAAGAGAGAGGTCGGATCCCTTAGCTTAAAACGTAACTCTTAAAACTCACAGGTTTGGACCTTGAGGGCTTTGGGGAACCTTGGGAGGACTCCTTGGGAGGTAAGGAGACCACAACTTCTTTGGGGGAGAGTTGGGAGTGAAAAATAAGGGAGGAAAGGGTTGGTATTTATAGGGAAAGTGAGGGGACAAGGTATTAATGGCCAAGGGACACCTCACAAGTGCTTTTCTCAAAACCATGTTCTCTCCTTTGGAATTTACCATGGAGTTAGGCCATATGAGGCCCCCAAAACAATAATTCATCACCCTTGGCCGGCCAACCCTTAAACTATCTCATGACATCATCATGACACAGTTATGATGTCATTAAACATACCGAAACCCTAAAACTGCATTTTTACTATTCACTGAAAATTCATCTTTCTCAGAAAAATCCCAAAATTTCACCTTAACCAAATATTGATGTTCTAATTAAATTTATGAACTCCATTTTATAAAAAAAAAATTTAAATAATTTTATTTTTATTTTTAAATAAAAACACTATTCATCGAGAATATGTTTTTTTCAGAAAAATCCCCAAAAATTACCATAACATAATCTCGATGCTCTGAGTAAAAAAATAAAATCATTTTTATAAAAATAATTTTCTAATTATTTTTAATTAAATTTTTAATTAAAAAACACTATTCATCCGAAAAAACTAATACTTGGCTAATAATTTATGAAACCGTTATTTACCCATTTTATTGAATCACATTACTTAATCTAGGTGTCTAAATTATATTAAAACATTCTTTGAGTGAAATTACTAATCCATTTGGTCACATTACTAATCCTAAGCGTAAAATCACTATTCATAATTTACTATTCATCAAAAATTAAGTTGATCTTATTAGACTCCAAATTCCTTGCTGAACACTTTTGTAGAAGAACATTTTTTCAAAATCATTACACATCATTAATTATTTAGGGTTTACATAAATATTTTAAAATATCATTTTTTCAAAATTCATCAATAAAATACATCCTAAAATTATCTAGACATTTGAAATTTCACAAACATCACTAAAGGAAGAAATCTGAATTTATTCACCCGAAAGGATTACACAAGGAAGCTAGGGTCTCGTCACATAGCCCCATATAACACCGACATAAGACCTAAGTGTAAGGTGTGCTATGGTGAGAGAATCTGAGGGAGGCTCAGATAACATTGCCCTAGTAGTAATCTCTACTAACTTGAACTTCTCCCGTAGGCATTTCCGTTCAAGCTTGACACACTGGAGTTCGGCTTGGGCTTGGTCCAAAGAGAAGCCCACAGATGCTACCTCCTTCCCAAGCTCTGATAAGTTGGCTTCATAAGGTTCAAGTCTACTGGATGAAGCCATGTCCTCCTCTTTCTGCATTAACCATTAACATCTTATTAAATCATTAAGAGTAAGTTAATATACTACTCAAAAATATTGGGTCGTGACAATGACTGGTGGTGGGGAGGTGATGAACTATATTGGTCCTATGTATTTAATAATTGGATCAATTTAAGGAAAATCACACATAGAAGGATGTGTGGGGGCCTTGCTACATCAGGCCTACACCACATGATATTAATTCCATGCATCAACATTCACAAGATATAGGGGTAGGTCCACAAGGGTGGTCTGTGGAGAGGGAATTAAATTATTGGTGGGGTCTGTAAGTCTTTGTGTGTGGGATGTTTTTGGGGTTGGTAGTGGGATGGGGTGGTGAAATGTTTTGTATTAGAGAATAGATTGTGGCATTGAAAAAAGATATATCAATGGCTCTCTAGATAGAATTGGATAAAATAAAAAACATTTTATGGAAGGTATGGGGAAAGTTGATGATAATTTAGTGGGTGGTGGTGTATCATGGTAGTAGGTGGATGTGGAAGAGGTAGGAGTAGGATGGGAGAGTGCGGTAGATGGAGTGGTGGTGGGAGAAGGGGTGGGTGTTTGGGATATGGTAGTTGAGTCTGGGGTTGGGGATAGTTGATCTAGAACCATAAAAGGGTCATGTATGTACTCAGTGGCCCACAGATAGCACCGTTATTACTTCCTAATGATCACCATATTATGGATCTTGAGGAGGTCTGTTGAATTTATCATTCCAAAAGAGGAAAGCTCAGAAGCAGTATCACAGATGGTGAAATGATGGGAAAATGGGAGATGAAACTTCCCCCATGAGAGGACCATGATCCCTCCATACATAGTTCTTGTAGTTTAAGGATAACTATATGTCTATTTAGATAGAAGGGCTACCTATGGAAGAGGCCAAGAATTAGACTTCGATATGAATGATTCTCCCATGATAATCTCTTCATGTGACTCAGAATTAGCAAGTTCCTAGTGTAGAATCCTTATAGTATAACCATATGCCATGTTCACAAAGATTTATGTGGATTGTGAATGATATATAATTCCTAGGTGATTAATTCCCAGCATTTGGAAGCATATTTCTTGGCCACATCCAGGAAAATATAAATTTATTATGGGGAAAAATCTATATTCTTTCTCTACATACAGATTCTCTTACCAATGTCTTCTATGGTGATCACTTATGGCCTTCCATCAATGTAAAACATGACACGTCTTGCATCAAGATGTAACATGGAAACCAAATCCCTGAAAAATAAATATAGGTATCCATGAAGAACATAGTGATGATTGAGAGGTAAATCTATCATATAATATTGAGGATCGGCTCATATACATAATTTTTATCACGAACATCTATGTATAATGTTTTATTGGACATCATTGGATTTTTATGGATATGGACAACTGAACATGCTTATATAGAGATGATAAATGAATGATGGGGTGTGGGTGTGGGTGTGCAAAAAATACATTAAATGATCTAGATATGGACAATGTATCAATAACGGATGATTCAATCATATAACTGGACACGTATAGTGAGGGGTGGAATTTGCGGGAGGTGGAAGAGTTGTAATGATCAGTCTCTTGGTTGGAGGATGATAATATTCATGATGGGATTGTTGTTTCCCAATTTTGGTTCAGTCCTTGAAGGATAGTGTAAATATGGAGGCATAATATGGTTAAAGGTGACATAGTAGTAGAGGATACTAGGGTAGGTAGGGTGTCAGCTATTGAATTAGTATAGTGAGGAAGGCCAACGGTCACATGTCACACATGAGATGAGAGAACGGTGATTGGGGGGTCCCATGAACCTTTGGATCATAACATCTAAACCAATCTACATCTTTTCACGTCATTTAAATAATTAACCACATGTAATTATCAGTTTTTTAACTTTTTTTGAGCATTACAATTTCAAGTTATTTATTTTGATTACATGATGTAATTGTTAATAATTTTTTTATTTTTTGTAAAATTTTATATTTTAAAATTGTTGGATGTATATCTCTAAACCATATCAGTTGTTATTTTAAATTTTTAATCTCAAACCTAACCTATATTACTTATATGAGGATCCCACCGGGTCAACACTTATTTTATTATTTAGAGTCATAAATTCATCCTTTAAAATGATTTAAAACTAAGGAATCACCCATCATGTAGTGCTTCTTAATAAAATAAGGTATGAAAGGTGGGATGAAATCCCCCATTAGTGGTACAAGGTAACTTTCATCCCGATAATCACTGTATACCTTTTTATTATGATGTAGGGTCTTTTTAATCCATACGAGTGATATGTTCATATTTATAATCAATAAGAAATATTTCTTAAGAAGCCAATGACAATGATTTTCATAGAGGAGTTCGGTAAATCAAAAACCACATGAACATTATGGACTCTAAAAAGTAATCATCCATTATATATATCAATTATTTCTTTCAAATTGTATACAAATTGTCTTCATAGAATAATGGTAATTTTACATTATTCATCTATATATAGGACCAACAAATTAGTGGGAAAGGTAAATTTTCCAATATTTTCTAAGAAATACAAAACTATCCATCATGGGTTCTTAACTCAGAGGTCAGAATATTAGAGTAAAAATATTATGGACTTTAATTATTTGATCCTCAAATTATAGAAAACACCCATAGGCAAGATATTTATACTTTCTCCAATATTACACAAGGATCTTTCAAAAATTCACATCTTTGTAGTGAATGTAATTTTGAAACATTTATGGTCTCACGTTTTTTTGGGAGAATGAACTAAATGAAAATGGAGGATTATTAATTTATAGAGATAACTACTACGTGTTCCATTTTTATATTTCTGGAGAGAATGCATTAAAGAAACATGGTGTAATAAGGCATATGAGAATATTTTCTTCTAAAGGGAATGTTGATATAATTCCAAGAGGTAAAAATTACATAATCATTGGTTATTTTAGGAATTCAACATTGAGGATCTTTTTAGGTTTAGGGTTTTTTAGAATTAGGTCATAATAATTAAATTACATTTAAAAAATTATAATGTACACACTTCTTCTATATCCATTATTTCAAAAAAATAATACTCCTTAAAAAATTAATTATTTTATTTATATAAATCTTCTTGGATTCTTATTTTCTCTTACCCTACCTTATACCATATGAAAAACATTTCAAAATCATGGGATAAGCATAAAAATCTCAGTAAGGGTTGTAAAATAATGAAAGAAAACATTAGTACATAAATACATACAAATCGATGAAATCATACTTTTCAATCATGAAACATAATCTATTTAACATATCACATGAAATCATAAGATTTATGAATAACACATTGAAATCATAAATCATTAAGGAGACTAGTGTCATCCATATCATTCTTAAATTGTAGCTTTCACAACCACATAGGGAGTTATGTTTGGAATAAAACTCATAGTATAGTCTATAAATATATTAGGAGAAACAATAACATTTATCTCCATAATGTTACCCAATGAATTGGAAATCTATCATAGGCTAACCAATCTTCGGTTTATCACGAAACCACCTATACATGTAAAAAATGCCCAAGAACTATAACATATTTACAACACATAAAATAAGAATTAACGAAAGAAACAATTTCCACATTTCAATAAAAATATATCATTTAAATATACTGTCATAATCAATCCATTATCAAAACCAATTTCTATACCAAAATATGTAATAATAGTATATGATGTTTATATTCAATTTAAAAACAATACTGCTTGTCAAGGAATCCAAAAATCAAATAATGCTCGAATGGGTGGAAGGGATGTTGTTCTTATATATGTTAAAAAGAAACATTTATTTTTTCATTTAGTAAAATTCTTCATAGAAATAATATTTCCTTTTAATGAAATTAAACGTAAAAAGTTTTTTACATCATAAAAAATAATTTCATGAATAGATCAAAATATGCCTCAATGAAAGGAGATTGAGATGAGGTCTCTTCCATTGAGTCCCACTCGTCGCGTATGTTCCATGTCCTTCATGAATAATAAACTTAAGTTAATTTCAACATTATTCAAAGCCTTTTTCAATTTTATTATTCTTTCTATATCACTCATTACCACTTTATAAACATTACATAATTATTTATGTTAATATCAGTCATTTTGTTGATATTCGGTACTTCAGTCGAAAATGATTTTGTTTATAATTACAAATTGTCCACATGGTAAGAAGTCCATTATCTCCATAATGATATTAATGATTTAAATATAATATATATTCAGTATATATATATATAATAGTACATTACATTTAGAGATAGTAAATGAAATGCACCATTAATTGAGATGATGTGTCCTACATATGCATGAATACTACTTTCATTTCATTTTCATATTAAAAGGAATAAATACTAAATGATACATAGGTATATCATAATTCCAGTATAATATAATATTTTATATACATTACATAAGTTTATTTATGACATGTTAATCTTAAAATATCTTATCATTTCAATCTTATCTTAAATTAATTTATGGATATTAATTTAACAATATCTATACTCCAAATGTGGTCTAAACCTACTTTTGATTCAAACTATACGGCCCCAACCATAAAAATTAAATAATCATGAGTTAAGTCAATAATTATACATTGATGATCTTATCAGGTTTAGAGTTTTATAGAATTTTTCCATAACTATTACATTACATCTCAAAATTTAAAAAGTATACACTTCTTCTCAATTCAATTTTTTTACAAAAATAAAAATCCTTAAAATATAAAATTAATTTTTCTCTTCATATAAATTATATTGAATTATTCCATTCTCTTACACTTCCACACACATTGTGAAAAATATTTAATAAACATGGTATGAACATAAAAAGCTCATTAATGGTTATAAAATAAGGAATGAAAACATTAGTCTTTCAATACATATAAATCAATGAAATCATAATTTTAAGTCATAAAATATTAGCTCCTTAATGTAACAAATGAAATAATAATATTTATCAAAAAAACATATAAATCATAAATTATAAAGGCAGCTTGTTTCATTCAAATCATATTTAAATTTTAGCTTTCACATATACAAATGAAGTTACATTTGGAATACCCCTGAATGTATATTCCCTAAATATATTATGAGAAACATTAAATTTTAACTCCAACAAATTACCCAATTCATTTTAGAGCTATATTTGGCCCACCCACCCTCAAATAATCATAGAACCACCCGTTTACCTATATAATTCCAATGAACCGTAACATATCCATAAAACATAAAACAAGCATAAAGGAAATAATACATTTCCATATTACAATCAAAATATATCATTTCAATGTATTGAGATAATCGATCAATTATAAAAACCCTTATCAAAACCAAAATACATAAAAATATTATATGGTTTTTATTATCCTTTTAAAAACGTTACGTCTTGTTAAGGAATCCAAATATCAAATAATGCTCGCGGCGGAATAAAGGGCCTTGTGGTCGCATACGTTAAAAAACATTCTTTTTTTTACTAAAACAATTAATAGAAAAAATATTCCCTTTGAATGAAATAAAAATTCATATTGGCTTAAAACCCATTTAAAATAATGTCATGTATAAATAAAAATAGGCCTCAATAAAAGGAGATTGAGATGAGGTCCCTTACCTTGAGTCTGACACGTCAAATATGTTCCTTGTTCTTTTTTATGAATAATATTATGTTAATTATTAATGTATTCAGAACCATTTGAAAGATTATTATTCCTTTTATATCTTTTATTACCACATTATGAACATTACATAATTATTTAGGATAATATTGGTCGTTTTGTTGATAAACTGTACTTGAGTCAAAAATGAACTTATTATAATATCAAATTGTCAATGTGGTCAAAATTCCATTATATCAGTAATGATATTTGTGATTTAAATATCATATATATCCAGTATATATATGTAATTATAATATTACATAACATTTGGAGATATGAAATGAAATGCACCATTCATGGATGTGGTAAGCCATACGTACGCATGAACACTACTTTCATTTCCTTTTCAAATTTAAATGAATTGAAAGTAAATGATACATAGGTAAATTATAATTCCTGTATAATATCATATTATATATATGTTACATCAGTTTTCAGAACCATCCATTGTATGTTCAATATATTTCATGAGTGATTCATATAACATTGAGGTGGTGGTAGTCCGTAATTCCTTAAATGAAATTATCGTATTTACACATTATGTGAATAATAATGGTATTATTAAAATAAATAATAATAAAATAGAGACAATATAAATATTATTTTTATCATATATAAATATATTCCCATCATAATTTCCACAATGAGAGGTGGTCAGGGAATATTGAACAATCATCGTTTCGCAAGACAATACTTCCCCGTCTATAGAAACAGTATGTTCGTTTATATTTGGCCGAGGTATGTGTAAGTGTAGTTCGAATAATTCTCATAACAACATCCAAGTAGTTTGAAGATACCTGTGATGTTATTTAATCAACTAATAAGTATATCATTTGGATTGGATAAGGAAAATAAATAAAAGGAACTTTATGGGAGATGCTACCTCTTCAAACGCATAACTGCCATCGATTTGATCCAAAAGGATTTCGTGAATTGTGATATACCAAAGGTAAGGATTCTATAAGGAATATAAGAATGTTTGTAGCATATTTGGGAAGATTTAGGACGAGCCAAGGGGCTTGATATGTTTTATTACATTGGTAGGGGGGATGCCGTTTTATAAGAGAGAGGAGTGTCACTTTTGTAATGTTTTGAAGTATTATTTTATAAGAAAATACTTTTCGGTTTTAAATGGTCCCAAAGTCATTTATATCAAAGAAAAGATGATTTTGGGTAGGTAAACTCTCAACCAATAGGTTTTAGACAACTCTAGTTAACAAATTTATCTTTATCGTTTAGTGTTAACCCTTAGTTAACTAATTTATCCCTTACCATGTCTTCTTTTATATTTAAAATATATGATTACTATAGTTACTATAAATTTCCAAAAGAAACCAAAGTGGTTCATCAATGACATGTTCGACATTATCTATGTCATTTTTAATAAAATTATATTTTTAGGACAATTATATCATTTAATAAATTATGATGTTTTTTAGAAACTCATTTATGTCAACTTTTATACTATTCATATCATGACTTTTTAAAAATCCATAAAAACGTGATTATTTTTAAAATACATCTTTAATTAAAAGATAACATCTCCCTCACATCCAAAAAATTCTCGGATGACATAAAACGTTTTATAATAAATTTATTTTAATATTTATAATCTCATTTGTTTAAATCATTCATTATTAATGTAATCAATACGTCATCGTTGTGTCATAAATATATTTATTTATTTGACGTATAAAAATTATTAATTAAATACCATGACATAATAATTATTTTATCTTTCTAACAACTATTTATTTTTGACAATATCACTTATATAAAACCAAATAATATTTTTCTAGTAAATAATACATTTTTATGTTATATTTTACCTTACATTAAATTAATTCATATAAAATGTCATTTTCACATCAAACTGGCTCCATGGGGTCCCAAAATCAACATAAGGATGGCCATGGTCGGATATATCTCATTAAATAGTATTAGGACACGTTTTATGGTAGTTTAATATTATTATAATAATATTTTTACCCATATTTACCTAATTTACTCTTCAACCATGGTAAATAAAATAATTACTGAAGTTACTATTCACAATGTCTAAAATTAAAAGGAACCTATATAACCAAATTCTACCACCTGATGCAAAATATGAACCCATTTTCAAAATTCAAAACATAGAAGTTGTAGAAATTTATTTCAAATTATTTTACATTTTCAAAACCAAAAATCATTTTCTAAGAAGTAAAAACTACCAAAATAATGACATGTGTTTATTTCTAATTTCAAAGTGAAATTAAATCTAATGAATAAATTGGGATTAAATGATAAAAACATAATCTGATTACACATTAAAACATTTTAATATTTCAATACAACTATATAAATAAATTAGATAATAAGGTAGTTTTGGCTTCAAATGCATCATTTTCAGTATTCATTAAAAAATGACCTTGATAAACAAATTACCAATAATTAACCCAAGTTATAATTTGATATTATGAATCTAAACAAGAAGGTTATTTTCTCAAATAGAACATTTAAATGTGTAAATAACTATATTTAACTAGGTTTATCTATCAAAATGTGGTAAAACAACCATTTAAAACCATTAGAGTATTTCCTGCATAAATTCAGATTCATTCTTAGTTTAAGCAGCTATTATTTATTGGATAAATGTAAATACATTTAAGAAACATGTTTAATCATATTATAGTTAGTTCTATTAATTCCTTACAATACCTTGGCTATTTTCTAACTACAATTTAAAATAATAATTTTATTATTTTATTTTTTGGAATAACTCATCATTGTGTGCAACATATGATTTAGGAGAAACACATTGTTAGGTTTTGAGTAATCTATCAGACAAAGCCTTCCCTTTTAATGGAAAAGTTATATATTATTCAAAAATATTAATACAAATTAAAAGGTATTATTCTATAAATACCAAGGTTGTTACATCCTTTCCCCATTTTAATAATTATGTCCCCGCAATTCTTTTTACTTTTCAAATAAGTGGTGGTTTTATCACTCATAGAATTTTTTGATTCCCATGTTTCCTCTTAATCTATGTGGGGTTTTTACCTAACCTTCACATGATGAATTACCTTATTCTACAATGCATGCTCTTTTCAGTCAATAATAAGGAGTGGTTGTTCCTCAAAAGAGAGATTCACTTCCAACTGAACTACCTCTGGACTCAAAACTTGAGATGGATCAGGCATATAAACTCTCAAAATTGAAACATGAAAATCATTTTGTACCTGTGATAAACATGCAGGTAAACCCACTCAATATGAAACTAATTCAACTCTTTCAATGATTTCATATGGCCTAATGAACATCATTCTTATCTTTCCCTTCTTACCAAAATGCATCACACTTTTCAATGGATAAACTTTTAGAAATACATGATCACATACGATGAAATAATGATCGTTCCTCCGATTATCATCATAATGTTTCTTCTTTCTTTTATCTGTTTTCATGTGCTTCTAAATAAAATATAATTTTTATTCCATATCTTCTATAAATTATGGTCCCATCAGCATCCTTTCACATACTTCATCCCACAAATATATAGTTCAACACCACTTTCAATAAAATGCCTCAAATGGTTCCATATATAAACTAGAATGAAAACTATTATTATAAGAAAACTCAACCAAAGAAGGATTTTCGTCCCAACATCCCTGGTAATCCATTGAAGAAGCATGTTTCATATCATCCAATGTCTGATTTTTTCATTCTGAATGTCCATGTAATTGAGGATGAAAGGCTTTACCAAAATTTAATTCAGGTCCCAATATCATCTGAAGGCACTATTAAAAGTTATGAGAGAGCCTAGAGTCACGATCAGATACAATAGAGAAGGGAACTCCATTTTACCTGACTAACTCATTAGTTTAGAATAAATAAATTTGATCTAGAGAAAAAGAATATCGAATTGGAAGAAAATGAGATGATTTTTTCAATCAATCAACAATAACCAAAATTGCATTATTACCTTGATATGAATTTAGTAATCCCACTACGAAATCCACAAAGACAATTTTCCATTTCCAAATTGGAATTGGAAATGTATAAATCATCCCTTTCGGCAAGTTATATTTTTCTTTTACATGTTTTCAATTTAAACACTTCACATTAAATCTGCAATATCACTTTTCATTCCATTCCACCAATAATAGACTCGAAGATCTATGTAAATTTTAGAACTTCTAGGAAGCATTGAAAATGGAGAATTTTTAGATTCACATAACAACTCTTCCTTCAAATATGAATCACAAGGCACTCATAAACTCCTTCAAAACATAAAAACATATCTTTATCAATGTCAAATTTTATTAACATACCCTTCTGAAAATTTCATACCTTTTCTACAACTCACTATCTTCTTTCTACACTTTCTTAATTCAGTCTGGTAGAGATGATTTCACTACCACCTAAAACAAAATAGATGAATTCCCTGGACCAAAAACATTCAATCCAAAATTAATCAAATCAAAAACCAAATGATATTGTCCCAAATGTAGCATGGTTATTTTAGAATTACACTTTCAACTCAAAGCATCAGCCACTTTATTTTCCTTCCCCATATGATAATGAATCGTAAAATCATAATTCGTGATTAATTCCAGTCATCTCCTCTATATCATGTTTAATTAATTCTGGGAGGATATATATACTTCAAAATTGTGTGATTAGTATATATTTCACACTTTACACCATAAAAATGGGGCCTCCAATTTTTTACTACAACAAACAGTATCTAATTCCAAATCACATGAATGGTAATTTAACTCCTTAGGTTTCAACTGATGTGAACTATAAGAAATCACCTAATCATTCTGCATAAGGACACATCCATGTCCTTTCAATTAGCATCACTATAGATGACCAATTCTATATTTCTCGAACGCTGTTCCAAAACTGGAGTGTTCACCAAACTTTTTTTCAATTCCTGAAATCATTCATCACATTCTTTTGTCTAGATGAACTTAACACCTTTTCAAGTTAACATAGTCAGTGGGATAGATAACCGTGTAAAATTTTCATGAATCCTCTGGTAATAACCTACTAGACCATGAAAACTAAATATCTCGGTTATATTATTGGATCTTGGAAATTCATCAACTAATTTGGTTTTAGTTGGATCAATAATTATCCCATCATTAAAGATAATGTGACCAAGGAATGAATTGTTTTGTAACCAAAAATCACACTCACTAAATTTCCCATACCGTTTTTTTATTTTATGGTTTTCTAGAATACCATTAAATGAATTTCATTCTCCATTTTACATTTAGAATATACCCAAATATCATCAATAAACACAACTACAAACTTATACATGAACTCAGGGAAAATTCTACTCACAAGATCCATGAATACAGTAGGTACATTGGTTAACCAAAAAGTAATACCTATAAATTTATAATGTCCATAACTAGTATGAAAAGAGGTCTTCAGAATGTCGGATTCCTTTACATTCAACTGATGGTACCCAAACATCTTGTTAATCTTCAAAAAATACTGATCTCCATGTAGATGAAAAAAATATCATCAATATGAGGCAAAGGATACTTGTTCTTAACAATTATGTTATTCAAGGATCTATAATTAAGTAAAAGTATCATTGAACCATATTTAATTTTAGAAAACAAGATAGGAGCACTGCATGGTGATGTGCCAGTTCAAATTAAACCTTTATCTAATAACTCATGCAATTTCTTCTTTAACACTAAATGTTCAATTTCAGCTATCTGATAATGACGTTTTGAAATTGTCATAGAATCAGAAACTTAGTCAACCGTAAATTCAACATCTCGATTAGGTATTATACAAATAAAGTCATCAGGAAAACCATCAAGATACTAATTTATCACAAGAATATCATTATCAGAACAATTCCTTTGATTTCAAGAATATGTGAATGGTAACATTCACTTCCATCTTTCACTAGTTTCTCAGCTTCCTAATAGGTTATCAATGATTAGGGTTCATTTTTTTACACAAATTGAAAGTCTATCTAAAAATAATACTCTTTATATCTACACTAAATCTTATCATGGTAAAAAAAAATCCAATAAATTCCCAAAATAACATCAAACTCTACTAGAGGCAAAATATAAAGGGTTACAGGAATTTAAATTCCACATATTAGGATAGGAAGACTCTTATATTTTCTTCTTTCCTCAACATTTACCCCAGGTGATTTTACATATGTTCTAGATTCATTTAATGAGGTATAATTTAAAATTTACCCTCAAATTTCTCAGAAATCAAAGAATGTGTTGATCCTAAATCAAAAAACACATTCGCATAATCTAAAAAAGTACATGATACCAATTCATTTGATGGCACAAAATCTGCATAAGTTGTTTCAAAGGATATCACAACCCCTTTTTTATAGTATTCCAACTACTTTTCTTGATTGTTTGATGGATACTAATTTGCATAGTGACCCATTTCATTGCACTAAAAACATTTTAGTAACTATAAATCAGATTTTTTCTTACTCATTCCCTGATCATTTTTAGTGCAATTATGATGCTTATGTCATATTTTATGATATCTTAATCACATACCAGAATTCAAAAGGAATTCCCCAGTGTCCTTTTTACCACAATTTTCCCAAAATATAACCATAATATTATTACTATCATACTTTTTTGACAAGTTCTTCCCTTTAATCTACCACATTGACCTCTTATTCTGCTTTTCGTCAAATAACATATGATCATTGGAAAAATATATTTCAACCATCTCCACACATAAAACAAGTTTTTCATTACATTTGAACTCATGAGAAGATAATTCCCTTCGATAATTTGGCATTAATCCTGAGTAAAAATTATTGATTTTACAATTAGGATCTCAAATCAAATTTGGACGATACCTTTTGAGTCTTGTGAATGTTTCTTCCTAATAATCCACTGACTCATCTACCAGTCTCAATTATATGTAATTTTTTTCATCCTAATTCAATGAACCTTTGCATAATATTATTTATGAAACACAGAATTGAATTCATCCCAATAAATATCATTAATCTCCTCTATATCCCCAATATTTTTAACTATCGACGACCACATATCAACTTTACCATAATAATTGTAAAGAGAAAGACTAACCTTTTGATGTTATGAACACTCAATGACATTAAAAATAATTTTTTAGTGGTTAAATCCAACCTTCACCTAGCACAGGGTCAGATGGACTTCTCATCAATGGGAGATGTTTCCACACGAAATGCTCGACTACTAACATGTTCCTATGTGGTTGATCTGGTTGATCGTATGCATGAATACCACCTCCATTTATAAATTGAATCAACGGTTTCATTATGGAAACAAAATTTTTATCTCTGAATATGACCATCCCAAGTTGTTGATTTGTAATATTTTTTGAACTTTCTATCATCCCTTTTTAGATTCAATGTATCCTCTACAGAAAACCATTCTAAACACAGACATATCGTATATGAATAAACATAGAAATCTTAAAATTTTATATCATTTAAATCTTACCATAAATTTATTTATGGATATTAATTTAACAACATCTTTACCCCAAATGTTTTATAAACTGACCTATGATGCCAAATATAAGGCCCCAAACATAAAATTTACATAACCTGGAGTTACATCAAGAATTATACATTGATGATATTTTTTTGTTTATAGTTTTTGACAATTAGACCATAATTGTTTCATTATATCTCAAAAATTACAATGTAGACACTTCTTCTCCATCCAATTTTTTTCAGAAAAACAAAACTACTTAAGGTAAAAAAAAATTTCCTGATAACAATATTCTTAATTATTCCATTTTCTTACCCTTCATTAGACACTGTGAAAAACATTTCAAAAAAGTTTTGATGAGCATAAAAAACTCAGTAAGGGTCATAAAATAAATAATGAAAACATTAGTCCATCAATACATAGAAATAAATGAAATCATACATTTCAATAATAAAACATAAGCTCCATAAAACACCACATGAAATCATAATATTTATTAATAACACCTAGAAATCATAAATCACAAAGGTAACTTGTGGCATCTATATCAATATCTCATTATAGCTTTCACAGCTACATATGGAGTTACATTTGGAATACTCGTATTAATATATTCCCTAAATCTCTTATGAGAAACATTTACATTTAACTTATTCATGTTACCCAATGAATTAGAGAGATATCTTGGGATCACCCACCGTCATTTTATCATAGAACCACCCATATATATAATCAATTTCAAAGAACCATAACATATTTTTAACACATAAATCAAACATAATTAGAAGATAACATTTCCACATTGCAATCACAATATATTATTTCAATATATTGACATAATTAATCCTATATCAAAACCATTTTCAATAAAAAAAATACTAAAAAATATTATATGGTAATTATTTTTCTTTGAAAAACATTACGGCCTGTTAAGGAAGTTAAATATGAAATAATTATCAGGGGGGCATAAAGGTCATTGACATTAAATACTTTAAAAAATATTCTTTTTATTGTTTAAAAAAAAGATTCATTAAAACATTATTACCTTTGACTAAAAATATAATTTATAGGAGTTTATAAACCATATAAAATAAAGTCATGTGTAAATAAAAATATTCCTCAATAAAAGGAGATTGAGACAAGGTCCCATAACTTGAGTCTGACTCATCACCAATGTTCCTTATTGTTTATGAATAATAAAAATAAGTTAATTTATAATTTCATTAGAAGATTTTTATAGTTAATTGTTATTTTTATATCACTTATTACCATGTTATAAACATTAAATAATTATTTAAGTTAATATCAGTTGTTTTATCGATATTCGGTACTTCAGTCAAAAATGAACTTGTCATAATAAAAAATTTCCAATGTGGTCAAAATTTCATTATCTATAAAATGATATTAGTGATATAAATATTATATATATATATATATATATATTAGTACATGACATTTTGAGATAAGATATGAAATACACCGTTCATTGAGATGGTAAGCTGTACGTACACATGAATGCTAATTTCATATATTTTATATATTCAATTGAATGAAAACTAAATGATACATAGATTAATTATAATTATAGTATAATATCATATTTTATATTTGTTACATATGTTAATTAACATGAACCTTTGTACATTTCTTATATTGAATGAACGAGTCATATCACTTTGAGGTGGCCGTAGTCTACACTTCCTCAAATGAAATTATAGTATTTACATATTATGGAATGAATAAAGTTATTATTTAAATTAAAAATAGAATCATATAGACAATATAAATATAATATATATCATATATAAATATACTTCATCATAATTGTAACGTCCCGACCCCAGTTACCCAGAGTCGGTGCATTACATCGTAACATTGGCATGATCACAAGAAAGATCAAATCCCGAAAGACCGATTGGTTTAGTAGCCTTGGAAACACTAGATATAATCATAACGTTTTACATTACATTTCAAAGTGAAAAACTACTACAACAACAAAGTCTTCATATCCACACTATTAACCCCTCATAATATCCCTGCAAGTCATTCATAATTTACTTCTTCACTACCTGGGAAAAAAAAATAAAACATAGAAAAGGGGTGAGCTCAAATGCCCAGTAAGGATAACAATATAGCGGAACATTCAAAATAAGCGTAAACATTTAAGGCAATGAATTACTAAAACAAAATCCTTTTAAAATTGAACTTCAACATAGTATGGAAAAAGTAAAATGAAATAATGCCATTTACTTGTTCACATGGATATTCTACTAATCGAATAATCACATGCAATATCAATAACCACTTTCATAATGTTGGAATGCATAATGCTAAACGTTAATTTCTTTGTCTAGGCCTCATCCCAAGACCTAGGGGTTACTTCTAACCGGAACCCAACCCGGAGTGCCTCTAATAACCAGACACCAACCCGGAGTGCCTCTAATAACCGGACACCAACCCGGAGTGCCTCTAATAACCAGACACCAACCCGGAGGGCATACTTTTACCAGTCCCTAACCTGGAGGGCTTACTTTAACCAGTCCCCAACCTGGAGGGCTTACTTTTACCAGTCCCCAACCTGGAGGGCTTACTTTTACCGGTCCCCAACCCGGAACATACTTGTTTAGCACATTCATCTGAAGAAAAGTTTGAAATATAACATAAACATTCGGATTAAAACCAGCATACGAAATGTCAATAGTTTCACCATAAACTATGAATGGTATAAAATAGCACATCCACAGTCAAAAATATCACAAAACCTTCAATACAATATAGAAGTTTTGTATTATAATAAATCAACTTCAAATAAGCGTAAAATCCATTAAAGGATGTTGACATAGATGAAATCAAAACACTTTTTAGAGAAATATCTCTTTCTATTTTTGAAATCATTTAAGAGCCATATAAAATAAAACATTTTCTTGAAAATATTCTTGTAAGCTTGTAAGGAAAGCTTTGACGATTTTATAACGGCGTGAAATAACCGCACCGACCGTATAAGTTAAAAAAAAACATTCTTACCTCAATTCTGTCGAAAAGGTTAAAAAGGACCTTGTTTTGAAAACGACGGAAAGATTCCTTTATAAACCTCTTATAAAAAGTCAAACAAGGGTATAAATGACTTTAACCCATATTCTTGTAAATAGTAAAAATGTTTTGAAATACATTTTTAAGAAACATGGATGTGGATGATAAAGATATCCCAGTAGATTATTACGTATAAACAACCTCGGATAATGAAGAGATTGTGAAATAATCCTTACCAATTTGGTAACTTATGAAACATACAATCCATAAAAGAGGTATCATACAATGAATATGTAAATACACATAAATTAGGGTGTATTACACAAAGAATATAATTATGGGCAGTACATACACCACACAAAAGGTGATGGTGGCAATATGGCATGAATCTCACGGGAATAAGGAGTGAGATGAAAACCCCTTACCTTGTACTTTTCCTTTGTTGGGGTAGGTTAACCTCCTGTATAATGGTGAAATAATTGTTATTAAATTATACAAGAATCATTTACATTAATATGATATCATATATGATCTTTTAATATTGATATCTTAGTATTATCGTTGTTTCGGGTGTTAACTTACTTGTTTTCTTTCATATGTTTTGTTACGTAAGACATGTTTGTAAAGGATAGGTTGTATATTATTCATATCCAGAATGATATCAAGTCCTTAAACATCATTTTTAAATCATCAAATGATAATTATACTTTAATGGTTACGATGGAGAATGAATCTCATCGCGTTCGTGGAGACGGTAGTCCGTACGTACGCACGAACGCTACTTCCATTTAATTATTATTTTAAAAGAATCGAATCCAAATGATACATAGGTAAATTACTATTCCAGTATAATATAATATTTTATATATGTTACTTAAGTTCATTAACACCATCCTTTATACGTTCCATGTGTGGTATGAACGAGTCATATCATTTTAAGGGGGCGGTAGTCCGCACTTCCTCAAATGAAATTATCGTATGTATATACAACATGAAACGGATAATGGTATGAAATAAAATGGAATTACAGAATCTTATATATAAAATATATATCATTATTATCATATTTAATTACAGTTCCATCATAATGGCCACCATGAGAGGTGGTAAGATGTATTTGAACAATCATCGTTTCGTGAGGCGTTAGTTTTCCATCCACAGGAACATTATGTTCATCATCCATTAGATGAAGTTGTGTGTATGTGTAGTTTTAATCCTTCTTATAACAACATCCTAGTATATTGAGGATACTGGTTTTGTTACAAAAGAAAGGAAATAAAAAGAGTTTGGGGGTTGGAGAAGCAAAATAAATGAAAATAATTTAAGAGAAAACGTTACCTTTAATTTAGGTAACTCACTTTGGTTGGAACCAATGGACTTCTTGAAATGCTTTCTGCCTAAGGGGAAGCTTCAAGGAGGAGTAGAGGGATGTGGGGAGCTTAGTTGGGCAGAGTTTGGACGAGCCAAGTGGCTTGAGAGGTGTGAGGAAAAGAGAATGAGGAGTGCCCTTTTATAAGAGGGGTGAGGGGCACCTTTGGAAAAGCTAGAAATATTAATTTATAATAAATTCATATTCGGTTTCCAAAGGCTCCAAAGTTGACTATTCAAAGGATGAGGTGGGGATAGGTCAAAAACAACTCATCCAATAGAATTTAGACAGGTTTGGGTACTTATATTAACCTTATCTTTAAGTATTAACTCTAAGTTAATTAGTTTCACTTTTACAATGTCTCTTTGTATTTTTATATAATATGGTTAATAAACTTACTATGTACATCCAAGCGACCCCCAAGTGGTCCATTAATGATGAACATATCATAATATAAGTCTCTTGGCCGAACCTTAGATTTTTAGGAATTTAATATCAATTAATAATATAATATTTGTTTTAAGAACTCTTTTATGTCAATTTTGACACTATTCAATAGTTGATTTTTGTGAAACTCCTAACAGATTGATTACTTCGAACAAAGTTCATTAAATCAATCCTAATATATCATATTATCCTATAAAATTAGTTTAATTCATTAAAAGGTTCATATTATATTTATTTGGGTATTTATAATATCAATTATTTTAATTTTTCACTATTATAGTAATTACTGCATCATCATTGTGTCATAAATAAAATAAATTATTTAATGTCTAAAAATTATAAATAAAATATCATTATGTAGGAAATCTTTTTAGCTTTCTAATGAATATTTATAATCGAAAATCCAACATGTATAACCCAATGTAAAAATTGTTCTTCTAAAAGATGTAAGCTTATGCCATTTTTATTTTTATTTTAGCTTTATTAATATAATGTGTCATTATCACTTACAAGTGGATCCATGGGGTCCCAAAATTGACACAAAGATGCCCATGGTCGACCATATATCAACCAATAGGGTTAAGACACGTTTTAGGGTAATTTAGTATTATTATAATATTATTTTTTAACCCTTATTTACCGGATTTACCCTTAACCATGGTAAATAAAATATTTACCGCAGTAATTATTCAAAATGTCTAAAAATAAAAGTTACCTATTTACACAATTTGAACATCCTGATTCCAAATATGGAATCCATTTTTCTAAATTCAAAACACAGAAGTGGCAGAAATTAATTTAAAATTAATTCCCGCTGTCAAAACAAAAAGCGTGTTTTTAAGAGATAATAACTATCAAAAGATTGACACTTGTTTATGTTCGGTTTAACTGTAAAATTTTGTCTAATGACCAACATTATATTAAATTGTAAAAATATATTCTAAATATACTTTAAAACCACTCAAATTCATAATTTATCACTATTAATTATTTTGATTAAAAAAGTTGTTTTTAATTAAAATTTAGTAATTTTCACTATTCATCAAAATATGAAAGTTATCCGAAATGTACCAAAATTTCACCTTAGGCTAAATTTGATATTCCGAATCCAAAAATGAAGTCCATTTTAAAATATAATATATATATAATTTCAAAAAGTAGGTATTACTATTCATAACGGCTTGTTTGATTGGTTACGGTGTGTTAGAACTCGGTGTTGCGTACAACACACGCTAGCGTACCGTGGAAGCTTGGGATATTTCATTTTAAATTTTTGATGTCCCCATTTAGTCAAAAAGTTTAAAATATAGTATCTAAAAAGGGTTCACTATTAAAATTTGGTAAAAGTGAAATACTGAAAATGAATTTGTTCTTACATTATGTCTAAGAAACTCATAATATGGATTCTAAAATTATAAGGATTATATAAAGTTTAAAATTTAGTTAACACTATTCATAACCTCTTTTGAACAGCTTGTTTGGTAAGTCATAGTGCGATTGAACTTGGTGTTGCGTGTAGTGAAAGTTATTGAATTATTTTGAAGAAATAACACACTATAAAATCTTGGGGTGTTACATTCTCCCATCCTTCAATAAATTGCGTCCTCGCAATTTGAAATTGTTCTTCAAAAATAAAAGGTTGAAAATAGAAAATATATTTGTGGGAAAACCCACATCGGAAATTGGGTTACTAAAATTTAGTCTTAATATGAGGAAAAGAGAAATGAAAGGGTCACCACCAAATTATGATCTCGATTCGGAGAACATTGGTGGTAATTTAGAGACATATAATTGGAGGAAAAACGTAAATATTTATAGGTAGTGATTGAGGTCATCAATCACAAACAAGTATGAAATTGAGGTCCTTGAATTCATCAATCTATGATGATTTGAAATACCATCGGTTCAACAAAACATAGGGTATTAGGATAACACATTTTTGACGTTTCGAAATATCTTAGTTGAAATCCCACATCGAAAAATGAATTAATGAGGCCTCTATTTAAAATAAAGAGTGGAAAGTATGAAGATTACCGAAAATAACACATATTAGGGTTCCATATAAGAAAATATGGATATGGAGGAGAAATCTAACCATCAATTATCTGATGGAGAGTGGTAGAGGACATGGCTATGAAAATGCCAACAATCCCAAATCCATAAATTAGTGATGATTTAAGGTACCATCTAGGAAAACATTTTTGTTCTAAGTTGCTTTTCTTAATGTTGAGTAATTTATTTATGAGATTGGCTAAGATCATAAGGGGATATACTTACTTTATAATTAGAGTTTTATCCATTAATAAATTTCTACCACAAACTCATCTTTCACTCTAAAAGATAATAGAACGTAAAAAAATTTTCTATTTATACTATTCGTATAGGGTTCCAAAATAAATTAATTTATAATTCATCTACCAGATCTTTTAAAAAAAACTACATTATTTAATCCAAGACATCTCGTGGGCTAGTGGTAGGTGATACACCCTTGTCGCCCTTTGGTTGCGGGTTCAAGTCTCGCAGCCTTGCCGGACGCGACGGGTTGCCGCCCGACCTCCGGGTTGTCCTTTTATGGCAATCCAAAATAATCCAAACTAGAACTATCCAAAATACTTCTGTCCAAACTCACAGTCCAACATTTATAAGGAAGGTAAGAATAATGTAGATCCTTTTTACCCCATAATAGCATATGAATACCTTCATCTTGTATTCTTTTAATACACTGAATCATCCTGAATTACCATATTCCTTATTGATTACATTCACGCTCCCCTATTCCATATAGAATGATGGATATACTTCATCAATCCAAAAATGTTTTAAACCCCAACAATAATGGAATATACAGATCATTAATCAGTTCCAAGGTAGTCAAGAATATCCAATATAATTTATCCAAATCAATCATGTATTATTCTAAAATCACTAACTCGGTATCAGAACCATATTATGGTTTATCTTTCTCTCAACCATATATTTTCCAAAAATTTATCCTGCTATTGAGTCACTTTTCTTTGTTCCACACAATCTCAAGTCCTTAATGAAATAGTACTGCAGTACAATCCTTATATACTCCATAATTATTATAACAAGTACATTGTTGATACAACACTCAATTGGCATAATCAACATAAGAACTCTAATCATTTCTCTTCATCTGTGGTAGTATCATAACTTGATTATTATCCAATAGCATCATTTGCGGCATAGTCTGATGACTGGGGCATAGGTTCACGTAGTGTCCAAACTCCTTGCAAATGAAGCATTGTACATTTAAAACCATTTTCTTACCCTTGCAGTCACGTACATTGTGTCCTTTTCCTCCACACTTATAACAAACTCCCATTCCTTTCAGGAATGTTCCAGGGTGTTTCTTTCCACAGTTACCACATCTGGGAAAATTCTTCTTTTCACTCTTCCCTTTATCCATCTTTCTCTCTTCCATCATTTTCTTCTCTTGCTTCCCTTCAAAGCCATAGGACTCAGTAAACTCTTTACTTATCTTATCAACACATGATATTATTTCTTCATATGATGATAATACATGGGAGACTATTTCTCTTATCAATTCTAGCTGAAGACCATGAAAGATATGATCCTTCCTTCTCTTTGGATCATGTGCATTTCTGGAGTTCTCATTCCTTCTACTGGGCGCCATTTCTAAACAATGGCATAAACTAGATCAGTTTATGAATCAAAATACATAATCCCATACTTATAAAACACTTAACATAAATTGAACTATTTATGGATATAATCCATAATCATAAAAATGTTTTCTTTGAGGAAGTATATACTCATAAACCCTTCATAATGATTTGTAAAGAAAATGAGAGTTATCCTAAGCATATCCCCCGGGAGTGTCGTAACCAAGAGTGCAGCAAGGCCCGTTGTCGTGCACCAGTTCCCGTTCGAGTCTAGCTCAAAGCGGTGTTTTCGGGTTTTACCCCTAGGTACATCTGTGCCAGAGCCGCCTCTACCTGCTCGTATCCAGACAGGGATGTATTGCTCGGAAAACTCACAAAATCTCTACAATACCAAAATTCTAGGAAGTTATTCCATACTAATCCTCAAAGTTCATCTTAGGTCTACGTGCTCTAATCAGAGTTTACCTAAATCTAGTTTCCAAGGTTTGTACTAAACTTCCTCTGATACCAACTGTAACGCCCCGACCCCAGTTACCCAGAGTCGGTGCATTACTTCGTAACATTGGCATGATCACAAGAAAGATCAAATCCCGAAAGACCGATTTGTTTAGTAGCCTTGGATACACTAGATATAATCATAAAGTTTTACATTACATTTCAAAGTGAAAAACTACTACAACAACAAAGTCTTCATATCCACACTATTAACCCCTCATAATATCCCTGCAAGTCATTCATAATTTACTTCTTCACTACCTGGGATAAAAAAATAAAACATAGAAAAGGGGTGAGCTCAAATGCCCAGTAAGGATAACAATATAGCGGAACATTCAAAATAAGCGTAAACATTTAAGGCAATGAATTACTAAAACAAAATCCTTTTAAAATTGAACTTCAACATAGTATGGCAAAAGTAAAATGAAATAATGCCATTTACTTGTTCACATGGATATTCTACTAATCGAATAATCACATGCAATATCAATAACCACTTTCATAATGTTGGAATGCATAATGCTAAACGTTAATTTCTTTGTCTAGGCCTCATCCCAAGACCTAGGGGTTACTTCTAACCGGAACCCAACCCGGAGTGCCTCTAATAACCGGACACCAACCCGGAGTGCCTCTAATAACCGAACACCAACCCGGAGTGCCTCTAATAACCGGACACCAACCCGGAGGGCATACTTTTACCAGTCCCTAACCTGGAGGGCTTACTTTAACCAGTCCCCAACCTGGAGGGCTTACTTTTACCAGTCCCCAACCTGGAGGGCTTACTTTTACCGGTCCCCAACCCGGAACATACTTGTTTAGCACATTCATCTGAAGAAAAGTTTGAAATATAACATAAACATTCGGATTAAAACCAGCATACGAAATGTCAATAGTTTCACCATAAACTATGAATGGTATAAAATAGCACATCCATAGTCAAAAATATCACAAAACCTTCAATACAATATAGAAGTTTTGTATTATAATAAATCAACTTCAAATAAGCGTAAAATCCATTAAAGGATGTTGACATAGATGAAATCAAAACACTTTTTAGAGAAATATCTCTTTCTATTTTTGAAATCATTTAAGAGCCATATAAAATAAAACATTTTCTTGAAAATATTCTTGTAAGCTTGTAAGGAAAGCTTTGACGATTTTATAACGGCGTGAAATAACCGCACCCGCCGTATAAGTTAAAAAAAACATTCTTACCTCAATTCTGTCGAAAAGGTTAAAAAGGACCTTGTTTTGAAAACGACGGAAAGATTCCTTTATAAACCTCTTATAAAAAGTCAAACAAGGGTATAAATGACTTTAACCCATATTCTTTTAAATAGTAAAAATGTTTTGAAATACATTTTTAAGAAACATGGATGTGGATGATAAAGATATCCCAGTAGATTATTACGTATAAACAACCTCGGATAATGAAGAGATTGTGAAATAACCCTTACCAATTTGGTAACTTATGAAACATACAATCCATAAAAGAGGTATCATACAATGAATATGTAAATACACATAAATTAGGGTGTATTACACAAAGAATATAATTATGGGCAGTACATACACCACACAAAAGGTGATGGTGGCAATATGGCATGAATCTCACGGGAATAAGGAGTGAGATGAAAACCCCTTACCTTGTACTTTTCCTTTGTTGGGGTAGGTTAACCTCCTGTATAATGGTGAAATAATTGTTATTAAATTATACAAGAATCATTTACATTAATATGATATCATATATGATCTTTTAATATTGATATCTTAGTATTATCGTTGTTTTGGGTGTTAACTTACTTGTTTTCTTTCATATGTTTTGTTACGTAAGACATGTTTGTAAAGGATAGGTTGTATATTATTCATATCCAGAATGATATCAAGTCCTTAAACATAATTTTTAAATCATGAAATGATAATTATACTTTAATGGTTACGATGGAGAATGAATCTCATCGCGTTCGTGGAGACGGTAGTCCGTACGTACGCACGAACGCTACTTCCATTTAATTTTTATTTTAAAAGAATCGAATCCAAATGATACATAGGTATATTACTATTCCAGTATAATATAATATTTTATATATGTTACTTAAGTTCATTAACACCATCCTTTATACGTTCCATGTGTGGTATGAACGAGTCATATCATTTTAAGGGGGCGGTAGTCCGCACTTCCTCAAATGAAATTATCGTATGTATATACAACATGAAACGGATAATGGTATGAAATAAAATGGAATTACAGAATCTTATATATAAAATATATATCATTATTATCATATTTAATTACAGTTCCATCATAATGGCCACCATGAGAGGTGGTAAGATGTATTTGAACAATCATCGTTTCGTGAGGCGTTAGTTTGCCATCCACAGGAACATTATGTTCATCATCCATTAGATGGAGTTGTGTGTATGTGTAGTTTTAATCCTTCTTATAACAACATCCTAGTATATTGAGGATACTGGTGTTGTTACAAAAGAAAGGAAATAAAAAGAGTTTGGGGGTTGGAGAAGCAAAATAATTGAAAATAATTTAAGAGAAAACGTTACCTTTAATTTAGGTAACTCACTTTGGTTGGAACCAAAGGACTTCTTGAAATGCTTTCTGCCTAAGGGGAAGCTTCAAGGAGGAGGAGAGGGATGTGGGGAGCTTAGTTGGGCAGAGTTTGGACGAGCCAAGTGGCTTGAGAGGTGTGAGGAAAAGAGAAGGAGGAGTGCCCTTTTATAAGAGGGGTGAGGGGCACCTTTGGAAAAGCTAGAAATATTAATTTATAATAAATTCATATTCGGTTTCCAAAGGCTCCAAAGTTGACTATTCAAAGGATGAGGTGGGGATAGGTCGAAAACAACTCATCCAATAGAATTTAGACAGGTTTGGGTACTTATATTAACCTTATCTTTAAGTATTAACTCTATGTTAATTAGTTTCACTTTTACAATGTCTCTTTGTATTTTTATATAATATGGTTAATAAACTTACTATGTACATCCAAGCGACCCCCAAGTGGTCCATTAATGATGAAAATATCATAATATAAGTCTCTTGGCCGAACCTTAGATTTTTAGGAATTTAATATCAATTAATAATATAATATTTGTTTTAAGAACTCTTTTATGTCAATTTTGACACTATTCAATAGTTGATTTTTGTGAAACTCCTAACAGATTGATTACTTCGAAAAAAGTTCATTACATCAATCCTAATATATCATATTATCCTATAAAATTAGTCTAATTCATTAAAAGTTTCATATTATATTTATTTGGGTATTTATAATATCAATTATTTTAATTTTTCACTATTATAGTAATTACTGCATCATCATTGTGTCATAAATAAAATAAATTATTTAATGTCTAAAAATTATAAATAAATTATCATTATGTAGGAAATCGTTTTAGCTTTCTAATGAATATTTATAATCGAAAATCCAACATGTATAACCCTATGTAAAAATTGTTCTTCTAAAAGATGTAAGCTTATGCCATTTTTATTTTTATTTTAGCTTTATTAATATAATGTGTCATTATCACTTAAAAGTGGATCCATGGGGTCCCAAAATTGACACAAAGATGCCCATGGTCGACCATATATCAACCAATAGGGTTAAGACACGTTTTAGGGTAATTTAGTATTATTATAATATTATTTTTTAACCCTTATTTACCGGATTTACCCTTAACCATGGTAAATAAAATATTTACCGCAGTAATTATTCAAAATGTCTAAAAATAAAAGTTACCTATTTACACAATTTGAACATCCTGATTCCAAATATGGAATCCATTTTTCTAAATTCAAAACACAGAAGTGGCAGAAATTAATTTAAAATTAATTCCCGCTGTCAAAACAAAAAGCGTGTTTTTAAGAGATAATAACTATCAAAAGATTGACACTTGTTTATGTTCGGTTTAACTGTAAAATTTTGTCTAATGACCAACATTATATTAAATTGTAAAAATATATTCTAAATATACTTTAAAACCACTCAAATTCATAATTTATCACTATTAATTATTTTGATTAAAAAAGTTGTTTTTAATTAAAATTTAGTAATTTTCACTATTCATCAAAATATGAAAGTTATCCGAAATGTACCAAAATTTCACCTTAGGCTAAATTTGATATTCCGAATCCAAAAATGAAGTCCATTTTAAAATATAATATATATATAATTTCAAAAAGTAGGTATTACTATTCATAACGGCTAGTTTGATTGGTTACGGTGTGTTAGAACTCGGTGTTGCGTACAACACACGCTAGCGTACCGTGGAAGCTTGGGATATTTCATTTTAAATTTTTGATGTCCCCATTTAGTCAAAAAGTTTAAAATATAGTATCTAAAAAGGGTTCACTATTAAAATTTGGTAAAAGTGAAATACTGAAAATGAATTTGTTCTTACATTATGTCTAAGAAACTCATAATATGGATTCTAAAATTATAAGGATTATATAAAGTTTAAAATTTAGTTAACACTATTCATAACCTCTTTTGAACAGCTTGTTTGGTAAGTCATGGTGCGATTGAACTTGGTGTTGCGTGTAGTGAAAGTTATTGAATTATTTTGAAGAAATAACACACTATAAAATCTTGGGGTGTTACAATAATGGCAATAATCAGATGTGGTAGAGGAAAATTGAACAATGATCGCTTCGTGGTGTAGTACTTCACCGTCCACCGAAACAGTATGATTGCATACATTATATGGAAGTTTGTGTAAGTGTATTTTGAATACATATCATAAAAACAACCTCATATATTAAGGATACTAGTTTTTTATTTAATAAAAGAATAATAATATCATAGGGAGTGTATAAGGAAAACAATGGAAAGGATCTTTAGAGAAGATGCAACCTCTTAAAACATGAAACCCCCTTTGATTTGATCCAAAAGTACTATTGAATTGACTTATTACAATGGTAAGGATTATTGGAGAAATATTGGAATGTTGGTAGATTATTTCAGTATAGGTTGGATG
Organism: Viscum album; assembly: GCA_963277665.1. Classification (NCBI taxonomy): domain Eukaryota; kingdom Viridiplantae; phylum Streptophyta; class Magnoliopsida; order Santalales; family Viscaceae; genus Viscum; species Viscum album. The sequence goes on from OY728150.1 coordinate 153,228,642, forward strand.
ATCCAAGGGGGTTGAGGGGTGTGACTAAATTGGTAGGGGTGATTCCCTATTATAAGAGGAAGGAGGGGCACTTTAGGAATGTTTTGAAGTATTATTTTATTATAAAATAATTTTCGGTTTTGAATTGTCCCAATTCATTTATTTAAAGATAAGATGATTTTTGCTCAAAAACCTATTAACCAATAGGTTTTAGACAATTCCATGTCATAAATCTAACCCTATCGTTTAGCTTTAAACCATAGTTAACTAATTTAACACCCACCAAGTCTTCTTGTATATTCATACTATATGATAAATATAGTGACGATAAAATTCCTATAGAAACTGAAGTTGTTCATAAATGTCATTTTTGACTTTATATATCTCATTTATCCTAATATTAGGTTTTTAAGACTATTATATCATTTAATAAAACATATTTTTTTTTTCAAAAACTCATTTAGTCAATTTTTATACTATTCATATCACGACTTTTTAAATATCCATAAAAACATTATTATTTTGAGAAAACATCATTCAGTTAAAGATAAAAAGTCATAATCATCCATAAAAGTCTTTTATGGCATAATTTTTTTTAAATAAATTTATTTTAATATTTATAATATCATTTATATAAATCATTCATTAATAATGTAATCACTACATAACCATTAGATCATAACTATATTTATTTATTTGATGTATAGAAATTATAAAAAAAATACCATGATATATGAAATATTTTCAGATTTATAATGACTATTTTTAGAATCATATATCACTAATATAACCCCATATAAATATTTATTAGTCAAAAATACATGTTTATGTTATATTTTACTTTAAATTATTTTTTATAAAATATAATTTTTACATCAAAGTGGCGACATGTGGTCTAAGAATAGACCCAATGATACCAATAGTTGGATGTATTTCATCTAATAGTATAAGAAAACATGTTAGGGTAGTTTAATATTTTTATTATAATATTTTGTTTTACCCATATTTAAGTGATTTACCTTTTCACCATGGTAAATAAAATAATTACTGAAGTTAATATTAATGATGTGTAAAAATACAAGATACCTATTTAAACAAATTGAAACTCATAATTAAAAATTATTAATAAATTTTTCCAAATTCAAGACACAAAATTTTCATAAATTAAATTAAAATTAATTCCGGTTGTCAAAACCAAAAATCATGTTTTTCAGAAGTAAAAACTACCATAATATTGACATGTGTTTATGCCCAATTTCAACATAAAAGTATTTCTAATGACCAAAACTGGATTAAATGTTAAGAATATTATTCAATTACAATTGGAATAAAATTAAATGTTCAAGCTATCTATATAAATTAATTAGATGAAAATGATGTTTTGACTTAAAATGCAGTATTTTTCACTATTCATTAAAAATGAACATTATCAGGAAATTACCAAAAACATATATAAGGAAAATATTGATGTTTAATTTATAAATAATTAGATTATATTGTCAAATTTAACTTTTAAAGGTGTTAGAAACTATATTTAAAAATGGTCTCTAGCAAAAGGCGGTAAAACGACCTTTTAAAATTATTAGAGTATTTCATGCTTATATTGGATTCATTCTTGTTTTAAGCCACTAAAATTTATTCGATCAATATAAAGAAATTTAAGAAACATTTATAATAATATTTTAGTGAGTTTTTTCATACCTTCCAATACAATGGATATATGTTAGCTACCATTTAAAATATTATTATAATATTATTATTTTTTGGTATAACTCAATGTTGTTTGAAACATAAGATTTCTTTGAAACCTGTTGGTGTGTGTCGGGTACACAATCAAATAAAGAATAACAATTAGTTTAAAAATGATATCTTATTCAAAAATATTATTAGAAATTTAAAATTATTATTTTATAAATACATGGGTTGTTAATGATGATGTGTAATTTCCTAAAAAACAATAGAAACATTTTCTATTTTACAAATCATTTTGGTTGTCTTATATTTTCAAAAAATGTAATATTGGACTTCTATTGTAGTTATAACACTTAAAAATTATCGTTTATGGGATTCACATATAAGAGATCATTTTCAGTTCGTACCGATTATATATTTTTCTCCTAACCAACTTTAATTGTGCTAACATCAACATCCTTTTTTATGATTGAAATAAATTTAAGTTATTTTGGATTCTTATCTTTGCATGTGAAAGGATTATGGAAGTAAAAAATTATTCAAGATATGATAACCAAAATGATATCTTCCTCTCACGAATGAGTCTTGATTATACCAGGAAACATACATGATATTATATCTAACATAGTTTTAGAGATTTTCAAAACATGATGTTATAAGATTGATAGGGAACCCCTTTTGTTATGAATTTTAATTTTGTGGTTATTAATCCTCAATTATTATTTCTAAATAATGGAGGTGAGTAGGTTCTCAAGAGTACATTGAAGAGGTTGTCATTTTTTTGTTGTTTTAATCAGAGGTTGATGATATTATCATTTTTGATTAGGTGGAAACTTCCATGATCTAGGAAACTTTTATTGGTGTAATTATTGTAGTGGTTGAAGAGTCTAAAATTGTGGGGGGTACCCAAGTGTTCCTTGAATCCATAATGTTTCTTGTCTACTCCATTGTTGATAATCATCTTTTGTTTATTGTGGCTACTGATCTAATATCAATTGATAGTGCTACTATAGATATGAATTGGGCTACAAAAACTGCTGAATCTATTGATTATAATTGATGTAATTCTATTATTTGGATTTGAGACTCCTCTATACCTTACCAATAGTACTAATATGTCTGTGGGATTATGAAAATTTCACATGCCAATATATCTATAACAGTGGTATGAGGGGGCTATTATGTTGAGTGTAGCTGAAATGATTCAATATTTTTAGTTATAGTTTCAACCTATGCTACTAGCTAGGTATTCTCATCCACCTAATGTATTCTTTTCCGAGACAATCCTCTACCACATTTCCATATACCAGGAATGTGTAAAATCAAGTCTATTATTTTTCATCAACCTTTAGAAGCCATTATCAAGAGACCACCTTCAGTGGTGATGTCGACAAATGTGTATGAATCTGGTTATGTTCCTTGATTTATTTTTTGTAATTACATCCACAAATCAAGTATACCATATGAGAACAAAAGGTGATGTTTATGAAAATAGTTTTGTGATCCCAAAGATGATTCTCCATCAACCTGTTTGTAATTTTTGACTTCATTCTTGAGTTTATATGGTCAGATAGCTAGGAAATATTTGTTATGAATTTTTTATATATCTTCCAATGTCATGATGGGTATAAGATGTCGAATTTTTAAAAAATTCTCAACTATGTTGCGTAAGGGGTTGTGTAAGAATCACAATATGATGGAATCAAATGATACACCACTGATGTGGAAGATTTCGTAGACCATTATAAAACTAAAAATTTATTCATGGTGATATTTTATTTTCATCCCACTAAACTGCCCATTTTCTTTATTACACTGATGAGTATGGTGTTTATGTCGAATGAATGTTCCTAAATAAGATGGTGCACAATGACGAGAATAACAGCCCAAATGGTAGGAAAGATGTAATCCATGATGGTGAAATCTTATAGTATTGGTCTCTCATCATGATGTTTTGGTAGAACATATTTAAAATTTCATGGGTGTGGCGGCGCAATATTGATTCATTTTTCTCTGAAAAAATGGTGTCTTGAAAAAAATACATTTATTGATTTATGGAGGTAAAGATACAAATTTTGGTGCATCTAGGATCATAGAATGAGTTAGTATAACCTGGAAAAGGAGCTAATATTACGAAAATTGAATATAGGTTCTAATCCATGTGGGAAAATTTGTAAAAAGAAAAGGGGAAGGAAAAATAAGGGAGGGTGGAGGGATTTTAATCTTAGGTTTATACCGAATAGAACTGTGCCTCAGAATACCAATCCCTATAAATGGAAAAAATTCATCATCACCCAAACCATTGTTGATTACACATTGACATGGATCATATAATAATTTCTATTTCCCATGATACACTATACTACAATGGAAAAACATAATGGTAGTCCAGTTTTGAACCCCTATGTACAAAATTTAGGTAAGCAATAAAATAGTAAGGACCTTTAGGTTGGAGTCCCAATGATATATCTCTTGTTTGGGTTGTCTTAAAACTATATATCTTGTTATTTAATCAAATGAAAAGAAGGGATATGTGTCAATTTCTTGGTATAGGAAATTATAATCCTAAATCAATCATGGGAAAGACTAATGAATTTGGCTGTAAAGTAGTGGAAATGTCACTAAATAGAAATGATACAACCAATTTTATCTACTTAATGTGGAATTTACTTCCTATTTCAGAGATAGTAAACTACCTAATCATGTTAATTATTTCTTCATGGTAAAAAGTATCATAGGCAATTAGTCCTATCAATCTAAACTACGATTAGGTTAGGGCCCTATTATTTCACCTGTGATAGAAAGGGTAGTTGAAAAAGAATGATATTAACAAAAATTTATTTTAATTAATCTAAATTATGTTTCCATGTTTTTATTCATAGATTAATTATGTTTAAATCCACTCTTACTACCAACCTGTATCTATAATAATATTATCCACTCAAGAAAATATTAATTTAAAGAAGATAAAAACATGATAACATACTCAACATTATTAATAATTATTCAAAAATCAATTCAATTGAAAATTTAGATAATGAAAAAACAATAAAATACTAACCTTAATGAAAATAAAATAAATGTAACATCATATTTTTATTGAATTACAAATATAATTTAATTCATGCATTATAAACCAACACGAAAAGAGCGAGTATCGGAATAAAAAACAAGTAACAAATAAATGATCAAAAAAATAAAAAAAACTATAAATATACTAGAATTAATAATTGATATAAATAAATAATAATAGAGGAATGATATTAGGGTGTTCGAAATCAGTTTCAGGTCCGGGGTTTCAGTATATATATAGGCTTCAAAATTTACATGATGTGTAAATGGTTCACATTGTGTATGTTATGTAAGATGATTATTTTTGGAACCCTTCATGTAATATTATTTTAATTCATGTTGTATAATTAAGATCTGAATTAATCTCCACATATCTGGGATTGAATGAATTTCACGGAATGTATCTTCAACGAGATTCACAATTCGAACTTCTCATGTCTTGTATTGAGTTAATGTTATATATGTCATCATATTTGATATTCAATTATTTCATGGAATATAATATGGAATCAAATAATGTATATAGTTAATTCTTTATAATTTTAATTCATGGCTTGAAAATTATTGGATAGTGGTTTTCTCAAGGTGTAGAAGTCATTTAATTTAGACCCATGACATGTAATGTATGATTTTTCTATTTTTACAGCATCTCCTCCATTGTGTTTGGAGTAAATATTCATGAAAAATACACATCATAATGAATTGTATTATTAAATAAATTATGATAAAACATTAAATAAATATATACAAAAGATAGATATAAATTTATGTTATCAATATTATTATAAGGTTTTTATGTAAGTAGTCTTTGAAACTACTAACACATTGCTCCGTGATCCACTGAGTGGACTCCCCAATCCGAAATTCCTAAAATATATTTCATAAAAAAATGTCCTAGAAAAAACTATTGAATTTTTTTCCATTATAGCCAATAACAATTTAGTTTAGTTGAAAATTTATCGTTGTTTTGAATATTTTGATATTTGAATGTTCCCAAGACTTGAGACCGTATTATATATTAATGATAGATGTCTCTTAATTCAAATAATTGAAGGATTATTCAAACATCCAAAATGAATTTCAGGGAATGTATCTTCAATGATATTCACAATTCGAACTTCTCATGTCTTGTATTGAGTTAATGTAATATATATCATCATATTTGATATTCAAGTATTTCATGGAATATAATATGGAATCAAATTATGTACAAAGTTAATACCTTTTAATTTGAATTCATGGCTTTAAAATTACTGGACAGTGGTTTTCTCAAGGTGTAGATGTCATTTATTAGAGATTCAAGACATGTAATGTCCGATATCTCTATATTTACAGCATATCCTCCATTGTGTTTGAAGTAAATATTCTTGAAAAATAAACATCACAATGAATTGTATTATTAAATAAATTATGATAAAACATAAAATACATATATAAAAAATGATAGATATGAATTTAAGTTATCAATATTATTATAATGTTTTTATTTAAGTAGTCTTTGAAACTACTAACACATTGCTCCGTGATCTAATGAGTGGAATCCCTAATCCGAAATTTCTAAAATATATTTCATCAAAACATGTCCTAGAAAAAACTATTGAATTTATTTCCCATTATAGTCAATAACAATTTATTTTAGTTGAAAATTTATCCTTGTTTCAATATGTTGATATTTGAATGTTCCCAAAACATTAGACCATATAATTCTTTAATGATAGATGTCTCTTAATTCAAACAATGGAATGATTATTCTAAAAAACTATATGATCAAGATATCTTTTTAGTATGTCTATATATGTACTATTAATTTTATATTGATTTTATATAAGTAATTAACTAAATATCTGATATAATCAGATTACAAATAATCAAATTTATTTTATATCCATCTTAAATATTTTTTAGTTTATTATTAATATTCATAAGACAAACACCTCAAAAATAAATTTTGGAAAAATTCCCAAAATATGAAGGCATATTGTATTCAAAAACATGCATAAAAATTTAAAGGTAGTGTGATTGGGTCATGCAATCACATTAACCTCATATAAACATGAAGTCATGTTACCCAGATATACTTCTGAGATGACAATTACTGGAAAATCAATGATGAAGGATTAATATAACAACTAAATATTTATGTGATATGTGGTTGTTGATCTTCAAGTGAGGCAACCCTGACACACCTGATTGTATATCCCATTGTGCATCATGTAATGAAGTATTCCCTTGATGGGAGGGCCTCATAATCATTTTTATTTACACCACCCCCCAAATTTCATGAACTTACCTCAGGATATATTGATCACATGAATCTACTAGGTGAGGAATTCAGTGACAGGATTATCTCATAATCACTATACATCAAGTGATCCATTGGGTGACATTATTGGTGACATGTGACTTAGTCATGCATGAGGAATGATCCTAGGGTAATTTATCAGAACTATCCTGATCCTAAATTATAATTGGTCACATGGTTTTTCCACCATGTGAAATGGAATAGATATAAAGGGGGATACACATATAAAATCACCTTCTGACACATAGAAAAAACGTAGAGAAGGGATAGAAGTGAAACAAGAAATAATTTTAGTCAAATTGGTTTTTATTGAGCTATGTAATAACATTAATTCATAGCCTTATATTGAATAGATTCAACGAGAAACTTATAAATTTTTATAAATAATGGGTGGTCATTGAGGATAACAACTGATCTGAGAGGTTATTTTATAACGAATCCTCAATCATACAATCAAGTGTTTAATTCATGGACATGAAATAACAAGGTGGAGTCTTGTTCATATGATCATTCCATGTGATCACCTATCAATTATGAAAATTATGAGAATCAAATTATCCATAATCTATTTCATTTTTACATGTCCCCTTTGTCAATTCTATAGTCACAAGAACCTCATACCCCTGCATGATTTATCAACATTGAAACCTTCACATGAACTATATGAACCATCCTCTTTCCCATGACGAACATGACCCTACCAAATTCAGATGATTTATTTTACCCAATGTCATTCATAAAACCCCTAGATCACTTATGTCCCTCTTCTACTATAAGGCTACCCAAATTAAATAGTCTCTAATACTCCATAACTTATATGGTTATAATCATTATGAGTTAAGTCCATCTACCTTTCACATTTGTGGTTAAGGGGCTGTGAGAACTATGATGAATCTGATTCCCCTTATAATAAGGATATATATGAATATTTTTTAAACATAACCTCCATATAACATATGTACGACCATCAATATTTAACAATTCTATATTTTCGATAAAGACTATGATGAAACTATATATCTCTTACAATATAATATTCATCATTGAAGCACATAATTTTTTTATTGTTTATCCACATTCCCCATGAGATCCATAATCATATTATTTATAGTTAATCCTATGTGTATAATCCCTACATTTATATCCTTTATAGGGAATCCTCAGGGAGTAATACCCACATCAATATGCAATTACTTTGGTCTTATTTTGTCCCTTTTTTCTCCCACTAAACATGACTCACATGGGCCTAAAGACAGCTAAAGTTCATACACTTATTGAAATAATTTACAACTTTTATGGTCCCCCTCTATAAGTCTAATTCCCAAATTCATTTTCCTTGAAGGGGTTGTACAACCAATGAAAAATTCCAGGGTAGCCTCATATACATATTCCCTACTCTTGGGAACTATGTAATCTCTGATTGATATCTTCATGGGATAAATAAGAACTCCATCCAATGATTGATCCTCAAATCATGTAATAAAATTTTCCCCCTTAAATCTTAACTATATCATGTAAAACTAAGTGGTATGTCCCTATCATATGAACTTCAACCATGTCACAAGAGGATTTTGTGATTTGATTCCTGATTAGATGGGATACAAAGGACGTAACCTAAAGGACCATGTCCAATATCATCAAATATCCTTCCCAGATGGAATTAACCTATAGAGATCCCATCTATTGGTATTTTAAACATAACAATCCTAAAACCATCAAAATTAGGAAATAATAGGAAACAAGATAGATAACCTATGATACATATGTGTGTGTACTCAAATGGAAAACCTTTGATATGTATATACACTCTCTTCAGTATAGGTTTACAACTAATTAATAATGTTGGGGTAACTAGTCCCACACTATGATCCATGAACGATTTAGAAACATGGCCTAAATCTATGATATATTACTATAGTATGAGAAAATCACACCTAATAATGTGGAATGATCCTTCAATCACATCATATTAACCAATATGAGTTCCTAAGAATCATTGGTATGGAACCTCAATGGAAATATACCTTTTTAAATTTGGATGATAGTGGATAAATTATGTGGGATCCATTTTGTGTTTCTAGTTTCACGAACAACACTTATTGGAAACTATACAAAAATGAAATCTCGAGCTTTTCGTAAAAGATTATGTAGCTAAACTAATTACGCAAAAATTAAGAATAGTGGATCCTTGTATTGGGATGAGAAAAATTATGAACCTGATACGAATCATTCAATAATGAAAAAAATTATTTATATTTCTACACATAAGGGCTTTTTGTTACGTGTATTTGTAGAAAAAAATTGGGTTTTCAAATGTAAAACATTCACAGTAAAGAGTAAATTAAATGTGTTTCCCATGTATATATAATGAAGAATTTTTTATGCTTTGATTGATTCATGGATCGAGTGACTTATTACTTGTTATCTTGTAACTATATATACATATCTCTAAAAAACCCATTCGATTCCATTTAAATGGAACCATCATAAATAAAATGCTCTGATAATGATAACTGAAAGACGTCATAACCTAACCAATGACTCTTGAAAAAGTTGGAGAATGTCATGGTCTTAAAATATTAAAGGAACTGAACCATTAAAATACATTAGGATATGCATACCGGTCTTCTAATGATGAAAATTTATATCCCACCATTTACAAGGAAGGATGTAAAAAGGTAGTATTTCCCAAAACCATCAATGAATTATTTGGGAGACTATCCATGGTGGATAAAAACAAGAAACATATTAATCATATAAATGTATATCATGGATTGAACTACAATACCACCATTATTTGGGAGTTATCATTGATGTTTTTACAACAATTTTTAACAATGTTATCCCACTATCACCCCATAGTATCATATTATGGGTGATGTCCGACATGTCGCCTCCCTAGAAGCTCATACCTAGACATCAAGGATATATCTCTAGCAACAAATAGTTGTAGACCATAGGTAGTGGGATAATATTACAAAAACAAATAAAAAATATCACCTACATATCATGGTGGAAACCCATAATAAATCCCATATCCCCACTCATATATACCATTTATACCATGATATCCTTGTAGTGAGTATAGGGAAGGATAATATTCAAACACCAATGCATGATTTGAATAAGAATATTCTAATATAAAAAGATGGATAAGAGAGGGATCATAAAACCAATTCAAATGATGAAATATTTCAGCAGATCTTGAAATATAAGAATTTCCATAGTTATATTCCTTCACATACACTTCTATAGATCCAATATATTTTGGATGTGATGAAGGAAATTAACGAGCATATTCTGAGGATGATAAAAGGGAAGACACATAATCCTATCGAAACAACTTCTATTTTGAAACATCATGTACTATATAATCAGATAAATACTTTCTAGAAGAGTATATTATTCTCTAGTTTGAGAGGATTAGCATCATCTTCTAGTAAATTATGAGGAATAGGTCCAGGTTCATATATATGCTTTAACTGTGAATCATTATTTTAATTTTAACATCTTCACAGGATATGCACATATTCATTTGAAAAAAGGAGGGTGAAATATCATAAAGTAAAACAAGATTGGGAGGATATTTCCTATACTGTTGAGGATAGTTGGAATGTTTAACAGTCACTAAATGAAATGTCAAATTCCTACCAGTATAGATACTAAACATATTCTTCCAGAGTATATGATCCAGAAGGATATTCCTAATTTTGTTGATAGAGGGATACACAAAAATCCTTCTTAGGGTAATGATGAGGAGGTCCATATTCATTATTACATTTTATTTATCAATTTAGAAATACAAATAGAGAATAAATATCTTAATTGCTTTCATATTCCTCCTTCAACCAGGGTTGGATAACATATTCTAGTATCCACTCGGTGGTTGGAACATTTGTTTCCAAAAAATATAAATTCAATGAAAAAAATCAATAAATTATAACCAATATGAATATATTCCCATGGATGTAGTCAAAAAACGTGTCACCATGTATACTTACACACAACATACATATACACCCATTTAACCACAAATAAATAGTTTCACACATTTTGATCATGATGCATGACGGGGTTCATATTCCAACCATTCACATTTCTAGAAACCTTGTTGCCACACCACTCATATTTGAAGAATCTAAAGTATCCATTAACTCTTCATCTGATGTAGGAGGTGATAGATATTATGAAAATTATTCTCATTGTATCCTAAAGATAGATTACATGGATCTCACCGTTAACATCCATCATGGATAACCACCACATGCTAATATCACAACCAGGAAAAGGCATCCTCCATTTTTTGGGATCCATGATATAGAGATGGAATTAAAATATTAGGTTTAAAATTACATAGTTCCTAATCAACTACATAAAATAACTCAACATGGCCAATAGGAAATTAATAACGCAAATGAAATTCCCCTTTATTCAATATTTGTGAGATATTTTCGATGGAAATAAAACCTATGGTGTTTGAACCAATGGATAAAAACACCTATAATGAGGAATATGATTTCATGTATATGTGGAAATAATTGACTTAGATCAAAATCCAAGATATGTTCTTATCTCGTACTATTTACAACTATGATATCTCATATAATCGAAAGGATGATTACTTGTATTTCTTACAGTAGAGAGTTTGAGTAACTATTAATTAGCTAAAGGATAATAACCCACCTTATCATGAATATGAGGATCCCCATGAGGCTATTAACATGTATTTCTAATAGATATAACTTTCTACTTTATCAATGGTTGGGAAAACATGTTCATGAATGGAATAAACAAGTGTGTCATATACTTTCCTCTACATCCAAGACATCATTCATAAAATAATCAACATTGATAGAAAAACATATCCATGTATGGGATAAGTAAGATTCATTTCACTTTACACCATCACAATAAAATAGATTCCCTTAAACATGATGTAATCAAATTTTATTTTCATGTGTGAGATTATAGGGCCCCGAAAATTAATTTTTTAATCTAATTATATTTCCTTGTTTTGAAAATGAAAACATGTCACAAGTTTATGGAGGGGGTCACTAAATATCTCTTGATATATGCTACAAAAAACATGATAATGATGAAATCCTACACATCATGATAGATCCTAATGGAGGGTAGATCCCATTATGAGTATGTGATTAACCTAGACCATGTCTGTGTGAAAATATACTAAATAAAGAATCTCATAATAACATATACATGAAATTCAGCAAGGAGAAAATGCATCCTGCAAGTATAAGAGAATGTTTTCCTTTTCCTTTTCTATGAGGGTCATAAAATATCATCTGGGTAGAGAAGAAGTCAGTAATGACTCTAAATACACCCCATCCCATAGGTCTAGGGGAATTTGTAATACAATCACTATTTCAAGAATTATCAAATCTATAAGGCGCTCAAAAAGTACCAGGGGAGGCCCTAAATCAACCCCATTCCTTAGGGTTGGGGTATTATTACAATATCCACCAATAATATTAGCCATATCATGACTGAGTAGTGGAAACTAGTTGATGTCCCTAGTTGTTACTATGTCTAGGTGACACACCCCTATCAACCGAGGATCACTTAGTAATCATGGTTAGAGGCTCCCTTGACGGATACTATAACTGGTGGAAGATCCTATTATGAAATCTAACCCCAGTAGTGTATCAATTCAAAAATGGAATCAGGAGGGAAAGTGTCAAAGGCAATACATTGACATAACCGTTAAAGGGGAAGTGAGTGGTGAATAACTAGCCTATTTATTGAATAATGTAATGATTGTTCATAAAACACGATATTCCATAGTTCACATCATAACCATCAATATATATGATTATTAATACCATGGAATATGCACCAAGGGATACAATGAAGAAATGTTACCCCAAGAGTTAGGATGAAATATCACATATAGGTAGGATATACAAAACAAATATCATCGGATGATCGAGAACATGATACATATAAATTAATATTTTACCACCCTCAATTTCATTCCAAAAGGAAGAAAAATAATGTTATGATTACATCCCCCACACCACTAATAAACGTCGAAATATCATATATGGATGAGAGGCTAACAAATCATGACATTGAGATATATAACCTCGAATGGATCAATGAGGAATTACTGAGGGAAAATATTTTCCTCGAGTATCACCTATATATGGATGAAAATGCATGTCCACACACCAAACTAGAAGTAGAAAATCTATTTCCAATAATTGAACATGGAAATTAATTTCTCTCTATATTCAAATAGACAGTTTACCTGAACATTGGAAATTATGATGAAATGGTTTTTTCTTATTTATGATGAAATCATACCACACATTAGGTCAACCACCTAGTTCGGTCACCAAATATAAATCAATATTTGATGAATACAAGGTGACCTCAACAAGATTCTCTGACTACTCATGAATTAGATGTAGTCTAAATAGTATTACACTCAGAAAAACTTAATACATTTGACTCAAATGCTTCTAAAATGAAATCCACATCCTTAATGGATTCATGATAATCAACCTCCACCAAATTTTAGTAACCCTAATTTCATGGAATTCAATTACATTGGATGTTTGGAGAAACATTGATCACATTTCATGTCTCGTTGTGGCCCCACGATGCACCTACAATACCTGAACGATATGATAAAATTGACCTATTTCTATGTTGGAAACTGGTGGTGTAAACTATTGTCATGTATAGTAGTCTCCTTATATGGATTATCATAGGATGAAATGAACATAATTATTAATTCCATTACAAATTCATCTTCACACTACGGAATATGATGATTCTCAACCTCACAAACTACAAATAGTGATAGAATGAATGGGTCACAAACTTTATCACCATATGGTAGTTCGGGATATATTCACTCCACATCCCTCTCCCATATAAGAATTTTTTATAAATGAGTGTAGAAAAAATTCATGGTGATCTAATAGAAACAATTATATTATTGAAATATCCTAGTGGGTTCTATGATTTCGTGGATCAACATAGCATCTAGAATATTTAATTTTGTTCACAATGTTTAAATATCCAACAAAAATATTGATAAAAAGAAAAATGTTAAGTATTCATGAAATTATTGATTTCACACTTAAAATACTGATTGTTGGAGTGGGAGAACCCATGAAAGATACCCCTTTGATGAAACCATCTATCGAGTAGAAATAGTAGAAAAACTACCTCTGACCAGAGTTTATTGAGAGAAGGGTTGTACCTATATTGTGGAATATAATAATAAAGTATATTAATTTTTAATTGAAAAGGTTCATGGTTATTTCCACATAATAATGGAACAAATATGCTTAAGCAGCATGAGCCTATGAAACCTTGGGTGGGCTACCACGATGATTTTTTTACTTCAAAACATTTCATAAGAGTTTGGGTAACTAATCCTGTGCTATATATTATTAAAGGAAATCCTATATTGTATGGTTGATTCTACACTGGAAATACTATGTAAATCCCCTATGATATGTCCCATTTTATTAAGAAGAAGAAGGTAACTGCATAGAGGTTAGGACCAATCATGAAAAAATATTTGATAAATAGATGTACTAAAAGATAGTTGATCAAGACGAACCTATCCTTAAAAATTAACATCATCATGTAGTCATGATTCTGAGATATACCACTTCATCTAAAATAATGCCATTTTACCTGTGTTTTTGTGGAAGGCATACTTTCTATATGCTGGGGAATAAAATGAAGTGTTCTATTTGGCTCCAAAACTGGACCCAACCCTTACAGAATTATCTCCCATGTCATATAGAGCTTAGGAACCACCCTTCTATATTGGATCATCATCAAATGAAGAGATTAAATTTAGACTTTTTATCATCATTCTCCTAGAAGATATCGTATTTAATAAAACACCAACACACACACAAACAGACACACAAGTATATATATATGAACCTAATTTCAAATACCTATTCTGGAAGCCATAGGATGATGTTTCATAAGGGTAATGAACATTTGGATACACACTTGTGGTTGGTTCCAATATCTAGTTGTATTCATACTGAAGCTATATATGTTGGAAAAACAATGGAAAAATACACGATGAACCATAATAAGAAAATAAGGACATGCCAAATTCGTTTAATATGCTTTCAATTCCCATGTTTTTGGATGATTGGTTTGTGGGTGTAAAATTTCTAGTTATCCTAGAAAAATGAGTAGACCAGCTCATCTAACACCATTAGAAATAAATGTTTCATTGACTATTTTCCAAGTGACGGACCCCTCTATATCAAGAACAATAAATAATAGTCCACATTCTAAGGTGAAATATCTTCTTGAGTGGTAGATACCTCTAGTTATAAAGTATTTCATTAGGAAATAGTTATTGTATTCCCTGACCCAACTCTTGCTATTGGACGCTATTCATATTTCATAAGAGATCCGGGAGATACATTTCAATGAACTCTATATTCCATATTAGTTTCAGACAGATGAAATCACAAAAAAGATGTATCAATTGGAATCTACATTATAAGAATGTCATTCCACAATCTCATTCATAGAATAAGATCAGGGAGAACCCATTTAGTGTCAAATCCGAACGTTTTGTGTTTCAATTTTTTTTTGAATATTAAATTTAAATAGGCTCAATTTTGAAGTATATTAGTGATCATATCTCATCCAATATCTTGAACAACTAATATTTGGGATATAATCTAGATGCTTTATCTCCAATAAAGACACCAATTCAAGGATATGAAAAGATCAAGAGATATATCCATAGAAGGATTGATCTCGAAACCCAATTCAATGACCTTATATCTAATAATGTGTTATTGGTTATCTAGTAGGACACAACATAAAATGTTTTATTAGGGATACCATGAATTCATTTCCACACCATGGTGGATCTGATATCTCATCAGTGGATGAAATATTCTATCGATGGAGAAGACAACATTATATGTAGTGATTATTCCCCCTTTTAATCATGTGAATCCCATTATGTTGAGGTGAGTTTCTTGAAGAGTGAAGGAAATAAAAAATCACAGAGGAAAAAAAGTTGGTCAGCACTCCCAATGATAGGGTAGCCACCATTGTATTCACCTAAAACTTTTTTAGTAAATGATATGTTCTTCCTATAAACCTTATAAAATAATAATATCTAGATCCATCTGGCCAACATAAACTAATTACTTAACGAAAAAGTTTTCATATATTAATTTGTGTTCTATCTAAAATTGGATGACCAACAAATAGTGGAACCAATTAATCATATTAAATATAAAAATTCATTATCATGTCAATGAAAATTGAGAATCCCACCCCCCCATTGAATCACATATAACTTGTGATTTTCAAACTTCTCTTCCCCATAGTAGTGGGAGTGAAGAATGAATGAATCTATAAAATTTTTCTACAACAAGAACTGTAGTTTAGGATGTCAATGTTGCTTTTGTTTTCCTATTATCCCTAATTAGGGAACACGATTACTCCTTATAATATACCTTTCTTCTGGATAAATCTATTGAAAAAATGATTTTGAAGAAGAGGATTACTAAAGATATTAACGTTTTTTCATTTGAGGAAGGTATTTATACAACCATAAATGAGGTCTAATTGATAAATTTTGAAAAACAAAATGGCCCATGACCAACATTGAATAGTTTTATAATGCATCCAGAAGAGTAGGATATATATATATTTAGTTATTCATATTACATTAATATGTATAATCATTGAACTATATAGATACTCTAGGATATGATCCTAGAATTAATAGACATCACATTGGCATACTGGATGATCATTTATGTTTAAAACATCAATACAATTGGATGAACCACTCTTATTCGTCAATATTAGAATTTGAATATGGTATGATTTTTGAATCCATCTTCATAAAATAGTTGTAGTAACTAAAAGTTAAAACCAAAACTATTACTATTAGAAAAACTGGGTATGTCCGGCCTACATGAATTTTAGATACCTCAATCAAAACTGTAAAAAGTACGATTGTCTATTTTTGATCATAGAACATATGATCAATGATACATAGATATTAAAATTCATTTTCATTATATATTTTATATCAAGGTTAAATTATATAATGGTATCCACATATGATAAGGAATCCACCACCCTCAACGAACCTCTTTGAATATTATATTACAAATTCATTCCCTTGGACATAAATTATGATATCCCCGCTTATGAATTCACTGTGAATAAAATATTCAAGACCATTTGAGAATAATCATAAAATGATATGCTTATGACCTAGGGGTTATGAATCAATAATATTTTATTCATATCACTAAAATTGACGAAATTGTTTTACAAATCACTCTAGCAAAAAATATTGATGAAAACTCTAATGCATGCTTTCGGGATAATTTCAATGAAATATATTGTCTTTGTGGAGTTCCACAATGACATTAATGATGATATTAATTAGAATAGTGTTATTATTTTTATTCCACATCATTAAAATATTAACTATTTGAGATGGATCTAGAGACGAATCCCTCTTATTAGGCATTTTATAGTGAACCAAGCCAAAACATTCATCTCCATTAAAAATTATATGAAGATGGGATTCACCAATCAGTAGGAAAAAAATTTTATAAATTCATGTGAGAAACATACAAAATATTATTTGTATCCATCTATCAGGATTTCCCAATTATTTGGGAAGCTACTCATCCTATAAGTGTCCCCCATAGAGTGTTCACGTGGTGGTCTTTTCTTGTAGAAAAACATTGTTGTAAATGAAAATACTATACACTATCTCAACCAAATGATTATGTATAATGAAACATAATTTTATGATAAATATATATAAACTACCTTTCACTTATATTTGTAGTGACAATGTCGAGGAACTACTTGAAACATAAAAAACTGCACTTGGTCTAATTTATTGACCATTTCAATTATATTATCATCCAAACTTTGATAATAGGAAATATGGATTGATGGGTAGATATCGTTCTGTAATATTAAATTCATTTCCGTTTACAAATTTTAATCAAAGGTAATGTGATAGCCAATTTCTCTTATGCACATCCTTTCAAAGAATGTGTGCCAGTAAACAAAGATCTCTCAGATGAATATGTTTTATATCGCCATGAAACCCCCCAAAAATGGGATATTTATTTTGATGGGGCATTTAGAAGTGTGACAAAAAAATATAATGAAAACCTTAATTTCAAATAAGTTGGTCTAGGGAATATATTGGTTTTCAAGGATAATGGATGTTTTTCGTACTCGATGCTATTTTAAGGATGCTCTGAAAATTGTAGAGAATACAAAGGCCTACTTTTTTGGACTTTAATTATCTATAAAAGCATATATAGCCTATAATGACATAAAAAGTTACTAAAATATGGTGATTATGAAAATAAGTGATGAATATGACATCAATAAGGAAGAGTTGATCCATATCATCTGCTATATGATGCAGGAGATAGAGGAGAACCATTTTGAACAAATGTTTCATCATGTCCCTCATTCATTGAATTCCAATTCAAATGAATTGGATAAAAAACACAACCCATTCCAATACTAACTAATATGAAGTAGACGTAAAATGGTAACACTGAACGATAGTATCTCTTATCACCATCTTTATTATGGAAGAGATTGACCAGACTAGTGCTTACCTAAGTCATGATGAGCCAATTTCAACTATTCGATTGATGAATCCCATAATGTATTAACTCCAATATGGGACCCTCCGAGAAGAATTATATGAAAAGGAGAAAATTCTATATATATTACTAAATGAATTCCTTTAGGATGGTCTAAATAAATTAATAAATTTTTAATTGAGTCATCGAAGGAGTTCTCCTAAGATTCATCAAAGAAGAAGATTACCTCACTATAATGAAATAACTACATATTAGTTTTTACTATGATCACTAGTCTTGAACTTGTCCTCCTCGCAAAATTAATATAAATGGTTACTTTTGGAAACTGATAATATATGACTTTTGGGAATTCACTAAGAAATTACATATATTAAAAATACATGAAATATTAAACCACCGTCCCTCAAATATGTTACAAATTTCTAAATATACTTGGATATTTCCTTTATGGGGAATGGATTTCGTGGGGACAAATCCCCTTAATATAACTACGGAGATAAATTATATCTTTATTGAAACATAATTTTTTCTCTTTGGGAAGAGTTCATTCCCCTAATATAATTAAGGATAAATAGGATCATCAACATCTTGGAGTCTAATATCATTACATGATTCAGTATCCCTTATAAAATATATACATAAAATGGAACCAACTTCTTTGATTCCATATTGAGGTGTCCATACTAGCTGAATCACACTCTTTAAAACCATTCTTCCCACTATCATGTGTTTAAAAATAAGTATATATAGGATGCCAAAAATACCATTTCAAACATTGTCTAGAAAATGGTGGAAAAAAACATGAGGTCTTGGCCATACAATATCATACATGCCATGTTGGAATATCACACCAAGAGCCACTCTTCCACATAAGTTAATCCATTATCACATGGAAATATATCAAATTAAGTACTTCTAATTGATTTCTATTTACCCTCAATCTAAACTAACATATTTGGTAAACTCTCAAAATAAGAAAAATCAAAGAAGTGACATGCTGAGTTATAATGACACTATGAGAAGATGTTTAATACACAAAACAACCTCAAAATCTACTAAAATTTTATGACACCAAACAAAGCCCAGTGGGTTTTCAATCCATAATTTCTCTATAGAAAATTGTTATTGGATATTATAACACAAATGATATTAGGAAAGAATCCTCTAATTATGGAACCCAAGAATGAGGGAAAATACATCATAGATAATTTCTAATCTAATTGGTTTTATTTCTTACTCATGGTGGATGGATAACCCATCATGACCACCACTAATAAAATATTTCACAAGAAACACATTGCAATAATTCCTCTACAGTGACATAAGTCATTGAAGAATGACATTAAACTAAAAAAATCTTATGTACAAGAATAAATAAATTAAACTACAAAACACCCATGTCTTGGAAGAAATATTTGAAATTACACAACGCCTATGACCTAATACAAAGACATAAAACTAAATTACACTTAATTTGAGGAATTAAACCTTTAAATTTATTAACACCCATATATTAGTAGCATAAAATTAAAACTCAGGATGAATTCATTATTGTATTACATTAAAATATACAAAATATGGTCCGTCATTTAATATCGTAATCTTATAAGAGTTATCAACCATATATATCCAATGACTTTCATGACATCCATGTCAATGCACATGAAATTCCCTATCCACAAATATTTTCTACATTAATATGAAGTCATTATTTCCAAATAATACGAGTGACTTGATTCTCTTTCCTTTGTTATATATAGTAACATATATATACTTTCTCTAATCAAAGGCATTATTAAAAAAATAATATATAATGAGTGGCCCATTCTTGAAGTGACATGATATAATTCCCCCACCTTATCATGTGGTTTTACACTTCACTCAATTATGTTGGGATTTCTCTTTAATTTAACAGATTTGAGGTCCTCACACATATCATGAATATCATACCCATGTGAAAACACATGTCACGGACACACAATGATAAAAATTGAGATGAAATTTAATCATAAAGGATTGTTAACTGCTCATAGTGGCCCTTTCCACATGGCCCCTTATAATATCTCGACCTGGGTGCTGTATTCCTATTCCCCAAGATGGTTTTCTACATTACCTCAGGTGTGCCTCCCAATACTCGAGAGGATGATGAAAAGAAAATAGGTTCTAATATATATATTTATATATATATATATATTGGATACCATACCCTCTTTATCAGTAAAAAACCATAGAAATAAATAAACAATAGCCAACTTATAATTAAAAAATAGAACAATTTCATAACCAATAGAGATAAGGATATCATAATTAACCAAAATAGGAAATCAATATTAAAACCAAAATAGTAGATATATCATTTGATTTATGTGTCCAGTTTCAAGATGATAAACAAAACTAAATTCGCACATAAAACTCTTCATGTTAGTCATGATATATTGTTTGGTTCCCTCATCCATGCTCAATCCAACTAATCAATCTAACACAGGCCCCTTGAACTTATCTTATTCCAGGAACATGAGGTATATTTAAGAATTGATTAGGCATCACAAGTAGGTCATCGGTACAACATAGAAGGACACCACCAATTCCATCTAAAACAACACCCATTATATAAAAGTATATTAATTTTTATAATGAATAATGTACAATAAATAATGGGAAAAAATTCACATTAAATTATTCATTATTTAACCACATCAATCCATAGGTTCATAATGACACTAGAACTATGAATTCATGCTTTGGACCTTGGTGGGGTTTGAACTGTATCACATAGGGAATCCAAATTCATTATATCATTGGACATTTTGAATCATTTGAATCCAATTTAAGAACACAAATAACTTGAATGCCAGTGCAATGCCAATATCATGGGGCCTAGAATGTAATTTATAGTACCCTATGGTTATTTGGAGAATTAATACTTATCCCACACGACATGGGTATTTTTTGATTCTATACTTTTCCTAGGAAATAATATTAACAAGCTCAAATTAGGGCATAAAACACCATTTCTAGATCATTTTGTGTATTTGTTTTATAATTCCTTATGCCACAACTAATTTATCAATAAATAACATATATCACATATATCATATTCATCAATAATTATTTTTATTATCCTCCTTATGAAAATTTCTCATCACGGTGCACCATTTCAATTTATCCCAACAATCAATGTTCTTCACTTAAATAACATGGAATAATATGAATAATTTTCCATTAAACTATTTATCAAAATTTAATCATATACCCATAAACCCTTCAAGGGAAATCCAACCATCCCATAATTCTCATTATAAACCAATTCATAATCACATTAATCAACCTATTTCATAAACTGACTAATCATCCAATTCCATAATACCATTATCCCTCTAATTTAAAAATCACATTTCTCAATTAGTTTATTTAATTTGAAAAAGGTATTTTGAAACATAGCAATTAAAATTCCACAAAAACATTAGAAAATTATCATCAAGAATGTGGGAATTGGAAATTAGACCACCTACCCTATGGTCATTCTTGGATTTTCTCCAAATCAGAAATCCACAAATTGAAAAAGAATACTAAATATCCTAATGATGTGTATGATATTGGAATAAAACCTAAGATTAAGATAAAACAATTTATATCTATAAAAATATATATCTACATCAATTCCAATGGATGAAAAATCGTCCCTCTTTTTAAGGAATGAATTATGGTACATAGATAAAATAAAACGGGGAAAAAACCCCTTACCAACCAGAAGATGATCATTCAATTGGATCTTCTATTCAAAATGAAAAAGATTATAGGAGGCCTGTAATCCCCAATGTATATTCCAATATTTACATAAATTCTATTAGAAAAAATTTATGAGTTTAGGTATAATAACTAAGGGGTTAATGAATTTAAAATAAGATGTTTAGAGAAATAAAACCCACATGCATGGGTTTCTATCATAGGGGAGCATGGTTTTCCAAACCATGTGCCATAACCATTCACCTCTATATAGGGGTTCAAGGATTCTCCTAATTAAATAAACTGTTTGGTAAAACATGTTTCGACCATGAAAATCTCCACTCTTTACATTTTCACTTTTTAGGAGGGTTGCCACATGGTTTGGCCAAACTATACACCAATCATGAACAACACATTTTCCATCCAAAAATATAATATTTCATCTATGACATACCTATGTTAAAGCCCAACTTTTATATAAAAAACATGGGTTAAAGGGTACATTTAAATTAGCTCAAGACAAATCTAGAGAAGGTTAGGATGTTAAAATCTCCACACCATATAAAATCTCATCATGAACTTGTGCTGTTAATAAAAATTATGATCGTGAGGTAAAAATATCTAGAGGTTGAGATATACAAACATATTTTACCTCACATGTTTCCCCTTAAACATGTTCAATATTACACAATACTCAATCTATAAGCGTTTTAATTCCCACCAACATTATCTCATCATGATCCGTAACCTGTATCAGATTATCCTCAATGGAATCATCTGTATCAAGGTCAACATCATCAAAATTGATCACATCATAAGGATTGGTATGATACATTTGAATCTTAGAAACATGAAAACATCATGCATAATAGTATATTTATAAAAAAGTTCCAATTGGTATTCCACCAGCATAATTATTTCCAAAAACATATATGGATTGAAAAACTAGTGAACTAATTTAATCGGCCACTATATCCAGCATTTTCCCAATATTGGAAACACCCGAATGAATACATGATCAACTTATGTAATGTCTATGGGTCTTTGATTCTGATCCAAATAAAAATAACTTCTAATATATGAAATATCCATAATTTTTTTTATCAAATGAACTGGATCTGATGTCTCCAATATGAGACATGATCTTAAAATATCTAACTCAGCTACCTATATCCTGCATTGAGGTGAACTGTATGGCCTTACATAATTGGAAATATATAGTTCCATCTAAAATATTTAATGATAAATGATGTTATAAGTGAACATAATGTGAACAAAATGTTTCTACCAAGACCCACCAAAGAGTATAACACATTCCCATAAAAATCCTCCAAAACATGTATAGTACGTTCAGATTTTAATTCTGTATATTGGGGGAACTTCATACATAGAAATACCAATGTACATCAATCCTTATACAAGACTATCTAGAAGCATGAGGTGGAATATGAGTCATAAAATGAAAAAAATATTATGTCTGTACCCGAGAAAATGGTATATCTCATAAATGAACATGTCTTAAAAATGATCCAATGAGAAAGTCTAAAAGAATATGTTGTTATTTAACTAAATTAATAAATATGTCCATAATCATCCAAATAGCATCATTATTATATGGTGTCATCAGGATAAATATCAAGGATTCCGTAGTAACATCATCCCACATCCATTACAGAAATGGAAAATGATTATAGCAATCCGCCAAGTCATTGATGCATGGACATCACCTGTTGAAACATGTAACATAATGTCACTAACTATATAGTATTATTATTCATACCAGGCCACTAATAATATCAAGGATAGTCATGGTATATTTTCATAAATCTATGATGAACCAACAAAATCAATGTATGAAATTAAAACATTATATCCTCTCACATAGTCACAAGAAAAATAACATGATTTCTGACATTGGTGATCTCATATTCTTCTATTGTCCAATCTAATGGTGACTGCCCACATTTAAGTATTTCCCTTATGGCTATGTATTCAAGATCATCATATTGTATCTCCCTGATTCTATGTATATGTGTAGACTCTAGAAAAACCAATATGTGGGTCATCTTCTCTTTTCCCTCCCAAACCACAATATGAGTTTCATTTTGAAAAGTCAACATTTCCACTCAGAAGATGACTCATGAACTACCTACGTTTGTGTCTTCCTTCATAAATATTAAAAAACACTACTTCATTTCCATGGCATATATTCTAGCTCAATTTCAAAAGATATCATATAATGAACCCTTCTATATTTTTGAATATATAAATCTTATTAAAAAATGATACACTTTATGCACTTCTGATCAGTATATATAGAAATATTTTCCCGCAACAGAAAATAATACTAATACTTCAAAGAATAAACAGCCATAGAAAACATGGGATTGTGAATAGGGTAATTCCATTCACGTGGCCTCGAATTACTTGTCCCATATACAACAATTCCATATCCATGGATCAACATTACTCTATGTTTAATCATGAATGTATCTCAAAACACATCGTACTCATCACCCAACTCATTAAAGAACAAACTCTTATTATATTCATACACTCCATAAACTCCTATAAATCAATATACTTTTTCCAGACTATTAGAACATAAATTTGTTATTATAGAATCAAAAAATGTGCTACAACCAATTAAGAGTGCCCCAGATGAACATTCGACAATATCCTACCATGCCAGAAAACTATACATATCATAAAAATTCTGAGGATACTCCCATGAAACCACTAATTGATATTTCCATGTGTCCAGTGATACATATTCTTCTAAGATTATGTGAGACAATAAATATACATGATCAGTCTAAAATTGACACTTATATAACTTTTCCTACAGATGATTCCCACTTAGTTTACTCAGGACAATTTCAATATGTTGGTCATGTTCATCATGGGTCTTGGAAAAAATCAATATTTCATACTCATAGACAATAATAAACTAATAATGTTATGAGTTGAAAATTAATTTCATCAAGGCCATAAAATCTACCTGAGTGTTCCTCATTCAGAATACCGTAACGATGAAATCATTTTGGAAATACATGATTTTGAACATAGTATGTTGTATATTATACTATTTAATTCCCAACTAATGATATCTCAAACTCATGTAAATCATGTAGAGGAAACTGGATCCTATGAAATGGTCAAATAGATCATCAATACATTGAATAGGATATAGTTCTTCACTGCCACTCTATTGAAATTTCTATAATCAACACATAGACACAGTGTACCATAATCTTTCGTAGAAAACAAGACAAGAGAACCCTATGGTTATGTACAGATATGGATAAATACCTTATCTATCGAAAATTACAATTGAGTATTATGATCTTGAATATATATTGGTTCCATTATATATGGTGGAATAGAAACCAAATCATCTCCAATAATGAGGTCTTTCATAAACTCTGTATCCCTCTTAGTTGGCCGCCTGAAGAAGTCCTCAGGAAAAACCTCACAGAATTTATCCACAACATGTAGAAATACATCATGATTAAAACCCCTATAAATAAAAAACATATATGAATCCTGGGAGGTGATGTCCCCTAGATTTTGATAACCAGACCCTTCATAACCTACTAGGATATTACACTCTCTGTGGTGAAATTTATTTTCTCCCTCAGGAAATGTAAAAGATACTATCTTGTGATAGAAATATAAGTGGGAACAATATATAACTGACCAGTACATAACCAAAATCAGATTTAATGTTGATATATTAAGGACATAAATATCACAACTAATACAATACTTCCCAACCATTATAATGGTCCCCTTACACAAGAATATGTCTCATGACTGTACTCCAAACTCTGTGTCAATCATTATAAACCCACTCATGAATTCCCCTAGCGGACTAAACCCATTAAAATGTTGTGATTATATAAATGAATGAGAGGAACTAGTATCGAATAAGGAACTATAAAATTTTGATACTGTATGAATAGTAACTCTAACAATTGATTGCTCAACCTCGCTATCCATAGATATAGGTTGAAATGAAATCAACTATCTTAACACTATTTCTTATGATATAGTATGAGTCCCCTAATCTATATTACTCTGTTCATATAGGTTCCCTTTCTTAGAATTACTATGTACAGTACCTTAACCAACATATATTGTATACCACTAACTGCTATACTGATATAGAGTAGAAGATACCATTCCAATGCTATGATTCTTTATGGATCCTCTGTCATTACCCATATATCATGGTTTCCTTCCAAACCATTATAGCTTTCCCATATTTTCACAATATCAACATTAAACCATTGGTAAGGGGAAATATCTACAATTGTGACTTGACCATCTACACTATAAAAAGGGCACTATATTTATTTCATGACTAACTGATCCTTCACCCGTTCATCTTTCCATTCCATCCCCCTGGTTGAAAATCTCTACGTGACGATTCTTACTCTCAGAATATGTAAATCCTTGAATTCTAGTAGAAACCACCTTCCCTCTAAGAGAATCATTTTTCAGGTTCCCCAATGGTATGAGACCCTAATTCCCCATTTTAGAGAACTTCCATATCCTAAATATGTTAACAAGGGACATAATCTCTCATTTAACCCCATTATGATTCATTTTCTTGTAGTTGCCTCATATCCTACCAACACTAGAACAATGAACTATAAATTTGTAAAGTGACCAGAATATTACATTATAGACATAAACCCCTAGTTAAACCTTATAAATATTGATGTTGTCACCTTGCAAAGAATCTCACGTAAAATTTCATGAAGAACTTATCTTGAATGACTTTCCAATAAATATTATCCCATGATCCATCCTAAGAGTTGATATCCTACAAATTCTTATCTTGAGGAACTAACATATAATCATATAGTTTGAAACATTTATAATAATGAGTCTATAAGTGGTAGATAAATGTTTAGATAGACTAAATTCCGATCTTACCTACCTTAGATCCACCGTCTTCGGTGATTATTGGTGGGTGATGAAATAGAGACTCCTTTGTCAATTCAGAAATATTCCTCACAACTCTCCATGTTTCTCTCTACATAAACTACATAACACGGTAAATGTTATCACAAAACTGTTATCCAAATCCTTCATCCAACAAAATTTGATCCTCAGGTTACACATATGGAGGATCATTTCTAGCCATGTCCTCATGTCATCATATAAATATGAGTCCTCAAGGAGGCATATGTCTACAATTCCAAATACACATCTTAGGAAAAATAACACAAAATTAACAAATTTATGTCAGATGGATTGACATAAAATTATAACAATTCATACCACACACCCGAGGACACAATCAAAACATTGAAGAAATCACTACCATCATCCTTCCCTCATCTAGGACATAGTTAATATAGGGTACAACATTTTCATATTTTAATGGATTCCATAAGACTTCAATTTATAAATTTAATTTTATATATTTATCATTTATTATAATTATCAATTATGTATTAGTATCATTTTCATTTAAGTTTTAAAAAAAATTTAAAATGTTTTTATTTAAAAATCATACCAAAACCTATGTTTCTATGCATGCCTATAGTGAGTCATGTCATAATAAGTCCCAAATTCCTAAAATGACTCATGTGTGCAAAAATATTATTCCATATCAGTATATGATGAATGTATCTTATAATATAATAACATCACAGAACATGTCCGTCACTCGAGTTGAAATAACATTCAACTATAACATAAAAGATAACGATCATTAATTCCACTATAGGTGCTTCTGTTTTCCCTCATACATGGGTTTTATACTCCTGTACAAGAACTCATGACCATTTCCAATAACATCCATGTATCTTTATTACCTTTACAAAATACCAATAAAAAATAAAAATAAAATATAAATCATTTTATAACACATGATAATGTCGAAAATTGGGTGCAATATGCTGGTGCTTCCATCCAGTTCACTATGTGACCTTAGGCATGCCTCCACATATTCCAGAGTCTGTCAACTAGTAGTGATGGTATAATATATATTTTAAATACATTATCCCTTCTGTACCAAGTATCATAAAATTAGGAATAAATAAAAAATATCTAACTGATAATAAAAAATGGATATAATAATAACACAACCAATACAAACCATGATCTAATGTTAAAAAATAGGGAATAAATATATAAACAAAGAGATTATATTTTCCTTTCAATATATGTGTTATGTGTCAATGTGTAAAATAAAAATAAATACACACTAACAACCCCTTGTGATGGTCTTGGAACCAAGTCTAGTTCCCTCATCCTTGTTTCTTCCAAACTTATCCATCTTACATTAGCTATTTCCATTATCATGTGATGTAAACAAGATGTCTATTTAGGTACCAATAAGGTATCCTGAGTTTGGTGTGAGTAAAACAGAGAAATTCAACACCAATAGTTCCTGAAATAATATCTAGTTTATAATAGCAATCAATATTTGATACAAATGTTCTCCAATAAATAAATTGTACAGTTTTCAAATCAAATTATTCTTTATTTAACAACATAAAACCCCAAGTTCATGATGTCACCTGAACCAACACTAACTACTTTTGAGCATGCTTCATTCTTAACCTTATTACATATTTAATCATAATTAACTATATCATTGGATTTCATTATTCATTTAAATCCAATTTTATAACATGTCTAAATAGAATTCCAGACCAATGCCAATATCATGGGCTAGAATGTAATGTTTGGACCCCAATGGGTATTTGGAATATCAATCCTAGTCCCACTCCTCTTTGGTATTTGGATCATAAGTCCATACCCACATTTAGTGATAATCATATGTGCTCAGTTGGTCCTAGAACATATCCTATGGAACCCCGTGGGTATTTAGACTATTAGTCCTTCTCCCATAAATCATTTGTTAATCTATCACAAATATCATATTCACCAAGGATGATCATAATTTAGAATCTTATAAAACATCATCAGCATGGTGTTCCATAACAATTTAATACAAACATCATGGTTCTTTAAATAAATAATAATGGTTAATATGAATAATTCACTCCTAATCCATTTATATAAATGTAATCATATAATCCACTATCCTTTTAATGATAATATAATCATCCCTTATTTCCCGTTGTCAAAAAATTCATAATCACATTAATGAACCAATTTCATAAACCCTCTAATTGTACAATTCCATAATCCCATTATCCCACCAATTTAACAACCTTATAAATTTATTAATTAATTCAATTCCAAAATGAATTTTCCAATGTTGAAATTTTAGATGCATAAATAAATACATGAAATTAAAATCAATATTATGGTAATTTTAAATTAGACCAACTATATCATGTTAATTCAGGGATGTATTACAAAATGGAAATCCACAGATTGAAATAAAATGATCAAGATCACAATAACACATATGATCATGGACCAAAACAATTGATGAATATAAATGAAATTTTACCCCATAAAACCCATCATCTTAACCACTATCCATGGTTGAAAAATCACCACTCTTCATTGGTAATGAGTGGTGACATGGATAGAAATAAAACAGGGAAGAAAACCTTAACTAGCGAGTAGATAATCCCTCAATTTAATATTCTATTAATCAAGATTGGGATTGGAGGATTCTTGAAATCAACCAAGGAGTTTCAAAAAACATACGAAATCAAGTCAGGACAAAATATTAAATTTAGTTATATTAAACTGGGGTTCATGAATATAAAATAAACCTTTTCGGAGAAATAAAACACATGTGCATTATTTTCTTGGTTGAGGTAGATGATTTTCGAAACTATGACCCTGAACCATGCAACAAATATGATAATCTCATCTTTTGTGTTTTTTAATTTTGGGGAGGGCGACCATATGATTTTTCCAAACCATGTAGAAATCATGAAGAACCCCCTTTTCATATTCCCAATTTAAAACCCAACATTCATATACCATTAAAAGGGTAAAAGAGCACCTTTAAATGATATCGATACATCGCTAGAAGTGGTTGGTATCTCATGTCTCTTCTCCCCCACCGTGTGATCTTGATCCACATATAATCCTTTGTCACATGACCATCTTATTCCTCAGATCATTAATTCCCCTATTCTCTTTTCGAAATAATGATCTATAGGTGGAATCATTTTATTTATAAAATTAATATGGATTTACTCATGTCTATATTGAATACATAGTGATGCTTAGGTCCCCTAATATTAGTCCCATAACCAATAAAAAAACACCCTCCCCTATACGAGAGTCAGATCTATGAATGGGAACATCCAATTAAAAACTACGTTTTTCTTGATTCCAAACCGTTCACGATATGTAGCAAAGCCCATATAATTTTTATCCAGATCATATTTAGGTTCCTCTCTATAATTATCTTATACAGTTCTTGGATAGTTTGAGAAGTCGTTACCATTGTTTGGCAGCAAAATTATAAAAATCCCCATAGTTTATGGACTATCATGACACGAGGTCCCTTCAACATCATAATATTTTTATACCATAAAACCAGATGATATTAATGGTATCCTTTTTACATTAGAAATAGTCACCTAACATCCACTTAGATATTGGTGTGAAACCTATATTTTAGTGAAAAAATTTCCTCTTTACTTGGAATATGACTCAGATCAATGTGTGAGAACTTTTATTCTAGAAATATATGTTTCTTGATTAATATCCATACCAGATACATGGGGAACTCTATATTTTCCACCATGGAAAAAACACATACTTTAAAATTATAATGCCCCTTTCCTCCCCTTCACATGAGTTAAATATATGTATGGAATGATGGATTAATTCTGGTATTGACACATCTCACTATTATTAAAAATGAATTCTA
This sequence comes from Viscum album, assembly GCA_963277665.1. Lineage (NCBI taxonomy): Eukaryota > Viridiplantae > Streptophyta > Magnoliopsida > Santalales > Viscaceae > Viscum > Viscum album. The sequence continues at coordinate 153,259,876 of OY728150.1, forward strand.
AAAATTCCCCCATTCACTTTAATGTACTAGAATTCATAAAATCACTAAATGTTAATGAGATAATACAGGACTCTCTATATATGATTTAGATATATGTGAGGGACCTTATCCTAAAGAAATACATGTGGCTTGATTTACGTAAATAAAAAATACATAGAGATTCTCAAACCTCTTATCCCTAGCCTAACCAAAAATTCAAAAATAACTACTCATACCCTAGTATTTGAAACATTGAATCAAGGAATCACTTCTTCGGTGAATACAATGTATGGTAGAGATTATGTCTTATTCCCATCACATGAGTCAGATGTGTGTGGATGAGGGCTTATAAATACTATGTATGAATTTATAAAAAAACACACCGTTTCCCATATATGGTTTTCATCTATACAGGGATCCATAAATGACTATTTGTGGGTTGATTTGTATTATCAAATAACATGCATTAACACACATATTTACTATGGTGGTCCTAAATAATAGTCCTAAAAAATGTCCCCACCCTCAATATACAATTTAGATCTAGATATATATATTTAACTTAAACTTCCATATGTCTCATAATTCCTTTTATATTAGTAATATGGGTCCTTCCATAGGGACACTATATACAAATATTCTCTTTGGTGTTCAATAAAATTACCTATCATCCATAATGGGTCTCATCATATAATGGTGCTAAGATGTAACTTTTAACTCATGCAAAAATTAAATTCACATGAAACCAGAAATGTTAAAAATACCTCCCCTTCTGTGTGGGTGAGATATATATAGGATCCCTTAGTATGGGTTCTCCGATTTATAAACCCATGCTATGGTATGTTCTCCCCACACTTTATGTCATGCTCTTTCAAGTACCCATTTCTGATCAAACTTGTGTTATTCCCTGACTAGCACTTGTTTTTCACACCACATGACTCACATGATCATATAGGACCAAGTCACCCATTTTATAAAGCATGTGATCATGATTAAATAAAATAAATTAATATATTATACACTGTAAGACAGTAGCCTAAATTGGAATGTTCCAATCATAGAGACTAACTCTACTTACGGACCCAATCATTTGGCATTCACCCATAACCATATTTTAGGTAAAATACCCCTATATATCACCATGTCTATATGATAATAAATTTCATATCATATGTATCAAGATTTGTGAATAAAACTAATTGATTCATGACTCATTATCACATGATATTAAAATAAGCGATAGTTGCTACCTCATTGGATGACGTTAAAATAGGATTGACCATCACCCATTACACCCCCTTATCAATAGACCAAAATAGCTTAACTGTGGTTAACCAAGGTATGAAAAACATCCATAATAATTAATAGTATATTCAATCCATAAATCACATTTCATGACATAAGTGTCTTAATTGATCATGAACCTTCCATGAACATCATTTAGGATCATACGAAATCATGAGACCCTCTTATTCACATTGTATGTATGCATTTGGATCCTATATATGGGCCCTTGTCTAGTCATCTAGAGGTATTGTTTGCATGAGAAAATCATCATTGATGCTAACGAGAATTCAAATCGTGAAAATTATGTCTGTCACCCTAGAGTGATTAGGGGCCATCCATTGCGTTTTTGTATAACATAATTACCCATTATATGAGAAACATGAAACATGATTTACAAAACATAATCCCCAATTTAGAATGTTTTAGATTATTGATGATATAGGAAATTATAATTTGGTGATTGTGTACAGGGTCGATCCATCACAAACATAGAACTATATTCCCATTGGTCAAAGCTATATATCTTAATCTATAGCCTTGTATTATCTATCTCTCAATAAACCAAACTACTAGTGAAAGATATTGAAGTCATTTTAGATTGAAAAATAAAAAAATATAGACTAATAGATATTCATGTCTCTACACAATATTATCTTACTCAAAAGATCATAGGAAAAAGTTGTACTATAAATAATAATGTCACAAATCATGTGGGGTCAATCCTATGACCCGATTAAATTTGATCCATGATTAGAAAACCCTTATGGTCCTATAAAATGTTACATAATTTTTTATAACATCTTGTTTCCATAATAAAATGTAAATCACATTATGAATAATGATTTAGGGTTAAAAACTCTCATTGAATATTATTTTTTCTAAAAACAAACATTATGAAATTGTTATATTTGTAAATACAGACCTATTACATGGGAACACATTCTCAGGGTATTACATGACCATGTGTTATCCCACTCAGTTATCCCACATATAATATTGGTAACACAGATTGAATGGATTGATGGGATTCCACTAGGATTCATTGGCGAATAAAATAATTGATTCATAACATATGACCCCAAGAATGTTTTTGACATTGTGAAAATAACCAGCTTAAACCCTTGACCTATTTTCATAATTGTGGGTGATAATAGTTTCCACTACTACTAATGGAAAACCTACTCCTACCAGCCACTATTTCTTAGGGATTCATATAATCATCGATTATGATTTAAAAAATCTATCATCCAAATTTCATGTTTATAAGAAATTATCTATGTTATGTCCACATATACTAAAACAATTCTAAAATTAGTGGTGTGATAACTAATTTCTAACCCTTTTAGAAATCCTCATCATGATACCCTAAACTGCATGATATAGAGTCCATGATTCAAAAGCATACACTGAATGTCCCCGTTTCTATAATATTATATACAAGAAATTGGGACACTATTCCGGATGAATTTCATTTTTCCATTACCATACAAACCATCTCAAACATACCTAATCCGTCCATGCATAGAATTGTTTTCCATGACCTACTTTATTTCCAATTTTTTTGACCTTGACAAATATTCTATGGAAAATGGAATGTAGTTTGCCCAAATTTATAGGACCCCTACTCTTAAAAATGATAGATTTGAATCATTATAGGATCCCTAAAACCTTCATCTAGATGAATTTTTTCCTTGAATAAGAACATATGATCCCTATGATCCATGAGACATTAAAAAATGAGATTTTCACTGTAGAGTGATTTGAGAACATCATTGACATGTTTTCCGCATCTCATCATCCTCAGTACAATCTACATGGTTATGATTTAATTATCCCACTATCTAAATATCAATGTGGATTTGAAATACAAAACATTAGGATATAATGTATCATAAATATTCTTCATTAAATAATTCTGGTTTCTAGGACCCTTAAAGGATAAATATCCTTCATAACCTAAAAAATGATGAAATGTTCTAGAGACCTAATTGTATACCCATTCATCATAACATGAGGATGGATTTTGGGTTTTATAAAAATTATCGAATACATTTCTTCCATTAACTAATCCATGTCATGAGTTTCATAAATTTTGAAATTCTTCCATATCTCATGAAAAAGAGTATACCCTACATAAAGGGACTCATTTTCTTGACCAAGCATGAGTTAAATCAACAAAAGGCCCCATGGAATTCCAACTAATATTGTGTTGGCCTCGTAAAAAGAAGTTTGATCCTAGTGATCCTTTAGAAAATTATATAGAAGCTCTTCACCCTAGAGTGACTTGTGAGAATACTCAATTTGTTTTCACTATATAATTATCCTTTATTCTAACTCATTGATACATGGTTTTTTACTTTCAATAATTCAATCTTTCCTGAAAAAAATACGTTTTTCTAGATATAGGGTCTAAGATATATAACCTAAAACTACATAAAAATTGGTTCAATGATATATAATATTAAAATAACACAATATTTTAACTAATTCATATTAACATAAAATTTAATAACATATTCTCCATCATATATTAATGTAAACTAGAAAAACATGGGGTCCAATATGTGTGTCCATCAAAATAAATAACTTATTAGTTCATGTTCTAGAACCTAAATCATCAAAAAGTCATTATGTCAAACTTCTTGACATTAAGATTACAATTAAAATACACACAATAATCACAATGATAAAAAAATTCAATCAGGACCCTAGAAAAAAATAAAAGTAACTTATTACTATACATGCCACCCACATGATCCAAGAAAATAATGAATGATACAGAAAGGGTACATAATACTTGTTTGGTTGAGAACCGCAATGAAAAACCTAAATAATCATAATTATCTATTAGCTTGGTCTTCTATACACGAATCCTATTAAAAAATAAGGGTAATAAAACAAAAATATTTCATTTGGTTCCCATAATATTTTCTAAATATTATTACAAAATTTATGTCTAAGACCATGTACAATGTTAAAATTACATCAATATATCTCCATCATGTCTTCACTTATTTCATCCATTTAAACAAAATTATTTCAAGAGGGCATACACTAAAACATATTGTTGGACGCATTTATTCCAATGTACATCCATAATTTATTCCAAGGAGGAATATGTTATATCATGAGAATTTGAGATTAGATTTGGATTCACTTCATATTATTAATATTAATGACGAATTTTGACAATTATACGATGATGAGTCATTGGGAATTCATTAAAATGGTGAAAATATAAGAATAAGAAATCATTACAACAACCCATGGGATTTTAATGATTTATTTATCGATAATTCAAAATTTATAGGGAGGAATATCCACTCCTTGGAGTGTCTCCCATTACCCCCTAATGAGGGGAGGCACCATTGGGGTAAAAAACTATGATAATAGAGGATCAAAGGAAACCACTAGCCCTACCAGCTAAAATTCTATTGTGATTGTGGATTTAGAAAAAATATTTTATAGTAATGTATCCTCCCTAAAAGAAAATTATAATTCCTCCACCTTGGAAAAATGTCATGATTTGAACTGTGTTCCATAACAATGAATCTTTGTTTATACATCCCCATCTTCGCTATAGTAGTAAATATGTAGCAGAAACACAAAAACTATTTTTGGTACCTGTAAATATTGTTCATTACAATAATGACCAAATACTCATGAACTTATATATCTTTTTCATGCATGGAATCAGAACCCATAGGATCATTCATATTTTTTCCAGTCAGTTATGAGGCCGGAAGCATCAATGATCTCAGCTCATGTGGCCTCGTCAACTCCATCATAGAACAAACCACCTTATTTATATTGAAAGAAGATATTGATAATTTAACCCTATATAACCAAGGGTGGTATGAATATAATGGAGGTGGACTAGATGGTATTTAAACTCTTTTATGGGGTCCTCCATGATCATAAGTACAATTTATGTTACACCTATAACCATGGACTACTGATGAAATAGTGTATATTTTGAGTCGCAAATTATGCCTAGTCTATGAATGAATATATATTTGAGGAAGAAGTACATGAAAAAGGACTCATAACTGCATACCTTAGTGGTATTGGTGTAGATCTAGAAAATCTTCCAATCATCTCATTGGGGTTGGTATCCAAAAATAGAATGTTTCTAGTCATTTGGGTTCTTAGTCGGAGTTACTGTGAAAAAACAAACAAAATATTGTTATCGGGTACACAAGAAATGCTTCTAGAAAGTAAACAATCATGATAATAATTTAGAAATTACCATTCTCAGACATCTTTGTGGATTCGTACACATCCTCAACTATAACATCATTGGTGATGGATGCATCATTTTGTGGATGAAAACCATGAGGCGTCGATGATCATAGTACTACTGATGCAATCATATATTACTATACTGAAGTGATATAAGCATAAAAATATATAAAAACAAATTATAGAGTCCTGACGATTCACCAAATATAATAAAACATTCTCACTCTATGCCAATAATTTCTTTACACTATCCAATTCAATAGAATAATAAATATTTCATTGATATGATCTAAGAGCGTAGTAGCTTAGATTCAGTCAATGTTCACAAGTAATAGTAAATCATTGGAAAATACACTATTTGAACATTATTGGTCCTTGAAAACTTCTATATATACATTATCCTCATAAAAGTTTAGTTTTTATTATAGTGGAATGAAAAGGGTGATGTAATCGATAACCACATATGTATATGTCCTATAACAGACCTAGAAATGTACTACGTGATGAAACAGATCATATTTTTTAACAAGTAATGGAACAAAACCAAATAAGAACAAAACATACATGTTGATTCTAGTATAGTATTAATATATGTCTTATCCCATTAACTAATTATTTTTTTCTTTAAGGAAATATCCTTGTGAAGATGTAACATCCCGAGTTTTATGAATGGAACACTATGTTCAATAGGGTACATGATTTTCTACATCATTCTTTAAAGAACAACTAAATATTATAATTTAAATGTTACAATCATAACCTAGCCATTGTAATAAAATGAGTGAAAATTATTAACAGAATTATGAAAATACGGTTTACACATGTTGATATAATGATTTATTGGTTAAAAAATTTGTTTGAAATCAAAATAAAAAACAACTGAATATAAAGAGTATATCTTTATGAAAACATATTTAAATAAGAATAATTGGGTGTATAAAATAATATTACTATTTTTCTATTGTATTAATGAATATAAATTCCAGGTGATATTTAAAATTCATATTATATTTTTTATAGACATGATATAAGAACAAAATCAGTTTCAAGCAAACAATAAGTATTTTTACAAAAAAAGATTTATACCTCCTATTGATGGAGAACCGGTTTTAAATATAGTTTTATATACTTATAGAAGTTATATGTGAAAAAAATTATTCTTTGGAATAGGGATATCAAAATTTAATTTGGTAACAATAATTTTAAAATAATATAAAACATCCCTAAAACATGTAATAATCAATTTTTATTACATATATCCTACCAATAAAAGCCTTTTGTCGAATATCTAGCATTTGGAATCCACTTGGGTGTGATTATGACACTTATAACATTTAATTACATGTAAAGGAAAATATGATATAAACATAAAATTTCTTACTAAAACAATATTAATATGGGTTTATATAATTTAAAATGCTTAATGTAAATAATAATTATGAATTTAAAAATATTTTATACATCAATTTATTTTATTTATAATTTTTAGACATTAAAAAATTAAATTTAATTATATCCCAATGGTGATGTAGTGATTTCTTCAGTAATGAAGAAATCTCCTAAATGATATTATAATGTTAAAATAAACATTAAATGAAATATTTGATGCCATAAATTAATTTTATGGATGAATATAAAGTTTTATTCTTGAGTTTCTGACATTTTTTGAATTAATCAATTTGCTATGAAATTTTGAAAAAGTCAAGATTGAATAGTGTGAAAATTACCGTAATTCATAACATAAGATATTAAATAGTTTATTAAATGTTATAAAATTATTTAAAATAAATTCTTTGAAAAAAATATTAGGATAATTCCTTATATGTCATAAATGAGACTTTTTTGTCCATTTTACTTGGTATGGTAATTACATTAACACACCAAGTATAAAAAAAGTTATCATGGTAAGACTAAAAAAGGTCAAATAAGGGTTAAAACAATATAAAGATTAAAAAATATTTAAAACATGTCCAATTCAAATTTGATAATGGGGATACTACCCAAAGTCATAATATATTTTAAATATATTAGTTTTGGACTATTATAAACCAAAAATCAATGTATTAAAAATTAATATTTCACGACTTTCCTAAAGTGCCGCTCATCTCTTCTATAAAAGGAAACATGTCCTAATTGTTTATTCAAACATACAATGCCTTTTGGTTTAGAAAATATATAATAATACCTCTTATTATAAAACCTCCACACATTCTTGATGCCATAGTTTAGGCCTGACACCATTCATTGAAGTATTAAGGTGTTCTTCAAAGTCAATCCACCAAAGAAGATGTATCATTTTCTTCAACTGTTTATATTTCATAACGTCAACCAAATCTTTAGAGTCTCCTAAAACCATTATTAAATAATAAATATAGTATCCTAAATCTATGTATTTGTTATTATGTTAATATTAACACCTAAACCCATCTATACTTCTATGAAATGTGACGGGAATTACACAATCGTTCGTACGTGTGAATTATAACCACCACAAACCGATTTGTTGGTTTTACATTATAGTATATATAGATCATTTATATTTATGGAATTAAACTTCATATGTGATATTCATGAAATATTTCTCATTTTAAAATATGTAAATTTCAATTATATTGTAACATTCAATGCCCATAAAAAAATAACGACGCTCATGTGTATGTGTGATCTATATTCTCAACGATGCGATGTGATTTGTTTTATTCACCACATCACATTAATGATATATATATATATATATATATATATATATTTAAATAATTATTGTTATTTTAAGAATAATATTATCCATATCTAATGATAAAATAATAATTACTTTTTTTTTCAATGATCAATTAAAAGTGGAAACATTACTCGAGCGTATGTACGGTATACCATCCCCATGAATATAACATTGGGCATTTTCATAACCATAATTAATGGTTTCATTTAAATAGTTTTAAAGTGATGATTATTCTATAAATATTATTCTAGATATGATGGAATTTTGACCAAATGGACTATTGTCATCGTACCAGGTTTATTTTTGACTCGAGTACCGAATATCGACAAAACATCCGATGTGAACATAAATAATTAAGTAAAATTTATAACATGGTAATAAGTGACAAAAATGGAATAATAAAGTTTATAAATCTTCTAAAAATAGTATATATGAACCTAAGATTATTATTCAGGAAAAAAATGAACGTACGAGACAAGTCAGACTCAAGGAAAGGGAAATATTAACTCAATCTCCATTCATTGAGTTAAATATCCATGTCATTAGTTTTTTATTTTCAAGAATATGTGTGAATAAGCTATGATTGATTTATACTAAATATATAGTCATATTTTGTATATTTATAGGTGTCTCAAATAAAAATTTCATTGATTTGTCCTTAATATAATGAAATGATCATTGTATGTGACTACATATCAATCTCGTTTCCTTGAGGCATATTTTAATTTATACACTACATTATTTTATATGTTATATATTAAACCTGTTTTACATTTAATTTCACTAAATAGTTTTCAAAAGGAATATTTTTATATGATGCATTTTACTAATCCACAAAAAAATTGAATTTAACATAAGCAATGAAAATGAAATTTCTGCTACTGCAACCATTATTTGATATTTGGCTTCCTCTACAAGCTGTAATAACTAATAGAATTATTGTTTTTACCAACTCCCATCTCCCAACAATTCTATGAAACCATTGCAACATGGTACTCTTTTCCAACAGTTTATCAACACAATTTGGAAAGGGTTGTTGAAACCAATATATACTGATGGGTAATTAAAACTAATGTTATAGATGATATATTCCAACGATTTTAAAAAAATGTTTGGATATATTTCCTTCAAATTAACAATGAGAAAACCCATCCCCATTCCAGATCCAATAATTTCCCAAACAGTGCACAACTACCTCTTCCATTTGGCAACCACTTTTCCACCGGTGATCCCTCATTGTCTTAATTCGGTTTCTTCAATTTCAAATTGGTTTCTTCCAATTAAAATTAGTTTATGTCTATATTTATCTTCAATTTTGGGAGTATGGTCACATCCATTTATTTTTAGTTTCCCCATCGGTATACCATCTCTCATCATTATGTTGTATTGATTATGTTGCATATACAATATATATGCACACGTAGATTCATTTATTATTTTTCATATCTACAACAAATATACACTAAATTATTACAAATACCATATATTTGATCTGTATAGATACAATGCATCTTTACACACATAGATATTGATAAACATAGATGCTAATTCGGTATTTTTATACACATATAGCAGATTCTAAGAGTAAATACATGATTTTTTTTACCATCCTTGACTAGGGATTAAACCACCCCTAGGTTGAGTTATTTAAATTTCATGGAATATTATAAATGATTTAATAAATTTAAATAGGTTTTGATGAAACCCCATTACATTTATATCTTGATTTATGCTTGATGTTTATAGATTGATCAGTACTACTATTTTACTTGAATTATAATTTGTTTAATAAATTTTTTGATGAATAATATTAAGAAATGTGGGATCTATTTGGATGTTATTATAATTTTAATTGAGTTAAGATAATAAAGGTACATAAGACCTTTATCAATGTCGGGTATCTCCTTATAGATTTACATAGATAATGTATCGTAGGGAAAGTGATACTACATTATACTGAATTATTATAGTGGTATCTTGGTTTGTATTGTGGACGTTGAATTAAAAATCTCATATTTATAGGATGTTTGACATGGTATTTCACATCACATAGGGTGCAGGGAATGACATTCCATTCCCCTCTATTTAGATGATAGGTGTGAACCTTATGAGTGTCATTTATAATACATGGCCAGGATTCCTAAATTTTGACACATGAAATGATGTATTCTAGATTAGAACAAAGTGGGTATAGTGCTCTAGGTTTCCCACGAGGAACCTGGGTGTCCCTGGAAAATATTGGAATGTATTGGAGAAAGGTATATATAACACATTGGGGTATACTATAAAGTACCTCAACCCTTCATAAACTCATATTTCTAGATTTATATTTTTTGTCGAGAACCTACATGTTTCTAGTTCATGACAGTAAGATGGATGAATTTTAAATAACACAATCTATAAAAATATCAATGATCACTAATAAGACAATGACACCAATGATTGGAAATATATCACTAATTATTCAATACACTGATCTCTTTAAATTTAGACATAATGGAAACTATTTTCTCATAACTATCCTAGAGAGATCATTCTTTATAAAATTAACTTCCATCACAACCAACATGTTTCAAATGAATATCATGGTTTTATATTTATAGAATATATATATATATATATATATATATTTATATATGTATATTATTTTTCCCATCATATTATGAACCCCATATAGAGTTCTCTGTCATATATATTTATTTTATAAATTGTACAGTCTTTTTACTTAAATATTTTTTTTGAACATCAATCATATTGAATTTTTTTCACTATATTTCAAATTACAATTTTTTATATATTGTATTGATGTTCGATGTATTAAAATAATTGGATCTCAATCGATTTTCAAAAAAAAATTGAGATATTTTTAAATTTCTCATTTTAAAATGCATCAAATAGTTTTCACATACACTGCCTGTGTTATACTTCTGTTGGAATCCCTTGGTTTGGCCATGAAGAAGATATCTACCATATAGAAAATATGGGTTTCAAACAAACTAATAAGTGTGGAATCAAAATAGGGTGAGAAATGAATATCAAATTGATGATGATCCAAATGAGAGGACATGATTGAAGAATTTGATATATGAATGGATTACATTTATTCATCATTATGAGAAGAAGATGATGTTGACACAAGAATAATTTGATACAAGAACACATGATTCATCCAATGAAAATGATGATTTTGAAAGGGTGAAAAAATTGAATGATGCTCTGATGAAGCCTATATATTGGTAACATGTTAAAATGAAAATTTTGAATTTATAATCCAATTGATTCATGGGAAAACCGTGTATGGGATTTCTAATACATTCATTGATTACATTATAACATTCATGAAGGACTTACATCAATATTATACAAATTTTCCCTCAACCCACTATATGGCATGGAAGTTATTTTAAGAACTTGGATTTTCAAAAAACATAAATCCTGCTTTCTAGAAAGATTTTAGCGTATTTTGGGAGGAATCTATTGAATGAAATGATTGTATAATATTTGGAACATCACGATGGAAGCCAAAAGACGATCGAACACTATCCTATATGCCACCGAAAATAATGTGGATTGTTACATTAATCCCCATACAATAATATATTTTCATGTTTGATTAAATATCATTAAAAATTCGATGGCATGATTCCAAGAGAATGTATAATAATGAAGAGTTGGTTCACCCTACAGATGGAATTGGATGGTAGAGATTTGATGATCCTTATCCTGATTTTTAGCTGATGTGAATAATGTGAAACTGGAACTTTCTTTTCACAGTTTTAATCCATTTTGGAAGATGATTACATCACACATCACTTGGTCAGCATTCATACAATGTTATAACCATCCCCCATAGTTGTGAATGAAAAAACCATTCACATTCATAAGTATACTCATATCTGGCCCGTATGATCCTAGAAATAATATAGATGTATACAAGAATCCTTTTATAAAAGATTTGAATATTCGTTGGGATGCACATGAGCTCAAATAAAATGCATTTTTAAATGAGATATTTCAAATACATGCTACGCTTACGTGGAAGATCAATGATTTTCTTGTTTTTTCATTAATATATGGATAGTGCATGAAGGGAAATATTTCAAGTACAATTTTTATTAAGAATACTCGATCATTAAGACTATATTATTTTCATAGTTTATGTTTTATAGTACATCTACGAATCTAGCTAATGGAAAATCCAAATTGAAATAATCATAGAAAATTTGACAATACCTGGGAGACTAACGATCCAACTCAGTATATCTCTGGAATAAATGTTCTTAATGAATTAAAATATTTCGTTTTTTCATTTAGGAATGATTAAATGAAATATAGAATGATGAATTTTTTTTCCAATGATTCCAATTACGATTGGAAGAAGAGAATTATCTTTATTGAGTTGCCTTATTGGTCAACCAATTTGTTATGTCATTGCATATATTTAATTCCCATTGAAAAGAATATATGTTATATTTTTCTTCAATTCTACTAAATTTTAACAGCAACACAAAAGATGACTTATGATGTTGGTGTGACTTGGTGGATTTGGGGATAAGACCAGAATTGCATCATGTGTGTTTAAGTGAAAATAATTCGAAATTTCTATGTTCTATTTATGTGATGAAACCTGCAGAAATAAATCATCTTTTTGAAGTACTATAGACTAATATTTTTCTTGATGTATTTTCATGAAATATATCAAAACACGTTAAAAGAAGAGAGTTAAAGTTGAAATATTTGATGACTCATGATTATCACATCATTTTTCATGAGTTGATTCCAACATAAATCCATCATATTTTGTACACTAATGTTAGGGATTCAATTATTAGGTTGTTCCATTTTTTAGAGATCATTATGCTAAGAAGTTTTCAAAATTATACTTGAAACAAATGATGGTAGAGACACCATTAATTTTGTGTGAGTTAGAGAAAATATCTCCTCCATCATTTTCACATTCAGGTTTTATGTGAAAATTTACCATCCAATATAAATACTTCATTGAGTACATTTTTCTTTTTTTTTGATGTATCCAACTAAATGGAATATGTACACATTGTGATCTTTTTTCCAGAATAATAATTCTCCCAAAGGATATATCATGAATGGGTATGTAGCCTAATAATGTATGGATTTTTGCAAAGTGTATTTTTATAATATTAATACGAGAATTAACTGACCAATAAGAAATGAAGAAGATAATTATGTTCAAAATGAACCAGGTTTTCCATCACTTCCCCAAATAGGGGGAATTCCTGGAAAATATACATTAATGATATTAATCCATATAGATCGGAAGATAGAACATCGTACAATGTTGTTCAAGTGTTATTTGTTCAATGACTACATCATCTATGTAAATAAAACATGCATATCATATCTCAACTACTTTAATAGTACACATCTGTTAAACTATTTTTATTTTAATATATAGGGAATGTAATGAAATAAGAAAAAAAATCATTCTTTCTCTTTGAGAAGTAGACAGACTTTTCATAGCAATGATTTTTTTTCATGGTTAAAATTAAAGGATGAATTATTTTTGTAAAAAATAATTATATTAAATATTTAATAATGTTTAATTATAATTTATATTTCAGGTCTCGAGTTTATCTATTAACACTATCTCTGAGGAAATGAGAGCTTTGGATTTTGGTCCTAATACCATAGTTTGTGAATATAAATCAATTGTCCTCAATGTGAACATATTAATTATAAGTGATCACGAAAATAAAATGATATCTCAACATGATGGTGTTATGCTAACTTCCACAACAGAATCGTATGCCACTGCATTGGATAATACACCTTGTTTTCGAAATGTTGCTTATTATGGAGTCATTGAAAAAATAATAACATTGGATTTTTATTTTCATGGTCAGGTCACTATGATGAAATTTAATTGGATTGATTTGATGATGAGGCATGGCAACATTACTAATGATTTTTGATTTTGAGTTATTGACATGACTCACACTATTTCTGCTGATGAAGTAGATGCATTTAAATCATTAGAGAAATGATTTTTTATGTCAATGGGCATCTTCGACCTTAATTTTTAACATTATTGATGTAATCCCAAGACATATTATTGATTATGGTGATGATGGAATTGATACCACCTGAGATCCCATTGTCCCTGATCCATTTATTAAGTATGATGACTCTAATACTTCAATTGTTTGAGTTGATTGTGATCATGAAGTTGTGGTGGGAAATATATTGAAGTGTTCATCAGTGTTCTCAATTTTTTTGGTTGAGATAAAATTTAGTTGTTGAGGTTTTGGGATAAAAATATTTATTTACTAATGAATACAGATAATTTTTATCTAACATGACCTTCATGTGTATTTCAATATTTAGTAGTTGCAATTTTGATTGAGTTTCTTTTCATAATAATTAATTGAAATGTATTCGGAACTACCAAACCAAACAAAACCAATACGGTTAAATTGAAATAAAAAACTAGATGAATTAAACTGGTCATTTTAAACTAATTTATATGAAAATCAAAACCAATGAAAATAATGACTGATCCCAAATATGTAGCTAAATTACCTAAACGAAAGTATGAACCAAATAACCTAGACAAATAGACCATCTCTATTTTTTTGCTTACATAGTTGAAATAATTTTATAATTAATTCCATATTTGTTTTCAAATGAAGGAAATGAAAACATATGAGGAGTAGCGGGGAAAAAGGATGACATAAAAAAATCTTCGAATGGATGATATGGGAATTCCTCCTTTAATACCTATTGTGAGTGTTTTATTTCAAATATATATATTTATCTATAACATATAATGTTATGTGATAAATTTTTTAAAACTTTTATATAGGATCCATCACTTAGGTAGTAGTTATTTGATGACTGGCCTAGTAGTGGTTCGATAACACATTCTTGTGGTACGAGGGTGTGTGGTACAAGAGCTATGTGATCCATTCGACATACACATTTAGACCCTCCCCGTACCACTAACAGACTATCTTCTTGCACATTCTGATCCCACTATGTTACTAGGGACACATATGATACTTAGGCCTCCCATGTTTTCACCACCCTTTACATCTGAGCCTCTTCGACCATCATTACTGCATCCCATGATGATTCCCAGTCCTAATGCATATTATTTAGATGGTAATCCATCTATTCCATCTTTTTTAACATCAAATTTATTTTCTATGGGATTCTACATTCTTTCTTCAACAAATCATCCAATATAATCTTTACCTACAAAGAATACATTGGGACCCACTCCACTAGTATAGAGTGACGTTCTTACCGTGACAGTGGATCAATAGGTGACCATTGAGAATATTACCACAGTTATATTTTAGAATCCAAACAACTTTTTTACCGTAATTTATTTTCATTACAATATTTTCTGATATAATATTTTTTTCTATCATAATAGATACATTTACAAATAGGCGACATGGAGGGGGTGTAAACACATGTTTTAGGTTTGAAAAAATGACACATAGTTTATGGTGGACTACAACGAATACAAAAAAAATGATCAAAAAAATACTGAAATAATGTCGGAGTATTTTGGTGAAGCATTCTAAATAATTGGACATTATTCATGTCCTCACAATATCACGGATATAGGTTCCAAAGGAAGTCAAGAATAATTCTTGGGAATATATATGGCTAGGAACTCTATTTTATCTAATGTAATATTATATTTTTATTTATATGATTTAATATTCTTGTATGCGTTTCGGTTTAAATTTCCTGATGGGGAGGGTGCACGACTAACACGTATACTAGAGTTAAGAGAGCTTTGAAGAGACTATAAGAACAAGATGAATATTGGATAGATTTCTAGAGCTATCATAGTGTTATAGGTGGTACCTCTAATGGATTATTATTTGATAGAATAGTATCAAAAAATGATTACTCCATGGATTCCTACCATGTTTAAGGTATTAATCAAATTTGTAGTGTTTAAAAGAATATTAAAATGTTTTTTAATTATTAATATATATTGTATTATTGAATTTGATTTAGTAATCGTCTGAAAAAAAACATTGATGTAAAACAATACCACCACTCATTGGGGAATACTACATTTTCAGATCATGAGAGGACGTATGTATGACAATTGGTTATAAATTTTCTTTAGGACTTTCACATTATATTTTTTATTCCATAATTTTTTTGATTTCAGATATTTTCATATAATTTTAGAAATGAAATTCATTATTTGTGACCTATTTATAATTATGGTTTACTAAATTCATGTAATTATAGAGGATGTTATTTAATATTGAAGGACACATTCATTGAGTAGAACTATTCTTCTTGAGTAGAAGGAAAACATATGGTAGTGTGGTTAACGAAATGACACAACAACAGATTTTAAGTTTTATATTGTTGATTTAAAAATTTAATATCTATTTTGTAACTTAATAATATATTTATGTATGTAAAATGAATATTTAGAGGCCCTTCATGAAAATGATCATAATAATTTTGAGCCAAATGATCACGTACATCAGGTGTTGGGAGATGAGCACCCAGGAAGAATATGCCATCCACCTAGGAAGAGTATAGTCCCAAGGAGGTATTGACCCTATATAGGTACCATTTTTAGTTCCCTAGTGTTAAAAAGGTTAAGTAACAAGAAAGAAATTATAAAAATGGGTACATAGGTGGAAGAACGGTCTCCAAGAAAAAAACTGGATATCTGACACTGAAGAATGTTTCATGTCCAGCACATCCACCATAGGTTTGTATATCTAGTGATGAAAATATGTTGTTTATAAATTCAATATATTTTGAACAATGTAGCAGTTCAGTTGGTGGTTGAGACGATGTCATTCCTAGTGATGTTGATGGTGAGGTAGAGGCTGAGGAAAAGGATGATGTTGGGACTAAGGATGAGGATGAGGTTGAGGGAGAGGCAGAGGCTATAGTAAAGGAAGAGGGACATGATTAGGCAGAGGATGAATAAAATGGTTATTATTGGGATGAGGATTTTGGAAGGGAGGTGGATGAGCATGTGGATGAGGCTGATGATGACAATGATGATAGAGATGGTGATGGTGATGAGTGATGAATTCATCTGTTACATTTTTGACTAATATTAGTAAGACTTGATGTTCATGGATTTTCTATGGTTTAATATTTGTGTGATTAGGTATGTCACATTATGATTATATTGGGTATCCTAAAAACTAAATAATTTTAATCATAGAACCATTTAACAATGTATTGTCATCTTTTTTGATAATGTAATTTGTGTTTTTCGATATTCAATATATGAGCAAACATTCAGATAACTGATTAGGTAAGTATTATTACTTATATATTTATTTAATTATATATAATTGGATTATATTAATTAACTTTTTCACAGTTCCAATAATATTTCACAACCTAACCCATCCTTATCCATGAAACCCTCCCCAATGCACCACCCTCTCGGCCAAAACCACCCATGTCTGTGGCCCCTCCTGTTACCCCCTTCCATGTTATCTTCTTATCACCCTTTTCATTGTGCAATGACATATTCTCAAAGACATGGTGGTGTACACTATTGCACTACTCATGGAAATTATTATCAATTTGGACCTAGATGCTCATTTTACAACATTATGGAAAACAAATCTGCCACATTGATGACTATTAGACTGTTAATGGATGCCCAATGGCCCTTCACATGACCTGAGTAGCCATTGATGAGTCACTAGATCCACCAAATCTTACAATCAAACTCTTGGTTGATGATCTTGAGCTTATTTGTTGTTATTTTACCAATTCATTGTCATATTACAATGATTCATTTTCTTTTGATACATTACCTTATGGGACTCCATTTTTATCAAATCTCATTCCCAATTTCTAATGATGATTGGTCTCTCGCCATTGGGGTGTATATGATGGATCCCTTCATCCATATATTCATGGATGGTTTCTTCAAAGTCTCATTGAGAAAATATTGTACTAAATTTCTTTACTAACCATCATTTCAATATATCTATAAATATAAGTACCTACAATCAAGAACCTATTCTAAGAAATCTATAGTGTTGTAAATTCTAATCTCATCAATCAATAGTAGTAACACATCATGGATTTATAATGCTCATATGGGATGTAAAATATATTTTTTACCTAATAAATGATCATTTTTCATTCAAATTTCTAAAATAATTTTTCTTAACAATTTATTGGTGTAGTAGATTACACATCATTTACTATATGATAAAACATTTGTGACCATTTTTAGTAAATAAAATTTTTGAGATGTTTGAACAAAAGAAATTGAAATAGGATATCTGGAATAGTGGTATTCATGTGAATATTGAAATTGCAAAAAACTATGCATTGTTACATTCCATTGTTGGAAGAGTTTTCTGTTTTAATTTTCTATTGTCGGTGTTTTTTTCTGTTTTTATGTGTTTTATGTAGGTATATGAAATGGAGGGGACTCTTCATTTCTTTTATGAAGAATTATGGAAACAATCAATACCATTAGTTACAATATTTTGGTATATTATTAAAATGAACAACCTTAACCATGGTTTACTAGAACCATTGCTAAAACTCTACACCCAAATTTAAAACCCATTGTGGAACTATTAAATTATTCTATTAACAAATGGGATAGGACTATCTCAATGCCTTACAAGCCATTGCTTTGGAAAATTGTCTCTATAAGTTAAATAAATGGTTTTCCAGTATATACCAATGGTACGAAACAAATTTTATTTAATACCATTCTAGTAGTGAATGTTTTTAAAGAAAATTAAATAACATATTCATTTTTTTTGTATTTTGGTATTTAAATTGTTTTTGGGAATGAATTTATTATATCAAAATATTTAAATTATATCATATGATTGTTATGTGTAAATGTTATATTTCTATTAGGAAGGGTTTATCTGTTATGAATATGTTATGGTTCCTCGACTTTGCTTATGTATACGGGTGGTTCTTGTGATAAACTAAGGGTGAGTGAGCCCATGATAGCCCTCCATTGCATTGGGCATCGAGATAGTGGTAAACATTAAGGTTTACCATATAATATTTAGGGAATATATTATGATGGGTATTAAAAACATAACAATCAAGGCTACTCCTAATGTAGTTATGAAAGCAACAATTTAAGTATGATACAAACAAGACACATTAAAATTATGATTTATGATTTATTATTAATTTTGTTTGCGAATATTTTGTTTTAATGAGGTATATTAAAAAGCTTCTGTTTTATGGATGAAAAGTATGAATTTTGAAAAATATTATTTCATAATTTTGAAATTTTTTTTGGACTAATGGTTTTATTCATTATTTTATATTCCTTAATGAGATTTTTATTCTGATCCTATGTATTTGAAATTTTTTCCACATGGTATAAGAATGGGTAAAAGAATAGAAGAAGTCAAGAAGAGTTTTATTAAGAAATGAAATCATGTTTTTTAAAACAGTTTTATACTCGAGAATAAATGGATGTTGTTTTATTTGTTTCTACCATGTATAAATATTATTTTTTGTGTAATAGTAATTAACTAATTCTCTAAAACTCTAAAACTGAAAACATCGTTGATGTGATTTAATGTGAAATTATTTACTTATCCCAAGATTATGTAATATTTACGGCCATGGACTTATATTATTTTTAGAGGATGGTTTAGACAACATTGGAGATTAAGATGTTTTCTTAAGATTTAAGGACATCATCATGAGTTTATAATTTTATGGTTGATCATATGTTAAATTTATTAGAAACCCTTTTATAAGATTTGTAATTTGAAATATGTAGGTGTGTAATGGTATTTTTGGAGACATTTCACCTTTGAGGTAATTTTTGGTTATTAGTTTTTGGGATGAAATATATGAGGTATGATATAGCCATTAGTGTTAAAACATGTTATGGTTACTTCTAATGAAATTATCACATTTTTTTAATGTTATAATTGTCAGATAGTTTTAGAAATAGAACGACCCACATGATGGTTAAAACCCCATTATGTCCAGCAAGGCTGTATAAATAGAACCCATAACTTAATGATGACAAGGGTGAAATACCCACCACTAGAATATGTAAAGTCTGTGGTTTGTATGACATATTTATTTAGATAAATGATTTTATTGATTAAGAATTAGCTTATTTTCGAGACATATATTTTATCAAATTTTCTTTTTTGAACATTGAATATTACTGTTGAATTTGTCAGATTAAAAGTAGGATTTCTTCATATAATGGATTAATATTTATTGAGGATTACCTGATCTTGTACTAATCATTTTTACATTGGTTAATGATTAAATATAGGGGAAATATGTAATTAATTGTTATTGGATTATGCTATTCTATAGAGGATGATTCTAGTGTTTGAGGTATGACTAAGTCATCTTGAACACTCATCATTGGGAGAAATCACGAGTCTATGGTAAAAATTTATTAAAGGATTAAAATCTACATTACAAGTAAGTATATTTCAGTATGATATTTTTTTAGTAGTAAAGTAATTCAACATCTTTTTGAAGTGGATCTTATATAAAAAATGTTTTCTTACATTTTACTACTATGATATTAAAGACCTTTTGACCAATCATAAGTTTTTTATTTTATGGTTGTTAATGTTTTCTTGGTCCGGTGTTCTACCACGCTATATTAGAACTTGACTCTATGTTTTTATTCCATATCTATTTTTTCCTACATGGAATACTAAAATGTTTTATCTCTCGTGACCATCATACTTTCTTTTCCTTCTTTTAAAGTAGATCTTTTGTTAATTCTTTTTTCTGATGTGGTTTTCCAATAATTGTATTTTGAACAGTTCTTTCCAAGTTACCGAACACAAATTAAAATTGAATTGATGTAATTTATTAAATTGTGGAAGGATGTAACATCCCATGTGTTAATAATGAAACATTATGTTCAATAGAATGCATGGTATGCTTCATCGAGCTTAAACGAGCAACTAAATATTATTATTTAAATCTTACCATTATAACCCATTCATTGGAGTAGAATGAATTAACAATACTAATTATATTAAAAGAAATATGGTTTACACATATTGATAAAATTATTCACTGGTTACCAAATTTATTATAAATCAAAATAAAAACCAATTGAATATTAAGGATGCATATTTATAAAAAACTATTAATATAAGAGTACTTGTTTTTATAAAATTATAATAGTATTTTTGGATTTTATAATAATATATACACTCAATGCGATGTTTAAAATTCATATTATATGTTTTAAAGTCATGATATAAGACGAAAATAAATTTTAAACATAAAAGATCTATTTTTCAAAAAAGTAATTTTTACCACCTTTTTATAGAGAACCCATTTTAAATATATTTTTTGAAATATTTATAAGTTCTATTTTACAAAATAAACTTATTTTTTGGAATATGGATATTAAATTTTACTTTGGTTAAATTTATGGTATTTTTTGATAAAATTCATTTATAATGAATTGTGGAAAATAATAGATTTAAATTTAAAACTGCATTTTCATTCAATTTATTAATATAGTTAGGTTATCATTTTAACTTTTTGTAAAGTGTAATTTCATTATGTTTTTATTATTTATTCCATTTATGGTAATTATATGTAATTTCGTATTAAAATTATTTATAAACACACATTAATCTTTTGATGGTTTTAAACATAATAAATAGGGTTATCTTTATAAAACGAGGTTTAATTTCAAATTATTTACTGCATTTTTTGGGATTTGAAGTTGAAAATATGCATTCCATATTTTTAATAATATGTTAAAAATTCGGTAAATTCGACCCTTTTTTCACATTATGAAAAGTAACATTAGTAATTATTTTTATTCACCACAGTTAATGGGTAAATCAGGTAAATAAGGGTAAAAATAATATTATAATAATATAAGACCACCCTAAAACGTATCATAATCCAATTGGATAAAAATGGCCGAAAAATAAAACCCTTTTCAAGAAAAAATTTGTATTTTGAATCCACATGGGTGTGATTACAACACTTATAACATTTAATTTAATGTGAAGGAAAATATGTTAATAACCTAAATATACTTACAAAATCAATTTTTACTTCAGTTTATATAAATAATATATTAAACTATAAATAGTATTATAAAGATTAAAATATTTACTACATCATGGTTTTTCATTTAATATTTTTAGACATTAAATAAATATATTTAATTATGACTCAATGGTGATCTAGTGGTTACATCATTAATAAAGGAATCAAATTAAAGATATTATAATATTTAAATAAATATTATATGACATATTTGGTGCCATAAACTAATTTTATGGATTCATATGACATGTTATTCCTGAGTTTATGTATTTTTTTCAAAGCAATCACGTTTTATGGATTTTTGATATTATCAAGTATGAATAGTTTCAAAATTGACATAATTTATAACTACAAATATAAAATAGTTTATTAAATAATATATGATTTTTAATGATCTATGATTCAACCAAGTGGTTAGGATAAGTCCTAATATTTTGTTAATGACAATAATTTTGTCCATTTGAAATGTTACGATGATTAAAATAACACAAATATTCTAAATAATAATTTATCGTGGTACAATTTAAAAATTTAAAATTAGGGTTAAACCAAAACGATAAGGATAGAAAAAAATTATAAAGTTTCCTAAATTTAATTTTACAATATTTATAATATCTTAAATTACAATATATTTAAAATAAATGAGTTTGGGACCATTATATTCGAAAATCAATTTATAAAAATTTAATATTTCATGACTTTCATAAAGTGCCCATCATCTCTCCAATAAATGGGAACTTCTCCATCTCTTTTATATACACTCAAAAATCCTTTTTGTTCAACCATGATCTATCGAATACTTTACCAATATTAACATAATTCATTATTAATGGCTTATATTAGGCAGAAACCCATTCTTAGAGGTGTTAATGTGTTCTTCAAAGAAGATCAATTGAAGAAGTGGTGTTTTTTCTTTTAGGGTTTCTATTTAATTTAGTCTTCCACTTCCTTTAAATCTCTTACAACCATGATTAAATAATAAATCCAATATTCTCAAAATACAGAGATATTTTTACATTTTCATTTTCATATAAATCCATATGTAATTCCATCAAATGTGATGGGAATTAATCATTCGTGCGTACTTGTGAATTATCACCTCCAACAATAGATGTAGTTTATTTTTCATTACAGTATATGATGATCAGTTATAATTATGGAATTAATATTCATATGTGATATTACATACATATTTATCATTGTAAAATAATAATATTTCAATAATATTTTTAACTTCCACGAACATAAAACCAATAATGTCATTAGTGTGTGCGTGTGAACTATCACCTCTATGAAGCGATGTGAATTGTTTTTATTTACCAAATAACTTGTATAATCTATATAAGCATATTTAAATTATTTTTATGATGTTAATAATTTTATTATCAGAATTGTAAGATAAAATAATAATTAACTTGTTTCCATGATGATCAATGAAAAGTGGAAATGGTACTCATGCGTACATACAGCCTACAGTCTCCATGAATATAGCATTGTTCATTTATCATAACCATAATTATTTGTTTTATTTAAAAATTATTATTAATGTATAAAATTTATGATTACTCCATGAATATTATTCTTGAGATGATGGAATTTTGACCACAGACTATTAACATCATAGCATGTTCATTTTTGACTCGAGTACCGAATATCGACAAAACACCTACCGTAAAGATAAATAATTAATTAATTTTTATAACATATAAATATGTGACATAAGTGTAATAATAAAATGGAAAATCGTTCTAAATAAAGTATAAATTAACCTATGTTTATTATTCAGGAAAACAATGAACGTACAAGTCATGTCAGACTCAAGCTAGGGGAAATCTTAACTCAATCTCCATTCATTGAGTTAAATATCAATATAATAGGTTTTGTTTTTCCATGAATACAGGTGAAAGAAACATCATTTTATAATACTAAATATCCACTTATATTGTGTTTATTAATATTTTTCACACATAATAATTTCACTAATTTATCCATAATTTAATTATACAATCTTTATAAGGGACTTCGTCTCAATTTCATTTCATTGAGGCATATTTTTATTTATATACAACCTTCTTTTATACGGTGTATATTCAACCACATTAACATTAAATTTCATTCATTATATTTAAAATGGAATAATGTTTTATATGGAGAATTTTCCTAAATGAAAAATTTAATGTTTTTTAATATATGTGGTGTCAACCAACTTTCGATCAGTCCAAACATTATTTGATATCTGGATTCCTATAAAATATGTAATATAATTTTATGAAAATTTAATACCATGATCCATTTTTGTTATTTCGGTACTGGAAATGTTTTTGAAAATTAATTTATTATAACATTATCTTTAAATAATATCTTTTTATTGAAGTGTCCAAATGTTATTTTTCCGTTATGAATGGATTAGGTATTTTGATCATGTAATGGTTGTTTTGAATTTTATATTTATATGGGTGGTTATTTGAAAAAAAGAGGCCCAATGATCCTATTATTACTCTACAATGCATTTGGTAATGAGATTTAGGTAAAAATTATTGTTTATCCTAATAGATTTCAGGAGTATACTGTGATTGGTATACCAAATTTAACCATGAAGGTTACTCTTTATGTAGCTGTGGAAGATACAATTAAAGTACGATATAGATTCCACCAGTTACATTTATGATTTAATATTTAATATAATTGTTTTAGGAATCTTATTATTTCATGTGAAATGATACAGAAATTATGTTTTATGGGTGAAAAGTATGACTTTGTGAAAAAAATTTCTTGGGTTAAACATATTTTTGGGCTAACAGTTTTATTCCTTATTTTATATTAATTACTGAGTTTTTTATGATCATCCCACTTTTTTGATATGTTTCCATGTGGTTATAAGGATATGTAATAGAAATAATGATGCAATATGTATTTTATCATGATAAGAAATATTGCTTTTAAAAAAATAACATTGTGGAAGAAATGTATACTATTTTTGTTGTATACACATTGTATAAAATTTAGTTTTTATGTTATAGTTTTGGACTAATTCTCTAAAACACTAAACTTAAAAAGATAATCGGTGTGGGTTAAATTCAAATTATTGACATATATATATATATATATTATGTAATGTTTAAGGATGGTGCCTTATAAAATAAATTATTCATATTATGAAAGATGTCAATCTGATATAGGCATCAACAATGTTTCTTCAATGTTTTCAACCACTAACTTCAAAAACTCCATCTGACAAGGAGATCCTTGTTCATGAGCCTCCCATTCACTAGTTGAGTGTTCGTCAACAATAATTCCCTATGGGAATAAACCATGGATTTGAGAGAAAATAAGATAGATTTGTCTTGTTACTATATCCCAAGTAGAAATAGAGATATGACTATAGTGTAGAAGAAAATCCACTCGTATGAGGGAAAGGAAAAAAGTTGATCTTACCTCCACACTAGAGCCACTCTATCATTCCATATCTACACCTTCCAATATCATGTTATGAATAAAAATACTTTGAACCCTATGTGATTTTTATATTTTATCCATTTAAAAATTAATAATTATGTTGATGTATCAGAATAATTACTTGACTTCATCAGGCTATTGATCAAGGATATTTACCTCTAGATACATAATATTTCCAATGCTCTTCAGCTCCACCTCTGCCAGAAATATCACATTCCATTACCCAAAGACTCTGGAATAATTAATTATTCATAACATTAATGGAATTAAAAGGGAATGGAATATGTAGATATATTAGGTTCCCCTATGTTCATGAATTGATAGCACTCCCTTCTATATTGTTATAGTGGTAAGGGCCCTGCTAGATGATGGAATTTACTAAAAGTAACTCATTTTTGTCTGAGTCATTTCCATATCTATAAATATAATAGATTATATATTCCTTCTATTCCATTTATTATTTTATTACACTATATCCTCTATAAAAATAGCCTCAACTATGATTGAAAATTATATAGTGTTTAACGTCGATATATCTAGATTCCCATTTAGTAATGATCACATTTATTCATCAACATAGGATTTGGAGAGGTTGATATACATGTCAAAAGAGTGAAGTTTTGTGTATAAGTAATAATAATCTTTAGTGAACATTATCGATAATTTAAATACTTCCATTGGATAACTTTCTAACCGGATACCGGGAGGAGTGTGACATCTCTTTTGAACAAATAGAAACTTCAACAGAAATCGATAGGGTGTATAGAAATTAAAATGTATCCTTTTAAAAATATGAGGGGAGTGGGTACCATCATTAATAGTTATCTAATAGGCCAATTCTATGGGAAAATCCATTCCAGTTTTTGGTGATGGTACTTGTGGGTTCCCTATACATCTTGAAGAAAAACTGATCATACTTGTTAAAATAGATACTAATTTCCCATTTCTTCAACATGGATGGGACGACCACGATGACACATTAAAAAAGGGTATGAATTATGCTATTGGAATATTTTTTCTCTAAAAAATCATATCGACCAATCTGGTCCCCCATAAATTCTGGTAACACTTGGAAGGATTCAAATATCCTATATTCCACCCTTCTCATATATATGTGGAATATTTAGA
This sequence comes from Viscum album, assembly GCA_963277665.1. NCBI lineage: Eukaryota > Viridiplantae > Streptophyta > Magnoliopsida > Santalales > Viscaceae > Viscum > Viscum album. The sequence goes on from OY728150.1 coordinate 153,286,742, forward strand.
AATATAGTATGGAAATTATCTGAATTACTAAATATAATATTACATAAACTCTAAAAACTCTAAAACCCATGAATTCATTAAAACACTATTTCAAACCAACCAATCTACTTTTTTTCATTGTCACTTTCTTAATATTTCCTTTAAACCCAAATTTGAATCTTCTATGTACATATTTAAAAAATAAATTAATAAATCATTTTCATTGAATAAAAAAATAAAATAAAACACTGTCTCTTGGGTTTGACCATGATCTCATGGATACAATTTTATAATTAATTAGTAGTATATATTAAGTCTTTTAATAATTTTTTTATTTTTATTTTCCCAATAGGTAAATAAAAACACCCTTTCGTGCCTATAAACACTGGATCAACTATCAGGCTTTCTTTCATTTCAATTTTCATGATTTTAAATTAATTATTTAAATTTTAATTTATCTATTTCCACATGGAGTCTCATACTGTTATTATAATAATTTTAATTCTTAATGAATGGGTACCAAATGTAAACAAAATGAAAATATTCCTTTGAGTTTGATCATGAACATATGAAATGTAAGAGAATTTTTTTTCCAAAAAACATGTGACACATAAAAAAAATAATAATAAATATTATTTTGGATTTCTACAGTGATATATAGGGGTATGTATAATCACTGGCTAAGAGTGTCCATCAAACATGGGACTGCAATCGAACATCCTGGTGCTATATATTGTAGAAAATCATTTATAGATAAAACATTCCATTATCCAGATGATCACATACAATGTGAAATTTGTTGTAATACCTCATGAAGATCACATCGTTCATCTAGCATGATTTTAGGAGGTCTATGATACCTTTAAATTCTATAATTACAACAGGGGTATGGTAATACGTACACTATTCAGATTTTCATTGAAGGATTGATCTCATGAGTAGATTGAGAGTTTTCTTGCTCATTCCATTTCAACATTGGATGAAATTTAATAGTAATTTCTAACTCACATTATTCCACCTACAATATTGGAGGACATATAGGTAAATAATATTAACATTTATCAATTTTAGGATGAATATCCTTACATTTCATAAGATCATTACAGAGATATGAAGTGTCATTTTCATTAATTATTCACATTAGCTACCATGATCTGGATGGTAATCCAGGAAATAAAGGAAGGCTCAACATGCTAGAAAACCACATTGAAAAATATGGAGATTCATTTAGGTAAAATCATTGATCATCTCATAGAGAGACTAAGAGGAGTACTTCCAGGACTCCCCAAAGTCCATAAATAGAAATATTTGAACATAATTACTCCATGAAGTGAAAAAATCACCTAAGGAATGCCTGAATAAATCTATAGAAAGTACTAAAAAATCTGAAAAGGGTGAACCAGAAAATTAAAATGAAGAAGAAGTAGATAAAGAGAAATAAGAGGAATATTAAATAGAATAATACAACCTAAAGATACCTTTTTTGAGTAACTATTAAATGTGATCATCAACATGAAAAAGGTAACATTTTAAAATACATTGAAAAAATCATATTTATAATCCTTTAATATAGGATCTCGCAAACATGAAATCCTATAAAAAATTCATTAAAGATATGGTGACCGACATGTCACGACCCGACCCAATGGGGCTCGAGCCGCGACTCCCCATGCCAACCTCCAATAGGCCCGGGGATGGCGACCAGCGCTTAGTAGGCTATCACACACATGGGAGGCATTAGCCTAGGGTACCTATACACACGCACCCACAAACACCTCCATTCAAAAGCGCAGAGATATAGAAACTGAAAAGTAAAAGCATGCATACAATCTATCCCAAACCAGAGTGCAACAACAAAAGTACAAAGGGAAAAACAGGGACCACCAAAAGAAAACTAAAAAGCGTGTCCAACCTACTCTGAAGAAGGGGAACGCTGCCACAAGCACCCGCCAGAAAGCTCCCTCGGCACACCTCCAGTAAACACCCCGGTCAACTCGCTCACTAAGCTCCGCCTGCTCCATGTCCTCCTGGGACTCCGTCAAAAGGCTTGTGGTCTGCACAAGACACAAACATGTGCAGGTAGAGCCCGTGCAGTGGTGAGTATAAACATTCTCAGTAGGCACCCCAAAAACCAAAAACCCCAGGGAGCAACTGAAAGGCAACAGTCCACTCAACCCATCCAGAGGGAACCCAGACGAGAGAGAAACTCCATCTTGTGACCATCCTCGGCTAAACACAACTAGTCAGCTTAGCTCAGCTGAGGTGTATGCCCATACATACACCTTGAACAATCCAGATATACACATCTCGCGCCACAAAGCCACATGAGGTACCGACCTCATCACCAGCAACTGCCCCCAACCAGGAGAGTACAACACACGAACACTATCATACCAGATGACACTCATCCAAGAGATACACTCCATCGGGTCCCAAACAAACATCTCAGACGCTCACCCGAGAGACCACACTCGTCGGATAACAACACTGACGAAACATCACTGAAACACCATAACCACCAACCTCCTCCGATAGGGGATCACTAATAGGGTCCGCTAGGGAATACCAAGACCCACTCCGTTATACGTAGCTCACAGACAGGGGATCACTCCCAGGGTCCGCTGGGGGATACCACGACCCAATCTGGCATACGTAGTTCTCACAGATAGGGGATCACTCCCAGGGTCCGCTGGGGGATACCACGACCCAATCTCGCATAGGTAGTTCTCACAGATAGGGGATCACACCCAGGATCTTCTGGGGGATACCACAACCCGATCTGGTTCTCAAAAAAAGTGTCACACTCAGATAGAGGTTCATCGTCCATATAAAGATGGACACAACGATACCGGAACCCTATCTGGTATAACTTGTGATGTAGGGGATCGAACCGACGATGTCGTAACCCTCCCGAAACCACATAGTGAGTAGGGGATCACATAACCAGCAATACTACAACCCTACCAACACCAAGCGCTGAGTAGGGAATCGTATAACCAATGATACTGCAACCCTACTATAAACATCATGCTGAGTAGGGGATCGTAAACCCGATGATGCCACAAACCTACTGTGCACGACCCACCACATAGGGGATCATATTCCCGATGATGCTAGAAACCCTACAGGGTTAACCTGCTAGATAGGGGATCGCAGCCCGTGAATAAACGGTCACAGCGATACCAAGAACCCGATCTAGGGTAACAAATGCTAGAGGATCCGCTCCGGCCCACCAGAGGGATACCATAACTCTAACAGTTTAAACATCCCATCGAGAGGATCACAAACCCATACGAAGTTTGTGATGCCACACAAACCATCAAAGGAATGAACAAAGGGAGAACCCTCAACCACCGCTGGTCCAAACGTCGCTAACCCAAGCGATCCGCCACAACGCCACACTGCGTACCTCCTAGGCCAAAACCGAGGTCACCATCGCGTTCCACGCGGAAGAACACGTAGGATAGTCTTTTTACTCCCCCGAAACGGAGCACCGGTGAAAAGGGAACTATTCACCGTAGCTAGCTTGTGCGAGGCCCACACAACGATCCCTAAACCCATCGAGTGGACCATACAACGGCGATCCCCTCGGAAAAACAAGTGGAATCGACTACTCGTTCGTCCGAAACGGTCACCATGTGAAAAAGGTACTATTCACCAAAACCAGATCGGGTGGGGCCCACGCCTGGATCCCAAAACACGTCGAACGGATCACACCATTGCGATACTTTCGGAAAAACACACAGGATCGACTAATCATCCGCCAAAATCGGACTCCTGGTGTAAAAGCTGCAGTTTACCGCGAACGCCAAACCTCGATCTCATGGGGCCCGCACCCCGTTCTCAGTCCCAACACCTGGAAACCATCTCTAAAAGTACGTCGTACCATCAGGGTCTCAATTCCACTGACGGCACGTCAATCGGACGCTCTGGGTAGAAGTTACAACGGCCCGAAGTCGTAAAATAATAAAACAATATTATTTTTTACAACGTTTCTAGCTCCCGGGCCACGATCCCAAACCTTTAAACCCTCGAACCCACACCGGAGGGTTCGCCTCGTCGTCAGGGTCACGTCGCCGAAAACGGATTACGTACCCGGCTCCCGGATTGCAAAATACGGGGGTTTAAAGGCCCTCGTATGGTAAAAGAGGCCGAAACAGCCTGGACCGGCCGCCGCGCACCGCCGCCCCTCCGCTGTGGCACCGCCGGGGGCTTCCGCGCCGTTGTCGCGCCTACGGATCTTCCGCGGACCGCTGGGGGCACCCCGGTGGTCCGTTTTACAATTCGGAGGCGTCTACACGACCTTCGGGACCCGATCTATACTGCTACGGCTTCAATTTGCATTAAAACGCAGCAAAAATGGGATCGGGGGTTAAAACTCTAATCTGCCTACCTTGCTGGCGAAACGCAGACGTTCTACCTTAGATCCGCACTCCTGAGCTTCTGCTGCGCGCTCCTGGAACGCCCGCCGTCGAATTCCGTGCTCGTGGGCACTTCGTTTGCTCGATTCGGCAGAGCGGCGGTGAAGAACGTCGAAGAACGTCGAGAGAAACGATAAAGGGGGGGGATGATATTTATATCAGCCGCCTGCCGGCGCCAAACCCGCCTCGGACTCGACGCCCGATTCAAACAAAAGTATGGTCACCCCTAGGGTAAACGCGCCATTCTGAACGCAACGGCAGTCTTAGATTTTCAATCAGGGACACTGTTCAGATGTTATGTGAGCCGACGCTCGCACACTAACATTGCTACTTATTTACGAAAATGCCCCTGGTGGCGTTTCTCACCGTAGGCCCGCCCCAGCAAAGTTTACACCCTGCTTAGGGTAAACGGCACGATCTGGATGCAACTGTGCCATCAGATTTCCGTTATGAGCTACCGTTTAGGAGATATCACACCCATTCCACGTGCGTAGTATAAAAATACTTAATATTTTTATAAAATTAATTTCGGGCACACTGGGGCTTGGAATCACACGCCGTCTTCCCGCCTAGCTCTGGGATTATTCGTAGAAATATTCCAATGTCTGACATGGCTATAAACCTGAGTCGCTACATCCTCCCCCCCCCTTAAAACTTTTCGTCCCCGAAAATCCCTAAGCACTAGGAAAGAGACTGGACTCTCAACTGGGTCTCACACACCAGCGAGTTCACCAACTTACACCCTTGACCGAACACATAAGTCAGAGGGACTCATCCACCACACCTCGATACTATCTGCTTTGGGCGGCATTGACTCGCCCGCACGGTTTTAATCGCGTCACATAAACACGCCTCGGTGGGGGAAGGTGTTGTCTCTCTCATGCATTCGAAGCACGCCGAAAAACACCCACACAGGGTCTTACCAACGTCTTGAACACAAATTCGAGCAAGCAACACAATGGAAGGGTACCACTTAACAGTTTCTATCAAACTACAGTAGTAAGTAGAAAAGACACAAGGTGTACCTCTATCCATCCGCGGTGCCTCTGGGTCGACTGCCTCTAGGGCATGCAGCTGTCCTCGCCCACGGCCACCAGCTCCCTGGGCTTGGCATGGACCACCTGGGGGTGGGGGTGGTGGAAACTAGTACTTCCTACCACTGCCTCCTACTGCACCAGCTCCGCCGTCACGTCCGCCGGCCTGCGGACCTCCTTGCTCGAGACGCTGCCTCTACCAAGTCATTCCATCAACCGACTCCCTCTCAGCAGCATGTCGGGTTGGACAATCTCTAGCAAGATGGCCCAGACCGTTGCAAGCGTAACACCGCCTCTCTTGCAGCTGACCAAAACTGGCCTGCGATCCCTGAGCCTTAGATCCTCCATTCTGGGGTCGCCTCCTGAAACGTCGACCATTTCCTAACCCCCGAGTCTGTCATCGGCTACCAGATGCCGATCCGACTGACAAAGTCTCAGCTCTCGAGTGCCCAACACTAACAGGGGAAATCTGCTTAGCCAGAAAACACTCCACCACCAACGCTCGCTCCAGCACTCCAACATAGGTGGGCATGCACAAGGAAACCACACCTGCTCGGATGTCCCTGCGTAAGCCCTGCTCGAAGGTCCGAGCCCTAAAGAACGAGTCTCGAACCATATCCAGGGAGTAGCAAGATAGGTCTGCAAACCTCACAGAGTATTCTGACACAATCATGCTCTCCTATTGAAGCTGCAGAAGCTCTTGGATTTGCACTGACCTCAGCGTCACCGGATAGAACTCTTCCCTGAAGAGCCGCTCAAACTCTGCCCACGTGAGCGTCTCCACGTCATGGGACTACGTCACGAAACTCCACCATCGCCCGGCAGATCCATGCAGAAGGCTCGCCGCTAGGACCACCATCTGATCTAGAGGTGTCCTCACTAGGCAGAAAACTCGGGTGACTGCCTCAAGCAAATCATCAGCTTCCTGGGGGTCTGGATCACCCCGGAACCTCAGAGGTTGCTGCCTCAGGAACTCGTGCAGCGCACTCAGACTGCACGCAACCTCGTCCTGCACCGCCGGCACAATCAGCTGCTCGACAGGTGGTGGCTCAACCGGCAGACCACCTGGAGGTGCAAACTCAGAACATGCTCCCTGCTCCACAGCCTCTACATGGGGCGGGTCTTCAGCACAATCCTGATGCGGAACCCTCGCTGGCTGTCGTCGTGGAGGAATCCTGAAATACATTCAAGACACACCATAGTCAAAGAGTGTATCTGGAGAGCTGACTCAAGAAGGACAAGGAAAACCAAAAATCCAGTCCAATATGATGCATGTACCATTATGTACCTGCAACCAATGTACGAATGTCCCGAGTCGAAAGGCAGGTTATCAGAGTCCTGGTGTATGGATACTTCGGTCGCCGCACCAACACTGGAGTCCCTAAACTGAAAGCCGAACTCTAAACATCCTAACACTGCCGCTATGCAACCCGAACCAAACTCACAGCTAGACCAGCTACGCTATGAGATCCCAAAGGTGGAACCTCCTTTGATACCACTCTGTCACGACCCGACCCAACGGGGCTCGAGCCGCGACTCCCCAAGCCCGCCTCCAATAGGCCAGGGGCTGGCGACCAACACCGAGTAGGCTATCACACGTATGGGAGGCATTAGCCTAAGGTACCTGTACACACGCACCCACAAACATCACCATGAAACACCGCATAGATATAGAAACTGAAAAGTAAAAGCATGCAAACAATCTATCCCAAACCAGAGTGCAACAGAAAAAGTACAAAGGGAAAAATAGGGCCCACCAAAAGAAAATTACAAAGCGCGTCCAACCTGCTCTGAAGAAGGGTAACGCTGCCACAAACACCCGCCAGAAAGCTCCCTCGACACAGCTCCGGTAAACACCCCGGTCAACTCGCTCACTAGCTCCGCCTGCTCCGGGTCCTCCTGGGACTCAATCAAAAGGCTTGTGGCCTGCACAAGACACAAACATCTGCGGGCAAAGCCCATGCAGGGGTGAGTATAAACATACTCAGTAGGAACCCCAAAACCCAAAACCCAAGGGAGTAACTAAAAGGCAACAGTCCGCTCAACCCAGCCAGAGGCAACCCAGACGAGAGAGAAACTCCATCTCGTGACCATCCTCAGCTAAACACAACTAGTCAGCTCAGCTCAGCTCAGGTGTATTCCCATACATACACCTTGAACAATCCATATATACACAACTCGCACCACAAAGCCACATGAGGTACTGACCTTATCACCAGCAACTGCCCTCAACCAGGAGAGTACACCACACGAACACTGTCATACCAGATGACACTCATCTGAGATATACACTCCATCGGGTCCCAAACAAACATCTCAGATGCTCACCCGAGAGATCCCGCTCGTCGGATAACAACACTGACGAAACATCGCTGAAACACCATAACCACCAAACTCCTCAGATATGTGATCGCCGCTAGGGTCCGCTAGGGGATACCAAGACCCACTCCGGTATACGTAGCTCACAGATAGGAGATCACTCCCAGGGTCCGCTAGGGGATACCACGACCCGATCTGGCATACATAGTTCTCACAGATAGGGAATCACTCCCAGGGTCCGTTGGGGGATAACACGACCCGATCTCGCATACGTAGTTCTCACAGATAGAGGATCACACCCAGGATCCGCTAGGGGATACTAAAACCCGATCTGGCACTCGATAGAAGATTCACACTCAAATAGAGGATCATCGTCCATATAAAGATGGACACGACGATACTAGAACCCTATCTGGTATAACTCGTGATGTAGTGGATTGAATCGACGATGCTGCAACCCCACCGAAACCACGCACTGAGTAGGGGATCACATAACCAACGATAACACAACCCTACCGACACCAAGCGCTGAGTAGGGGATCGTATAACCAATGATACCACAACCCTACTATAAACATCAGGCTGAGTAGGGGATCATAAACCCGACGATTCCACAACCCTACTGTGCACGACCCACTGCGTAGGGGATCATATTCCTGATGATGCCAGAAACCCTATGGGGTTATCCTGCTAGATAGGGGATAACTGCCCATGAATAAACGGTCACAGCGATACCAAGAACCGGATCTACGGTAAAGAATGCTAGAGATCCACTCCGGCCCACCAGAGGGATACCACAACTCTAACAGTTTAAACATCCCTTCAAGAGGATCACAAACCCATACGAAGGTTGTGATACCCCAAAAACCCTCGTAGGAACTAACCAAGGGAGAAGCCTCAACCAATGCTAGTCCAAACATCGCTAACCCGAGCGACCTGCCACAACACCACACTGCGCACATCCTATGCCAAAACTGAGGCCACCATCACGTTCCACACGAAAAATCACGCAGGATAGGCTATTTACTCGCCCGAAACGGAGCACTGGGGAAAAAGGAACTATTCACCGTAGCTAGCTCGTGAGGGGCCCACAAAACGACCCCGAAACCCATCGAGCGGACCATACCACGGTGACCCCCTCAGTAAAACAAGCGGAATCGACTACTCGTTCGTCCGAAATGGTCACCCGGTGAAAATGGTACTATTCACCGAATCTAGCTTGGGTGGGGATCCCGCCTGGATCCCGAAACACATCGAACGGATCTCACCATTGCGATCCTCTCAGAAAAACAAATAGGATCGACTAATTATCTGCCAAAATCAGAGTCCTGGTGAAAAAGCTACGTTCCACCGCGAACGCCAAACCACGGCCTCATGGGGCCCGCACCCCATTCTCAGTCCCAACACCCGGAAACCATCTCTAAAATTGCATCGTACCATTAGGGTCTCAACTCCACTGATGGAACGTCAATCAGACGCTCTGGGTAGAAGTTACAATGGCCCGAAGTCGTAAAATAATAAAACAATATTAGCTTGTTACGACGTTTCTAGCTCCCGGGCCACGATCCCGAATCTTTAAACCCTCGAACCCACACTGAAGGGTTCGCCTCGTCGTCAGGGTCGTGTCGCCGCAAATAGTGTGTGAATCCGGCTCTCGGATTGCAAAATACGGGGGTTTAAAGACCCACGTATGGTAAAAGAGGCCGGACCGGCCTGGACCGGACCGGCCGCCGCTGCTCCAGCGGATCTTCCCCAGACCGCCGGGGCACCCCAGTGGTCCGTTTTACGATCTGGAGGCGTCTACATGACCCTCAGGACCCTATCTATACTGCTACGACGTCATTTTTCCGAAAAACGCAGTAAAAACGGGATCAGGGGTTAAATCTCAAATCTGCCTAACTCGCGGGCGAAACGCCGACGTTCTATCTTAGATCCGCGCTCCAGAGCTTCCGCCGCACGCTCCGGGAACGTCCGCCGCCGAATTCCGAGCTCGTGGGCACTTCGTTTTCTCGATTCGGTGGAGCGGCAATGAAGAATGTCGAAGAACATCGAGGGGAACGATAGGGGGGGGGGGGCTGATATTTATATCAGCCGCCCGCCGGTGCCAAACCCGCCTCGGACCCGACGCCCGATGCGAACAAAAGTAAGGTCACCCCTAGGGTAAACGTGCCGTTCTGAACGCAATGGTGGTCTCAGATATTTCATCTGAGACTCCGTTCAGATGTTATATGAGCCGACGCCCGCACACTAACTTTGCTACTTATTTACGAAAATGCCACTGGTGGCGTTTCTCACCGCAGGCCTACGCCCGCAATGTTCACACCCCGCCTAGGTTAAACGGCACGTTCCGGACATAACCGTGCCATCAGATTTCAGTTCTGAGCTATTGTTTAGTAGATATCACAACCCGCCATGTGCATAGTATAAAAATAATTAATATTTTTATAAAATAAATTCAGGGAACACCGAGGCTCAGAATCGCAGGTCGTCTTCGCGCCTAGCTCTGGAATTATTCGTAGAAATATTCCAAAGTCTGACAGAGCCAAAAACCCGTGTCTCTACAGACAATTGAATGATATAGGAAATTTTCACCATTCCAATAACATGAGAGTTTTCGGCAGTGGCATCAAAATATATACATAATAATAAACAAAATGTTGTTAGTTTTTACATCCTTATATTTATTAGAGATAATACATATGAGATAACATTATTGTACATAGGTGAGTGTGTAAAAAACATGAAAAATACAACATTCAAGAGTCTGGGACAAAGAGGACTGTAGTCCATATCAGTTTCTTTTCAACTAGAAAATTAAATATCGATGTACCATAAAGGGTTCACTTATGATATTTTTATCATCTTTGATAAATTATACATACCCATCGAAGTCATAGTGCTAGATATAGAAGATAATATAATACCACTCATTCTGGGAACATTATTTTTAGACATTGTGCTTGCACGAATAGACATAAAATTTATAGAACTATGTATGAGAGTTGGGAATGAAAAGGTATGTTTTCATATCCACTAGGCAATGAAGAACTATGATGAAAGATAATATGAGTATATTTGAGAAGAAAAAGAACCCAACATTGGGGAGATTGCTGAGACTCTTTAGGTGAATGAGGTAACTACTATTGTTAAAGAGTATACTCAAAAAGAAATTACATGGGTGAATAAAAAATAAAAGAGGTTAGACCCCTAGCACTAGAAGAAGGACCAAATACACCATGTATGTAAATGTTAAATAGTTATGATTGGTACATGACCTTTCATTTATTATTTAATGATTATGGAAGAAATGGAGGATCAAATAAATTTAAATCAAGATAGTTCTGTGCTTAAGAAGTGTTAATATATTGAGAGATGGAGGAGAAGGATAAAACTACATAGAAAAGACACAACTAAGAAAATTTATGAAACCTAACGAGATAAAATAAAATATATTCATCATTAATTTGTTCTAGTTTTGATGGTGGTTAGGTCAAGATAAATATGTTAAACAAAATTACTTTCAAGAGGCAACCCAATTTTCTATGTTTTTTATTTTCCTAATTTTTGGATCATGAACTCTCCAAAAAAATTGTTAAACGTAATTAAACATTTATTATATTTATATTTATATCTTTTTATTTTTTATATCCATGAATGCCTTTGAATGAATCATGTAGAATAAGAAATGTGAACATTACCCATCCTAAAAACCATTCACATCATTATTTTAAGAATCTAAAAATCATGAAAGAGATTCACATAATGAAACCAATGGATGAGTTACCTAAAAATACAATTTGGAACTATCATCAAAAGAATATTATGAATTGTTTTCTATTGTATTTTCCAAATTTATTTATAAATATTTTATACATTTAACTATTTCAATAATCCAATTTACACAGATACAAAAACTTATGAGGATAATTAAAATTCAACGAATAAAAATTTAATTTCAATTATATTATAATGAGAAAAGGGGATAAGAAATTCATAGCTATAATCATGTCATTTTGGAAGTAAAAAATGATAATTTAGGGAAGTATGTTTTTTCTTATAAACCAACATTTTCTATGATTTGGAAACCATTGGGATTTATGATATTTTTATTAATTAATTTAGTTATTTATATTCATTTTCAGGAGTGATTGTAAAAACCATTCATATCATTCTTAATACACCAGTTGATACTAATATTTCCTATTATGTCATTTATTATATTTATTGTGACACTTGGTAATGTTATATTCTAAAATATCCTTAGAATCTTATCAATGTTATGAATGAATGGAATCAATTTTAGTATGTTTGAGTCATAATTCAATTAATCCTTCATTCATAGACTATAAATATAGTAATAATTTTGAAGCCTATAAAATCCATGAATATCTTTGTTATGAAATATGCATATATACATGCCTATTTCATCCATTCCTACATTTATCCAAATAAATTTCATGATATTTAAAATAATATGATTAGTCAGAGAATATCCATGGGGGTGAAGATATACTTTATTGATAAGACTATGTGAGGGTTTTTTCTGTGAGTTGGGGAGTTACATTGAAATTATTAAATATACATTATCATTATTCAACTCACTTAATATTTTTATTGAAGAATGCGGTTGTGTATTGGGAGGATAAAAATAAACATTGCTTTAATGATGATATTTCAATCATCTATAGTTAGGATAGGGCTGTGATATTTGTGTTTAACATATTTTTTTGTAAAAAAAACTGTAAATAATAATAATCAATAGATAATGATTCATTCATTGTGCTTACTTTTATCATGATCCCATATTGCGTTTTTTGGTGGGAGAGAGGGATGACATTTGTAGAGGGAGATTTTATTTGAGATAATAGTTTAGTAGAATGAATTATGATCCAGAATCTAAATTTTTTTATTTAATTCTTTTACATCATGAACTGCCTACACTAAGTCTCTGATCCTTTTGATGAAAATTTTTGATACCATCATCATTAATTTTGATTTCTATCTTTATATGGTATATATTCCAGATTCCATGCAAGCCTTTGGTTAATTAAATATTCTTATATCATGGACTAAATTCTATTCAAAATCATTCCCCAATGATGATTATAAAAAATAGAAATGAGAAAAATTGAATATTGATTTCATATTAATATAAAATTAAAAAAATCAAATGAATGAGAGAAAAATAATGGAGATTTCATAAGGTTAAATGTAAAACATATTATTTTTTTTCATATAAAAATGAGATATGGAATAATTTTAATCGGTAATTCATGGATATATAGTTTCACATTCAATCAATTTATTTTGTTGATTTTGAGCTTAAATCATGGTAAGGTGGGAAACCATTGAAGAATATTAGGATTCCATCATTGATGGAATGTTTTAATTAAGGAGTTTGTGTGTGGAGTGGGGTGATAATGAAATTTTATGCTCACATTTTTTATATAAAAATACAATAAATTTGATAATTTAATTGTTAATTATTTATTTTTCATTTTATTCCTTGTAAATGTATGGATAGTTATAAATAATTTCAAGATTATAAGAAACACTGGCTGAATACAGCATGATTTAAAATTAAAAATGGCTTCCCATGATAAATGATCCTAATGGAACATTTATTAGTGTCATAATAGAAGAACCAGAAAAAAATACCAACTAGAGCTATAAAATAACCATTCATGTCAGTAATAATGTTTATGATGTTAAATGTTTAAAATTCCTGAATATATTACATGGAATGAAGGAAGTCGGAGTTGGAGCCAAATAATTCAGTGTGTGTATCCTAATTTAATGCCATTAATGTTTCTTGGAAGACATGGTGATGTAATTTTTCAAAGGTATTTTAGTAGACATATTTTCAAAATAATAATAGAGTATGAATTTAATATATGAAAAGACATGGTCCTAAATTATTATCAAAATTAATAATGAACTAAATGAAACATGATTCCTATGGGAGTTTTATAAATAGAGAGATGAGTTTCTACCACTAGGTATGGATTATAGAAATCGAATCTTGGTGGGAGATGTTGTGATAGGATGGGTCCTCACCAGTTAATGTCTCCACTTTTATCATGTTTGAGTTTTAATTTATCCTTACCCATTACTCCCTCAATAATAGGATGAAGGGATAATTCCCACATTGTTATGGGTAAATGTTTTCTTAGGAGGAATCTACCATTGGATCTATATATTTATTTTTATTCACGTTTTGGTTTTTATTAATTCACTAATAAAATTTATATCTCATTTTCTTATTTAATATTGATTATTGATTTGGGAATCATAGAGGAACCTAATAATTATGCAAGTAGTTACCCTAAATTTGGCAGGATCATTGATATATTTGAGTTAAATTGGTTTAAAAATAGCTACGAGTGAAACATGAGTCAGCAATGACCCAAACTACTTTTCCATGAGAAAAGAGGAATTATCCTGCTGATGAGGGGATATCATGAATGTTGATTATACATGATCTCGACTCTAACACAATTCATTAATTATTTAATTTTTTTAACAAATTTATTATCACACGGACACTAAAATATACCAAAACATTGAATGATTTAAAACCTTATTTCAAACAAACTAATATTCTTTTCATTCATTTAAATTCTTCAAATTTCATTAAAACCCAAACATAACTAATAAATCTCCATCTTTAAAACAATTTAATATATAATTTTGTTTAAAAATGTAAATATTCTAAATCAAAATCTCTTGGATTCATCCTCGATCATTCCACAAACAATATTTCAATTAACTACTAAAATAGTTTGATTCCATTTATAAATCTAGTATTTTGGTTATCCTTGTAAAAAAATTAGTATACCCTCACATGCCTATCATCATGATCCCTTCCAATGGTGAAAAAATTGGGGGATATTTATAGAGGCCAAAACGTTATTGGAATAACCAATGGTACATTGGATACTCCAAAATTATCCACATCAGACTAGTAAGTCTATCAAGAGTAGATTGAATGGGGATTGTTTAGTTGACGTACATATTAGATACCATGGTGGTCTATTGAACAACGACCACTGAATAAATATTTATTCAAGGCACTCATTCAAGAGAAAATTGAAAATTTGGTTTTAATATAATGTGGGACGATTTTGGATTTAAAATGAGGATTTGAATAAAATAAGTTAATGAAATGGAAAACATCACATGGTTTTTTGGACCATAGAGAATGATGTGAGTCATATATAAATAACAAGTTAATGAATATTTAATAAGATACAATCAAAATCACAAATAACATGAAATTTTAATATGATTGATTCAATATTTGAACAATTTATTATTGGATATCCATGGGCCAGATTATGTTTTCTTTCACTCACATGGTGAGATCATGTGATCTGATTATGAAAACTACTTATGTAAAGTGATTTTATGCGATACTCGTGTAAAAGCAATAATATAGGAGATCTAAAAACATGTATCATCGGTGAAAAGGTTTTACCATTACCTTATTATTTATATTATTTTTTCATGGAATACTGATGGCTACATAGAATACCAAAATTTACATTGAAGACAAATAGGGGGAAACTCGAGGGACTCTAGAAGGAATTTACTTTCTCTAAATCGAATCCACACTCCTTCTTCAATATTTAGTTTTTAGGTGGGTAATTGATGATTCCCTCAAAAAAGAAAACACTGGAAAAATTAAATGTCATAAAATAACCAAAATAATAGTCGATGTTCTAGGCCACAAATGAATGACCATTTAAAGGTCATAACATTGTGTCACACGACCAAATAAATATCAATGGGACATGCAATTTTATAACCCATAAAAACATATTTGACAAATCCTTGGGATACCAGATAATGAAGGACTCATGGAACTAAGGATATATATGATGGGGACTTCATGTAGTCATTGATCATCATCTGATTCCACCCATGAACAACTGATTATCTAGACTAAAATTGATTAGGAAACAAAGGCTATCAGATATGGTAGGGTCTCACATCTATTTATATTTACATTATGCACATGAATTCAAGTGCATTTCCCAGGAAAGACTGATCATGTGACTGGTCCAGTTGAGGTTGATTATAATGGAAAAATATTGTGATCTCTATTCATTAGAGAATACATTGAGAGACATCACAAGGGATATGAGTTTTATTCACACATAATACAGGAGCCCATGATTATTTATCTATACATTCTTATCACTTACTTAAATCTTAGGAATGTTTTATGTACACCTTTAAATGAATCATAGATATATGGTAGGTGATTCCTATAAACCCCACCTTTTCACTCAGATTGAATCATTGATTAGGAAAATAAAAAAACCGAAAACAAATTGTAGAAAATTTGATTTCTGGATCTAATGAATTATATAATGTTAGAGCCTTACACTTTATATATATGGGGACCTACATATAGAAAATATATGGTGGATGGGAGATATTTATTCATGACTTCAACTATGAGTTTCTATTCCATAATGAATCCCCAATCATTGTGACCATTTGATGAACACTTGGATAATTGATTGTGAGATGTCAAATTATTCATGTTACGACACCCTGAGATCACCTAAACATGATACCAATTTTGGGGATATCATGAAACATTTTTATCATGGGATCACAGAACCACTTTAGCCCTTAACTAATCATAAGACACTAAAAACAATTCATGATGAAATGAATCCGTATACTTTAGATGAAGTGAAAGAACCTACCTAATTCATGTGTAGTTAATGACCCTATATTCTTCACCCAGATCGAATAACCCCATGTTATTCGTAATATCTCCTATCTCTCCAATAATATGTTCTCTTATATGGATATTAACCTTAAATAGACTTAAATACTCCATAATTCATAGATCTGTAATCCTTATGAGTTCATTAAATCTCCCCTACCCATTAGTGGTAAAGGGACCATGTGAACTATGAGGAATCATATCTCTATTATAACTAGGGATGTAGATTTATTTTTTAATTATAGAGCTCCATATCCGATATGTACTTCCATACATAGTTCACAAGGCTATATTACCCATGAAGACTATAATTTCCCTATATGGACTTCACATTACAATATTCCATAAGAAATTTCCAAATTCCATTCACATAAAGCCAAATTATACATGGGACCCAACATCATATCCTTTATAGGGAAGCCATAGTGGGTACCCCCATGGGAATATCCATTATAAGGTGACATCATTGTGTATGCAACAAATCTATATATAATTTGTTTGATTTATTATTTTATATTGTTTCTTAAAACATGCATGACTCATGTAGGCTTGGATTCATAAAATGTTCATGATATTAACATATTAAAATACCACCATTATGGTCCTCCGCCCTGGGTGGAAGTTTTGTCTCTATATTATTCGAAAGGTATATAATCCCAATGAAACCACACAAGGAATGTTTATATGTTTAATACCCAATCATGTGAACTGTGTGGACTATAAATCATTTATCCAAAGGATACATGTGACTCTACTCTACGGATATGGCCATATATCCAATAATAAAATGTCCGTATATAAATCCTTAATGTATGATATCAAACTAGAAGGAATTCACCTATCACATAACCCTAAATAGTATCATTCATTTTATGTGGGATTTTATTCCTAATTAAATTGGATAAATAGGATGTATCCTTAACTCTAATCTCTAATAGAAACAAATATTCATTTTATAGGATGTTAAACTCTAGATCATTCATATTTACAGCTTCAAAACATAGAAATCCCCAATCAAACATCACTGCATAATAATGGTTAATATGATAGAGAAAATTAAATATATACAAATATTCATTAAAATGAGATACATAGGATATATTCAGATACTCACATCAGTTTAGATCAAAAATGACTTACTAATGTTTGAGTAACTAGTCTCGTACCGGGATATTGGAATGAACCACGAACATGAATTGAATCTATAAAACCATACCGGAATAGGAAATAATTACTCTAATAGGGTGATATGTTCCTAAACTCACATTATATAAAACAATGTGATTTTAGTATGTTTCATTGGTAAGGAATCACAATGACTACATGCTATTGCATGTTAGGATCATAAACCATTATAGTCATTAGAGCTATTGATTGTTTGCAGTTTCATGAAAAAACCCATTAGAATCCATCCGAAATAGAAATGATGAACAATGCATAAATGATATTTGAACTAAACTAAGTCACCCATAATGGAATGTAGGATCTTTGAAGGTTAGGGATGTGAAATCCGTTTCTATTTCCATATTTACGAATAAACTCCTTTTGGAACTCTTTTAAATTTAAAATTAGAGACATACATAAATGATTGTAAAACCTAATTGTTTCCAACATAATCAAGGACATTGATTCAATGAATGGTGTCAAAAAATTAATTTGTCAATTTAATAACGAAAAAGCGTAAAAAAATAACCATTAAGCTATATAGAAATAGAATAATCAAAATGAATTTATGATGATATTTCTAATGATTGGATTATTGAGGGGGAAAATCAACATATAAACTGAGGTGAATTAATTTCTTGATCTAGACATTGATTAATATTAATTATTCCAATATAGACCAATGTATATTTGGGGAAGATTTAACCTTTATATGGGATATAAATCACACACTCTACAGGGAAATCCATCCTTTAAATATGTTTGTACACATACATATGTGAGGGAAACCATTGGAATGGTAATGGGGGTTTCATAAAAGGAACCATGGACATAAATTTCGTATATAATAAATGTAAAGGGATAACATTCTAACCATAATTTTAATTCAATTATAATAAAATTCATCCAATGAAATTAAAGGAAATCTGGCTCACATATAGGTCATTATAATCTCATAATCATTCTCATATATGAAATGAATAAATTGTTGAAATAATGAGATTATATTCATTTGGATTGTTCATTATTAAGAAAAATATGAAAATAAAATTATTTATCTTAATAATTAATTATTTAATTTAACTTATTTTCATACAAATAACCCGGGATATTTCCATCAATTGTAATTTCATAAAAAATAAATATATTATTATTTTAATTTAATATTAATTATTTTGATGACGTGTACACAGATGAAACATGAAATATACCTATCATGACTACCCATCATTGTCCTTATCAGGTACTTCTCACTACCATAACATGTATCATGCATGATTTGTGGTAAAATTTAATAGTCTGTACTTTCTATAAATGACCTATGGAAATTTTTTTGTATAACATGGTGTGTACTACATTTAATGCATGTTGGTTTTTAAGGACGATACAATAATTATACTTCGTAATCTTATATGGGAATTAATTATGAATTTATTATATAATAAAATATTTCATGCATTGGGTATTATCAATTAATGATATATGGACACATATTTTTTAGGTTAAATAATGTAAATATGTAAATTTTATTTCCACATAAAAAGGTAAGAGATATATTAAATTTCCCAGACAACTACACTTTGTGTATATCAACTATTGTTTTTCTATGTCACATGCCTTTGGAATGTGTATTTAATTTACTACATACATTTATATGGTATAATATATGTATAATCAATCTACATACCATGAAATCCATTTTTTATGACTCTATATCTTATGTTTCATGCAATTAATAGCCAATGTGTATATATTGTGTACATATGGTTTAGGCAACATAATTTGGAAATCCATGTGCCAGTCTTATTCAGTCAACACACATCATGTAATAAAGCCACAATACATTTATTACATGACATGTTATAACAATTTATTATATCATTATAGTGGAAGTAATATAGATATACACAATGTACATTTAGGTTACATGTCATGAAGATCTATGTTTTTCACCTAAAATATTTGGCACCTTTCGATACATTATTTGAAATGTCTTTCTACTATTTTTAATCCTATTAATGATGATAAGATGTTGAGAAAACAATTCATATTAAATTATATATAAAGTAATGATATATGGGAAATTAAATAATTAAAACAAATGCATTAATCAACAAATGTTTACTATATATTTCTAAATATGAACATGAAAAATCTCATACAACCTGTAGGTTTTGGTCATAGTGGAAGATGGTAGAGATCATTCACAAGGATGGTGTGTTCTTTAATCCTAAAATCAAAACATAATCACAAGAAGAGTAATGTAATATATTATGATTTTGAATGAGAATCATAATGAAATAATCAAAAAAACAGGGAGAGGAGATTTTAAATTAAATTTATTAATAAGTTAAAATTAAGAATTACCTCAATCATGTATTTTTTTATTCAAAAAATAATTTTATCATTAAAATATCAATTTAAAAGTATTTTCATTGTTTTGAGAGGATCCAATGTATAATACCACTAGAAGTTATCTACCTGTGATCCTATGATTTAAAATAATTTTAGAGTATACTTTAGTTGTGAGCACTATAGTACCAATCATGTTGTATTAGTTCAATTTATCTCCACATAATCGTACGATACTGAAGGATTTATTCTTGTTATATCCGGAGTATAGAGGGATTAGTAAAACTATTTATCTTGGTTGTTGAGAGTTCAAGAGTTTTCTTTCTCTATTATTGAGTGAATCTATAGAGGTCATGTGATAGTAATAGTGATTTTATTCCCAATGAAATAATATAACCAGGTATTTATAAATATATTTTAGTAAAAAATAATAATTTCCCAAAACCCCATAACTATACTCATAATCCATAGTAAACTCTATATATAATAGTAATAATATTAATAAAATTATTATTTTCATAACACATTCATGTATCAAAAGAAAATATATCATACAATAATAAATTTATTTTTATTTAAATTATATTCAATATGTAATTCTCATTGGACATACTAAATTTATTCAAGTTTACTCCATTCAATTAAATGAACCTTCAATAATAAATATTACTAATTTTATTAAAAAAACAAGTATTATATTCGTAGTATAGTGAAAATATATATATATTTTTTATTATCCATATCAAATAATAATTTATTGAATATACATGGTCAATAAATACAAAATAAATAATATTCCATAGCCTATAGAGTAATATAATTTCCAAATATTTATTATAAAATTGTATTTAATTTTGATCCATAAAAATTCTATGTTTGTGAACCTCTAGGACTCTTCCTCAAAGGCAACATTTGGGTTTTCCTAAATTCCATTATCAACAACTTTCACTATGTATTAGAACCCACAAAGAATATGTTAATTTCATAACATTTCAAATCCCATAAATACACTCAAAGTGTAATATAATACCTTTTTCTTGATAAATCATTAAGAAAGATTCATACTATTTTCATAATACCATATGATTGATTTTTTTTATTGACAGCTTGTAATAAACCGATCAATATATCATGTCCATGGAATTTATTTTGATAGTTTAATATCAATAAATTCTCTTTGATATCTAATATGAATGTTAATATTCCTTCCAAGATTTATTAATTTATAACATATCACATCTGAACCACTAATATACTAAACATCATAGTGAATATGTATTTATTGTTTACAATAATACATACAAGTACATTAATAATCATATTAATTAATATTAACATCAATGTATATGGTTCACTACAGAACATCAAAAGCAAGAATATCTAAAAAAATGTAATATGTGGAATTTCTATTGTAGGGTTTGTACTTGATTTCGATAATAATCGAAATTACCATGTGTGAAATTCTTAAAATGAAGACTCTTCAACTTGTTTGTATACAACACAATATTATTTTCACCATCAGTGTCCCATAATATGATTCCATCCAACTATAGGGCATATAGTGTAAGAATTTCATCAAATAATTTCTGTGTTCCCATCACTCTGGGGAACTTCATTGAACATTTAACTGTAATGTATTCTATATGAAATTATCTTATTAATTTTTTGCATAATATAAATAAATATATAGTATGGTTTTTATTGATATTCAAATATTTAAATATAATTGAATTCGACTTTCAATATCATTGGTTTTAGGTCACCAACACAAATACTTCCTTAGGAAGTGGAAGGAATCCCTAAATTCCATTGACCATGGTTTCATAAAACTAATGGTAAATGGAATATTTTTTAAAATTTTGATGATGGATTTGCAAAATAAATCATTAGGAGACTCCTCTATTTCTCTCACAATATTTCAAATCAAATTAAATGAAAACCATGGGGTATTTTAATTGATAATAAAATATGTTCATATATGAAAACATATTTCAACAATATGGGTTTCTTCAAACTCAAATTTATTAAATGGTTAATTTATAATGATATATTGATTATAATGCATTAGTATGATTTACATATTTCATGTTAGGTCATAAAATGTGATCCATGTTTATATTTATGTTTGTATAGTTCAATATAAGTGATCAATGATTTATATTTAAAACCATATATAATTCCTTGTTTACATAAGTACATTTTTTTTATTATCATTGATGTCCTTTTTTATTCCATTATATATTATTGATTTGGACTATTTAGAAACATGTTTGATGAGTCTGTTATAATTATCAAAGGGAGAATTTTTTGTCTACCATGAAGGTTCTATTAATTGGAAATTAATTTATTATCATTGTTATCTATTAGTAGTGAATTTAAATTCAATAAGAAGAATGGTTGTAGATATTAATATGTTTTTTATAATAAAAATACATTAAGAATAAGTTTCCTAATTCATTGATCATAGGTGTGATTGTTGTTTATATTTGATATATTTTGTAGTTCATAGAGAAAATGGAGAATTGAAGTAGTAAATATGATATTTCATTTCATAAATTAAATTTTTTTGTAATTCCTAAGAAATTTCACATATTTATTTATATGTAAAAAATTACATAATAAAATTCTTATGTATATATATTTTTCAAAACAAGTAGATGAAAAATGATTGTTTTTATATGGAGAATATTTTCATGAAGGGAATAATATACTTTCCAAATAATGAAGTAAATCTGTTAAAGGAAAGAAAACGTGTAACATATTGTTTAATAGTTATGTTTTTTTGATTAACACATAAATTTTTTGACTATGATATAATATCACAAATTATATTTTCAGAGATGAAAGGAATATAGAGGAAATGGAATGGATGATTCATTTATTATTTTTATCTCAAACTATGATACGTGAGATATTGAATATCTAATATAATTTCAAGCACATAGAGGATTGTGAGAATTTAATAAGGAATGAAATATGGGATTATATGATATGATCCTTATGGTTTTAATTATCATACTAACTAAAATCAATATTGTGATTCAGATCAAGAATAAAAAAATGAAAAAAATTATTTTAGTGAATGAATGGTGGTTATGTTATGGAAAAACGTTCAATGTTGTGACTATTTATACATAAAGACATTCAATCCAGTATGAAGTAATTTCAAGAAAATAATTAATTTTTTAGATCAATTGAATAATAATATATCATAATATTTATGAAAACATAATTAGAGGTAATAAATTGGGATTTGAATGAAAGTTAATCTTTTAATATTATTGATTATTTTTATATGAGAGATAGTTATAAATCAATAAATCTATCGATATTTTTTTATATATTGGTATTAAAATAATATTCAAAAATTTCTATGAATATATAACTAAATTAAATGAATATATAAGGAGTGATAAAAAATTAATAAGATGCTACCTTGTTGATTTGTAGAACCACAATATAAAAAATATAACAAAGAGAAAAATCAACCAGTGTAAATG
Source organism: Viscum album (assembly GCA_963277665.1). Taxonomy (NCBI): domain Eukaryota; kingdom Viridiplantae; phylum Streptophyta; class Magnoliopsida; order Santalales; family Viscaceae; genus Viscum; species Viscum album. The sequence goes on from OY728150.1 coordinate 153,310,254, forward strand.
TTTCTTTTATTATTGGTGTTTAGGAAATCTATTTCCATTGTTGATTATAATTTCAATAATATGTTAGAATATATAAGAAAATCATGTTATTTCAAGTTATCTGGCCTACATATGGTATTCTTAATATTCGGGATGGTATACTAAAATGTTGGAAATTATATTGATATTCATCTAAATTTTAATACCAATCGAAAGAAAGAAGATATTATTCTATGATATAGAAACATATGGATATTCATTGATGAATTTTTTCATTTTTATGAGTATATAAACATTCTATAATTTGGTGGATCTAGTAAAAACTACCCACTTTGTTTTTACTCTATATACAGGGTTAATGGATGAATAAATTCCATATTTATTATTTCCAAAGTAATAAAATAATGTTTTAATGATTAAGAAATTTCCTATAATATAATAATATTTTTATTTAGTGATAATTTAGGTCATATATATCCTCTTAAACCTATAAAGTAGCATGCTCTCACATTAAATCCAAACCATTTCAAAAATCATGTATGGTTTTCATTAACTTCTTTATAGCATATTTGTACGAGAGAGAAACTTCTGAATATTAAATAATGAAACTAATTAGTTATAAAGGTAAATTTATAAGATAAATTCTAATAAAAGTACAAATATTTCAACCTTTATTGATGGTAAAACATTTACATTGGAACAATATGCGGTATTAGAGAATCATAGTATCTCCAAGAGATCCTATAATAATTAATGGATATTGTGACTTATTTAGAAAAATTGGAGTTCAAATGTATGATGAGAAGAGAATTCATGTACTAATTAATACAATGTAACATAATATTTTATCAAAAGTCATTGATGCATGTGACGTTGTGACAGTGGGTTTCCCACTACATGGGAGAGATTCTATTATCTCGTTTTCTGAAAAATAAAATATGGAGGTAGGTGGTAAATCAAAAAATGTGGGTATACAATATTTTTATGAAATGTTTTTCACAAAATTAACAAGGATAAATTTTTCAAAGGAAATACTTGAAGTTATAGAGAATATATATTAGGGGAAATAAAACATTAATGAGTCTGAATTTAAAATATTGAGATATATGTTTGAAGACATTAAGATGGATGAAATTAGATAGTTAATGACTATTTAATCAAGGAGAACGAGGTAATTAGTCAAATAATTGGTTTGATTAATCTTTATAATAATTTTATTTGGCTTAGAATCATAACAAAATCATTCATGGAAAATTTGATCCAATGATATCATCCCTAGAATAGAGTGATTACATATCTTTAAATGATTTTTATAATTCTATACATAACTATGAGAAAATAAACTATCATATTTTTAATAAAAATGATTAGGAGGAAATAGAAATTAAAACCATGTATAAAATCATCATCATGGAAGTGAGAAATAATTTATAATGGTAATTAGAAGATGTTTTATAAAGTGATTAAGAACACATGGGGATAATGTATAATTTTTCTAATAACCTAAAAAATTGAAAGGGTATGTACAGATGAAAGAATATTGTAATTTTCCTTCCAAATGGTGTAATTTTACATTTATCAGTTGATTTTCCAAGAATAACATTATAAATTAAAAATATATTGATCTAAAATAAATACCCTAGGTAACTAATTGAGAATATTGTTTAAGGTTGTTGTGAAATATGGTAGGGTTAAGAATGTATTTCAAAGAAGAAGAAGAATTTCTTAAAGGAGTAACAAGGATGGTGAAAACAATTTGTGATATAGAATTTTATTCCACCGATATCAAAGATGGTTATGAAATATTTCAAATGGTGTTGTGGTGTAAGACTTACATCAATTCAAATAGTGAAAGAGAATATATCCATGATACCTATAACAAGAGAAATATTACTATTAAATGTTACAATACGGTAGATAACCATTCAACATTGATACTTGAATCGATACATACTGATTAGTGAGGGACAATGTGACACAAACCCACTCAAAGAGATCATCACATTATAATATTAACTAATTTTACAAAATAATGACTAAAATTACATTCACTAAACATAATCTATAAGTAGTGGGTATGTTTAATGACTTAAAGAAAATATTAGAGAAATATTTGGGAATGATAATAAAAAAAATATTAGATCTAAGAATTGTAAGGAATTTACAAGTAAACATTTTGATTCGTACCATGATAAATATAGAATCAAACATTAGTATAATACTCCTTATACAAACCAATAAAATTTTTAAGTTTATATAGTGAATAAAAGATTGTTTTGGGTTAGGGGAGCTATTATAATAGAAAACATCATCTCCATATTATATTAGTTGATGATTTTATACAGGACTGTACATATAAAATACTAGGTCAATATGAGACTACATTTTCATGCAACACCTAATAGGATTTCGTATAAGAATAAATATAATTTCTTGTACTCTAGTGTATTGAGTATTCCACTATTAATGAATATCAAGAATAATAATGTTTTAATAATGAATGACAGGGCTGAAGGAGGTATCTATCTAGGAAATTCATACAATTATAAGCTCTAAAGATCTTTAAAACACTTCATAAAATAGTAGTCTAATATAATATGAAAATAAGTTTTGATAAACAAAATAATAATGTATCAAATAAATACTTTTGAAGGGCCTAAGGGAGAGGGTGAGTAGGTTCTTATGAAAAATAATGATGAGAATTATGGAGTTGAACCACATGGTGTTACTATTGACATTGATCAGAATAGTAGAGAAGAAGAGGATACTAAAGATGAAGTAAAAATTTAGAAGTTGAAGAGTCATGAGGAAGTATATAATATAATAGGAAACTATAATAATCCATTTTTTGTTAGAAAATGATTGATACTTAGAATTAAAACTAATATTATGGATCAGATTGATACAAATTTGTGATAGAATATTTAAATCAGCAATAGTGGCATAGTACTATATATAAGGTGTTTTATCTAAGAGAGAGGAATTACTATTGTAATGTTGTCAATATAACTAATGAAAAAATTGTTATTTTAACCATGTGGGTATTGATGAATATTCCCAAATTCAAAATAGAATTAACAAGAAAAAAAGATGGACTTGATTTTATGGAAATTCATTATGAGGGATGATTTTGATGGAATCATTACTCAAATGGAAATTTTAAAATCAATTTAAATGATACATAGTATATCACTTCAAACAAATTTCAAAATATATCAAATGAATGTGAAATATTCCTTTTAAATATTAATATGGAATAATTAACACCCAATGAATTTAATACTTTTTTCCATTAAATAAATTCTTTATAGAATACATTGAATTATATTAAACATTTAAATAACAATGATATCATTTAAAATTAATGATAAACATTAATAAATCGTGAAAAAAATGAAATATCATTAGGAAAATTACAAGATGAGAAACACTATAAGAAAATAAAATAAAAAAATTTAATTAAAATGATTTATTATAAAGACATGTATTATAATTCCTTAAATACAACAACCATTTTTTTCTGTGTTGTGATTCCAATTAAATATTAAAAATTTCCTTTTTATAAGATATATAAGAAATACGATGAGATTAAAAATAGTTAATAATAAGAGGGTGAGTTTTTCAATGTATTTTTAAGGGTTTCTTAGTTTTATCATTAATAAAATATAATATTTAAAAATATTATTGTACAATAATTTTTCAAAACAAAAAAAAATCTTAACCATATAATTAGAAATTTATATTAAATAATATTAAGAACACATAATTAATAAAATAAATTTTTAATCAAATTAGTTTGTCACTATATTTAAATATTTTTTATGTTCAATACTAAAATATTATAAATTTAATATTATAAAATTAAATTCATTATTTGGATTCATATTTTCAATATTGTCTACAGATGGCTTTTAGAGTTTCTCTAAAATATTTTTTTAGTTGAATAATACAGAATATGTTTTTTACAAATAAAATAAATTATGTTACAGAATCATGATATTTCATGAAAAAATAATTTATGAAATATTTTTACTGAAAAATTATTTATTTGTAATGAAAAATAAGTAATTTTAAAATAATACATTGAATATAGAAATAAATTATCTATGTTTTGGAACCAATGTTATATTTCATTAAAATAAACAATACATTTTTTCCATCAATTTAGTATTTCCTAGATTCCTTTCCGGATTCAATTTATTTAAATTGAAAATACGACTCATTTATGTAATGATAAAATAATAAATATCCAATGTATTAATAATATTTATAATATTTTTGAAAAAAAAACAATTTATAATTTTAAAAATACATTCTTTTATGAATTGGATTTATTATATTATTTTTACTTATACTGAAGTTATTTTTTATCAAATTTGGACATTTTATTCATTAAAATATATTTTATATTTTTAAATAGAATATTAAAAGTTATGTGATAAAATAAAGTTAATTTTTTGAATAAAAACATGTTACCTATATAAAAAATAGTCACTATGACAAAGGATAAAATGAGTTAAAATTGTTAAATATAATGGTAAAGTAAAAAAATATCACAAAACCTCCAAACCTAATATATTTCATATGAATTTACTCCCCTTAACATATCTAGTCCTCGGTAATTATAAATTTTAGATTAATATTGCATGAATATTACATTCCTTTTATTATTAATAGAAGAATGCTTATAAAAATTTCACCCCTCTCAGATATAAGAAGACCCCATAAACACCACACATCTCCTCACACCTGATTCTAATTATATAAACCACGATATGTAAAAACAATTTCCTAATACTAATATAAATTTACTATAGTTTTTGATAGAATATAAATACTACCTTTAAGTATTCATAATTACATTCTAATATATATTCCTTTATATGTTATTATTTCTATCCTCTAAATATTTTGTACTCATAATAAAATAATGAAATATGTATCATTAGTGTTATAAAATTTTAATATTTTAAATGGATAACCACTTTATTCATTGTTATTATCTATTCATATGTTTAAACTATCATAAATTTTATGGGTTGTTCACATCCACCATGAAATATGTATTTTTGATTATTTACATTAATGGATGGTAATAAAAATCTATGAAATGGATAATGTTTATATTTATGAAATTCATTAAATTATCAGATGATAAATTTACCATTATATTATTAATACTAATAACAAATGATTATAGGGATTGTATCAAAAAAAAACTAGCATACTAATACATCCTTCAAATTTTAAACCGATTTTAGAGAATGTATTGGTATATAGTCTTTTTTTCTATTATAATGATAAATAATATATAACTAAATAATTATTGTTATTATTGAACCAATTTATAATACCATTGATCATTTTCAATAAAACAAATATTTTCTATTATAAATGAGTGAATCCCCCCAATTGGATAATCAGATAAAAAACTATAAAATGAATATATTAAATATAAGATCATATAATCTTTAAAAAATTAAAATATATATGATTTTTTTAAATAAATTACGAATGAGTAATTTTTTATTAAAATTGAGGTTAGAGAACACTTAATAGACCATAAATACAATGTAAGAGTTATTATTCTCAATTGAAACTCCTCATGAGATATTTCATATTCTGATAAATGTTTTTTTATAGTGTAATTTGTATGATATTTTACAAAATAAAAAAAACTATTTTATTTCATTCCATTTTAATGTCCATATCATGATCTATATTTTGATATTTTTTTAAATTATACAATACCAATGATATTAGGGATTCTAATATATATTTCCTTATTTGAGACAAGTTTTATATTATACACCAATTTATATCTACATAGTGTATCTAGTTATTATTTGATATATTATATATAAATTATATTTTCATCAAGATATGTGATATTTTGGATCATATTCTATCTTTCAAGGGATTTTGTATTTAAGGTTACTAAATAAATAAGGGTTTTATTATCTCAATTAACATTTTATTGGGTCACATACATTATTTATTGAAAGTGATCTAATACGATTATTTTATTCATCCATTTTTGGATCATATTCTGTCAGTAGAAGAGTATTTTTTATAGAAACCATCATGAAATATTTCTTATCACTAATATGCATATTTATGAGTGGTACTATTTGGGATGAGCATCCCTTTAAAAATAGACCCATCAGTAATAATCTAACCTAAATTTATATACCCCCCTATTTTTCATTCGTTTATCATGAAACTGTTGTTATTATTCTCTCCCCACGTCACATTATCCTTATTTCTTCACATAATAGTTCAAATTTTAACAGGGAAGAAAATTTCAAAATATCTATATGATAAAATCTTCAACATGAAGATATTAATTTATTGTTTTTAATTTTTCACTCATTTATTATTTTATATTCGAAACATTTAGTTTCAATTATAATAATTATGTTTAATTTGATTTAATTAGTTTTAATTATCAATATGTCGTTGCGATTAATAGTAACTACTTATAACTAATAAATAAATAATACTGTTTAACTAAATTTTGTAACAATTTATTGATCATAGTAATTCTTAAAAATAATTTATAGTAATTTTAATAATTAATAATAGTTAAAAAATTTACTAATTAACATTTTAATTTAATAAATAATGATTATTAATTTTTTTAAGAAAAATATATTTACGATATTCAATATAAAATATCTATAATTATTATAAATTAATTAGAACTCTTATAAATTAGTGGCAATTATTATAAATTATCATTAATTGGTAGGAAATGGCGGTAATCAGTAATAAATAGTGGAAATAATGTGTAATTATTAAAAATTATCCAAAATGAGTGGAAATTATAAAACAAATAGTGGAAATATGAAATATTAAGTTAAAATTAAAGGTAATTAGAAAATTGTACCGGTAATGATAAGAAATTAGAAAACATTTCCTTTAATGTGTGATATTTAGTAAAAATAAATGTTAATTGGTAATAATTTTTAAAAATTATTATTAACCAGCGGTAATTATTAAAAATAAGTGGAAATGAGTGGTAATAAAGAGAAATTAATAGAAATGGGTCGTAAATAATAAATATTCATGGAACTAAGCATTAATTACTTAATAAATGAAATAACGAGTGTCAATTAAGTAAAATTATTTGAAATTAGTAGTAATTAATATAAATTTTCATTAATTATCATTAATTATTAAATTTTTTTCAATAATGACCAGTTATTAAAAAATGTTACCAAAAAAGACTTATATTTAGTAAAAATAACATTAATTAGTGATAATTAATGAATATTACATTTTGTTACTATAAATTATTAAAAAATAGTCAAAATGTGCATAAAATATCAACAATTAGTAAAAATGATTGCTGATTATGTAAAATTAGTGGATATGGTGGTAATATAGATAAAATCCAGGTAAATGTGTAGTATTTTGTCAAAATGCCAGTTAATTATTGGTAATTAGTAAAAATCATTTATAATGAACAATAATTAGTAAAAATTACTTGTAATGAGGGATAATTAGAAAAAATTACATGTAATGAACATTAATTATTAAAAACAATCACTAATGAGTAATAATTATGAAGAAATTAAGTGCAATGAGGATAATTGAATAAATATGAGCAAGAATGACTTTTAATTATAAAAAAATAGTGGAAATGATAAATAAATACTTATGATGACTGTAAATGAGTTTTTATTCATTAAAATTATTGTAAATGATTGGTAATTAGTAAAAGGTACTGGTACTGAGAGTTAATTATAAAAAAATAATGTTAATGAGTGGTAATTAGTAAAAATACTATTTATTACTATTATTTAATAATATTACCATTAATGAGAGGTAATTATTAAAGATTATTTGTATTGAGAGGTAATCAGAAAAAAAATTAATGAGATGTATTTAGTAAAACGTAGTTTTAATGACTAAAAATTGTTTAAAATTAGAGACAATGAGAAGAAATAATGAAAAACTAGTGTAAATGAGATCGAATTATTAGAAATTAGCATAAATGGGCATTAATTAAATTAATTTAGCATAAAATGAGTATTAAGTTGTCAAAATTACTATAAATGAAAGGTAACAAGAAATAATTACCTGTAATGAGTAGTAATTAGTATAAATTACCCATAATTATCTATAATTAGTAGAAAATACTAGTAATGAGTGGTATTTAGTGAAAATTATTAGTAACAAGTTTTATTTTGTTAAAAAATTCCAATAAATAGTCGTAATTAAGTAAACATAAAGGTAATGAGTATTAATGATTAAGAGATATGGTTAATGAGTGGATATTAGTAAACACCTTGTAAAAATGAGATGTAATTATTTAAAATTAGCAATATTGAAAGATAATTATTAAACATTAGTTATAAGGATAATGAATTATTAAAAATTAGCATAAATGAGTGGTAATTAATTAAAATTGGATTAAATTACCATTAATTAGTAATGATTAGTTTAAATTAGTAGTTATTATTAAAAAATAGTGACAATGAATTATAATTAATACAAAATACTGATAATGAGCAGTAATTAGAAAAAAAGAGTAGTAATTAGTGTTAATTAGTACAAAATATTGAAAATTTGTGGCATTTAGAAAAAAAATTGTGTTCATTTTCAATATATAGTAAAAATAATGGCAATGAGTTGTAATTAGTAATCATTACAACAAATGAGTGTTTTATTGTAAAAAAATATTGTTAATGAGTGGAATTTATAAAAACAATTATAGATCTAATATAATTAATAAAAACTAACCAAAATTAACCAAATGCAACCAAAATTATCCAAAATTAACCACAATTACTAATAGAAGGCCATCCAAGTTGTTTGAGGTAAGCATGAAGTAGAGTGGGTGAAAGGAGTGACATAATGAAAAAATTTGTGGTCGATATTATTTATATTTATTGTCACCTCGATCCCATTATATTATTTCATACCTTATGTTATAAATAGAATAGTGGGGAATAAGGGGACTACTATGTGAAGAATTATAGTGCCCCTACGTTGAGATTATTTGTAGTTGAGGTAGTCATGGGTAAACTTGCATGTTTACTAATGATTGTCACTCCTCCAAATGATCTGAACATAGGGTCTTCTGAATTATTTCTCTCAATCGTCACATTCAACCCCTACACTCCATACTCCACACACACCCCTAGGCTAGATATATATTTACCTTAAGGATAATTAATAATGATTAGAAAAATGATAATATTTAGAATTAATTTTAAAATTTTGGATTTTCAATTTTTTGGATTTTTTCTTCCTTATATTATATTAATCGTAAACAATTTTTTTATTTTATATTTTTTAGAAAAATATTGAATACGGATTTAGAGAATAATCATATTTAAAAGATTAGGATGTGATAATTCATTATATAAATCCAATTTATTCTGTTAAAATATTTATATACATTGATCATGTTTATGATTTTTATCATATTAATTATCTAATTTTCATTCATAGGCTAAAATTATATTTCCATGTATGAAATTTTATCTAAAAATATTTAAAACATTTGAAACTTTTGGGGAAAAAAATTTGTGATTTTGTTCATAGAATGAATAAGTTTTTTTAGTATCAACACAGTAATCATAGTGCAAGATATGATATTTATAAACTGGTTCTAAGTCAATCGTGGTTCCATACTATACTATATTAGGTTCTTATCAAGTATTTTCAAAAAATAGAGACTCTAAATGATTTTTATATAACATTTGAGTTATATGTATCGTTATTTTATGAGTTGATATAGTGCATTGATGATTCCTTATATACAGGTTGAATGATAATGTATTTTATGATTATAGAATATTTATATCAATTAAATCAGATAATACTGTGTCAAAAAGAAATTTGGATTACAAATTATATTAGGTTAAATAATAGTAAATGTAACTGAAGGTGTATATTAGCAATTTCTATGTGTGTATGTGGTTGGATCATGATATGGGTCTGAGTTATGAAAAGTTGAATTAATAGTAATGTGATGTTATCCTATATTATGGTGAACATGAGACATTATATTGTTGGAATACATGTTGAAAATCATTGTATAAGGAGACTCAGAAAAAGATGGCTGGATTGGTTCATATTTAAAAATATCGGTATTTTCTACAAACATCCATATTGCAGTATTTAGTTATGTCTTAGAACATAGCGTCATTGATGTCATGGGACAAGTCCAATATTTCATAGGGTAAAAGCATTAATATTCCCTGTGATAGTGATCCATGCAAACAATTTGATAATGTACATCCTTACTTTTCATTACAATCCCATAATGTGAAATCGATTCATTATATTGATTTTTTCATTCGATTTGGATCATATGATAGTCAATATTATTATTGGTCTATTTTAATAACTTTCTACATACAATCACCTAGTATGTTGATGAATGAACATAATATATTTTAATCATTACTAATTCCGAACATCCAAAAAGAAATATCGGATTTTATTAGAATCCATGTGTTGATAAGTGAAATTTATTATCGACTAATTCCATTTGTATATATGATGTTATTTTGATTCAAAATGTATAAAATAAATCTACATTAATGTGGATAATTAGTGACATCCCAATATAATGGATGTTATCTTGATAGTGTACAGAATTTCTAAACTCAGTTTTATAATACATTAGTGAAAAAAATATTTTATCCTCCTAAATGGGGGAAAACATTATTTTAAAATTTTCATCACATATTTAATACAATTGATCACCCATTCTAAAGGAATAAAAATAATTTCATTAAATGTAAAATTTATTGATATTAACATCCCATAATGATGTCATGTTTTGATTTAAAATATATAATATCTTCATTTCCACCTATTACATAATGACTGAATATAGACTAACAAAGACAGACAGATTTGTGAAATATCATATTTGGATTAGATGAAGTATTTTTTGGGATACCCTATATAGGTATGATTTTTGGTCAATCACATGATAGATTTCATTCATATTGAGAAAAATAGTTTTGATATTATATTTTTTACAATTTTTCAAACACATGGTATGACCAAAGCTAATATAAAAGCATGATTAGTCCATGAGAAAATTTTTAGGTGAGAAAAAACTATTTTTTTGAAAATTATGGATCAATGAAGTTTATTAATTTAAAATAATAATTTAGAATTTCCAACATAAACTGTTTTTAATTTTTTTTGTGGATTAAATATTTGGGGATTCCAGATGGATATGATTTCACATTGTCTAGATTTTTTATAAATGGACATATTACTGGATTATAAATTCATTAAAATCATGTTATATTTTATATAATTATACAAATTGGATTTATAAGTTTGTTGAATTCCTCTATTTGGGATGTGCAATAAAAAATATAATATTTTTAATGAGGTATTTGTGTGGTGATGGTAGACTAAGATGGACTTAGTAGAATACAATATGTTATTGTATTAATTTTATGTAAACTTGAAATTTTTTACACCAGATTTAATCGATTTAATAGAAAATTATATATTACATTTTCCACATGAATTTTAATATACAGGTCTGATACAATTAAAATAGATGTACACATATTAGTTATGTCTGATGAAATTAATGAAAAAGGTATGTAATAAAGTATCATTTGAAGGGTATATAGAATATGATTATTAATATTAAGGGATTTTGTTTCTCTCCTTATAATATATCCAACCAAAATATCGATCAAACCATATTTGAATGAGATGTAATGAGGGAAATGTTAATGATGGACTGAATAATAAACTATCCCTTTTAATCCATCTAAACATGTATTTTATGGAGTTAATTAATGTTGAATTTTGAATGATGAACATCACAGAGCTCAAACATACATTCATATCAACTATGAATTATTAACTCAATTTTTAAAATGAGTGATACTAGCATCTATAATTTTAAGTTCCATAAAAATAAATTAATATAATTTTAATGGTAAATTAAATTATGATCATATTATGAAACAATTTAAATAAATTATACATTCTTCCGTTGAATTTTTTTGAAAAAATAAATTTTATGCGTATTTAAAAGAATAATAGTGTAATATTTTTATTTTTTTTACATCTTTAATAAATTTATTTTCTATTATATTGATGGTTTTTCAATATTCTATATATTATAAATTATTGAAATTGTTGTATTAGATTATGTTTATTTAGTAACCATCAATCCAAAATAGTTAAATCTTATAATACAGACATGGAAAATGGTTTTTTATTTCATAATTGTGTATAAAGTTAATAAAACAATATATTATATAAATTTTATCTTGAGTGGATCCCATCACAGGGAATGTGATGTTTAGTATTAAGGAATTCTAGGTGAAATATTTTAACTATGTTATGTATGAAATAAATTATCTAATAATGTTAAAATTATATTATTTTGATACTAATATAAGATTTCAAATTTATCTGTGCCATTGAATGGGGGAAATTTAATTTAAAATGGTTCTTAAAAAAATGAACCAAATATATTGAATCATCCATAAAAATAAATTTTTAATTTAAATTATTTTTCTACTTAAATTAATAAATTTATTTTGGAATATATATAATAATTAAATATTAGGAAAATCAATTTATGGAATCTTAATTTTGTTATCTTGCAGTTTTAGGAATTGAAATTCTTTAGGAGGCATTTCCAAATACATATTTTTAAATAAGAGACACAAATAATGATGAAAAACCTCATATTCATGGTTCTATGGTGATGTTGATTTTGATAATGTACCAAATGATTTGGAATTAATTGGATATTATGGTTCTAAAAAACCAATAGAAATTGATGATACTGAGGTGGAAGATGAATATTATTACACCAGTATATATGAAGATAAGGATGATGCTGAATAAAGAAAAAATTATATTTTAGTCATTGGTATAATTAAAATATATATTTAACAATCATATTCAATTATTGGACAAATATATTCTTTTCATGTTTTAAACAGCTAATGAGACATATGATGAGATTTTACAAACACTCATGGAGGCTATACTTCCAAGCGATGAGTTGAATGTTACGTCATCTGGCCCTTCTATTTTAGCTTCCTATTCAGCACAAAGGGGTTACGGTCAAACATTTTAGATGATTCAAAACCATATTATTGATGGAAATCCTTATATTAATTTTGATATATCCATGCATAGGTATGTTCACTGGTGTAATTTAGTCAATTTTAATTAATTTATTTATGTAATAATTGTTTTATTATATATTATTTCAAATCTATTTTCACTTATATCTATTAGATATGAAAGTTACATTATAGAGAATTATTTTTTAGGAGTATGGGTGATTTGGGATCATATTCCCATTGACGTTCGCTAGAACATGATTGATCATTTGTTGGTATATAAATATGTAAATTTTATATTTTTTTTAATTTTCAACGTTTTATTATTAAATATTTGAAGGGTGTGTTGTATCTCATTGATGATATAATAGGGAAATATATCAAGGAATCTTTCATGTGTGATCATTTCCATCTATGTTTTTCACAATCTAAGAAAGAGGTCCATGAATAAAGATGAAGTCATAGTTTTATTCAGTCTTGATGTAGCCATCAACCATATTACATATTCTTCTAGTTATGCGATGGATTATTATTAAACTGAATGGAAGATAGTTTTTAGAGGATATCATCATATGGTCGGTAGAACCATGGGAGACAGTAGGTCACATATAGAGTTGGTAGTCATACATTTAATACTAACTGATGGCTTCTAATATGTACTTTAATTTAACAGTTCATATAACTATAAATGTAAAAAAAAAATATTATTAATATTCATAATTGAGTTACCAAATTTTAACGAGTTTTATGTTTAAAAGATGATGTATACTGACCCTATCACTGTTGTGGTTATAGGTGGTCGACAATATCATATTTTATTCAATACTATTTTTTTAAAAAATATTGTTGTAAATAATATTGTAACTATTTTAATTTCAAATATTATTTTATGGATTTTTATGAGGCCAAGAATTATCACACACATGATTAGTGCCAGGCTATGATTGACAGTAATTCCACCACTGCAACAAGAATTGATGATTCATAATGGATACAAGTGACTCTTTATACCTTCAACAAAGGATGGGTATTGGTATTAGTTCATGATTGATTCTTGGAATTTATTATGGAACATTGTTTTTTTATTATCCATCTCGAGAGGATTTAATGTATAGTCATCATCATCTACATTAGATAACGATGAGAATATGTGACCTTCAAATGAGTTTATAGAGACCCAATGCAGAGAAAATGAAATGTTTCATCAACAACATTATTAGTAGGAGGAGCAGCAACATCGAGCATAAGAGAATCAACTACACCAAATGATGGAGTCCATGTGACACTTTGTGTAGGGTATAAGGATGTTGTTATCTCTACCACCTATTAATATAAATGAACCTCCCCCTCCTCTGTGATATATTTTTTATTTTACACATTAATTATGATAGAAATTTTAGGAGAATATTTTTAATATTTTTATTTATTCAGGTATTTATAGTTTTATGTATTTCATTTTATTTACGATATTTCAATTTATTTAATATTATTTTTAATAATTTTTATTATTATTTGGATGATTTAAATTATGATAATTTGTTTTATTTTTCATTTATTTTTCATGTTTTTACTATTGTTTTTTATGGGTTCACATTGCCAGTAAATATTTGTAATATAAAACAATCATAGAAATAGTATTTGTGATGTGATATTAGGTTATGAGCCATTTGGGATGGGCTCCAATCCAAAATGACTATTTTGCGATGAGTACCCATAGTAAATGACCCATAAAAGATATTTCACTATTTTATTGTGGGCATAAAAAGAACCAATTATATATTACTTCTTATATTATACCATTAAAAAGTGTTGAGTAAACCATATTCATATAAAAGAGACTTTTTAAATATGTAAACTTCCTCTAATCATTATGATTCATTACAAGCGATGCCCTATATTAATACCATATTTCTTATTTCACCCTATTATTATAAACATGAGTTGTGTCAATAATCACAAAAAGAATTTCATTAATTGATAAATTAGTATATAATGAAAAAATGAATGTTTTATTATGTAGAACACTTATGAATGTACATATTATAATGTGGTAGGCGATTCATGAATTATATAACCCTATAATTCATTAGATAACACATACATCTCATTGGATACTAATTATGGGTAATGGGTAGTGATCCTAGAACATTATGTGATCTGTGGAATTGAATTATATAGCTAAAAAATTGATTGGGTAATGCTTTATATCTCATGAGATGATGTGTAAGGGAAAATTTAGTAAAACCAATATTTTATGATACTTTATTCTCTATGATATATTTTCTTGTTAGTGACACTTAAAATATGAATATGACTCCATTTTTATGTTATTTCCAACATATTATGATGTTATATTCCAATGTAATATACGTTAATATGCAATAATCTTCATTTTATGATTAATGACAGATGCGTCTAATTCTATGGAGTATGATTACTTTATGATGTGTTGTTGTACATCGATTATTTTATCATACCCACATTTTTATCTTATAATCACTTATAATATTTGATTCTTATTTATTATGTTAATCCATAACATGAATTTGAGATTATTATACTTGTGCTTATATTTCACTATGTTAAAAATGAGTATTATGCAAGAAATGTCTAGATATGAAAGAAGTGTCGATAATTGTTTGGTAAATTTTGGATGAATTAGGTAAAAAAAATAGATATTTGTTTTATCTTTAAAAATGTAAATTTTATTGGAATGGTATGGGATTTATTAGTTAACAGTTTTTTTCTAAATTATCTAGAACATAAAACCTAAAAATGACTAGGGTACGTGGGTGAAATTTTTAAGTTGGTTATTTTTTATGGATTTATAAGTTCTTTTCTATTAGTTTGTAATAAATCCAATATATAAATAATATGTTTTTATCACTAGATAATATATTGTGAGCCTGTGGAATCATAGATAGTATTATATTGTGGGTTAGATAAATTTATTAGTTATGATAATATCATAAGAAGATAAATTAATAGTCACTGATATCATTATGGGTTAATATTTATTATTTTTAATATAATATTTGAGTCATTCATAACACTTTTGAGGTCCTATGTGATTGGATACAAAGTTTGTACGGATATTTGAGGAGATTTGTATTGGTCTTTTTGAAGAATACATGATTTAGATATTTATAACCATTTGGGTTTATATGTGATTTGATGCTGAGTTAATTATAGTTAATAAAAAATGGGTAAATTGTTTTTTCAATATATGGTGTGTAGTATATATAAACACAAGGGTTTAAATGTTATTTGGTGACAAATATATGTTGGTTATTATTGAAAAACATAATATATATTTTTGATGTATTTATGACTATGGTATTATTTTCTAATATATAATTTATGTTTCATAAGGAAAACTGTATGTGGTTTTTTGGATGTATAGGTTTCAATGTTTTTTAATTTAATATATAGTATAAATGATCTTTATATTTGTTTTTAATTATTATTTTCAATTTAAATATATATTGTTCGAAATTACAGTTGAACTGGATGTATCATGGGGTGAAATGATAATGTTAAAGGATATGACACAATTTAATTATTTTTCTTATTTATATGGTTTTCAATTATTATCATAAAATTTCATGATTTTATATGTATATGAGTGTTGGAAAATGAAAATGATGTTGGGATGGGTATATCTATAGAAACTCCAAATTATTATAATAAATTAACGATATATATTTTTTATAGTTTTTTTGGGAAAATGAATATATAAAAAAATGACGATTATTGAAAAGAATATGAATTCTTTCATAATAAAGATATTCAAGTTGATTTATCATTACAAATTATATCATGGGTCATGACTTTATTGATAATAGCCATACATATTTTTATTATTGAATGAAAATAAAATTGTGAAGATATAATTTATAATGGGATGAATTTAACATATAAAGATCTAGAATATTTTATCCATATGGAAAATAATACATTGAATTGATTGTATCGTACACAACATTAAACTAGTCATGTTACATTTTATAATAAAAAATATATTTAATCCTAAGAATTAAATTTGAAATATCATTACAAAACTTAAAAAATAGTAATACCTCATTTTAAAAAATATAATAACCAATATAAATAATATATTATCAAAAACTATTCTAATTTGATACATATTATTAATTTTTTTATTATATAATGTCTTCCAATAAATATAAATTATTAAGAATATAATGGTTAAATGATACATAAATAAAGGTATTTAATAAAAAATTAATTAATTCTAAAATAAATATGGTTTCAAAATTACAGAATTTAATGTTTTGTTTATTTTATTCATAAATAATATTGATCATGTTTAAGAAACTATTTTAATGAAATGTATCAATGTACAAAAAAATTAACACTTGTTAAATAAATAATAAACATAAAATTTGATTGATAAAAACATTATTACAATGAATTTTTTTAAATCGTTGTATTATATGTTTTCTTAAAAGTTATATTCATATATTTTATAATTTTCATTTCAATATATATATATATTTTGGATTCTAAATGTCAAAATATTCTTTCGATAAATTTTTTGTGTTTTTTGGAGAATTTTGATCTTTTGGTGAATAATATAAAATATAGATTTTAGAAATAATAAAATTTTTATGACATCATAATGATGAAAACATGACCTAAACATTTATGAATCATATTTATAAATAAAATATATAATTATAGATTAAAATAAATTATTTTTAAATTGTATATTTAAATAGAAACAAATGATTTATATGTTGAAACATAATTCATATTTTATTAAAATAAAAAAACTATTTTTGTTCTTTTTCATTATTTAATTATTCACAAGATTCTATTGAGGTATTTATTGAGGTGGGAAAAAATAAACAATAATTTATTTAAAAAATTTATTAATATCATGGGTATTAATTTTATTTAACTTATTTCTACTACATAGTTATTATTATTCATAAAAATACATCTATTCAAGAATTTTTTAAATTGTTTTAAATACTTCTATTTATATTATTTTTTATCATCATTGGATATTTATTCTAAACCCATTAATTTTATATTTAGAATTATCAGAATCAAAATTATGTAATAAGGTCAATTTAATTTTAGGTGATTAAAAATATGTTACCAAGGTAAAAATTAGTTATAATTGTAAATGATAAAATGTGTTGTTAAATCTAGATGTAAAATCATAAAATATGACCAAAAGTACAGATAAGGGATTTAATAAACTTATCATATATTATACTTAAAAATATTTTATTTTGGATCCACTTTACTTGAATATTTTCTTTGTATCATGTAATTAATATTTAAAAAAATCCACCCCTCTTAATTATAAAAGGAGCCTTTTATAACACAACTTCTCATCACATGTATAACCTATTATTTCCAGTAATATCTATCAGAAACCCTTTCCAAAAATTATTTAGTACATTCTAGAGATTCTAGTATCATAAAATAAATATCATTCAAAGTATTGATTCAATTAGAAAAGGATTCACTCCAAGAAGTATGCTATGAAATCATATTCACTTTCTCATTTATATTACCTTAAATATTCATCATATAACGCCTCAGAGTTTATTATACCCATCAAAATATAATGAAAATATTAAAATATGATGAAAATGAACCCAAAAAAACACCACAAGGAAAGAATTTTTGAAACAATTCTAATGAGGACCTAAAATTTTATGGTTGAACAATATAATTTAAATAGACAAAAAAGAGTTTGTTTTTACTAGAGATGGAACCTAATATAGTGAATGTGTTAAATCGGTATAATAATTTCTTAGAACCTAAAATTTTAGTATAGAATATAAGTTTATGGATCCAGTAGAGGCCCCATTTGGGCATATCCATATATGGATAATGTTTGATTAAATGAATAATATATATTTTACATGATGATAAATTCTATGATCAGTTAATTTATCTCATGAAAGATGGTAGTTAATTCCAAAACAAATTGAGAGGTCATTTTACATTAAATTTATAAATAATTTATAACCAATAATTACCTATCTATGTATAATTTAATTCAATGAATTTATTGACCATCTAAATAATATCTGTGTTGTAATATTATTACATCAAGAGGATGCAATTATAAAATACCTATTGTTTTAATCCTCAAATGATTATTTGATATAAATGTATTTCAAATGGAATTCTAGGTCATATAATAGTAGTATAAATTATATTGCATTGATAACATTGATATCAAGAAAATATTTGGACAATGATAGATTTATTCTTGTTCTCTTGGGATTTGAGATATGGGAAAATGATTAATGATTTTTTACTGAGGTATTTATAATTTCATTATCAGGTTGATAAATCCTATACATTGGATGTGTTGTACACAATAATGTTTCATCATATAAAATTATATAAAATTGTATTTTTAAACATAGATTTCATAATAAATAATTTAACATAGGTTATAAATTATTCTAATTATACATAGTGAACCCCACATCTAATAGTAAAAACTATAATATTATTTTCTAGATTCGTGCATGTATGATGGATAAATAAATATCATTACAAAAGTAAATAATTTACTGTTTTTAAAATTGAATTACAATACATAATCCTATCCTAACTTGAAAAAACCTTATGTGTTTCCATCTTAGTATTTACATACATTATTTAGTAAATACTATTCATTCAATAAATAAATAATTAATGAAAAATTATTTATTTTTTGAATATATATATTTATTTTATTTTTTAATATAGATAAACTAGTGACGGTATATATGTGATAAATAAATTATAAATAAATAGTATTCCTTAATATTGATAATAATACTAATATCATTAATAGAATTAATGTATAATTTGATAGAAATTAATACAAACACTATGGGTGTGACCAACTAGGCCTCTTGATTAATTTCAAAAAATTAAAAACCACATATGAATGCTCGTAGTTTAATTTAAAACCTCATCAAGGAATCTCACCGAGAAAGTTACACATTTAGGTCATCGTACTAAATGCTTGATAAATTGTTCTTTGACTTTCTAAAATGTACCCAACAATACACCGTCACCATAGAATTTATTTTGATAGTTATATTCCAATTTATGGTTTGGGATACCAACATTGATAAAAATTTAAGGGCAAATCCATAATTGATCTATTACTTAAAAATATACCATTAATGATGCACACAACATACCCAACATCACCATAAATAAATTATTTCACAATTTACATAAATAAATCAAATTACATGAATCATAATATTCATTAATAAAAATATATATCTGAATGGATCAATACACATGTTATGATATTGGAATATAAAAAGAAACTATTTTTGAAAGAGACATTATGATTTATGATCCATTACATGGACTAATTATTTTTCAACCATTCACATCGGATTCATCAATTTTATTTCTGACGACTATTGGTTTATGATTGAGATTGTTGATTAGAGTGGGTCATCTAGTTTGAAATTAATAATTTTGATTATAAAAACTCTAAATCGTCTCCAACATGCTTGTTCGAATATATAGAAATACCCTACAGCTCTCACATTGTGGATTGATGTACCCACAATCCAATGCATGCATTTGTTGGATCAGTTGGACAATGAAACTTATGTACTAACATTTTCTAGGGGGTGGGACTTGAGATCATATCACATTTTGGGGGGAATCATCGCCTATTATGGTATTCTATAATAAATATTATCAGTGATCATATGTTACTGAATCCTTGTTTCATTCCCATTCATTTGTTCGTGGGATACCACTAGGTAAGATCGATCACTAGTACACACGGGTTCAGAATTATCTGTACGTTTATGAGGTTCTCTATCATCATGGATATTCTTCGTTATCTGAGGTTCTTTATCAATTTTACCTTTTGTTGATAGATATGTGATTCCTTTTTCATTCACCAAGACATTGTAGGTTTTAATACATATGGGATTTTTCAATGGAGTTTATCATTATCCAAGGGGAGAGAGCTGTTTTGACGTCAGGATCGAACCCATATGTTGGACATCCATTGTATCCTACAGAGATGAATCAGAACCCATAGATTCGATTCACTGTACTGGACAAATAACCTTTTTATATTAGTGTTACAAGGACCAGAAAATGAATTTAAACATCATGTTTCAAGGAAATCAACATGAATGGTTACCTAGAAAAAATGTTGTTTTACTTACACTGATGAAGCATGAGATTCCCAGAATGCATATCTTTCCTAGGTGAATGTGTTCCTATCAGGGAAGTGGACCAAGGAACATTATGGTGATTTGGGTGATGATTTTGGACCTCCGAGAGGTTTCCTACATATCATTGTTACTTGGGAATCAATCCCCTAATTGATTAGTTTGAACTGGGGTATACACTTTATAGGAATCCCATTATGTAATAATGTTTTCAGTTTACAAATGGTAGCTACATATGTTGGGGGATTTGACCAGGGATTACTCCTGATAGGAGGCCCATTTAGATTGAATTCAGGGATTCAATATATATATAAGTCCCGTTATTTTGGACTATAATGTTTTCATGAACCCTCCCATCTTCTTCCCCCATATGATTTATGGTCAATGTGAGAATCGAGAGGAGGTAGAGGAACTAAAGATCGAAATTCCCACTTCATCTATTGATAGATGGTAATGTATCTCAAAAGGAGGGAGGTGTTCTGAATATTCCCATTTCCTAACTTGTTTTAATAAAAAGTACTCAAATATCTGGTGATATATCAAAATACATCCAAGTGGAAGGTGAAGATGATGGATGTTTCCTCCTCATGCAAGAAGATATAGGGACTTACCTCAGGGGGAGTTCTCTAAAATTTATTCTGGGGAAAATTTAAGAATGCTCACAATATCACTTATTCATGGTAATGTCTAGAAGTACCTCATAATCCATTGAATGGGGAGGTTCTCATTAGTATCCAAATTTCTACATGCTCATTACCTTATAAATGTAAAAGTAGGGTCATTCTCGGGGATCACCTCACTACTGTGGTAACCAACATGACTCTTCTTACCATGGGTTTGTAAAATAAAAACGCAATTATAGCATACCCTCAGATTTTATCATAGACGTATGTTGGATTTGGAAGAGGCCGTGTCATGATTCTATTAGACTACATCATGGAAGGGCCATCATGGTGGTTGATGATGAAAAAAAATTAAATATTAGATATGGATTTTAGAAATCCATAGGGTATCTTGTTTCACATAGCATATTATTAATAATAAAGGGGCTTCTTTTGCATAATGGGTTTTTATGCAGGAAAGGGGTCCGTCAGCATACCATGTTGTTATAAAAAACATGATTCAGAATTAAAAGCACATTACTTGGAGGAACTATGTTCCATCCACATAGTTTTGTGATGTGCACACTTGAGTTCCACAAGGATGGAATCTTGGCATACAGATTAGGGTTCCACCCATGTAAAATGTTTTCTACGTTGGGTGCTTGATTACAAATAATTAATTGGTAATTATCCTTTGTGGGGACATGATCTTAGAGGATTGTTAGTTTACAACAAAAAATTGGGTTATTTTTATATTCATTAATGTTATGTGGTGGGGTTTTACCTGTATGGATTCCTCAATGGAGTTAGTATGTTTCAATTCTCTCTTCTTCCATGACACAATTGATCAATCCAACTTCTGATCCCCATGCATGATCGTTGATTCACCAAATATCTATTTATATATATGTAGGGATCATAACACTATAATTTCTAGTCATCTTCAATCAGGCCATGAAAATTGTTTTGAGGAATCCAATGGAATAAAATAGTCTTGAGGAAGAATTAGTTAGAAAGAGCATGGGGTAATCATATACAGTAGTGAAGATCACCACTCCTATCTCATGAAAAAATACATATAATTCATAGGGAACTGAAGTCTTATAATTTCATAATATCAATTTTTGTTAATCAGGAATGGAATGTGAGGGTAGATATTTCAACCTCCCTACAGACAATTTCATTTTTTGGGAACTAGTTCCGCTGTCTTTCCCCCACAGAATGTTTAGTTCATGGGTATTTTGTGATGTTGATATCCATATAGAGAGGTGGTCCATAATGGGTTTATACTTCAATTTCTGACATTTTTATTTTTCATTTGTTATCCTTTAATCACTTTTTATTCTAGTATTCCTTTTATTTTTTATGATCTTTTTTTAAATCAATGAGATTATTCCAACTTTCCATGAATTTTTTTTAGATCCAACAAATTCCTTCCATTGGAGTTGGTTCTTATCAAGATGAATAGGTAGAAATTATGATGTATAAGATGGAAATCACATGAACTAGTTTGTGGTATAAGTGAGGAACCGTATTAAGGGATCATGCTTATATATAAGGGGCCCATGAAAGTTTTCCTTTACAATATTTTTTGCTGAATTCAACACTCCAATAGAGCCTCTCATATGCATTTCATTTGAAAATTGAACCCTTCACAGACACCTTTTTCCATGAACTGCGACTATGTATCCAAGAAAAATGAGTTCAATCCTCCGGATAACAGGGGTTCAGTTCATTTTTCGCTCATTACATGAAATTTTGATTCACTAGACATTAAATATTGGTCTAGTGCTACAATAAACTGGAGGTTCATGGGTAGATGTATTCTATGGACCATAAGTATGTGAAATAATTTGTTATCATATTTTTTATAATTTCAATAGAAACTAAGTTTTTATGATGTATTTAATGAATGATTATGGATCTCCCACATTCATCAATCAATGAGACTGGATCATGGGTGGATATTGTCATGGACATTGAAAATAATATCCGGTCATGTCTTGTCCCTCTGTTAAGTACCTTGAAGGATATACACTTTCCAGATCTTATGGAATAATCATTGTCTAGTCGACTTCCATTTTATAACATTGGGATCCAAGATGATGCTCTTTCTCTACCGGTTTTCCAGAAAAACATTACCCTCTCTCTTGAGACATCTTGGGGGTACGATTGAGTAAATATCTCATCCATGGGGGATATCATATCTAGTTTGATCTAAGGTGATATATTTGTTTTGAATATATCCAAGTGGATGTAGAGTAATTGATGTAGCCATAATACATCTATAGAACCAATCATCTGTTATTATCCACTCATCACTAACCATTCACAAGGAAATCTCAATGGAGGGTGGATATCCAAATGGAGATTGCTGTTTAGAGGAAGATTCTATGACGAGAGGGATTGGGAATTTTAGTTGCGCAAAAACTAATTAGAAAATATCAAACAGTTGGAGGTCATTAAACGGTACCATGAAACATAGTTTTTCAATTTTTAAACAATTCACTAGGTGAGATGCTACTTGAACTGGATAGATGATAAGGTTCAAGGAAGATTACCATCAACCTCTTGCAAGGGGATGTGGTAATTAGCTTGTGGTTCATCTACCATCAACAAGGGAATCATGTACTTAGTAATATGTAAAATTAATTGATAATGAAATCCAATAACTAGGAGAATGTAGATCATGTGTCCACTCTACCGAGATATTTTCTTTTCGGAGATGGAAGATTAGTTGGCCATCTCCACCATGCTCACACACTCATTACATTTGAATAATTTGTAATGCAGTTTTTTCAGGTGAACATACCTAGACTAAACTTCTTCTGTAGCTATATGCATCCACAAACTGAATCGTAATACGTTACTGGTTCATACAATGATACCCTTGACGTAATAAAATACACCTCATGTGGTTATGATGTTTGATCAGATGTATCGTATGACCTCAGACTGGACGGTTTCTTTACCATGTCCCTGATCATATGAATTTTCCCCACATGATATGACTGTTCTGGTGTGAGAGTTTTTCCTATAATGAAGAGACCTAAATTATTATAAGTCCATCCCATTAACATAGCCATCTCCACCATTTCCCTAATTTATGAATTACTGGGCCAGATATAGGAAGGGTGATTTGTTCATTGTCTTAGATGATCACATTAATTGTTGTAAGGAATGATGATTGATAATTTATATTTATTTGATTATCCAAATACTACTATGGTTTCTCATTATGATTTCCATCCATCCCATTCGAACATCAAAAAATTTCATCCCAAATCATTGAGTTCTGACAACTTAATTGAATTGTTCATTTATTTTTATAATTTGGTTTTTTGCCTCACCACATGCCTCATTGAGCTTTATTAGATTATAGAATGGGTTCCTCAGAGTCATGTTCATACGTCTTTGCACATAGGGATGGAATATTAACCACTCATATAGATATAATAACCATTGGTGATCCTTATAATCCTTATTTATTTTATTGGCAATTCAGGTGCCTATTGGAAATCATATTTTTTTCCGTTACATAGGTAAAGAGGGAATCATACCCAATAATAATTATCTAATAATGGATGAGGATGATGTCTGAAGACTCCAGTATGTAAATCCCTATTCCATCTAGATCAGCCTCAACCTATGTATCATTTGATTATGCCCAAATTTGGATGAATTTCTATCCTGATAGAGTATTCTCGAGGATAGTTCGATGGGTTCATAGAATATTGGTTTTTCCAAAACTGTGTCAGCTATGAAATCCTACTCCATTCATGATGTAAGAAGGAATTCACTATACATTTTCATTAGTTTGGAAGAATATTAGTTTGTTCATCCTATATTTATGGGGAGTGAACCATACCCCATATTTTTGGCTGACATTATTAGTTGTACAATTGAGGCCAAATGAAGAGGAACATCACCAACCCCCCCCCCTAAAATCTCATTCATCCCCATATTATTGGATTTAGATATTGAAAAACATATAGAGAGTGAGGGTTATCCTACTTGTGTAATTGAACCTATGGCGGTTCCATCTGCAATGATTTCACTTTCTGATTATATACCCAATGTGGTGGGGAGGAGAAACTGTGGTCCCAATGATTTTTTGGAACACCTAGTAGTGCGAAGATGGGTCTGGAATAAAATATTTAATATCATTATATAAACCCCTATCTGATTTTATTGATGATTAGGACACCATTCAATTATTGTAAATCTATTTTTGGTTATGACATTAAATATTATCACTTACACCTTCGCATGTATCATATCATCAATGCTCCAAATGATCTCTCTTCCGGTTAATGAATCCTTCTTTATTTAAATGAAATACATAATTAAAAAGTGATATTATTACATATTATCATGGAGTCTCACCACCTAGTGGATGAAGATGAAAATTCTCCTGACCAAGTTATTTCCCAAACATAGGGGCTACCATAGTGCGAGGCACATGTGGTCAATCTAAATGCAGAACACTCTTAAAAATATATAACTTTGATGTTATTAAATAGAATGGAAATATCCTGGGTCCATTATTAAAAATTTGAATCCGATGTTTGAAGACGGTGCTAAAAATAGGAATTATATAGATCATTCCCTTCGAAGCCAATTTTAGACGGCGGTAAATTTTCTAGCCCATGTGAGCCAGGATTCAGTATAATTATTTCAGTCTATTCACCCCCCTATCATTGGGAAGAGTTTCTATATTGTGTATTCTTATCTCTCAAATTTAATGGAATGGAAAATTGATTTCTCTATATATATTCTCGATCTTTTACTGCACTGTAAATCAATATTTCTACATAACACTCTGAATGATGATTTCACCCATTTCCAAATTGAATCATTATCTAGGATAATTATATTGATATAATCTAGTGAATCCCTAAATTTTTCTTGAATCAATTGATCCAATGAGAATAGTTTGACTATTTAAATGGGTTTATGGGAAACCCTAAAAGATTTGTGTATTTTCCATTAGACACCTAATTTATACATAAACCCAGGCTGGTGTGGGATTAGAGAGTATAACATTTAATTCTATTTGGATTCTGTTTACATGTTTCGAGATAGTAAGATTTTGTGCCTCTAATATTTATCAAATTCCTCAGCATTTTGACTAAACTATGCGAAGTAATGTTGTACAGAGTTACTACTGAACTTATTTCTGTGGTTTCCTTCGCTGGTTTTCATCTAGACAAGTTTTGTCTCTGTTTTCATTTGTAGTTTAGTGTTTTCAATCCAAACTAACAATTGTTTTGGTCAGACATCATTCAACATGAATTGTGTTTTGAGGGACCCATTTAAGACTCATTGACTGAGGATGTCCCAATATGTTTCTGACATGAATGCTGAATTTTTTCTTGAACCCGATTTTATGTTTTCTAGATATATAATAAAATATGGGCCATGTAATACATGGGGAATATGGAGGTAGAAAAATCATCTACCATGGATGAGTATTCCTTAGAATGATAGGAATTTATTTGGGAAACTTATCCAGAGATCCCAGATTATATATTTCATGGTCAAACAAATGTGTCTGAAAGAAACTGACCTTCCATTTCTGATGGTCAGGTAATGTAATGGAAAATTGAATATTTAATTTTTTTTTCCATTAATGACCACAGAAGTTGTGCTAACAAGGAAATGATGTATGAAAACAATAAGGGAATATATTTTTTATATTTATGATAAATTTGTCCCACCTGAATTTTACTTGGGTAAAACAAGGATGGATCATGGTATAGTTTAATGATGTTCAACGGGGACATTTGAGAGTTAATGTTCAAAACCATTTTACCCAATCTGAAGCGGTAATCTATTTGTCCCATTCCACATTTGTATGACCTGAAATTTTCTATCATCTAATTTTATTAAATGGGAAAAATATAAAATCCATAATATGGGGGGTTTTTGAAACCATTGATTGAGTTAGGATGTAAACGTTATAGGGTTTTATGGAGACAATAAGCCTCTCACAATGATGAACCTAAATTCTATTTGAATTGAATTTTTGGGGAATCATATGTAGAGATACCAGGTAATATTATGCATAATCAAAAAAGTTTACCTCAAGACACTGATCGTCCATTTCTGATAGGTAGTAATGGTTATGGAGATTCATTATTTTCTGGACACCGAGTATGGTTTATAAAAATGGTATAGATGAACAAGAAAGGGGAATTTAACGATTCATTTTCCCATGAATAGATAGATATATTCTTCACATATTGGTGTGAGGAGGCTCCCATAACAGGTTTAACACAGGAGAAAAAAAATAGTGGATAATTTTGTTTCATGTCTTGACCTAGGGTATTATATTTGTGTGTCACTATGTATCCTATAATAATTGGAATCAAGAGAGACATAGTTCATTTATGTTGTCTCCATATACATATCTCATTTACTCCTAGGTGTCGGACATTATTATCTTGTATTAGATCTCCCTAATGAGGTGGGGATCATATTGGACTTTCATTTTCAGATTTAATTCATGAATAGGAATATTTAGGGAGTATCCTTTGGGATGTATGGAAATATACTACAAATGTATAATCTGTACATCAAAAGGAGGCATTTGTAATATTTTCCGTGGATTATACCCATGATTAACATTGGATATCAAACATATTGAATTCATAATGATATATTATTAAGATGCTTATTTAAAATTCCTAATTAACTACAGGATAACCGAGTCTATATGTCCTAAGATTCCCAATATGTGAGGGGGAAGGAGAGTGTAAACCCTTGATCTTGGGGTTCGTAGATCAGAAGAGATGGTATGTGGCATGGAATCCATTGGGGTGTACGAGTGTCTGAATATCTTCTCATGAGGACACCTTTTTCTTTGGAAAACTGCCTTTTGGAGGGAAACTTATATAAATCCACCAGTGTAAGAATTTTATAGACAACCAATGGTTTCCTCAGAACACTGACCATCCATTTGTGACGGTCATGGTTGTTTATAGGGATCTGAAATTTCATGGGGTATTAGTTTTGTTAAATTGAAAAGATGTGTTTGTACATATTAGAAAAATTTGATCCATGATTAAACATAATTATGGGAATTTCCTACATATATCTGACTCGTATGTAGGTGTAATTTTGATTCTTTTATGGAATCTGGACCCAAATCTGAATATTTGGGTGTCCCTACATGTCATTTTTTAACAGGAATCATGAAACATGTGGTTCTTGAAATTATTCATCCTACATTGGGTTATCCCATGTCCCAAGAGGGGAGAAATTTTTATGTTTCCATGCCTACATGAGGATTATCCTATCTTGGTCTATAAGCCCACATGAGCAGTACACGATTATAGAATGAATGGGAGGAAAAATTTTAATCCACCTCTAAGGGACAGTGTAACCAAGTATAAGAGCATTTTTTGTATGTGGTTTCTAGAATATGATGAAAATACAAGAATCACTATGTATCCAGTGTACATAATAATCAATCCATATGTAGTTATATATCATGGAATAGTTGGTGACCATTTTCAGATATAATGTCCTCTTACGGGAGAAAACTATTATGCCATATATAATTAATATCATACATTAAGAACATTTTATCATGCAGTTTATCGTCATATGATGAGGACAATTTCAATATAGTTAATCATTGTTTAGAAAGGATGTAGATGAACCAATGTGATAGAGGGGAATGGATTTATTTCTAAAATGGTCCTTCCAGTAGGGAATTATTGGGAGTCCCCACAACATTAAATGGTTTTCATGAAGAGGAGGGTATATTTTTAGGCATTCTATGCCTGAGTGTGGGGTAATTGGATCATGAAATCACTACATATCCCATGATATTGGAATCAATAAATACGTAGTTTTTAATGGTAAAATATCATACTAGTATGACACAAACATAGATGAAAACGTGTATTTTTGACCATGATTCTTTTGTGCTGGATGGACCAATAATTGAAATCCATTCATATCTACGTATCATGTGTAGATAGAAATCAATACATACATATTTCATGAGAACGAAATGGTATGTTACCAATGTCAAATTTAATATCTTATCAAGTGAGAAGATAATTATGCCACGCAGTTTGAAATCCTGTAGTGAGGGCATTAACATCACAGCTTAATTTTATATTTTGGGGATAAATTTTCATTGAAATCATGAGTGAATAGGGTCTAGTGGAGTATATATATTCTTGTCTAATATGGATGTGAAGGGTAATGAAAGTGTAAACCATGTTTACTGGATTTATTGGATCATGAAAAATTCAATAGGGTGGGATTCCATTGAGCTTACAGCGGTAGGAAAATCCCATCATGAAGGAGAATTTTCCTTCAGTTGATTTGATTATTTAAGGAAAATTAATATAGATCCACCAAGGAATACTGTGCATAATCCTATAAAAGAGTTCCCAAGACACTGACCCTCCATTTTTTATGTATGAGAACATTTATGAATATCCGAAAGTGCCAGAATCAATGATTTTGATAAATGTATTGGATGTATCTAGATATATAATAAATTTCTAGAACACAACTAGTCCTATGTTTTGGAACCCCCCACATAGATATGAATCATATGTTGGGGATTTCATTCTCACTCCATAATATATCCTTGTTTTGGATCCAGTGTGTATAATATTCTTCATATATTTTCATATATGTATTGCAGATGGGTGTATTTGTATTTGTGTGGTGGGACTCGAGCATATGTTCGGTGTGTCACTACATATCTTGTTATATTGAGAATCAAGACACACATAGTTCATGAAAATCCATGCATATTAGCATTGTTTGCTAAGGAAATATGATCCCTTTTGTGAAGTGGAAATACCTTGTGTCCCTTTTTTAGGTCTTATTAGAAAGACCATGGGATACCAGACACTGATTGATATTCCATGACCATGAATGTAATCCCTTGTTGAAACTCTTGATCCCACATGAGATTTTCTTTCATTGAAAAACAAGGGACACCAAAAGATTATTCTACCACATAAAAATTACATAACCATGAATTATGGTATTTAACTTTTCATCATTTGTTGCAAATTGTGCCCGGGTTTGGAGATCATAGTGTTGTTGCATCTCTCATTTGAATTAGAATCATTCGAGACATAGACCTATGAATTTACCAATGAAAGGTTGACCTATACATGGTAAATGGGATTTTAAGGATATTTTATAATGGAATCTAGGTTATGATATAGAATCCAGACATCACTAAGTATCTAGTGAATGGAAGAATCAAGACACGTTTAGTTTTAGATGTGTTTTCCATGTGTCAGCATGATCCATGCACATGGAGGGGGAATGTTTAACAATTATTTTGATATGATGGAACTTTCATGCACCACTCATCATTATTTGTGGGATGGAAACAATTTATGATCTCAAAGTTCACATAATCTATGCTCAGTGTGAGATATAATGAATATAATGAGTTTCTATCACATCATATGGGTAGTTTAGGGTACATCCATGGGATTTTTAAATAATTTGATTGCTGGACCATGATATAGGATCTAGGAAATTCAATATATCTCATTGGAAATTATAATCAAGTTATATATTTACCTTTGAAGATATCTCCCTGCATTGCTTTTTTCCATTCTCATGGAGGGGGAATATTTTATGTTGGATATGCCCATAAAATAGTATTTAGGCATCCTACATATCACATGAGGGAAAGAATCAGAACACATGTAGTTATATAATGATTCTTATTAGGTGATCAATGTCATATTCAATGTACTCTCCTGTGAGAACATGGTAATTTCATGTAGTTTAATGTCATTTGATGAGTACATTTGAAAAAAAGTTTAATATCATGTTTTTGGGATGAGTTCCATATAGTTCAACACCATGTGGTAAGGACATACATGATATATTGTTTAATTTCATATTGTGAGGGAATTTTGGCCAAGGGGAGTAACATCATGAGGAGAGTATGATTTATCATGTATATTAATGTTATGAGATAATACCATTTTATCATGAATTTTATTGTCATGTGATCAGGATGTGCCTTCCAGCTATGTGAAATATTTCAACTAAAAACAACCATTGGTAAGAGATGTGATAAACTATCGATCAATTTAAATTATGTAATATTCTTCATTATAGTAGACCTAGGGTATGAAATACAATCTCTTCTATTTTGTATCCAATTTTAGAGTTTTCTTTCCAAGTATCATTGGAGTTATGATGGCCAACACCAATCCTCCATTTAAGAAAGGCCAACTGTGAACTATCATTTTTAAGGCTCATGTAATCGGGTTTTTGTTAACATCCAAAGGGTGCAAGGTATGTAATCTTTTAACTTCTAGATGCATCAACTCATATAGACATTTTTGGGATTTCTCATCTATGTATAGTTTAACAAAGATGGAAATGTGGATTGTGGGTAATTTAATATTGATAGGTAGAAGAACCTATGTTCCATATACTAATGAGTATATGGTTTCTTGAGTGGTAGTGTGAGTCATCTCCCATTAATCTCAATGATCATGATGGTTCTTGCCTGAACATGATGTATTATTATTGTATACCATCATCTATAGAATATTGGATAGGGTCTAGTTGAAGGAAATTTTCTGTCTATTGGCCATTGCACAATAGTGGCATGATTAGTTTGCCTTGATGCCATACGTTTGATATAATTACTTCATCTTAAAAAAATATAATATTGTTCCATTTTCCATAATAATTGTATGTGGGACAACAAATCTGTTGATGATATTGGATGTTGAACTGATGAATATTTTTATTTCCTCGACCTCATTGAGGGCTATCGCTTATACCCATTTGGAATGATGTTTGTTTCTATGAGATTATACTTGAATTTATTCTCAGTAGTAGGAGGTTATGGTCCCATGGCATCCCTTATATATATGGAAAATGGATAGGAGAACATTTATGCATGAAGTAAAACTAGGTATTATTGGATGAAATTAGCATGAA
Organism: Viscum album; assembly: GCA_963277665.1. Taxonomy (NCBI): domain Eukaryota; kingdom Viridiplantae; phylum Streptophyta; class Magnoliopsida; order Santalales; family Viscaceae; genus Viscum; species Viscum album. The sequence continues at coordinate 153,343,074 of OY728150.1, forward strand.
ACTCGCCTAAAAGGGACCTCTTCTTGAATTCAGTGAAATCTTCTGTCACAGTGGTCTAGTAGTGCCCAAGACATTTGATTTTATTGGAAATATTGCATCCTTATTGGTGTTCCAAAAATGTTCTTGCATTACAATCTTCCATAATGGCTTCTTTCATTTCTCCATCGATGAATCAAATAAGGATCCCATCAGGGCCACAATTATAGACGACCATTTTTTTAATTGTTCCATCATACAAAGAAAATTTAATTGCTCATTACTATATTTTATCCAATGTAGAGATGTTTTTTGTGATATCTCCCATGTCATGGTAATCCACAATATGAGTCGGCAAACATATTTTAGGACCATATGGATCAGGGACAAGTGTATTACTGCCGATTTGTTATGTACTAACCTGAATGAATGATATAACCAATCGAATATAGGATAAGATGTTGAATGTTTCATCTTGGGCTAGGTCAGCCATGGTTTTGGTTTCGTTTACAAATGCATCATTATGTTCATACTGTAATCAAAGGACACTAGTTAATTTTGTATCTGAAGGGAATTGTTCCATTAACACTAATACATTGTCTAACAAGGCGATATTCTCTTCATTTCTAATAGAATAATCACCATTTACTTTCTTAATGACCAGTTATGAGTCTCCTTTTATTTTCTGATGTTTTACATATTCTTGAAGTACAGTATCTAAGCATGAAATGAGAGAAAAATTCCTTGATTCGTTATCTATATGAGGTTGCAATTATGTGACATAAAAAATATAGCCTTTTTATTCATGGGGTAAAATTTGGTTCCATTATGGTGAAATATGTATTGAGTAATTTCCATGAGTTTATGCTGAAATCACATTTCATGGGGATCGTCGTCAGACTATGTCGTCACAATTTGTTGAAGAAGAATTCATGATCATACAGGTTGTCCAAGAGATTTCATGATTTAACCAAAATTTCCTCAACATAACATTGAATTAACTTTAAAATTAAGGTTTTGAGGATATGATTCTTTGTCCGCTGATATGTGGCATTTCCATTCGGCAAGCGTAAATGAATTACATTCTAGTAAAATACTCTCTAAGGGCCCTGAAGAAAATAGATTCATTATCATATTTGGCCATTCATATTCTATGGTATCCTAAATAGCTATCCATTAAAGATAAATCCTAATATTTATTAGTTTCGTCGATCCGAAATTATGTGATAGGGACTGGGAAATCATATTTCGGGAATTTCCGATTGAGATCCATGAAATTGTTAAAACTCTGATTTGTCCGTTATTCATTTTATGGGTGCTATATTGGACTCCCTAATTGGATATTGTATCTCTATAAAAGTTTTAACTCTAATTATCTTGTTGACTTCATCATCTATTTTAGAAACATGTGTCGGTTGTGTCCTCCCGACAGTTTTCTTTTAGCCATGATGATCTTTTGGAAGGCCCAAGTGGTGAGAAGACATTTAAGGATCTAGGGCTGAAATTCCTATATAATTTCAAATTACTACATCTCAATTTTTCATTCGGATAGATTATTATATCTATATCTCTTTATAATACATGTCCATAGTAATTATAGTGGGTCGTGGGACTTATTTGGTGCCGATATTTATTTCCCATAATTCTTCAACGGTGGTGGAGACACTGCCCTCCAATACTAGAGGCAAATCACTATGGTCTTATCCCTCTTACTCTTAGAAATCATCCTTATATTATTCTTTTTTATTGGAAAACCTTGATATGTTCTATTTAGAGTAATGGTAAGTCTCTCAATGTCTGCATTCTAATGATGAAGAATCTTCTTCTGACATGACTTATAGTTGGAAATTTTGTGGATAAGATAGAGTGAGGTATGTAGGAATATCTTCATTCAGTTATACCTTAGATGGTATGAAAGGGATTATATGGAACTATAATTATGGATTGTGATCATTTCAATTTGATTATTAACCATTATTTGGGGTCATAGTGGATTTTCTATACTCATAAGTTTGGTGTCCATGAAAGAAATCATGAGAACTACTGAATACACAACCTATTAGGGACTCAAGAACTCGTCTTGATTAATGGGGAGTACGTAATCATTTATGAAAACCATGAAGGGGTTGTAGGGGACACATTACAAACTATTTGGAGTGGTGACCCAATCAATACCATCGACTGAGGACTGGTTCCCTTTCTTCTCGTTGAATCCTCCATTGAAATATACTGACATGAAAGAATTTAGTGGGCCCTTATCAGCATGAAATTCCCTCACCATGTACATTACTAAAATATTTGACACATTGGATTTATAATTATGGAATTGTCATCTATTGAGGCAATGAAGGCCTTCCTGGATGAATGTTGCAAATCGTGTATTGTCAAACCACAAGAATTCATGAATTGCCTCTATGGACCCAACAAAAATTTGCTCTTGATTGGGGGTAAGAGGACGAACTCAAATATGTCATAAACCAACAAGGTTATGGTCGAGGGTATCATGTTATCTTCATTTAAACCCAACCAAAGATGTGCTTTCACTTGTGGAGATTAACTATATATCCATATTCGTGGAAAAATATTCAAATGTCCATACTATTTCACTTGTCAGACACATATAGTGGTCTTACGTGTCCCTACATAATAGAATAATCATCTTGATCTATAATGGAGATAAATGTGTGAAATGATGTCGGATCAGTCTCTATTAGATAGACCTCTGTGATGACCATTGCATATTCAAACTGTTGGGGGCTTAATTAGGCATCTATAAGTGATTCCCTGAGATCTTTTAAAAAATTTAGGGAATTATAGAATTTTATGTTGGTTGTTAGTGAATGAAATTGAATTATAATATCATACGTATCATATAATTTATGACACATCATAACATGGAAATTCTATTTCATAGGCACTTTAGGGACTAGATCATTGGATGAGGTTTTCCTGTCCCCTCGATACATAGGCTACAAATGGTTCTATACTTTGTGTATTTGGTCATGAAGGTCTTTCGGCATGCCATGGGTGATTAATATTTTGTTCCTCATCGGATGGATATTCCAGAATTATATGGCCATAGTGCCTTCCTGATAGTGTCGTATAATTTTCATGATCTTGTTGTGTTTGCTGAAGGGATATTCTGTAAGATTCTACAACATTGATTATTTTATTAGGGGCATGGCTATAAATTTGGTTTCTTCCATGAATTTGTCTTCCATGGTATACTTTTCGTTTACAAAAACATCATTTAGTTACCTGATTGGGTTTAGGGAACATTGTTTCATATATATACTCTTCATCAAAAACATTATCCATTGATTGAATTACATTAATGAAGCTGAATATGGGTTCATCATCTCATGTTGTGTCTCCCTATTCGACTACACCTGGTTGTGCTGTTTCATTGGGTGGATACCATTCATTCATATCATGTGGTGTAAAATATAAGTGGATGAATTAAAACATTTTCATTTTCATGTATTAATCTTCTTACACATTCTCTGGTCCTTTTTGGTCGAAATGCATCAGGGATAGTTTTCTTTTGAAGGATTTTTCAGCTAAGGATGTCAGTTGTTTTACATTAAGAGCCATTGGGGGCATATTAATATTCATAAACAATGTATTGGGTATGCCTTGATATTGGATGATGGTATTATAAGTTATCTAACTATTGTACCCATTCTCCCTTTTCCTAATAAATATTGTGCACTCCTCTCCTTCGTTTGGGTCGATAGTGGAGGCATTTTCAACTTTAACTAGCTATGATCCAAGTTTCACTTTTCAAGAATCTATCAATATTTGTAAAATGAATTATAAAATTGAATTATTCATGTATGGTATATCCATGTATCTCTTGTGAGGGGCAATAATCTATCAATTCATTGAGACCAACTTTATAATCCCTTATTGTCTATAGTTAGCGGAGTAAGTTGTATTTTTTGCTGGAAATAATGTAGCCACAGACATGGTCATATCCTAATGGGTAAAATTAATTCCCCCATTCCTCGAATTGATTTCTCCTAGGTCCTCTCTACTCATATTGTCGAGGTTGGGGATACTGCTGATATCAAGGGGGTATTCATGATCAAATATAGTCTAGGGAGATGGAGGGAGAGAAGGGTGTGGATTAAGAATAATGAAGACCACATCAACACTTACAACTCATTTTCATAGGGCCGATGGGGATGCATGGGACATGAGGTTAGTCCATTGTAAGGATTCATTTATTCTCTAGGAAATGATATATAAATCCCTAAACCCACTTGTATAATTCACTCGAATGAGTGGAATCTTCTGCTTTTCACATAGATTTTTAATTAACATTGCAATAATATAATCATGGGGAAGTGTCTGGTTCAATGTGTAGGTCATAACATTCCATCAAAAAAATAAATCTTAGACTCTCTTGTTTTACCATAATTCTTAGTTCACGAGGCCTCTCCTTATTGTCTATAGAAACATTGAGCTAAAAAAGACTGAAAATGTTGTCAGATATTCTTCCATCCTATTATCTAATGAGATAGAAAACTGATATATCATATAAAGGATTATCCGTTAATAGTTACTTAACAAATACGATTTTCATTTCATCTTGTTTCTATGGGGATCCAACCATGAGGTCAAAATTAGATGCATAATGAAATATATTTCGTTTTGGGTCACCTAGGACATTGAATATTGGGAACATAGGATTCCCAAAATTTGATGGTTGTGGAGTGTTTATCACAATGTATGTGTAATGTTTATGTGTTAGTTGTATCAGATCACACCATCCATCCATGGAATGAAATCATGCAATGAATGGCTCAATGGTATTAATGAGGCCTTTATGCATGTCTAGTTGAACCTGATCATGGGATTTTTTAGTAGTGGTAAAATGTTTGGGCCTACATTACTGGTATTTAAGATGGATATCCGTCCAGTGGTATCCTTTTTGTATTTTCATGAATCATTTGTAGTTTTTTTACTAATGGAGGTAATTTGTGATATACATCTTGTATTAGATTCTAATAGGCTTATTGCAGAAGTGGCATGTTGGAATAGAATAATGATCGTGATTTATTTTATAGGATAAACCATTGTTATTGGTGTACACTAGGGGGAAGTGTATGTTGAATCAGTTATTGAATAGTATATTCTATAAGATAACATCTTTAGAGCATCATAGCATTGATTCTCCTCATTTTTTTCATTTATTCCTTTAGTCAAGTGAATCTCCCCTTATGTGTCGAAGGTTCATTTTATTTTAAAGGAAGAGGTGGGTTTTATGTGACCTTGTTATTATTCTTTTGGTTGTTAGGGATTACCAAAGGAGGTAATGATGAATTAGATTAGGGAGGACCCAAATTTCGGTCGTCCCAATGGTACTTGGTATATACACCTCTTGGTTCGGTATGGATCAGATTATGGGTGGAACCATCCTCTCCATGATTGTCTATGATTGCATCACTCCTGGTGTGGTCTATATTATTGATTTCCATGACGTTCACTAACAAATAACACAACGTGTGTTCTATAACATGTTTTTAGGGGTAGGAGATATTTTGTAATCCATCTTATGATCGACCCATTCCATTATAGTTTTCATTTATAGTTCCTTATTTAAGGGTAACTTGGGGGGAACCTTTATATGATCTTTCTATATGACTCCCTTCTAGAGGAAATGAATCACTATATGGGATGGAATGGGGGACATCCCTTCTCATTTTCCACCCTAATAAAGAAAATAATGATTTCTGATTGGTGAGTGATTGAGTTAAAAATTTCCCCAGCCCACAGGGATGGGGCTACTCAAATTCACATATTATGATGCGTCGACCCAGATTTATTGGTCATACGAGGGATGTTTCTATTAAAAATTCCCCCAACCTTGAGATATGGGGCTGATCGCTTACTTTTTTCATTTATGATACTATTTACACTTTCTTTCTCTCATGCATTACCATTTGGTTTTGAGTTGGATATGGTGTTTAGTTAGCATGTGGATTATTTGTTTCAAAAGACAGAGAAATGATTCATGATAGGATTTACTTAGGTGAGAAACCTTTTAAATGTTCTTAGTTTCCTATTACTTGAGTTGTTCAACATAACACTCCTGTCAGGATTTACAATTTTCATTCTTACTCATGATCAGTTCTTTCCAAGCATGTTCCATTTCCCCAAATAGGGTTTTAATTTGGTTTCCATCTTGGGATAATGATATTACATGATGCTATTTCTATATGGTTATTCTTGATGGGATTTGGGGTGACATGATATTCTCCACGATTTTCCTATCCACAGATATGACACTAGATGGGGTTTCACTGATATGGTAATTCAACATGTACAACAGTGGTAGGAAGGTCAATTCAGAATATTTCCTTCACCTCTTTGATTGTGTTATCCTCCCAGATGGGGGGGAGGGGATTCCATGTCGATTTTATGGATAATATCCCCCATTATCATGAAAAGTTCATAATACCAAATTAAGAAAATACTAATTTTTTTAAGTGTGGGTGGAATTTCTAGGTACTAAGAGGAAGGTTGTGTATTCATTCCTCTTACAATTACATTGGTGATTCAAACTAATAAGTTATTTCGAGACAAAAGATAACTAGTATGCCATCCCCATATAATTTTTTTTTCTCTGGTAACATATACATTTTTTGTTCCACTAGTTACTAATCTACTTCTTATTCCCATGATGGATGCTTCTTGATGACCTTGCCATATATAGAGGGTCCTTTATGGATCTTGTTGATATGTGAATAGTAAAGAGGTGGATCAAAACATGACTGTGGACCTAGGCCATCTTCTAGAGGAGAAAGGATTTTTCTTTTCATTAATAGTGTATCAAATATGATTGATCTCATCTTCCCTATGTTCCTTATAACATGAGGGCTTTATCATAGATAACATGGTTAGAGGAGGATCTTTTTATCAGTGTGAAATTTAGCACCAGGGCAGGCCTTCCCAGCCAATGTCATGATGGTGTGTGTTACCATTACTTCTTGGTGGCCATATGCATGGAAAATATCTAAGGTGGGAATCATGGGAAGGTCCCTCAGGATGGGATACCATAATGGGAGGAAATTTTTGATTCTTGATGTCATTGTGGGGAGGTCCTTCATAGTGGATTTCTTTCATGGAAAGAATTACAATCAACTATTTATGTTTGAATACATTTTGAATTTATACAACATATACCCAAGGGAGGACCATCAGGGTGGACAAAATTAATGGGGGATATTATTTTTATATGATTTACTGAAACTAGGTGGGATAACATGAAACTTGTCAGACGATATGACCTCTTGAGTGATCGTTTTTTCCAGTGAAGTATGCATTCATGGGTGCTCTGAAGATGGCCTTTAGAGCATCTGGAAACAAAATTACAGGGAATATCATCTTAACTGCTACCTCTTATTCAATAATTTTGTATTATATTGATAAGATCTTGATCCTAGATTTTAAGGTGTTTTATGGAATCATTAATTCTATCTTCGAGCAGAATAAGGTCATCAATTTCACTTCAATTTTTAATTTTCGTTCATTCGATTTTATTTTGGTTACTCTTTTACAAGAGATTGTAGATTCCTTTCAATAGTAAAAACCATTATTTATAAGTTATTATTTGAGTAATTCTAATTATTCATCTAGGATAATTTGATTATAATTTTGTGTTCTATATGGGACATGTTCCTCTCCAGGAGTGGCCAATGTGGCAGACTGATGTCCCCCAGTTGGAATGTGTATTTTTTCTCGATCAAGCTTTCCATTTATAATAGAAAATGGCCAATTAACCTCTTGGATTAGAGCATCGATGATGGAATGCTGTGTACTGACCATTGAAATTTGTGGATGGGTCAGCCCGTATGTGGAAATGGGGTTGTAGTCCTGAATCCAAACTATTGATGTAGACATGATTACATCATGTTAGGTCTTAAGGATATGGTAATTAATTGACATCTATTCTTCCATCATTTCTAGGATGTGTCGAGATAAATATATGGGTGTAACAGGTATGTATACCAATTCCGAAATAGGAGAAGGATTATGTGCCTACTTTGGTCCACCATGTTCTATCATTGGGTATTAGTGGTTCTCAAAAGTTATTAAAAAGGAATTAGTATGTCCCAAATTTATAGCTTGGATACTCTAACTATTTTTTTAATATTTTACTTGTATTATTATGATGGGCTAATTATTTGTGATAAAGGATTTGTGTCAACTCATTTTTAGTAATAATTTTATAAAAATCCTCATATACATCCGTAGGAATTTTAACTATACTTGTATTTGATTTCAATCATTTTCTGAGTACTGGGATTCATGTGAATTGGAAGGGGGATATTGCTATTCATAATTATCCATCCTCTTTGGATGATGGGACTAGTATGTATCAAAAGGTATTTTTATCTAGTGATAGATGTTTTCAACCATTTTTGATGATGGGATTCATGTGCATCAAATGTGATTTTCATATGGATATGAATCACCTCTCAATATATCAGGAATGTTTTGTGAGAACTGACTATAATTTATGCTTCCTTAGAATTTTCTGCCATATTTTCATGGAGTGCTTGAGAATAAGGAACTAGAATGTATTCATTACCGATGTTTTCTGTGCTATTTGCATAGTAGATCTATTCCTCATGGACCTCGGATATGACCTATTCATGATTATTTGATCACATCCCTTGGTGGGTAGCCTTGGGGATCTATTCTCATTTAAATTTAGTAGGATCCCTCAATAAGTTATCCTCTTTCGAATGAGGATACTGGGAAACATGGAATTAGAGATGATGACTTCTGGTATAGGCCCTTGAGAGGTAAACCTATAATGTGGGTAAAAAATTATTGTATATGACTCCACCCACCTCAATAAGATAATGGATCCACTCATTGTTTCCTTTCGAGGATAGAATCCCGAAATAATAATAAACGGCTTGAGGATTCACCTGATTCTGGACAACTGATTGCTACGGGGTTGGAGGGTCGTAGGCTTTCATTGGCTAGAGAGCCTGCATTTCTACCTCCAGTGATTGGAGTATACCATTTTGATCTTACTCTTGGATCAGTACATTAGAGACCTAGAATTAGAGACCATGGGTGGGTGATTGAGTCCTCTACTTCGTTGAGGTCTTATATTTTGTGGTGGTTGACATGTGTGGTTATGAGAACATGTACAATTCCATTGGATTGAAGGAATCTATGAATATTTTTTGAAATATATGTTCCAATTATAGAATACAAAATCACATCAAAATAGAAACTCAATACCATATTCATTATTTAGTATTTTTCTTGGCCCTCTTCTTTTTTGAATGTGAATGGGGCTTGAGGTGGGTAACACTTCCACCATAGTTAAGGATTCACGTTAGGTAAACCATTTTTTTCTTATAGAGCCATTGTTCTCGATAATGAGTTACAATGATTGATTCTTGTGAAACTATTCACATCAGGCTCACCATTTTTTTGATGGCTATGATGTTATGTCTGCGTGTGTTTATTACAAGAGGTTATCTAGTATGAAATTATTGAAGTCGAGCATAACATATCTGAATGGATTCTAAAGGTGTTTTTTGGATCCAAGAACACCCAAATACTCTCATATCCATGATTCATGGACATGATTTCCAAATGCCATCAGTTATTGGATGTATTGTAAAATGAAACATAACTACTCACATTTCCCTAGAGGATGGGAACTCCAGATCATATCACCATTTTGGGAGAACAATCTTCTATTTTTGGAATATGTTTTAGACACAATCTATGTTTATATGTTCTTGAAACCTCGGTTAACTCACAATAATGTTTCTATGGGTTACCCCTACATCAGATCTATCAAAAAATATGAATGGGTTCATACTTATCTACACGTATATGAGGATATCTGTCAATAAAGACGTATGTATGTTTCTAAGGTTCTTCATAAATTTTAAATTTTTTTGGATATATCATAAATTCATTTTTTGTTCACTATGAAAATGATGGTTTTAATCCATATAGTATTGTTTCCTGGATTTTATTGTCATCTATGATGGATGAGAGAAGTTTCAACATTGGGATCGAATTGATAAGATCGGCTTTATATGTGTCCTCATGCGATGAATTTGAAACAATATTGTTCATTGTCTTTTTACTAGACACGTCACCTTTTAAGGTTATGTGAAAAGGACCCGACCATGATGTTTAATTTCATGATTAAGAAAATCAAGGAATGAAAAATATTGTGTGGGACTTACACATAGGCATCCCAAAATACTCATATGGGAAATAATTTCATTGGTGTTTGTTATCCTACTCAGGATGTGGCCCGGGGAATATTACGGTGATTTGGTTTTCAGTTATAGACCCTAGGGAGGAATCATATATTGGCCAGTTATTTGGTAATCCATTAAAATGTAGTACGTTTTGTGTTGGGACTTCACATTATCCGACTCCTCTTAATGAAGCAGGATTGGTGGTTATGAATGGAATCACCCAGATGGGGGAATTTATCATGGCTTACATCGTCTAGGAGGTCCATTTGGATTGATGTTAGGGATTACATCGATGGAAATGGTCATTCATTGGGACCATGTGTATTTCATAATATATACCACCCTCTATGACTACACAATCCATGCTCGATATGAGAAACAATAGGATGTACTGTAACTGAGGATCACACATCCAAATTTATATGATAATAGATGGTACTAGATCCCGATGTAATAGAGAGGTTACTTTGAATGTGGCCATTTTTTTTTTCATATATAGGATTTTCATATCTAGTGATTTATCAAAATATATCTCGGTAAAAGGAAATTAGAATTAATGGTTCCACCTCATGCAAGAAAGTATAGGGGTTATCTTACTGGGAGTTCCTTACTATTAGTTTAGGGTAAAAAAGATGAACATTCACATTTTTCATTATCAAATGGAACATACAGTAGTTTCCATTAATCCCAATAATGAAGATATAGACATCAATATCCCAAGGTTGGAACCATCATTAATATTGTAATGTACACTCATGTTCATTACGTTGGTCTTCCTCATTGTTGGGGTAACCAAAATGCCTCCTCTTACAATAAGTATGTAAACATAAAAGGTAATTAAAGTGTTCCCTAAGATTGTATCATGGATATAAGCTAGTTCTCTAAGAGGCCTTGGACTAACTCAATTATATAGGTTCACAGAGGTTCCCATAGGGGGGATGATGATGCAATAAAAGGGAATGATTAGAGCTAAAAAGTGGAATTCACTAGAGTATCCCATTATGCATATCATGTTCGTACGTGGGATATGGTTTCATCAATATAGTGGATCTCTATGATGGTAAGGGGTCCATTCATATACCATGGTGGAATGTGGATCTTTTTTTAGTCTACAATGTTCTTCAATATGTTATACTTGGTTCCATCCATGTAGCATGATTCTCTGAGGACAAGAGTTCCACCGACATAGTGATTCTCTATGCAGAGTTGGGATACACATGTGTGGATATTTGCTCTGTGTGGAACTTAGTTTTAAAAGGGAATTGGTTTTGCGCATTACAAGTAACATGCCAATGGAGTTTTTATTCGTTTTTGTAATTCCAATTGGATTATTTTTATTTTCCATAAACTATTTGGTGGAATTTTACCATCATGTAATCCTCAAATGCATCAATATTTTACATTGCTATCTTCTTCAATGGCTTCTTTGATCAATTCATATTTGGATCCCCATCCACTATCTTTAATATCCTTGGGAACTATTTATAGGGAAGTGATGACATGTATACCAGCATAGTCGAGCATCTATGATGATGTTGTGGTCCTATTGTGGAAGCCCATTGATGAAATATAGACCAAATATGACTTGGTCACTGTGGGTATGGGGATATCATATATGGTAGCGAGGATCACAGTGTCAGTCTTGTGAATGACTTCATTTAATTTTCATGGAGCTAACGGCTTCACCTTACCTGTGAACCATTTTAATTCACAAGGAATGTCTTGTATTGGGTGGTTATTTCCACCTCCTGACTGAAGATTTAATTTTTGGGGAACTAGAGCATCCATATTTCTCTCGCAACGAGTTTAGTTTGTGTGAATTTTGTGAAGTGGATCACCATGTGGAGCGGTGGTCCTTGAAGGGTTTATACTCCACCAAATTTCTTTTTTCATTTACCATTTTTTCTCTTTTAAACATTTTTTATAAAAAACATCATTCTGTTTCTTTTCCTTTATATTATAAATAAAAAGAATTATTCCAATATACATTTCTATGTTTTTAGGACTGAAAGGGAACTTAACATAAGGAATATATTCTATTGGGTATTCTTTTATAATCTTATTCCTTAGATATTATCATGTTCTAACATCATGAGATATTATTTCATCTTATTACTAGAAACAATACCTGATAGTCTACATCATATGTGGCCAATTATAAGATATCATATGTCAGTAGTAAATATAGGTAAATAATGTCATTATATCATATTATGGTTCCCATAATAGTAAGGGCCTTCGATGATCTTAGGAATGTGACATATACTCTAGTATATCATCACTGTACTGTTATAATGAAGAAAAATAATTATGTGACATGCAATTTATATATTATTAATGTCTATGAAAATATAGGTAATGTAATGTAAAAAATTATGGAGTTTGTAGCAAACTAAATGGTACTTTAGATTTCATGTCTATTCATATAATTGTATATTAACAAATACCTTATCATATATTGATTTATATTTTTCCCACATTTAATTTGGTAATTTTTTAGAGTATATATGACATTGAAAATGTTATGTAAGTACCACACTATGATGAGATCATTGAGATGAATTGACTATATTACCAAACTATATATCATAGTTATTTATTTGATGATGAAAGATATTTGGTGTGAGTACTCATTTGTGTATTAGACTTGAATTCAAGTTGCCCAAAATATTTATTTCACTGACTAGAGAATACATGCATAGGCCCACTACAAGGAGATCAAAATTTTACTTATAAATTTATATATTATCTGGAATCATTTTTAATTATCATTAGAATATAATATTGTTATTAATTTACATTATGATTTATTTTCATAGATGTATTTATGTAAATTTTGAGAACATATTTTTCTGGGGATGTTGAGTATATTGGGTGGATGATGAATCTTTTATTTTAATTAAATTTATTTTTTATTATCTGTTTTGTAATCCTTAAAGTCCATCATTTGTGGATAATTAATTTTTTAAGGTTTTGGAATAATTTGAGACCTAATTTTGGTAATGTATTAATTAAATAATGTTATTCTTTTATTCATTTTATAATTTCTTACGCAAATAATATATACAGTTATTAAATTTTGAAAATTTATTTTAGAACCAATATTGGCTTAATATGATTAAATTCATTTAACTATTCTATCTTTTGAATCATATAATTTAATTCCCAAATAATCATTATAGCGAGGCCTTGAAATATTTTCACTATTGTGATTAGTTTTAATGATAAGATCAAATCTCATAAAATACAGATTAAAATGAGATTTCATTTGAGTGTAAAATATATGAGAGTCCTTGAGAAAAAATTATTTATACATTGATAACTTCAACAAATTTTTGTATAAGGTTATAATTTCCTTGGTAATCGAAAAATGGGGATTCAAATATTCTTATAGTCAAGAAATGTTTTCTTATATAATTGGATAACAATATATGATAAAATTGTAAAAATAATCTCTAATGTTGTAGTAGAACTTAAAATACATATATGAAAAACTTCATAGATGAAATATTTTCATGATTAATCCATTTAAATGGAAAACCATGTAATATATTTCCAAGGAAATATTTTTATAGAAACATTTTCACCCGACCTGCCAATAAATGTTACCCTCAACCTTCATTCAAAAAAGATGATCATTTATCATTATATTAGGAGGAGGGTTTTCTGAGATAATAATATTCCATAATAATAATATATATTTTTCTTCTTGTAATATACTTCATTTTTTTTGTATTTTTTATTTCCCCATCCATATATTTCTATCTATATGGAAACAAGAGACTATCTTTTGGAGTATTTGTGATGGAATGTAGAGGTGGATTCTATAATTTTTTCATTTTAATGCATATTTTTATTCTATTCCAATAATTTTAATAGAGGTTAAATCAATTATGGTCAGAGGTCACCCAAAATTTTCAACTATTGTGTTCTTATTATTGTTTATCAACAGTAATCCCCTTTAAAATTAAATCAATTCATATGGGGGATTTTGTATTAGATAGAATTGGTTGACAATGAAGTCGCCAAGGAAAAGTTTGGAAAATAATTTCATTTTAATGAAAGGGATTTATATAGTGTAATAAATATTCGAAAAATGAGTGTGTAATATGTTTTTTCATAATCAATATTTGAATAGAATAAAAGTAATAACAATTATTTGAATAATTATGTCATACATCTAAAATTCCAAGTAGAAACACCATTTCACCTTGAAATATTTCTATATTGTATTATTATTGTTATTTTTTCATGATTTTGTATTTGTGTCTGTGTATATATATATATCATCCAGTTTTTTACAAATCCATTATGTATTATTCTCTAAACCAAGGAATCATATTAATATGGTAATTATAAGATCACATATATGAAATCCATTTTTTCATGTGATTTGAATATTCAATAAATATATATTCATATGACTATTTATAAATAATTATTTATTTATATAATGAATATTAATTTTTATTCTACATTCAATAAATACCAAGGAAATTTGGATTTATTTCAAGGTTCTATTGAGAATGATATATTACATATCATTAAAATAAATAAATATGTATATATTTCTGGAATTATATTAGTAATATAATTGAAAACTGTGCACATCAAGAAAATAATAATAACATTATAATTATGATTTTTTGAAATGGAGTTCACTGAGTATTATGAAAAATAATATTGCGCCTCTGTGAAATTATTTATTAATAAATATTTTTCTATAAGTCGTCAGTTATATCATTGTTTAGATATTGATGAATGTTTTGAGAATCATTTTTGGTTCACAACATTTGTCCTCTATAGAGAATAATAACCAAAAACAAACTCTCTGGGGATTTGTCTCAAGCCTGATAGATTATCATCATCTTTCTCCATTCTCACAACATTGAGATATTGTGAATCAATCCCTTCTACTGAATGATTGTGTGTTGATAAAAAGGGGGTGATAAAATATGATCAGTACCCTTTCACTAGAACCTAGTGCACTATCAGTGATGATACTGGATCATTTTAGGATCACCAATATAGTAATTAAATAATGGATTTCCTTTATTTAATGTGATAAACAACAACATCAAAGAAATGTTTGAAAATGTTCCTATTATTATTATTATTATTATTATTATTATATTAATTATGAATTTAATTTGAAATATCCTCTCACTAGATCAAGTTATCTTTCTCAATTTTAATTAGATAAATTCATTGCCCATGAAATTAATCCTCATGTATATTTTAGTCTATTTTTTGACATAGATAATAATTAATACTAGTTTCACCTAAATTATAAAATCTTCTACATTTAGAACTACTATGTTATATTAGAGGGTTCATCTTTAAATTTTTAATTATTTATAATGTAGTGATAAAATTATATAGTTTTTAATAGTATTTCATGTCATGTTATTAATTATTTTATTCAAAATATAATATTTGTTATTTATTGATTTTTATAAGGTTTGGAATAGCTTTAAAACAGATAACTAACATCTAAAATCCCATTATAGGTTCATAGAATCATTTATAGATAAAATTATAGTATGGAACCTATTAATGAATGTACACACTATATATCTATGTTTATTATAGAAAAATATGTTGTGAATTTATTCCAATGCATAATTTACTAAATAGTTTGTGGAACTAATAAAATCCATGTCTTGGACATCCAGGATTGCACACAATTTTATGGACTACACATTGTGTAACATTAGTACACAATGTGTTGTCCAATAATATTTATAGTCTAAAAAAGATAGTCAAATACTTGTAATTTATTTATTACATGATACATGTGATTAATATTATTACAACATTGATATAACAGAACCAATATCTAGAGTAAACTAAACACAACTCATAAATGTCAATGGTGGTAATACATGGTCAGTCACTATGCATATTTCATATATATGAGTAGAATATGTTACATGATGTGCATACATTAAATATTTTATATAACCCATACATGCCTTTAAAGAGTACACTCAAAGACCAATTGGATATTTTTTTATTAATTTTGAGTTGAATGAAAATTAATTATACAATTAATAGTAGTCATCATGTGTCACTATGTAATTTATTTACAGAAAAAACCATGAGATAAGTTAACAATTTTTATAAAAGATTCATTAATTTAAATAATAAATTCAAAACAACATTCCATGTATGGATTTAATTAAAAACAATTCACTCTATATTCTCTAAAATTGGTACAAAAAATAACATGTTTCAATGTTTAATTTATTGATTGTACATTATAGTTAATTATGTGACATATTGTCTGTGCTTGATGAATTGTGAGTGTGTATTACATGATGAAAACCATTCATAGAAGTAATAATTGGTATATTCCATGTTTTATCTATGTGTAAACCAAGTTCATAATTAATTTTAAATAACATTTAGGTATTTAATTTCTATAAATTTTTTAATATGAATATCAAGGACTATTTGGAATAATATAACGATAAATTAATGAGTTAATTAATAAAGATAAATTTTTAATTTCATCAGGTTTTATATTAATTCAGAATAACTGAATGAATGATAGCTACTTTTTATAATTCATATTCATTGAAAGAATGGATTATCATGAGTGTAGGTTTCCCAGTATATGTATTGGATTTACTTTAATTTATTTATATTTAATTTATTATTAAAAAATATAAATGATGGATATTAATTCATTTATATCCCATAATTTATTCTGACATGTGTGAATGTGGTTTTCGTTATGTAAACCCCTATAGTAATTCCAATGTCTCCCCCTCACCAATGTGTGAGTAACGATAAGTAATGGATTGAGATCCAATGATTGGAGGTGGTTCAGGACTCGAGTAGAGTAGATTTTATATTGAATATTCAAAAGTCGATAGTGGAATGCTACAACTAAATCGAATACTAAAGGAAGTACATTATTCTCATAAGTTCAAGGGCCTACCGATCAATATCTTTTTAGATCAACCATTATAAATATCATGATCATGACATATTATTTTTAAAATCATAGTTATATTTATTAGACGATTTATAACGTTAACATAAATTAAGATATTTACAATCAATGAAGATGGAATTAAAAAAAACTAGATTATGAATAGATTTATTTAATCAAGGAATTTGATATTTTAATATATCAAATGCAAATAATATTAAAAATACATGTATTAAAATAATAAGATAGCTCTCTCAAATTATTATTAAGTCATAAAATCATTACATTACAGATGTTATGAAAAAAACTATAGGCAAAAATACTCTTTTATCCATATTAAATGTACTTATCAAATGTTATGAACTTATAAATAAACTTTTGGGTCAACATAGATAATTTATTTTCTGTGGTTGATTTCAAATAAATGAAATTTCATTAGATAGATTAAAGTGGTGACTAAATTCAATTCAAGATTTCAAGATTGGGCAGACCACTAAATTGATATAGTAGCTATTATCTTGTCGATAAAAAACCAATATAGATAACTTTTAATTGATTGTTTAGAAAAATTATTTTTTATGATAAGGGAAATATAGATTGTTTCTAAATGAATTTCCCAATGGTAACATTCAATTTCTATGGGAGATCTCTATAATGAATTCATAAGATAGTGGGGTTTTAATAAAAAAAATCATCTCATATATTTTGTTAATCACGATAAGGTATTTATTAAAACATTTATATTATTTTTTTAACTATAATTTTTTACCTAGAATGTTATCCCAAAAACCAAATATGGAGAATCAAAATCTACAAACTTGTTGTGAATCAATATAATGGTGTAGGTGATTACAAATCATGTTTAACAAAAAATTAAGAATACATACTCAAATCCTTGGTTTCAGAACCATCAATGGAGGCGATTGAAGAAGACTTTTATGTATACATAAACCATTGATATGATTTACTATAATGACTTTTTTATTATTTCATCCATCTATGATTAACTCCACAATTCTAATGAATGTAAGGATTCCAATAGCATGGTCAATATTGAATATGATTTATAATATGATACTGATAGAATTGAGCAGTTTGATATATATAAATCATAAATTAACATGAAAACATAGAGAAAGAACAAAATTTAGACAACAAAGAGTCTAGATTATTATATAAATTGAGTGCCTATATATTCTAGGGTTAAAACTACCTAATGAATTACATTTTTTCTCATTCTTACATCACTTCCACATAACATATCTAAAATTGTTGTAACTATTAAAATGAAAAACATAGATACATATCACCCATATATATATATATATACATAACATCACTAGGATGATAAGGACATGAATCATGTGAAACCTTTTATTTTATGGTGATCAAGAGGAAGGGAAAAGTGAAAATACACATGATTGAATCTATGTCTACAGATTATTAAAAATATATGACCATGAGAAAGAGGATAAAGAGGAATGTAAAATTACTAGATGTTGTATTAGTTTTAGGTGGGATGAAAGAAAACTAGAATAGAAACAATAATGAATCGAATAAGAAGTAATAAATTATATGATCTACAGATATATACATCCATGCAATTTTCCTACCATACATACTGGTTGTTAAAGAATATATGATTACATATGTGTATTTAAATATAGTAATCATGCATGTATAAATAGATAAAAGGAATTATTATTTCATTGATGTTGAAGAGGGTGAAACATAAATAATTATCAATAAAAACATCATTTCATGTTTTCTCAATATAATCAAGTTGACGAACTATTTTTTATCGATTATTAACAAAATAGTTTTTTACTATCTATAGATTTAAAAAAAATATGTTTTATGATAGTGGGAAAACATATTTTAATTATTTTTTATACTCAAGAAATAGTTAAATAATTATTTAATCATATCAATAATAAATGTTTAATCAATTATGAATATAAATATAATACTTAAAATTTCACATTGTGTCAAAATAATTAATTTCTATGTAATATTTATAGTAGGAGAAGCTTTTTTATATATAATCAGGTCCTAGACTATTTTGAGTTAAGGAAAAAAATTATACATATTAAATAACTATACTCATTGACAAACAAAATTATAGAGTTAATGGTACATGAAAAAATTACAAGACATATTTTATAAATTCTAATGAATTAAGGTACGTGGAATTTTTATATGATTCATAAGATTCCATTGAGATATTTTAGGAATAGTTAGATAATAAATAAAAATATATGGTAAATGAAATATGGTCATCTAGGAAATAGTATCTATGTGAATCATAACAATTAACTCATTGATTTATAATATATTATCTGAAGGTAATAAAAACATCATAAAAACATTATACATCAATATTTTGATGGTATTCAAATGGTATTGATAAGATGTCTGAAATATATTTCAATGCTTATGTTAATATCTTCCATGACATGACTCACAAATATTTACATAATTACTCACTATGTATAAATAATATTAACTAAAAGATGTTATATTGACTATAGGATAATGATAAATCCATTAGTTACAGCTTCATGTTTTTGATGAAAACTGTTGGATAAAAGATAGAATCAACAAAAATAACCATTAATTAAATCTCCCGCTGTATCTAGATAAAATATCCTATAGTCACTATAGATATTTTCTTCCATTATTAATCCTGACTTACTATAATTTATGGGGATACACATCTCATTTTGAAATTTTGATACAATGATATAATTCAATCAATTATTTCCCCTACTCGTATGTGAATTTTATTCAAGCAAAAACTTCACCATGATTAGTGGGAAGATTTAATTTTCTATAGACATATTGTGTAAGAGTTTAAAAGAATATTTTTATTTCATTTTCACTAAGTGAAATGAAATATTTTTATGAATAATGATTCCAAGAAATAAGTAATTGATGGTAACCAGTTATTGTTAATAATTTTATATGAATTCGGCAATGTAATCCAAGTACCAAAATTCGAGGTAATCAAATTTTAGATGTTTTATACTTGATACTGTGAGATTGTATTCATTAGAAACTATATATTTATGGTACAATTTGGTATACATAATAAATTTTTATTAAATATTCTTTTTCCGACATAGTCTATCAAAAAACATCCTCTTCATTCCTCACTATGAAATCCAATTGATTTCTACATATCATATTATAATTATATATTTTTTTGTGGTGGGATGTAAAGTATAATTTCTTTAATAGAGACCCTATTTTAAATGTCTATATTACATAAAAAAAGGTGTTAGTAAAAATTATAAAGGTGTAGATGATATGAAAAATCCACACAACCATTTGTTGTTAAAACCACGAATAGTTATCATGAAATGGTTGTCCGTTATTTTGGAGAACCAAGTGTAACAAAATATTATTCATCGATTTCTTATTTTCCATGATAAATATATTTATAGCATATGAAAATAGATACCTAATCATACCATCCAATTAAGAAAAAAAATAATCTTCTCTAAAAATGATTTAAAAATGAAACCCAGATCAGGGAAAGAAGATCTATATATTTGAATATATAGGGTTTTGTAAATTTTTTAAATAACTAATTTATTACATCTATTTAAATTATATCATAAAAAATTGATTTCAAAGTCATAGGGTAGAATATGTGTCCATAATAACATGCATGGACTAAAGAGCATATTTTTAAAAGAATTTAACAAGCATAAATGGGATGAATATTTTTAATGTTACATTTTATATATCAATGTTTCATTTTAATTATTCATGTTTCATAAAGATAAAATATTAAAAACTAGTGGAACTAATAATAATATACTTTGTTCTATCAAACATTACTTGATAATGTAATGATATGATGTGTTCATTAGTAAAAAAGGGAAATTGGAATACTAGTGTCCCTAGTACAAGACACTAATTTTCCTTCAGATCATTTTGATATTATACTAGAAAAATTCTAAGATTATATTCATGAAAATAAAATTAATATATATGGTTACAAAATATATAATAATAAAGAGCATTGTTTCTTTTGATGTTTCATGAAAATAAGTTTAGAAATAATTTATTTTTGTTTTACGAGAAGGTGTTTAGAAATCATATATTCATTTTTGGGTAAATCTAACAAATATTAAGAGTATTATCATTGTTATGATAAAATTGGTCTATAGTATATTAAAATAGTTCAAATATATGATAACATAATAAGGATTGGTTACTAGGGTATATTACAACTTGAGTGGTTTTCTCTGGATAACAAGGTCATAATAAATAGTTTCTCTATAAATTAATATGTAAATTAAAATCCCAGCCACATAAAACACTGTATCACCAATATATATATGAATTATGATTATAATCATCATTAAAATGTGAGAAATAACCAGTTTTTAAGAGTCTATGAGTGATTCTTCTGTAATTGGTTCCCTAGGAATGACCACAATGTATTTTATATTGCATGTATATTCATATACTTGAATGTTAATAAATACCTTATAATATATTCATTTTTATTATGTGTTGCGTTAATGTGATAATCTTTTATAATATTAGTATCATTGAAAACATCATAATAGTTCCCCACTATGATTAGAACCTTGATTCTCCATGATAGTATACATGATCTACATGTACAATAGTTATATATTGTCATATAAAAAAGAAAATGTGATATAGAATATATTGTGAATGTATTTGTAATTTTATTATAACTTATACCAAGTTATTCACACATGGAAATCTCCAAGAATAAGGAATATAAGGACAGAACACAAGTATAAATTCTACATTATATGTTCCATTTTATTTTTTTATATAAAAATTTATTATGATATTTTCAAATTTTGAATATTAATAATTCAAATTATGAGTATTTTATGTAGATGTATTTCGATAAACTATGATCAAATATATTTAAAATGATGTTGGTTACATTGGATGAATTATTAATGATATTGTATCAATATAAAATTCAAATAGGATTTTTCTCCTCCATATTTATAGAAATTGATATATTGACCCTTTTAAGGGAATATCAATTTTGATGTAAATTTTATGAACATGACATATAAATATTTTTTTTTTAGTTATTAAAAGAACAATATGTAAAGCCCTCGATTTTCAATGAAATTGTTTCTAATTATATATAATTATTAAGAATCTGTGAAAATTGATAGTGCATGATTCCGAGAAACGGTATTCTTGGAATGAATTTCGGATCATTTTTAGGTATGTTCAGTAAACGCGCGAGCGGTGTTTTCTAGCATTTAAACAGGTGAATGGATTAAAAATATGAGGGCATCATTGAATTCGCAACATCATGATTCGCATAAGGGAGGCTTTACTTTTACCGCAGTAGGTCTGGAAAAAAATTTATGTTTTGAAACCTTTTAAAAGAAATAAAATAAAATAACATTATAATTTTGTTTTGTTTTTATCATATCTTCCAACGGACAAGTGGAGGTGGGACCGGTGATGTGTCAAGCCACTTAATGGAATTACCTTTCAATATTATGTAATGACATCATTGGGGAATTAAGAATCTTTCTAATTGATAGGCCCCATTAATTTCCCTATGTCGTTACTTACCCTCCCCCTCTCCTATTTATATGAAGCCTGGGGGGAAATGTCGACATAACATCCAAAATAAATGAAGTGTTGTAATATTACTATGATGCCCAAACATTGGAGGATAGAGGAGTTTCTAGTGGGAGGGGATGGGTGACACAGAACCATGAACCAGATAACGATATATGAGCGGCATCCATGGATGCATTTTGTGGGAACGAGAAACACTGATCCACCTCCTAGCGTGGACGTTCTCAATCAATTTTACAAGGTAGGGGGTTTATACGTTTATGCACATTAAATGTTGTCGTCTTCCATGTTCTTGAATAATATAATGAACACAGATCAACAGACTAACTGGTTGATCTGTGATTCAATTTTTCTACGGGAGGTTTCTATTTGGTATCTTTGTAGTGTTTTTATTGTTATTTGATTAAAGTTTTTTTAAACCCTTTGTATCCTCCCTCATGATTACGAGCGTAAAAGGAGGGTGTGGGCCTAACAAACCAAGCCCAAACACTCTGTTACTTTTCTTCCCTTGCACCCACCGTTGAATCTTGCCGACACGGAGGCTCCAATCGCCTATGAACGAGGCGGCTAGCTGACGCATGCCGCAAGAGGATGCCACAGCACAAAGATGCAATGGTCATCAGATTGGCCAACACCTACTAGCCATGGAGGTGGTGTGGTGCGCCGTTTCACCCCACCAGTGAGAAAGGGGTCGTGGCTCGTCATCCGCAACGATCGTAGAAGGCAGTCGGCCCATCGACCAGCCATAGAAGGGAAGGGCGGTGCGCCGTCACTCTCCACAAGGGAGTAGGAGTCCGTGGTAGAGGAGGCTGAACATGAGCCTTAGGCGGATTCCTTGGTGACCGGGCGATACCCATGTGGTGCCATCATTTCCAAAGCTGAACAACCCCTGGGCCGTTCGGGGTACCATGGGGAAAACACCCCCCCCCCCTTCGAGATCGGTGGACCGCGGACCGCCCTCTTAATGGTCATGCATCACGTGACTGGCCCGCCAATGTAGAGCATCGATATTCCGGCCCAGTGGGCCACCACTCAACACGTTCGTTCGAGTAACACCATGGGTCGTGATGCCCCACCACGTGCCAGGCGGCCCCCTCGCGGGTCGAGTCTGGCTGCCCCCTTGAGGGTCGGGCCGCCCCACTATGGGTTGGGCGGCCCAGTCGTAGGTCATTCCTCCCCATTGGGGGTCGGGCGTAACCTTGGCCCAGCCCATCCATGTTTCACCCAGACCGGCTCAAGCGGGGTTGGTCCAACCTGGTCGAACCGTACCCGGGCCCAAACAGACCCAGAAATCCTTAAGAGGTCATATCTTGATAACTCGAAATCTATTTGAAGAACATTCTAAAGAGTTGTGATCCTTCTATCATGACTGTACTTTTGGATTACTCCACATGATATTTCGTTAAACATAGAGTACGAATGGGTTAGATCGAACCCAAATCCAACTAGGCCCTCAGCATTAAAATGCTAATAAATCATAGACCGTGAATTTGATTGACACATCTTCTACTACATTGGAACCATTACAACATGATGGTCGTTTGGTTTACTCATTTTTGGAATTTAGTGGTGGTTGTGGCACAACTGATATCTCAAGGGACATATTCTACGGAGCTTGAGCACACCGGGTGCAGGGAATCCAATGGCTGGTATTGACGAAGATTTTGGAGACAGGTCATACGGAGGTTAGTACCAAGCGATCTTGTCTGGGTCACCACTAACAGATCTTGTGTGGGTCAAATCCTATGTGGGCCAGTTCTCAACAATATAGTGTGGGTCAGCGCATACCATTCCTATGTGGGTCAGATCCTGTGTCGGTTAGCGCTCAGTGATCATGTGTGGGTCAGCTCATAACGATCCTATGAGGGTCATTTTCTGTGTAGGTCAGCGGGGGATATTACCTATCGCCTTCAGGCGGATCGGATCCTATGTGGGTCATTGTAGGGGTTAGTAGCTATCGATCCTGTGTGGGTCAGACACTGTATGGTCAGATGTAGTGCCTCTTGACAGCATAAGATGATATATTTTCGTGACTAATAATCTATACTTCTGGGCTTTACATATATACCAGGTGTGAGCTGAGTCTTTTACCTTTGTGTTGTTACCTGTGTGGTACTTTTAACTTCATGGTTTACATGTGTGGTACTTCTATCTTCGTGGAGTTACCTCTCCGGTACTTATACCTTCGTGGTGTTACCATTGTAGAATCATTCCGTAACGTGTGAGATGTGTATATCTTGATAACATAGGTATATGTATAAGCATATACCTAAGTATTTTTGATATCCTTCTTTGTTATTATTCCTTTTTGGAACTCTAGGAGACCTACAGGGTATCGAGTCCCTACTGAGTATCGTTATACCCACTCCTGGATGGTCTACACCTGCCCCCTGTTCTGTCTTGTGCAGATGACTCACATCGTTGATTGAGGATGAGGGAGCCGGGACTAGATGGTTCTTGGAGGTGGACCATTTGGTGTGACGTGGGGCATGGACTATAGATTGTGATATGTACCTACCCTTCAGGTTGGATCCTCGATGGACAATACATGAGCTGTTTTATGTTTTTCAGTTGTATCTATACCCATTAGTTGTACTTGTACTTTATTGTTGGGCATGAATTTCTGGCCCCTTTACTTTCAGAACTCTTTTTACTATAACAGTTTACATTATGGTTGTATCTAGTTTCGTTTTAGTCTGTGTGGTTGCTTCTTGTTGTGTCATTGGACTGTGTGTTTGTGTAAGTTCAAAAGGAAATGTCTTCCCATATTTGGGATATGCCTTTCCAGTGCTAGTCCCCAGACCCTGCCTTATGGAAGGAGAGCTTCGAGTATTCCCAGCACTGGCCTCGGGGGACGGGTCATGACAAAGTGGTATCAGAGAAGTCAGATCTACCATAGAACTAGGAATATGTTCTTTTCTATGTGGAAATAGTGTTAACTATTATAAATATTGTTTTCAGTTTGTGGAATCCATTTCTTCATGTGGTGGCTAATGTATCCGTGCACGAGGACCCTGAATTCTAATTCCCGACTCAGTACAATGAAACACTGATTATGTGTGTGTTTAAAAAGTATTTCTGGTGGTCCCTTTGAGTCAGCTCACATGGTATAATTTAATGACCATGGAACAACTTTTATCATTCATGATTAATCCACATAGATAGCCATCTAGGGTTCCCGATTGAGTACATGATGAAAGTATACCGAGTGATGAGGCCTCCGTGCAGGGCCCTCTTACGGCATTAGCACCATTAGGTGGTGTACCAGCAGCACCACAACCCATTGGGAAGCCTTTACCACTAACACCACCAATAGTGGATGAATGCTGACTGAGCTCATTTCACGGGTTTCAGCATCAAATGCCTCTATGGTTCTGAGCCGAGAAGGACCCACATGCGGCTGAGGACTAGCTGGAGGCTGTAGAAAAATTTTTCTACCTATTTAGGATACTGAATGATCTTATGGTGATCCTAGCAGCCAATATTTTTTTTAGGAAGCAGTAGGTAGATGGTTGATGTTGATGATCCAGATACCCGATGAGGTGACCCTCATCTGGTTAGACATCGAGGGACTTTATAGGGAAGAGTTCATCCCAGCAACTTTATGCTCAGTGTGTATATAGAAGATACTACCCTTACAGTAGGGAAGCTTATCTGTGGCCCAGTACTCAGTGAGGTTCACTGATCTCTCTTGATACTCTACCGACATGGTGCATGAACCTTTCTATAGGGTATGAACCTTTAATCAGGGACTCTGATTGTATATTAGAACTTCGATGGTATCTCTCTGCATCCCAACGCTTGCTGGAGTGATGAAGAGGTCACTCTTGGTGGAGATTTTCCAACCAGGGAAGAAACCGACAGCGAGACCAACCACTGTGACACCTGTAGAAGAGTCATTTGTGTCGGGAAGTAGGAAAATGTCACAGAGATCCTAGCAGACCAGACCATCTGGTTGATGACCTAGGGATGCAGGGACAAATCTGCGGAGCTCACGAGGCTGAGGAGGCCAACTAGGAGGCAGGTTGTGCCTCACATGCGGTGGGCAGGGTCACATGGCTCATGACTGCCTGACCCTCCATACATATGAGTAGAAGATGGTCAAGGAACCGTCAAGGTAGTGGAAGAGATTCAATTGTGGAAGTCTGCATGCAGCAAGAGGATGTGGCAAAGGAGCTAGTTGTGCAACAGGGAGTGGGCAGCGATTCAATGATTTACTACCACCACCTATAGGTGGTCCACCCCAACCACAGGGAGCAGGTGGACAGGGGTGAGCTCAGCTCTATGCAGTTGATGCCTATGACCACAACACTATGGAGATGATTAGAGCTACGATCTGTGTCTACTCCACCTTAGTTGTAGAACATATCGACGCAGGTTCTAGTCACTATTTTATTTCCATGATCATCGTTCGGTTCTCGGAGATTCTGGTGGAGCCGTTGGCTCGATCCTTATGGCAACAGACTCCTACGAGAGAGGATTTGATGATTACACAATGGTGTTGGTAGTGTGAGCTTACTATAGGAGGACTGAGCATTGTCTGGGATCTTCTAGTAGCGGCGTCGAGGCCTTAGGACATCATGATGCATATGGACTGGTTATCTACAGTCCATGTTTAGATTGACTATATTAGGAAAAAATTTCTATATGTCCTCACATATGGGACCCGGTTATCCTTCACTAGTAGGATGGGAACCACTGCAGTATTGGAAAGACTTACCAAAAGGAGGGTGTAGCCGCTCACACATCAGTTGGCCAGCCTTACCCTTGGGGCAGTTGACATTGAGAGTCTGATATATCCTGAAGTGGGGGAATAATATGTCGATGTATTTCCCGATGATGATCTAAGGCTACCACTATGCAGATAGGTATACTTTTACATCGAACTCTACCCTGGGACGACACCGATATCTATAGCAGCATATCAGATGGATGCCGCGGAGCATCGTGAGTTACAGGTATAGTTGGAGGACTTCTAGATGAAGCATTTCATAAGTCCCAGTGTTTCTCTATGGGAAGCCCTGATTTTATTTTCCAATAAGGAATATGGGAATTTGAGTCACTATGTGCTTTATCAACACCTGAACCATGTGATCTTGAAGACCAAGTATCCACTTCTGAGGATTGATGATCGTTTCAATTAGTTGAAGGGGGCTCGTTGGTTTTCAAAGACATACCTCAGATCAGGCAATCATCCGCTTAGAGTATGAGATGAGGATGTGCAGAAGATGATCATCAGATATCGGTATGGCCACTATGAGTCCTTGGATATGACCTCCGGCATAACCAAAGCCCCAGAAGTGTTCATGGGACTCATGAATAGTACCATTCTACCATACCTCAATCACGTTGTAGTAATCTTCATCGATGAAATCTTTATATAGAATGTGAAAGAGGAGGAGGATGCCTATCATCTGCTAATAGTTCTCGATACACTCAGAGAGCACCAGCTTTATGGTAAGCTATCAAAGTGCCAATTTTGGATACGATAGGTCCACTTTCTGGTAAACATTATTTCAGAGGCTGGAGTTGCAGTAGATCCAGCAATGATAGTGGTTTTGCTTGCTGGGGATCCACCCTGGAGTGTGACCGAAGTGCGTAGCTTCTTGGGGCTGGCTGGATACTACCAGATATTCGTTCCTGAATTTTCTAGAGATGCATAACCCTTGTCAGCATTAACAAAGAAGGGACTTCCCTTCGTGTGGTCGGGGATATGCCAGCAGAGTTCTCAGGAGCTGAGGCAGAGACTAATGATTTCCCCCCTCTTGAGGATACCAGAAGATGGTATTGGGTATATAGTCCAATGTGACGCATTAGGGATGTGACTTGTGTGTGTCATGATACCGGAGCGAGCAGTGATCGCCTATGTTTCACAACATTTGAGACAACATGAGCATAACAACGATACCCATGACCTAGAGTTTTCAATAGTGGTCTTTCCCTTTCATTTGTGGCTACATTATTTTATGGGAGAAAATTTTATATTCTACTATGACCACAAGAGTATCGGGTATATCTTCTCATAGAAGGATCTGAACCTGATACGATGGCAACAAATGGTGTTCCTGTAGAACTATGACTTGGAGACAATCTATACTTCTAGGTAGAAGAACGTGGTAGCATATGCACTTAGGTAGAGGACTGATCTACACTTTCTGAGTGAGGCGCCAGAGAAGCAAGCTGCATTGCAGATAACCTTCATGGATATTGATAGAGAAGCATACCTCCAGTCTATGACAGTCACACCCCCACTCTATTAGCGAGTCAGAGAGTCTCATCTTGGGGACATTGACTGCGAGTCTTGACATGCCCAGATATCCTCAGGATAGACACCTAATGGACTTTATAAAGGTTGGGAGCACATCATCCCCTTCAGAAGACATACCATGGTTCTTTTGGCGCTATTGGAGGATGTGTTGATGGAGTTCCATATTTCCCCTCTAGTGGTACATCATGTCATAGAAAAAATGTACCAGGAACTCTGACATCAGCATTGGTGGCCAGGAATGAAGATGGAATTGGATGAGTTTGTTTCATGAAGCCTCACTTGTCAGCAAGTGAAGTCCGAGCATCAGGTACGAGTATGCTTAACTCAGCCTCTAGTGGTTCCATAGTGGAAGTGGGATAGAATCTCCATGGACATTGTGATTGGGCTTCCATGTATGTCGAGTGGAGATGATTCCATCTAAGTTATCCTTGACCGAATCACCACGTTGGCCCACTTCATACCTATCATATTGTAGGGTTTAGTATAGGGATTGGGATGCCTATACATATAAGAGATTTTATGACTTCATGGGGTTCCATCGACAATCGTCACTGATAGTGATGAACATTTTACATCCCATTTGTAGAAGAGATTATAGGAGGCATTCATGACTCAGATACGTTTGAGAACCACACATCATCCTTAGATGGATGGTTAGACAGAGCCGACTATTCAGACAATGGATTACATGCTTCATGCTTGCGTCCTAGATTTTGGAACTAGTTTGTAGGATCACTTTACCTTGGTGTAGTTCATGTACAATAGTAGTTATCACTCCACCATCGGTATGGAACTATTTGAGGCCATGTACGGTCGACGTTAAAGATCACTTCTATTCTGGACAGACACAGGAGAGTCAGTACGTATAGGTCCATAGTTCGTATGGGCTACCACTAAGAAGGTTCATATCATCTTGGAGGGGATGAGGACTACATGGAGCAGGAAGAAGTCTTATGTTGAATATAGACAGAGACCTTTGGTGTTATAGGAAGGGGACTATATATTCATTAGAGTCTCCCCTCATTGGGGACTACAGTGAATTGGATAAGGCGGAAAGTTATCACTAAAATTTATCAAACCATTTCTGATACCTCAATGGATTGGCGTGGTGGAATTCTGCTTGACACTACCACCACAATTGGATAGGGTGCGTGACTTTTTCCACGTATCCCAGCTGATAAGATACGTGCATGACCATTCTTACATCATTGGCCACGACGAGCAGGACTTCGATGATGGGTCGACATTTATGGAGGTTTCAGGGGAGATTGAGGATCGAAAAGAATGTTTCCTTCATAGGAGATTGATAACTATGGTGTGTGTTCCCTGGCAGCACGAGAACCTCCAGGAGAGCACAAGGGAGCAGGAGGCTTAGATTTGTGTTGAGTACCCCCATTTATTTCCTTAGTATATGTTTTGGCTATCAGGGGAAAAATTCCCAACGGTGGGGAGAATGTAAAGACCCATATTTTCTATATATTTTTTAATTATATCGATTTATTATGAGTCTTCGAAAATTGTTGGTGCATGTTCTTGAGGCCCGGTGTTCCCAAAAATAAATTCCTAAATATTTATAAGGTATGATTAGTAAACGCATGAGCGGTGTTTTCTAGCTTTTAAATGGTTCTCAGATTAAAAATATTAGGGCACCATTGAATCAGATACAACGAGATTCTCTAAAGGGAGGCTATTATTTGACCATAGTAGGTATAGAGAAAAAGTTATGTTTTGAGACTTTTTAAAATAAATAAAATAAAATAACTTCAATATTTTATTTTATTTTTATCATATAATCCAATCAACAAGTGGAGGTGGGACCTGTGATGTGTCAAGCCACTAATTGGCATGACCATTCAATCTTAACTAACTACGTTGTCGGGGAATTAGGAAGATTCCTAATTAATGACCCCCATTAATTTCCCTATGTCGTTACATACCCTTCCCCACTCCTATTTATATAGAGCTTGGGGGGAGGTGTCGGAATAGCTTCCAAATCAACAAAGTGCGGTAAAAGTACCAAGACACCAATCCCTTGGAGGATGGAGCTGGTTTTAGCAGGAGGTGATAGGTGACACCAAACAACGAACCAGAGAACGAAGTATGAGCGGCATCGTTGGAATCCTATTAGGTGAACAATGAACATCGACCCACCATCATGTGAGGACTTTCTCCATCAGATTATCGAGGTAGGGGTTTTATTATTTTACTCACATTAAATAATTTCCTCTTCCTCGTTCATGAATAATACAAGGAACGCAGATCGATCGACTAATGGGTTGATCTACGATTCATCCATTTTTGTGAGAGGTTTTTGTTGGGTATCCTTGTAGGGGTTTGATTGTTGTCTAATTATAGTGATTATTAAATGCTTTTTATCCTCCATCATGATTACGAGCTAATGAAGAGGGAGTGTTCCTAACAAATCCGGCCCGAAGCCTCCGCTACTTTTCAACCCTTGCACCCTATGTGGAAGACAACCGACGCAATGGCACCAACCAGCAACGAAGGAGGCAGCGCGCCGATGCACACCGCAAGATGAGGCCGCGACATTCATTTAAACAGCAGGAACTGGCTAGCCATAGTGGAGATAAATTACATTGTCGCACGCCACTAGTGTGAAATGGGCCATGGCTAGTCAGCCATGATGGTCTGATAAGGTGTCGGGCTCATCCATTGGTCAGGGAAGGGAAGTGTGGCATGCCATCATGCACCGCTGGTGAGTAGAAGGCCACGTCCAAATCCACAATGGAGGAGGTAGAACCAACATCTCCAATGTGTTCCGCGATGACAGTGTGGTGCCCATGTGGTTCCTCCACTTCAAAAGATGAACTCTCTCCGTAACGTTTGGGATAATGGGGGGGCGGAATACCCCTCCCCCATTTTCCAGCTCGGCAGACTGCGGGTCGTGCCTCACACGGCCTGGCCACCCCACCGAAGTTCAGGCTGTCCTAGTTCATGTACGGGCCTACCCCTCGTAGTCTGGGATGCCCCCTTGCGGGCGAGGCCGAACCGTGGACCTGCCCAGCCAGGTCGGACCGGACCTAGGCCCAAACGTACCTCGAAAAACTTTAGGGGCCATATCTTGGGAACCAGACATCCGTTTGATGAAGAGTTTGTGGTGTTTGGATTCATGGATAGATAAATTCCTTTTCTATTACTCTAAAGGAGTGTTCGAAAAAGTTGGTGTATGTTCAGGTTGGATGGAACCTAAATCCAACCGGGCCCTCGGTATTAAAATGTTACTAACTCACAGACCAAGCATATGATTGACACGCCATTTATCACATTTGAAACCTTCAAACATGATGGTCTTTTTGTATACTCCTTTTTAGTGCTTAGTGGAGTTGATGGTATATCTAATATCTCGATGGATTGATTTTATGGAACACGAGTGCACTAGGTGCGAGGAATCCAGTGGCTAGCAGTGAGGTGGATGTTGGAGACAAATCATATGGAGGTTAGTACATAGCGATCCTATGTGTTTCATCGCTTACTAATCCTGTGTGGGTCAGATCTTTCATGGTTTAGCACTCAGTGATCCCATGTGGGATAGTGCATACCAATCCTGTGTGGGTCTGATCCTGTGTGGCCTTATGCTCAGTGACCATGTCTATCTGCGCATACCAATATTGTGTGGGTCAGATCCTGTGTGGCTCAACGGGGGTTAGTACCTATTGACTTCAGGTGGGTCAGATACTATTTGGGTCATTGATGGGATTAGTACATATAGATCTTGTGTGGGCCAGACATCATATGGTTAGCAGTAGTTCCTCTGGACAAATTAAGATGATCTAGCTTTATGACTAATCATCTTTACTTCTGTGCTTTACATATATACCTGGTGGGATTTGAGACTTTTACCTTCGTGGTGTCACTTATGTCGTACTTCTATCTTCTTGGTGTACCTTTGTGTTACTTCTATCTTCATGGTGTTACATGTGCAGTACTTCTACATTCACGGTGTTTCTTTTGTGGCATCCATTCCTCATGTCTAAGATGTGTATATCTTGATAACATAAATATATTTATGGGAATATAACTAAGTAGAGTTGATGTATTGATTTATGTTTATTGCATTGTGGAACTGTAGGGGACCTACAGGGTCTCGGGGTCCCTAGTGAGCATCGTTATACCCACCCCTGCATGGGCTACGCCCGCACCTTGTCCTGTCTTGTGCAAACAACATACAACATTGATCGAGGTTGAGGGAGCCAGGACCATATGGTGATTAAAGGTGTACCATTTGGAATGTTGTGGTGTAGGAAATATTGTACGTGATCTGTACCTAACCTTCTAGTAGGATCCTCGGTGGATGATCCATGAGCTGTTTTGTGATTTTTTTTGTATTTGTACCCTTTAGTTGTACTTGTACATTACATTTGGTCTTGAATTTTCGGCCACTTTACATTCAACGCTCATTTTACTTCCTTAGTTTATTTTATGGTTTTATCCATTTTCATTCTAGTCTCTTTGGTTTCTTCTTATGTGTTCTTGGACTTTGTGGTTGTGCAGGTTAAAAATGCAATGCTTTCCAATATTAGGGATACACCTTTCTAGTACTACTGGCCAGCCCCTGGCCTATGGAAGGCGTTCTTGGGGTAGTCACAACATGGTCCCTTGGGAATGGGATGTGACAATAACTATCAAACATAATAGTGGATGAAATTATTGTGAGAATATCTTGAGGAGATATCTTGAAAAAATCATTACATTACATAGTGAGAATTCATATGTTGTTGTCAATGTTGTGGAATTATCTTCATCATAGTGATTATCTTTATATGTTGTTAGATGTCGATATAGGGCATTAAGTGAACATTACTAGCAGGGATAATGAATAACCCAGTGGTCCATATAGAGAGTGTATTCATTGTTCATAATTAAAATGAATTTTAATTAACTATTTAAATATACATTATCCCTTAAACCAAGGAATAATATTTATTCGATATTTGTTGATAACATATATTCATTTTTTAAAATTTATAGTATTTGAATATTAAATAAATATTTATTCAATGGAACTTAAGATTATATATTAATTTTTATTTAATAAATGAATATTATGTATTATTTAATTTTGATGAAATAAATAGGAGAAAATAACAATATATTTAACAGGTATTTTGAGAATGATATATTAAATATCATTTAAATAAGTAAATAATTATTTATTTAAAGAGTTTTATTTTTCCCATATGACATGTGTTCATTATGAAATTAGTAATAATAATAATAGATATGGGAATTTCCAATATTTATGAGAATAATTTTTCTTCTATGTGAATTTATCAATTCCACAACCTTGATTTTTAAATACCACATTATTTCATTTCCTAAGGTTTGATGACAGTTTTGAGAATAATTTTTTATGAAAACAATTACCACATTTTGAGAATTATAAAATTTAATATCCTTTATAGGGGCTTGTATCAGGTTTAAAATAATATCTTCAACCTTCCATCTCCAATTATGAAGGAGAGAGCATGAACCAATCCTTTCACTAGAAGGATTGTGTATAAATTAAAAGGGATTGATAAAATATATATAAAAAATGCGATTCAAAAATGAGTATGATAAATTATTATTTATGATTAATGTATCTTGTGTCAATCACTACTAGATGGATTATAATTTGGACCCTCTCAATAAATTCAATGCACGAAAAAAATGTTTTCGATACCTGGCATATTTTTTGATAAAAGTTCACAAGATCATGGTATTTTTGTTTTCGTTCAATAAATTACAAATTTAACTTGAAGGATTCCAATATAGGTCCCATCATATGTTAATAATTTTCATAAAATAAATATATTGTCCAGGAAAATTATCATCATATACATTGAAGATTCTCCTTTGAATATGACAATATAAGAGGTTGGAATAGCCTAAATAGGCACTTCAACTACATCTAGAACGTTGAAAAAGTACTTTTTTATAGGGAAAAACTCTAATAGACTCATAGTAATCTATATTTATATTCCAATTGATTTGATTATTCTCAGATTTTTAGAATTATTATAAAATGTATAATTATGTTTTCAAGGCCTATCATATTTTTATGCAAAGGGTTGGTGTACAAGAATGTTTGTATGAGGAGTATTCTTACTATTATATCACTAATGAAATAAAATCCATAAATTATTAATATCCCCAAGTATCCAATTATTGTAACCTTTTCATAAATCTAATATCATTGATAATACCAAAATCGATGAATAAAAAATATTTATAATATTAAAAAAACTATGTATCCTAAAAATGAAGAAATGATTACTAAATCACTACCTAATGTACATCAGAATATTCAACCTAATTGATTATTATAGATATTGAGCCAAATTAATTAATATATTTTTTTAGAATATTAAATTAGATTTAATATGATCCAACATCATAAATTAATTTATGGGTGAACTAATGTTATACCCCTTAATTAGTTGTATTCCCATTATGTCTTTTACCCGGAACCCATCAAGTTTTTCTCCCTATTGCACTGGCATATAATTCTAATTATAATTCAATATAGTTCAACTGGTTTTGTTTTATATTTTATCTTTATGAATCATATATAATTAATTCCAATCATCAATGGATATGATGTATTATTAGATAGATTACAACAACACAGGCTCGTGAAATTCTATTCATTATCTCATATTCTACCTAAACATAATATTTTATGGAGATTTTATTCAATGTGACATGTATAGTAATTAAATATATGATAGTCACATCCTTTCATGGTATGTTGCAATATTATATATGAAAATCCAATGGATCTATATCTATAAATATTGTTCCATAGAATTGTGCTTCTATTTAATGTGATTCATTGAGAAATTTCATTCATTATAATGATAAATAAGGTTATACTCATTATCTATTTTTATATGTTATAGAAATATCAATCATATAAATAAATGTTTACCAACTGACCCTTTGTAGACACAGGTAACTCCATAGTTCCAAGTGACTATTTTATTATCACAATGTATGATTCTATCAAGAAATATATATTTGAATTTTTTTTATAAAATGCATGTTTTGTCCATTTACGAGACGCATAGTGCGCTTTCAGCCAGTGCGGTCACACAAAACCTCCGATTGATCTGTCGTCTGGCCAACCATTCCACAATTCACCCACCCTTTTTGTCGTCTGATTTCACGGCATTCTGAGGATGTTTACATGAATTCGACCACCCCACGCACGCTTTTGAAGCGTGCCAAACACCTAAAAAACCCATATTCTGTCGTGCCGTGAAAACGGCATGTCCGAATGACATGTTGTCTCCTCGTACACCTCACGAATAATAATAATGCTGTTTTGTGTGATTTCAAGTCATTTTAATGTCATTCGGCATGAATTTGACCATTAAACGCATGTTTTAAGCATTTACGACACACAAAGTATGTTTTCGGCCAGCGCGGTCACACGAAACCTTCGATTGACGTGTCGTCTAGCCCAAAAATTTCACAATTCACCCACCATTTGTTGTCGCCTGATTTTATGGCATTCCGAGGTCGTTTGGATGGTTTCAACCACCCCACGCATGCTTTTCAAGCGCGCCAAACACCTAAAAAACACATATTCAGTCGTACTGCACAAACTGTGCATTCAAATGACATGTCGTCTCTTCGTACACCTCAAAAATAATAATTATGGGGTTTTCTTGTGATTTAAAGTCATTCCAATGCCGTTCGACATGCATTTGACCGCTAAACACTTGTTTTGGCCATTTATGACACACATATTGCATTTTCGACCATTGTTATCACACGACACATCCGATTGACATGTCCTCTGGCCGACCATTTTACACATCACCCCACCCTTTGTTGTCGTTTGATTTCATTGAATTCCGAGGTCATTTGTCTGGTTTCGACCACCTCATGCACGCTTTTCAAGCACACCAAACCCCTGAAAAAAAAATATACAGTCGTGCCACGCAAACCGCACATCTGAATGATGTTCTGTCTCCTCTTAGACGTCATGAATAATAATTAGGGTGTTTTTGGGTGATTTCAATTCCTTCTGATGTCTTTCGACATGCATTTGATCGTAAAATCCATGTTTTGGCCATTTACGACACGCGGAGTACGTTTTCGGCCATCGCGATCACACGACGCCTCTGATTGACGTGTCTTATGGCTGTCCATTTCACCATTCACCCACCCTTTGTTGTCATCAAATTTCATGGAATTTAGTGGTCGTTCAGCCGGTTCCGACCACCTCACGCACGCTTTTCAAATGCGCCAAACACCTAAAAAACACATATTCAGCTGTACCATGCAAACACTGCATCCGAATGATGTGTCGTCGCCTCGTACACCTCACGAATAAAAATTAGGGTGTTTTTGTGTGATTTCAATTCATTCTAATGTCGTTCGACATGCATTTGACCGTTAAACGCATGTTTTGGCCATTTACGACACATGGAGAGCGTTTTAGACCACATCAATCACACAACACCTCCGATTGACATTCGGTTTGGCCAACCATTTCACAATTTACCCACCCTTTGTTGTCATCTTATTTCAGGGCATTCTGAGGTTGTTCGTCCAGTTTCGACCAACCCACGCAAGCTTTTCAAGCATTCCAAACACATAAAAAACTCATATTCAGACGTTCCACACAAACCATGCGTCCGAATGACATGTTGTATCCTAGTATATCTCACAAACAATAATTAGGTGTTTTTGTGTGATTTCAAGTCATTCTGATGTCGTTCGGTATGCATTTGACTGTTAAACGCATGTTTTGGCCATTTACGATACGCAGAGTGTGTTTTCAGTTAGTGCGGTCACACGACACCTTCGATTGACGTACCTTCTAGACGACCATTTCACAATTCACCCACCCTTTGTTTTCGTCCAATTTCATTGCATTCTGAGGCCGTTCAGCTGACATTGGCCACCCCACACACGCTTTTCAAGCGCGCCAAACACCTAAAAACACATATTCAGCCGTGCCGTGCAAACTGCACGTCTGAATTATGTTTCGTCTCTTCTTTCACCTCACACATAATAATTAGGGTGTTTTCGTTTGATTTAAATTCATTCTGATGTCGTTCGACATGCATTTAATCGTAAACCCCATGTTTTGGCCATTTACGACACGCGGAGTGCGTTTTTGGCCAACGTGGTCACACGAAACCTCTGATTGACGTGTCTTCTTGTCGAACATTTCACAATTCAGCCACCCTTTGTTTTTCGTCTGATTTCATAGCATTCTAAGGTCGTTCGACCAGTTTCGACCACCCCATGCACGCTTTTCAAGCGCGCTAAACACCTAAAAAACACATATTTAGTCGTGCCACACAAATCGCAGTTCCAAATGAAGTGTCGTCTCCTAATTCACCTCACGAATAATAAGTAGGGTGTTTTCGTGTAATTTCAAGTCATTTCGATGTCATTCGTCATGCATTTGACCATAAAACCCATGTTTTGGACATTTACGACACACTGAGTGCGTTTTCAGCCAGTGCGGTCACACTACACCTCCGATTGACATGCCTTCTGGCCAAACATTTTACAATTCACCCTCCCTTTGTATTCTTCTAATTTCATGTCATTCCGAGGTCATTCGACAGGTTTCGACCACCTCACGCATGCTTTTCAAGCGCGCCAAACACCTAACAAACACATATTCATCCATGTCGCACAAACCGCACGTCTGAATGACATTATGTCTCATCTTACTCCTCATGAATAATTATTCAGGTGTTTTTGTCTGATTTCAAGTCATTTAGATGTGGTTCGGAAGGCATTTAACCGTAAAACCCATGTTTTCGCCATTTACGACACGCAGAGTGCCTTTTCCGCCAGCGCGGTCACATGACACCTCTGATTGATGTTTCGTCCTGCCGACCATTTCACAATTTACCCCCTCTTTGTTGTCGCTCGATTTCATGGAATTCCGAGGTCATTAGACTGGTTATGTCCACCCTATACACGCTTTTAAAGCGCGCCAAACACAAAAAAAAAACATATTCACCAGTTCCGCGCAAACCTCACATCCGAATGATGTGTCGTCTCCTCGTACACCTCACATATCATAATTAGACTGTTTTTGTGTGATTTCAAGTCATTATGATGTCATTCGGCTTACATTCGACCATTAAACACATGTTTTATCCATTTACGACATGCAGAGTGTGTTTTTGGCCAGCGCGATTACCCGACACCTCCGATTGATGTGTTGTCTGGCCGACCATTTTACAATTCACCCACCCATTTGTTTTCGTAGTATTTCATGGCATTCCGAGGTCGTTTTTCTGGTTTCGACCACCCCATGCATGCTTTTCAAGAGCGCCAAACACCAAAAAACACATATTCAGTCGTGCCGCACAAACCGCGCATCCGAATGACGTGTCGTCTCCTCATACACCTCACAAATAATAATTAGGTTGTTTTAGTGGTATTTCAAGTCATTCCGATGTCATTCAGCTTGCATTTGACTGTAAAACCCATGTTTTGGCCATTTACGACACATAGTGTGCGTTTTCAGCTAGCGTGGTCACACGACACCTCCGATTGACGTGTCGTCTAGTCAACCATTTCTCAATTCAAGAACCCTTTGTTGTCGTCTTATTTCATGGCATTCCAAGGTTGTTCGGCTAGTTTCGACCACCCCACGCATGCTTTTCAAGCAAGCCAAACACATAAAAAATACATATTCAACTGTTACATGAAAAGTGTGCATCTGAATGACGTTCCATATTCTCATACACCTCAAGAATAATTATTAGGTTGTTTTCGTGTGATTTCAAGTCATTCTGATGTCGTTTAGTATGCATATGATAGTAAAACCCATTTTTTGCCCATTTACGACATGTGATGTGTGTTTTCGGCCAGTGCAGTCACACGACGCCTCCTATTGACATGCTGTCTTGCTAAACATTTTACAATTTACCCACCCTTTGTTGTCTTCCAATTTCATGGCGTTCCAAGGTCGTTTGTCCAGTTTCAACCACCCCACGCATGCTTTTCAAGCGCGCCAAACACCTAAAAAACCCATATTCAGTCGTGTCGTGCAAACCCTGTGTTCGAATGACATGACGTCTCCTAGTACAACCCAATAATAATAATTATGGTTTTCTCGTGTTATTTAAAGTCATTCCGATATTGTTCGGCAAACATTTGACCGTTATATGAATGTTTTGGCCATTTACGACACGCAGAGTTCGTTTACGGCCAGCTCGGTCACACGACACCTCCGATTGACGTTCTCTCTTGCCGACCATTTCACAATTCACCCACCCTTTGTTTTCCACCGATTTCGTGGCATTACGAGGTCGTTCATCTGGTTTCGACCACCCCACACATGCTTTTCAAGTGCGGAAAACACCTAAAAAGACATATTCAGTCGTGTCATGCAAACAACTCGTTTGAATGATGTGTTGTCCCCGTGGACCACTGACAAATAATAATTATGGTTTTTTCATTTGATTTCATGTCATTACGATGTTATTCAGCTTGCATTTGACCATTAAACGCATGTTTTGGCCATTTACGACACGTGGAGTGCGTTTTCGGCCAGCGCGGTAACAAGACACCTTCGATTGACGTGTCATCTAGATGACAATTTCAAAATTTATCATCCCTTTGTTGTCATCCAATTTCATTGCATTCTGGGGTCATTCGGCCGGTTTTGACCACCGCACACATGTTTTTCAAGTGTGCCAAGCACCTAAAAAACACATATTCTTCCGTTCCACGCAAACCGCACATATGAATGGTGTGTGGTCTCCACTTAAACCTCTTGAATAATAATTAGGGTGATTTTGTGTGATTTCAAATCATTTCTATGTCGTTTAACATGCATTTGACCGTAAAACACATGTTTTGGCAATTTACGACACACGAAGTGTGTTTTTGGCCAGCGCGGTCACACAACTCCTCCGATTGATGTGCTGTCTGGCAGAAAATTTTTCAATTTAACCACCCTTTGTTGTCATCTGATTTCAGCGAATTCCGAGGTTGTTCTCCTGGTTTCGACCACCCCATGCATGATTTTAATGCGCACCAAACACCTAAAAAACACATATTCAGCTGTGCCGCACAAACCACGTGTCCGAATGATGTTATGTCTCTTCGTACACCTCAAAAATAATAATTAGGGTGTTTCGGTATGATTTCAAGTCATTTTGATGTCGTTCAGCATGCATTTGACCATAAAATGCATGTTTTGGCCATTTAAGACACGCAGGGTTCATTTTTGGCCAGTGCCGTCACACGACACCTCCAATTGATGTGTCATCTAGATGACTATTTCACAATTCACCCACCCTTTGTTTTCATCATATTTCATGGAATTCCGAGGACGTTCGGCCAGTTTTGACCACCCCACGCACGCTTTTCAAGTATAACAAACACCTAAAAACACATTTTCAGTCATTTCGCAAAAACCGCTCTTCCGAATGATGTTTCTTCTCCTCATACAACTCACAAATATAAATTATGGTGTTTTAATGTGATTTCATGTCATTCTGATGTCGTTCGACATACATTTGACCATTAAATGTATGTTTTGGCCATTTAAAACACACGAAGTGTGTTTTTGGCTAGCGCGGTCACATGGCACCTCTGATTGATCTGATGTTAGGACGAAAATTTTACAATTCACCCACCCTTTGTTTTCGACCGATTTTATGGAATTCCGAGGTCGTTCGGCTGATTTTGACCACCCCACGCACGCTTTTCAAGCACAACAAGCACCTGAAAAACACATATTCAGTTGTTCTGTGAAAACAGTGCATCTAAATGATGTTCCATATCCTTGTACACCTCACGAATAATAATTAGGGTGTTTTTGTGTGATTTCAAGTCATTCTGTTGTTGTTCGGCATACATTTGACCCTTAAACAAATGTTTTGGCCATTTACGACATGCGTATTTCATTTTCTGCCAGCACGGTCACCAGAAACCTCTGATTGACGTGTCGTCTGGCAGACGATTTCACACATCACCCAACCTTTATTGTCATTCTATTTCATTGCATTTTGAGTTCGTTCGGCCGGTTTTGACCACCCCACACATGCTTTTCATGCGCACCAAAAACCTAAAAACACATATTCAATCGTTTTGCCCAAAACGTGCATCTGAATGATTTGTCATCTCCTATTACACCCCAAAAATAATTATTAGGGTGTTTTTGTGTGATTTCAAGTCATTCTGATGTCGTTCGGCATGCATTTGACCATAAAACCCATCTTCTGGCCATTTACAACATGTGAAGTTCTTTTTCGGCCAGCGCGGTCACACGACACCTCCGACTGACATACCGTCTGGTTGACCATTTAACAATTAACCCACCCTTTATTGTCATCTAATTTCATGGAATTCAGAGGTCGTTTGGCCAGTTTCGACCACCCCACGCACGCTTTTCAAACACGTCAAACACCTAAAAACACATGTTTAGTCGTACCGTGCAAACTGCATGTCTGAATGACATGTCGTCTCCTTGTACACATCACGAATAAAAAATAAGGTGTTTTCGTGTGATTTCAAGTCATTCCAATGTCGTTCGGAATGTATCTGACCATCAAACACATGTTTTGGCCATTTACGACACGCGAAAAGCGTTTTCAGCCAGCGCAGTCACATGAAACCTCTGATTGACATGTCGTCTGACCAACCATTTCAAAATTCCCCCACCATTTTTTTTTGTCCGATTTCATGTCATTATGAGGTCTTTCGGCCGGTTTCGACCACCCCACACACGCTTCTCAAGTGCACCAAACACCTAAAAAACACATATTCATCTATGTCGTGCAAACTGTGCATCCAAAGGATGTGTATTCTCCTCGTACATCTCAAGAATAATAATTATTGTGTTTTTTTGTGATTTCAAGTCATTCTGATGTCGTTCGGCAGACATTTGATAGTTAAACGCATGTTTTGGCCATTTACGATACGCAGAGTGAATTTCAACCAGCGCAGTCACACGACACCTGTGATTGACATGCCGTATGGCCGACCATTTCACAATTCAGCCACCCTTTGTTGTCTTCCGATGTCAGGGAATTATGAGGTCATTCGACAGGTTTCGACCACCCCACGCACGCTTTTCAAGCATACCAAATACATAAAAAACACATATTCAGTTGTGTCGTGAAAACTGCATGTCCAAATGACATTTTGTCTCCTCTTACACCTCACTAATAATAATTTGGGTGTTTTCTTCTGATTTCAAGTCATTTAGATGTGGTTCGGAATGCATTTGACCGTAAAACCCATGTTTTGGCAATTTACGACACGCAGAGTGTGTTTTCAGCCAGCACGGTCACACAGCACACTTGATTGATATTCCGTCCTTCCAACCATTTCTAAATTTACCCTCTCTTTGTTTTCGTCTGATTTCATGGCATTTCGAGGTCATTAGGCCGGTTTTGACCACCCCACACACGCTTTTCAAGTGTGCCAAACACCTAAAAAACACATATTCAGTCATGCCATGCAAAAAACACATTCGAATGACGTGTTGTATCCTCATACACCTCACAAATAATAATTAAGATGTTTGTTATGATTTCAAGTCATTCCGATGTCGTTCGGCATGCATTTGACTGTTAAATGCATGTTTTGGCCATTTACGACACACAGAGTGCATTTTCGGTAAGCATGGTCACACGAAACCTCCAATTGACATACCGTCTGGTCCACCATTTCACAATTCACCCTCCCATTGTTGTTGTCCAATTTAATGGAATTACGAGGTTTTTCGGCTAGTTTCGACCACCGCACGCACGCTTTTCAAGCACGCCAAACACGTAAAAAACACATATTCAGTCATGCCGGGCAAACCATGCATCTGAATGACGTGTAGTATCCTTGTACACCTCAAGAATAATAATTAGGGTGTTTGCCTATGATTTCATGTCATTATGATGTCATTCGACATGCATTGGACCGTAAAATGAAAGTTTCGGCTATTTACGACACATGTAGTGCGTTTTTGGCCAGCGCGGTCACACGACACCTCTGATTGACATGATGTCTGGATGAACATTTTCCAATTCAACCACCATTTGTTTTTGTCTGATTTCAGGGAATTCTGAGGATGTTCGGCCAGTTTCGACAACCTCACGCACGATTTTCAAGTGCGCCAAACACCTAAAAACACATATTCAATCGTACCACACAAACCATGAGTCTTAATGACTTTTAGTCTTATTTTACATCTCAAAAATAATAATTAGGGTGTTTTGTGTGTTTTCAGGTCATTATGATGTCGTTCGGCATGCATTCGACAGTAAAATGTAGGTTTTGGCCATTTATGACACACATAGTGCATTTACGGCCAACACGGTCACACGACACCTCCGATTGATGTGCCGTCTAGATGATCATTTCACAATTCATCCCCCCTTTGTTGTCGTCTGATTTCATGGCATTCTGAGGATGTTCGGCTGGTTTCGACCACCTCACGCAAACTTTTCAAGCACACCAAACACCTAAAAAACACATATTCTATCGTGCCGCACAAACGTCACGTCCAAATGACGTTTCTTCTCCACGTACACCTCACAAATAATAATTAGGGTGTTTTCGTCTAATTTTTAGTCATTCTGATGTCGTTCGGCGTGATTTTGACCGTTAAACGTCTGTTTTGGCCATATACGACACGCA
The DNA here is from genome assembly GCA_963277665.1 of Viscum album. Taxonomy (NCBI): domain Eukaryota; kingdom Viridiplantae; phylum Streptophyta; class Magnoliopsida; order Santalales; family Viscaceae; genus Viscum; species Viscum album. Next base: position 153,387,748 of record OY728150.1, read on the forward strand.
GAGTGTGTTTTCATCCAGCGCGGTCACACGACACCATCGATTGATTTGTCGTCTAGCAATGAATTTCACAATTCACCCACCATTTGTTGTCACCCGATTTCATGTCATTCCAAGGTCATTTGTCTGGTTTCAACCACCCCACACATGCTTTTTAAGAACGCCAAACACCTAAAAAACACATATTCAGTCGTGCTGCGAAAACCGCATTACCAAATAACTTTCCCTCTCCTCATACACATCAAGAATAATAATTAAGTTGCATTCATGTGATTTCAAGTCATTATGATGTCGTTCAGCATGCATTTGACTGATAAACACATGTTTTGGCCATTTACGACATGCGGAGTGCGTTTTCGGCCAACACTGTCACACGACACCTCTGATTGATGTTTCGTCTTTCCGACCATTTCGAAAATCACATACCCTTTGTTTTTTTCCAATTTCATGGCATTCTGAGTTCGTTCAGCCGGTTTCGACCATCCCACGCATGCTTTTCAAGCATGCAAAACACCTAAAAAAACATATTCATTCATGCTGCACAAACCGCATGTCCGAATGACGTGTCGTCTCCTATTTCACATCACGAATAATAATTAGGGTGTTTTTCGTGTGATTTCAAGTCATTTTGATGTCGCTCTGCATTCATTTGACCATAATACCCATGTTTTGGCCATTTACGACACACAAAGTTCGTTTTCAACTAGCACGATCACACGACACCTCCGATTGACGTTCCGTATGGCCTTACATTTCACAATTAACTAACCTGTTGTTGTCATCTGATTTCATGGAATTCAAAGGTTTTTCTTCTGGTTTCAACCACCCCACACACGCTTTTCAAACGTGCCAAACACTGAAAAACACATATTCAGCAGTACCGTGGAAACCGTGCATCCGAATGATGTTTCGTCTCCTCGTACACCTCAAGAATAAAAATTAGGGTGTTTTCATGTGATTTCAAGTCATTCCGATGTCGTTCGACATGTATTTGACCGTTAAATGCATGTTTTGGCCACTTACGACACACGAAGAGAATTCTCAGCCAGAACAGTCACATGGCACCTCCAATTGACGTGCCATCTGGCCGACCATTTCACAATTCACCCACCCTTTGTTTTTGTCTGATTTCATGGCATTCCAAGGTCGTTCTGCCGGTTTCGACAACCCCACACACGCTTTTCAATCACACTGAACACCTAAAAAACATATATTCAGTTGTGCCATGCAAACCACATGTCTGAATGATGTATCGTCTCCTCGTGCATCTCAAGAATAATAATTAGGGTGTTTTCATGTGATTTCAAGTCATTACGACATTTTTTGGCATGAATTTGACCGTTAAATGCATGTTTTGGAAATTTACGATACACGTAGTGCATTTTATGCCAGCGCGGTCACACGACACCTACGTTTGACGTGCCGTATTGATGAACATTTCAAAATTCACCCACCTGTTGTTGTCATCCGATATCATGGAATTCCGAGGTCTTTCAGCCGATTTCGACCACCCCACAAACGCTTTTCAAGCACACCAAACACCTAAAAACACATATTCAGCTGTGTCACAAAAACCGCGCGTCCGAATGACGTTACGTCTCCTCGTACACCTCAAGAATAATAATTAGGGTGTTTTATTTTGATTTAAAGTCTTTTCGATGTGGTTCGAATGTATTTGTCCGTAAAACCCATGTTTTGGCCATTTACGACACGTAGAGTGCATTTTCGGCCATCACGGTCACACGGCACCTCCGATTGACGTGCCGTCTGGTCGCCCATTTCAAAATTCACCGCCCTTTTTTAGTCTGATTTCTGGGCATTCCGTGGTCGTTCGACCGGTTTTGACCACCCCACGCACGCTGTTCAAGTGCACCAAACACCTAAAAAAACGCTTATTCAGTCGTTCCATGCAATCCACGCATCCGAATGTTGTTTCGTCTCCTTGTACACCTCAATAATAACAATTAGGGTGTTTTCATGTGATTTCATGTCATTCTGATGTCGTTGGTCATGCATTTGACCATAAACCCCATATTTTTGGCCATTTACTACACGCAGAGTGCATTTTCATCCAGTTTTGTCACACGACACGTCCTATTTACGTGTCGTCTAGCCGACCATTTCAAAATTCGCACACCCTTTGTTACTATCTGATTTCATGGAATTCCGACGTCCTTCGACCGGTTTCAACCACCCCACACACGCTTTTCAAGCGCGCCAAACACCTAAAAACACATATTCAGTCGTTCCGTGCAAATCGTGTTTCCTAATGATGTTTTGTCTCTTCATACACCTCAAGAATAAATATTAGTGTGTTTTCATGTGATTTCAAGTCATTCTGATGTCGTTCGGGATGCATTTGACCGTCAAACTCATGTTTAGGCCATTTATGACAAGTAGAGTGCATTTTTGGCCAGCACGATCAAACTCCACCATTGATTGATGTTCCTTCAAGCTGACCATTTCACAATTCACCCAACCTTTGTTGGCATCTGTTTTTATGGAATTCCGTGATCGTTCGGCTGGTTTCGACCACCCCACAAACGCTTTTCAAGTGCACCAAACACCTAAAAAACACATATTCAGCCATGCTGCACAAACTGTGTGTCCAAAAGACGTGATGTCTCCTCGTACACCTCTTTAATAATAAATAGGGTGTTCTCATGTGATTTCAAGTCATTCTGATGTCATTCGGCATGCATTCGACTGTAAAACGCATGGTTTGGCCATTTACAAAATGCAGAGTGCATTTTCAGCCAGTGTGGTCACACGACACCTCCGATTGATGTTTCGTCTAGCTGACCATTTTACAATTCACCCACCCTTTGTTGATGTCCGATTTCATGGCATTCTGAGGTTGTTTGGCTGGTTTTGACCACCCCCCGCACGCTTTTCATGCGCGCCAAACACCTAAAAAACACATATTCAGTCGTTCCACAGAAACCGCGCATCTGAATGATGTTCCATTACCTTTTACACCTCATGAATAATAATTAAAGTGTTTTAGTGTGATTTCCGTCCATTCCGATGTCATTCGGCATGTATTTGATCGTAAAACCCAAATTTTGGTCATTTAAGACATGCCGAGTGCATTTTTGGCCAGCGCAGTCACACGACACCTCCGATTGATGTGCCGTCTGGCTGAACCTTTCACACATCACCCACCCTTAGTAGTCTTCTGATTTAATGGGATTTTTCAAATCGTTCAGCATGTTTCTACCACCCCACGCACGCTTTTGAAGTGTGTGATTCACCTAAAAAACACATATTCAGCCGTGTCGTGCAAACCACACATCTAAATGACGTGTGTTTTCCTAGTAGACCTCAAGAAAAATAATTAGGGTGTTTTCGTATGATTTCAAGTCATTCTAATGTCGGTCGGCGTGCATTTGACCGTAAAATGCATGTTTTGGCCATTTACGACACGTAGAGTGTGTTTTCGGCCAGTGCGGTCACATGACAACTCCGATTGACATGTCATCTTTTCAAACAATTCAAAATTTACACACAATTTGTTGTTGTCCGATTCCATGGAATTATGAGGTCGTTCGTCCAGCTTCGACCACCCGACGAATGCTTTTCAAGCGCACCAAACACCTAAAAACACATATTCAGTCATTCCACGCAAACCGCATGTCTGAATGACATTCTGTCTCCCTGCACACCTTGCGAATAATAATTAGGGTGTTTTCTTGGGATTTCAAGTAATTCCGACACCGTTCGGAATGCATCTGACAGTTAAAAGCATGTTTTGGCCATTTACGACATGCAGAGTGCATTTTTTGTCATCGTGGTCACATGACAGCTCCGATTGACGTTCCTTCTGGCCGAACGTCTCACAATTTACCCACCCTTTTTTGTCTTCTGATTTCATTGATTTCCGAGGTCGTTCTGCAGGTTTTGACCAGCCCACGCACGCTTTTCAAGCGCGCCAAACACCTAAAAAACACATATTCAGTCGTGCTGTGAAAACCGCGCATTTGAATGACCTTTCATATTTTTATACCACTCAAGAATAATAATTAGGGTGTCTTCGTGTGATTTCAAGTCATTGCTATGTCGTTCGGCATGCATTTGACCGTTAAACACATGTTTTGGCCATTTCAACATGCATAGTGCATTTTTGGCCAGTGCGGTCACACAACACCTACGATTGACATGCCTTCTTGCTGGAAATTCCACAATTAACCCAACCTTTATTGTTGTCCTATTCCATGGCATTCTGAGGATGTTTAGCTCGTTTTGACCACCCCACGCATGCTTTTCTAGAGTGCCAAACACCTAAAAAACACATATTCCACTATGCCGCACAAATCGTGCGTCCGAATGATGTGAAATCCTCTCGTACACATCAAGAATAATAATTAGGGTGTTTTTTGTGATTTAAAGTCATTTCGATGTCATTCCACATGCATTTGACCTTAAAACCCATGTTTTTTCCATTTACGACACTAGGAGTGCATTTTCGACCAACATAGTCCCACGACTCCTCCGATTGAGATGCCTTCTAGCCGGCCAACTCACAATTCACCAACCCTTTGTTGTTGTCTGATTTCATGGAATTCTGAGGTCGTTCGTCTGGTTTGGACCACCCCACGCACACTGTTCAAACGCACCAAACACCAAAAAACAGATAATCAGTCGTGCTACGCAAACCACGCATCCGAATGATGTTTCGTCTCCTCATAAACCATAAATATAATAATTAAATTTTTTTCTTAAAGTATATACGCAATCCGAATACATTTGGTCGGTTTTCCGTATGTCGGTTGTTGTTTTCACTTAAAAAGTTGTCCATTTCAACGAAAAGTGAGACACTTTTAGTGGTGCCGGACACACCGCGCCTCAAATTGAGGCAGGGTTGACTCGTAATAATAAAAAATGACCCATGGATCATTTGCCTAATGTTTCAACAGATTCTGAATGTGTTTGTTTGCTTTTAATTATGCAAGTTGTTTTTTTCACTTAAAATATTGGCCATTTCAAATAAAAGTGAGACAGTTTAAGTGGTGCGGGCCACACCGGCCCTTGGATTGAGGCGGGGATGACTTGTACAAGTAAAATATGACCCTTGGATTGTTGTCCTAATGTTTTAATAGTATCCGAATGCATTTGGTCAGTTTTTTGTAATTCAGTTTTTGTATTCACTTAAAAAGATTTCCTTTTGAAACAAAATACAGACTTTGAGTGGTGCCGGCCACACAGCGCCTCGGATTGAACCGAGGTTGACTCGTACACGTAAAAAATGACCAATGCATCGTTATATTGAGGTATCAACACAATATGAATGTTTTTGTGAAAAAGATATTTTATTCATAAAGAAAATGTGATTGTACGGTTATGTATTTTATATTTATTCTGTGAATAATAATTAGGGACCACATACTATTTTGAAATGTTCAAGAAGATACTCCATATGATCTATTGTGCAAAGGATAATTGAATAGTGTGCCATTATATATATATATATATATATATAGATTTTGAGAGAAACATGATACATGCTTGTTATGTAATATGCACAGTGTACAAAAATTAAGATGAATAAGATATTCATGAATGACATGCTCTTAATGAAAGGAGTGATTTTCATGAAATAATATGAATAAATATTACAAACAATTTATTCTGAGTTCATATACATGAAGCTATAATATTTCAAGCATTGAGATTAAAAAAACAATGAATCTATAAATATAGAACCCAAGAAAGAGACACAATGCCCTTATAAATATATATGTGTAATGAAAATATTAATTGGACAATGTGTAAACCGATGTAGTGATTGGAGTACACAATTAATGGAGTAGTGAATCCTAAAATTTTCCAAAATCCCTATAAATAGGGAATAACAATATCTTTGAGAATAGAAGGATATTTGGGAGAAGAGGTGGAAGGATATCCTTAAGATGGGGTGGAAGGAGTCTAACCTGGTAGCTGATCAGATGGAAGAGGTGCCCCTGTGCTGCAGCTTCTCAAGGGATTCTGGGTGTTGGGAAATACTTCTGGATTTGCACAATCTGCTTATTAAAGCTTCTGGAATCCGGGGGTCACCTGCTTTAGTCAAAATTGGGGTTGTTTTGCCAACAGTTATTAAAAACCATTGGTAAAACAATACATTCTCAGCAGTTTGATGAATCCATTGGAAAAACTCATCTAAAGTCCATCTTTACCAATGGTTCTTATGGAACGTTGGTAAAAACAATGATTTTCCAATGGTTTGATGAAACCATTGGGAAATAACATCTAAATTTCATATTTACCAACGGTTCATGCAAACAGTTGGTAATGAACACCTATACAAACAGTTCTTTTGAACCGTTTGTATATAATTATTGGAAAAACAATGATTTCCAGTAGTGGTAGTCATAGGACACAGTGGCATGAATTTATATCCTGATACGTAGAACTCTACCCTTGGCATGTCACCCAATATAATTCTAATAAATTTGATATGAATTCAAGGAAATATATCTGGCATTTGATGCTTCATAGACAAAATTGGAGGAAAACTATTTCCCATTAATATTTTGATGAAAAATGTGGTAACTTATTAATGTAAATATGATTGTTAGGAAGCATTCAATAGTTTCATGAAATATGCCTTGATTCTAGAAGTTATTATTCCACCTATCAAAGGAAGAACACTTATTCTTTTTGTGACATCCTTAGAGAAATAATTGTGTTCCTTCCTCGCACAAAATAATTTCTCCAAGATAGAAAATATCATATTTACCTCATAAAAACCTTGATTAATGCATAGAATCTTTATTTTGATATTGATAAGAGATTAAGGGTGCTAATATTTGTAGTTTAGAAATATAAGAAATTCCTACAACATCACAAGACACATTTGGTGTCTTTTTAAAAACACACTAAAATACATTCTCAATCACTGATATTTATTAGATATTTATCCCAATGAGTGGTAAACATGAAGCAGTTCGACATTCAGTTCATTATGCAGAATGAAATCAAATTCCCAACATTAAAATATTTTCTAATTTAGCACCCCTCAGTAGAAATAACATCATTGGACACTTAACTACCAGATGAAGTGGTTTTCTCCCATCGATATGACCATAGATATGTGAAATCCATTTTTAAAAATCATCTATAATCTCTACAGGGAAGATAATTGGGGACCCCCATATCAACAAAGTGGGTTTGGGATTCATGCTCATATCTAGTGAAAAGGCACTCCTACCTTACTCTGTCCTTCTATTAGAGGGATATGTGGACAATAATAATGAATATTAGTCTCCCACATTAGGGGTATAGAGAGATCTTTAGGTATAGGTCAACCTCTTCATGATAAAAAGGAAATTCAAAACTAGTTATCAAGAAGGTTGACAATGATTAAAATATAAAAAGGAAGAGTTAATTATTACAACCCAAACATTTATCAATGGAATTTATCCCTTATTATATCAATTTCCAATATTATAAATCACATAAAATTACTTTTGAACATTAATAATATCTTTATAGTTGAAGAATTATTGAAATATGAATTATTTATAGATGTTAAGGAAACAACACCAATGAAATAGTAATTGGACATTATGAATTGTATTATGAACCTTGTGAATAGTAAACCATAGAAATGAATAGTTACCCACCAATGTACATATAAAAAAATTGGGATCTCATAAATAAAAATATGACTTAATTATATCATAGAATAAGTATGTAATTTTTTTTAAATTATTAATTAATTATTGTTATTTTTATAAGTCATAAATATTTAATTGCAATTTTATGATTAATTTAATAATATAAAAGACATTTTTTTCATAAAACTTTTTCCTAAAATTTTCTTTTTAATTATTATAATTGTAATATAATCTTATAACACCTCCATTAATTTTTCAAAGTGTTATAAAATCAGTTATTATTTTAAAATCTGTATTTTCCATTTAAATGATGATTTAATTTAATATTAAACTATTTATATTAAAAAAATTATTTTCAAAAAATAGAGTTCATTTTTGAATTCTACACATTGATAAATGGATAGGGTTAATTTTATATTTCTATGTGATGTAATTGAATTTTTTATGAACAGTAATAAAACTATAATTTTCGATAAATTCTATATACAAGAATTTGATAGACATTGTTGATGTAATGATGATCTAACAACCATAATCTATACCCATCCTTAATTATTTTAAAATATTTGTAGATAATGATCAAACGATTCATAGTCTTGATCCAAAATAATATACCAATGAATTTAATATTATGAAAACACCCCTCTCCTCCACTATAAATACCACCTATCACAACCTCATTTACTAACTCCTCTCAAGCATTGATACCTACCCAAATTCTTCCCAATACTATTCCCAAGATTCTTCCCCACATATAGGAGATATTTTTCTATTCAGAATATTTTAAATTATTCCCTAAGTGGGATCTTAGTGAGGATAAATTCAAGAGGTAAAGCCTCTATTTCATTCTTTTAATTTTCATTCAATATCATTTATTTTCTTATTCTATCATCACCTCCATTCATTCAAATTGAATGATAACTTTAATACCATACATATACAGAAATTATAATTTAATATCATCTATCTCTCTCTCTCTCTCATATTTTAAATATGAAATTTTTGACCATGATGTTTCTATTTACCGACATCCTATGTGATCCACGTTAATTTTCCTATGATGACATGAAGGTTTAAAATAAAACCATTAAATGGTTTAAAAATATTGTAATTTTTATTTTATAACCCTTTTTATGGTGTAGAACTAAATTATATACACAATAGTAAATGATATTAAAAACGAAGTTGTTGTGATACAAAAATCACCAAAATTAACCTAAAATGATAATCCTTAAAATCTATCAAATACTTCAGTCTCATTACATAAAACCAACATCCCAATAATATCATTTAATCTTATGGAATTTAATTAATGATATATAGTATCCTTTCTAGATCTTTATAAGAATTTTACACGAGCTTCTATTCCTATAAACAAGTAAACTGATCATGATAACTACAAAAACAAACATCCTCGAACGATTAAATAAATCTCTATAACTCATAAAACGCCAATAAAAGAACATAATAATACTATAATGAATTATATTCAATTATAAATGGATCTTTATTTGTTAATAAAAAAATATAATGTTATTATATATGATATTAATGTGAATGAAGCATTTAGACTCATGTTAAGGAGTATTCTCAAACCCAACACTACTTCCACGAGCATTCCCTCTTTCACAGAATTTTATATATGGATAATTCATTAAATATCATTTCATTGTCAATATAATTTCCATTATCGGATATAAATTTTTTAGGATTGATTTTATGACAAACCCAATGTTTTATAAAAGAAATAATCTATTAAAATAAACACACATTTTACTTATTGATATTGTTACTTTTTCCCTCATGGTTGAAGATTATTATATAAATTATATTATTAACTCATTAATTTGGGAAACCAAGTGATGAATTTATTCATTATAAAATGAAACCCATTTAATGACATGGGTTATTTTATGTTTTATGTAAGTCATATGTGGCATTCAAGATAATGTAAATGTTTTTATGTGAAGGGTGCACCCTTACGTATATTGTGCAGAGTAAATGTTATGATGTGGTGGGTGCACCCAAAATTATATTTTGATCCAATTTATTCGGTACTATGATGTTTCTCTTGATAAAAGTGAAATATAATCAACATGATTCTATCTTTTTCACAAATATGTCTCTCAGTTAACCACTAACACATAATATTTAATTTTTATGATTTTAAACATTCCACGACATTATTTAATGCTTACTCTCATGATTAGGATGATGATGTTAGGATTATGATAACCCCATATTATATTGATTCATGTTATTATCTATAATATTACAATGATATTAGACCACATGTTTTTTAGGTATTTCCTTACTTGATTACATTTACTATGGAAAATTATATTGACAATAAGAAGATATAGAATAAGGAATTAAATAAAGGATTATGTTTCATTTTATATATGTTATTTATCATTCTAATTTCCCACAGACACTATGATTTTTGACCCTCTTTGTGTAATTCTTTGATGATGATTTTATTTCAAATGATTTAGCAGGATATTAAATAAAAATTAGTTTCCCAATAGTTGGTATCAGAGGACAATTCATTTTAATTTGGAATTAGGATTAGACAACCTTAGAGTAAACTGTTAGTATGAGTGTTTGTATAAGTGATCTACCAAAAATATTTGTTTTAGAAAATTATAAACATAGGGATCCTATATGATAATCATGTATACCTAAATGTATAAATGAATTATTTATTTCTTCATGAAATGTTTAAATATGTTTTGTTCCAACTGTTTAAATTTATGAAAATGGTGGGAACAAAGAAAAAGCCAGATAACAACCTGTGCGAGTGGCAATGGAGCAATTTCTCGAATAAAATCTCTATTACTTTTGGAGTTGGATTCCAAAATTTCTTGGTGATGATTACACCAATATATTAGGTTAAGAACAATAACATGGAACAATGTTGAATTTCCATCTTCACTAAGATGTAGAAATTGGCTATCTTGGGATTTATACTACCAAGACCACTGATATTTTGTGGACCCTCTGCTCCACTTGTTGTTGAACCGTTTTTTCAAATCGATGTAGAATATATTTTCTATACATTAATATTCTAAGATGGAGTAGTTGAATCATGTTGTGTTTCATATAGATGGAGAGGCCGATAAATGGTGGTCTTTTATTAAGAACATGAAGCTGGAGGATAAAATTGAAGGGAACGAATGGGAAGACTCCTTGATAATGCTTCTTAAAAATTATTTCCATATAAATATTCAAACAAATATGGAGAGAGAATTCATGAAGATGAATCAAAAGGAATGTGAATCATTCACCTCCTTTGAAGAAAATTTCACAAGTCTCTCAAGGTATGATTCTGGTTTGGTTATCCATAGTGATATAAAAATTGTTGGATTCGTTATTGGTTTAAAACTAGACCTTCAAAAGGATCTTGAAATTTTAAACGTTGAGAGTTATTAAGAATTTTTTCGATGTTCTCTAAAAGTGGATATGATGTTTGGAAAATGGTCTAATGTAAATGGTGATAAAAATAGAAATATGGGGTGTCAAACTGAACGAACTAATGATAAAGTTTAAAAGAATACTCAAAAATCCAAATATAAAAAATGTGGGAAGAGGGATCATGGGATATTCCTCAATGGGTTGTATAAATTCTTCAAGTGTGTTAGAGAAGTCCAATAATATCATGAGTTTTAGAAATCCATTAGAAAACATGATAATGTGGTAGAGGAAATGAGATCACCACCCATGGTCCAATGCTACAACTGTAGGGAGAAATAGAAGTATAAAAGCTAGTGAACTAAAACTCAAGTTATCAAGGGTCATCAGATTCATTAGATACCAAATTCAAAAAGGGTAAAGGGAAGTCTTACACTATCAATACAGCATACGGGGTTCAAGAAAATTGAGTTGTATAAGTTACACATCCAAATCACACAATAAAGGAAAATGTATTATTTGATTGTTGTTCTACGCATTCATTTATATCGTGAATGTTTTCTAGACTATTCAATCGAACCTTTGAATCCTTGAAGTCAATTTAAATATAAAATTACCCAGTGGTGAAATCATTTCATCCCATGTGTTGGACTATTAAATATATTGTTCTATGTTTGAATGTCATTCCTATGAGACTCATAAGACATCCTTTAGTGGAATTCAATGGTATGTTGGGATGGAATGGATCATGTTATATAGAGAACATCTCAACAACTGGGAAAAGTAAATGCCTTTTCAAATTATAAGCCATCCCCTGATCCTCTACGAATTCAATGAAGATTAAAAATATCCTTATGAAAATCCTTAAATGGTGTGGGTTTTGATTCCATGTGAAGAAGTATACCTCAATAAAATGATTTAATAAAAAGAAGTTATCATCCTTTGGGAAATTCCCATTATGAGGGAATACAGTGATGTATTTCCTAAAATGTCCCTAGGACTCCCACAGATTATGAAGTAGAGTTTACAATAGAAAACATACTCAAAGATACTTTTATCTTAATGATTCCAAATAGGATGGCTCCAATCGAACTGGTGGAGTGACCAAAGTATCTGGAAGAGAATTTTGAAAAATGTTTCACACACACTATTGCATCACTGTGGGGAGAGCTAGTGCTCTTTCCATGAAGAAGTATGGATCAATAAGGTTGTGTATCTATTATCGAGAAATTAACATGATCAAAATAATTAAAAAAATACCATCTTCCATGAGTTGATGACTTATTAGATCAATGGTGATGAGATTGGTACTTATCAAAGGCGGATCATAATTTTTTATATCATCAATTAATGGCGAAGAATGATGATATTCATAAGAAATCCTTCCTGACATGGTGTGAGCAATATGGGTTTTTGGTGAAGTAATTTGGACTTACTAATTATCCTACAATCTTCATGGATTTTATAAATACTGTCATTATAAATTATTAGAAGAATTTATTGTAGAGTTTATCAATGATATTCTCATCTACTCAAAGAGAAAGAGGAACATGGAACACATAAATGGATTTAATGGTGAAATTAAGGAAGGAGAAGTTGAATGACATGGTTATCAAGTGTTAATTTTGGATTTAACATATCACCTTACTGGGAAATGTGATCAAAATTTAGGAATTGTTGTCGACCCTTAAAAAAAGGTGATTGAGGAATGGACCATACAGTCTCATGTAAGATAAATCCATAGTATTCATGTATTAGTAAGGTACTATTGGAATTTTTTGATAAATTTACCATGAATATTGATCCTCTTAACCATGTTAAAAAATGGGAAAAATAAGTTTGAATGGAAGAATGTGAAGAAATATTCATTTAGTAAAGAAGAAGGTAATCATTGCACCAGTACTCACATTTCCCAATATTGCACAATGTTTTGTGATATACTATGATTCTTCCATGAATTTCGTGGATTTTGTACTCATGAAAAATGGTAAAGTGATAGCCTAAACCACATTACATTTGAAAATCAACGAGAAACCATATCTGACACTTGATTTGGTGTTATCAACTGTAATTTTATCCATGAAAATCTGGTGACACAACCTCTCAAGTGAAAAGTGTGGCATAGATACCGATCATAATAGACTAAATTATATATTCACAAGAAAGAGATAAAAATGAATGAAATGATATGGTTATAGATAATCAGATAATATGATTTCTTTATTCACTATCAACCTTTTAAGGTGAACATGGTATATACTTCTATTAGTAGAAAAGAACCCGTTACTCTATCGATATTACGGATTGAGAGTGACAAAATCTTCTTGTATATGTAAAATATGGATTTGGAAATCATGTATGGAGGGAATACATCGTACCTTTACAAAATAAATTCATAGAAATCAATATAAGAGAAAATAATGGAGGGATAAAGGGAGATTCTAGAGTAATAAAATAATGTGAATGTAGAAATGGAATGCAAGGTGATAGAATATTATATCGATGATGATTGCGTGATTCATTTTGGAATGAGGCTTTGTGTTCATTAATTAAATAGGGTAAAGAATGAGCTATTAAAAATGATAAAGCTTAAATTTCTCTATCAATCTGGGGAGTACCAAGATGTATCATGATCTGTAAGAAGAAGTGTTGTGGCACAAAATGGTGAATGAAATTTCAGAGGATTTCTGAAGGTGCTTGATAGGTCGGAAAATTAAATTTGAGTGACATACAACCAATGGATGATGTAACCATTTCTCATACCAATGGGAAAATGGGATTATTTCACTATGTACATCATCACTAATATACTAAATACATTAAAAGGAAACAATATAATACTGGTTGTGGGCGATAGACTCACCATGAATGCCCACTTTATCTCTATTTGAGAAGACCTCCCACTTAAAAAACGTGCAATGATATATGTGTAGTAGTGAGACATCATTAGGTTCTGCTGAAGATTTTTTCTGATGGTGATCCCAAGATAACATCTATATTCTAGAGGAGTCTTCAACATGAATTGTGTACTAAAATAAATTTCAGCATGACCTATCACTCCCAATCTAATGGCCAATCTGAAAGATATATTAAAAAACTGAAATGATTTTCGATAAGAATAATATTTAGAATTAAAAGGTAGATGGGTTCAACATGTCCTAATATTTGGGATATCATTTAAAAATAGCTTCCACTTGAGTATTCTGTTGGATCCAAATAAATCTCTATATGAATAGAGATGTAGAACTCCAACCTATTGGGATTAAGTCGGGGAATGAATGCTATAAGGACATCATCTTGTCCCAGATATGACAGAGATGCTTCAAGCCATCCATAATCAAATCAAAGATACCCAGAGTTGGGAAAAGAGCTACTTTGTCAATCGTCGAAGGTATTTGGAGTTTTATGTTGAAGGTAAATTCATACATTGAATATCACTATAGAAGAGAGTCATGCATTTTGGTAAGAACGGAATGCTACACCCAAGGTACATTGGCCCCATGAGATAATTTATTGCATTGGAACTATGACCTATCAACTTGTACATACTCCGAATATGGATTATGTTTATGATGTGTTACTCATATCACTACTAAGTAAGTACATACCAAATCCATCACATGTACTGAACTCAGAGTTGGTATAACTAGAAGATGATCTATGTTATAAGCCTTTAGTAGTAAATATTCTGTACATGAGAGATAATACTCCACAAAATAAGACAAACCACCTTGTAAAAATGTTTTGGAGGAACAACAGGTATCCAGAATAAACATGGAAACCGGAGGAGTCGATGAAGGAGAAGTACCCTAACCCTTTTAGGTAAAATGAAATTTTGACGGAGATGTTTCAAAAGGGGGTAAGAATGTAATGGACCAAACTTTCAAAAATTGAATTACTCCCTTATTAAAAAAATTTCATATAGTATAAATCATATATAATTACTTATAGACAATAATATAAACCTTATAAATGAATAATTACTGAAATATGAGTCATTTCTAGATGTTAAGGAACCAATTATGATGAAATAATAACTGGTCCTTAGGAATAATATTACGACACTTATGAATAGTAAACTAGTAAAATAAATAGGTACCCCACCCATTAAATTATAAATAATATTTAGGGGTCTTTTAAGTTAAAATATAATATAATTATATCATAGTATAAGTAAGTAATTATTTTACAAATAATTAATTATGTGTTAGTATTTTTATATGTCAGAAATATTTAATTACACTTTTATGATTAAATTAAAATTTTAAAAGAATATTTATTTTTATGAAATTTAGTTCAATTTTTAATTATACATATAAAAAATTATTAGATTAATTTTTTCAGTTTTTTATGAAATACATGACTTTTATTATGAATAGTAAAAAATTATAATATTCAAAAAATTCTAAATACATAATTTTTTTAGTCATTATTGATGTATGTATGTTGTATGAACCATAATATTGAACCATTATTTATTATTATCATATATTTAATGATAATTCTCCAAGAATTAATAGTATTGATCCAAAATAAAAAAATAATAAATATAATACTGAGAAAACAACACTCTCATCCACTATAAATATCACTTCTCACACCCTCATTTCCTCACACCTCACATGTTTTTAGACATTCCCAAATACTGCCCAATAATCTTCTGTAGCCCCTCCCATATGTTCATGATCTCTTGGTCTCATAAAAATAATAAAACATTAGCCCCAATGATATTCTCAAGGAGGATAAATTCAATAGGTGAATCGTCTCTATATATATTTTAATTTCATTTCAATTTATTTCCTTATTCAATCTGTAAAATCTTGAGTTTTTAAAAAGTGACAATATGTTTTAAAGCGTACATGATACACCACATCAAACATAAGTATTATTATGATACCTTATAACCTAGTTGTTAAAATTGTGGTAATGAAAATTGTTCATTTGTTAAGGAAAATATTGTTTACACATGAATTTAATTAATTATTTTCTGGAAAATAATTTATAAATTAAAGTAAATCCATTTTTAATTAAATGGAATTGTTATTTCTGAAAACAAAATTAAATGAAGGTATGTGAGTATGTTAAATAATAAAATCACACTTTATGGATTTGATTAATGAAATATATATTTCATATATTCAATTTAATGTTTAAAATTATAATTATATGTTTTCTAGGCATGAAATAAGAATAAATTCAATTTAACAGATAAAATTAGTGTCCTTTAAAAATGCATCTTTACTGACTTTTGATATAGAACCCTTTTTAAATATTGGATATAAAGTTTTTATGTTATTTATATTGAAATAACCTTATTGTTTTAAAGGGGGACATAAAAATTTACTTTTGTTTAATTTTTTAATATTTCTGATATTATTCATTTTTTAATTAATAGTAAAAAATACTGAATTATAATTTAAAACTGCTTTTTCATCTAATTTATTTACCTAGAAATGTTATCCTTTTAATTGGATCTAATGTATCATTATATTATTTTCATTATAATTTAATCCAATGTTTTTCATTGTATGTAATGTTATATTGAAATTAGATACAAATACACATCAATCATATGATGGTTTTTAGTTTTAAAGTTACCCGTTTTCACACAATGAAATTGGGAATAAATTTAAAATTAATTACTACAAATTTAGTGTTTTAAATTTTTAAAAATTGATTCTAAATTTGGAATTAGTGAGTCCAAATTATGTTAGTAGGTTACTGTGAATTGTTTATTTATATGATGAATAATAACTACATTAATTTTTATTTTCCATAAATAAAGGTAAATCATGTAAATTATGGTGTCAAAAAATATGACAAAGATTATAAAATACCATAACACCAACTAAAATCCAATTTGATGAATTCAATTCGACCAATATCGCCTATGTTTAAAAACTGATTCATATAATGTACTTTTTCCATGAAAGTGATGTAAATAGTATTAAAATAATAGAAACTAACAACATGTCACCCTTTTATCTCTTATAAGTATAATAATATTGATATAGCGATAATAAAGATGAAACATAGAACAAAAAAGTATCCGTAAATCTATTGAAATTATGTACATAATGCAAAATTATTTTTAATTTTTAGAGATTAAATAATATCCATAAATATTGAGATAATAGTGATAAAATAATTATTTTATTAAGAAAATATCAAATAATTCATATTATAATTATTATATGAAATAATATATATCATAAACGAATTTTATAGGTGAATATTACATGATAAATTAATTTTTTTGATGTTATCTCTATGTTTGGATTCTATTTAATTTCAATGAATTGAGAAATTATAAAATGGACAGTATTGATATTTTTTAATAGTTTTATTTTATTAAATTATTTAAAAATAATAAAAATATTTTTAAATTAAAAAGTATCAATTTTAAGGTTTTCAATTTAATTAAATATCCAATTATGTAAAATTGACCCCATACAAGTTAAATAAATAGCACCTTAATAATTATTATGTTGTTACCTAAATTGAAATAAAAAGATAGTAATTATGGGTAAACCAAAATGATAAAGATTAAAATAAAATAAATACATCTCTAAAAAATATTGAATTAGATTATTTCAAACTAAAATCATAATATCTTCTAAATAAATTTTTTTGGAATATTTTTAATTGAAATGGAATTTATTTTATTTAAATACATTATAAATTTCAAGGGTCTCCCACACCTCTCCTATAAAAGGAACTCATTATTCTCTTTTACTATAACATAGAAAGACTTCTGAATAGGAAAATATCTACCAAATAATATTCCTATATTACATAACCTCAACATAGAATTATTATTTTTGGTAGAAATCCTCCCAAGGAAGAATTTTGGTATAAACGAAAAAAAGTTACTTGATTAATAGGGAATGTCTTCTCATTTTATTTTTACTTTCTTTTCCATTATCCACTCCCAATACTCTTATTATTTTATTATTACAAAAAAAAAACCATAATCCTAAATCATCTAGAATTTTTTAATGATATGGTTTTAACCTAAACATATACACACCTAAATTTAATGGGTAACGAACACACTATTTATGTGCTCGATAACGCATCGGCTCGTGAAACGATGATTGTTCTATTTTACCCTACCACCTATCATGGTGTCCATTTTGTTGGAAAAAAATATTTATATATGATATATATTATATTAATATTGTCTCTATTCTTTTGTAATTTTTATTTGGAACATACCTTTATGCTTTCCTTGTTTATTAAAATTGATAATTTCGTTTGAGGAAGTGTAGACTAGCACACCCTCAAAGCGATATGAATCTTTCCCACTATACATGGTATGTATAAAGGGTGGATTTATTAAAACCAATGAGACTTATATGAAATTAATATAATACTGATATTTTAATATACATTTATATCATTCAATTATTAGTCGTCTAATATGACAGTAAAATGAAACTAGTGCTCATGTGTACGTACGACCAACCATCCCATCAACAGTGTATTTCATTTATTGTATCAAAATTTTATGGATTATATATATATATATATACTGAATATGTATGATATTTAAATCATGAATACTATTCTGGAGATGAGGGAATTTTGACCGCGTGGATAATTTATATCAAAACAAGTTCATCTTTGACTCAAGTACCCAATATAGAAAAAACGTCTGATGTGAACATAAATAGTAAAGGAATTTTCATAAAATTTTAATATGTGTTACAAATAAAAAAACCTAAAAAATTTTAATAGGATCGTGTAAATTATCATATGTCTATTATTCATGAACATAATGACTATACGTGATGGGTTAGAGTCAAGATAAGGGACTTTGTCACAATATCCTATCATTGAGAAATATTTTGATGCTATACACAACCTTATTTTATATGATGTATGATAAACACATTTTAAATTTAATTTCATTCCATTATTTTAAATAGGTCTTTATCTCATATGACACATTTTACTAAATGACAAAATTTAATTTTTTTTACATACACAGTGAACACGCTTTTTTTTCCTCCTCCACTTTTATTATATATTTGGATTCCTGTTAATGAATATCTATTTTCTTAAATAAAAAGAAATAACTTTTTCCCTTTTTGGAGTTTTGGAATTGAAAAAGGTATTGAAACAGGGTTGACTATGTCAATATATTGAAATGATATCTTCTGATTGCAATTTGGAAATGTTATTTTTCTTTTATTCTTGTCATATGTGTTATGATTACGTTATGTTTTTTTGGGAACTGTTTATGTATATCGGTGGTTCCATGATAATCCAAGGGATAGTGAGCCCGTGATAGATCTCAAATGGATTGGGTAATGAGATAGTGGTAAATATTAAGTTTTCCCCTAGAGATTTGGGAAATTTACAATAATGGGTATTCAAAATGTAGCCATTAAGGCTAAACCTATATACCTATGAAATCTACAATGTAAGTATTTTATGAATGAAAAAGTTAAATTTATGATTTATGATTTAGTTTGGTCTTATAAAAATCTTATTATATCATGATTTATGTAAAAGAGTTTATGTTTTATGGGTGAAAATTAGAATTTTCTGAAAAAAAATCATGGGTTTAAAATATTCATAGACTAACGGTTTTATTACTTATTTTATATAACCTAGTGATTTTTTATACAAATAAATGTTTTTTTGATATATTTTCCATAGTGTATAAGTATGTGTACAAAAATGGATGAAGTCAATAATAATTTTATCAAGAAAATAAATAATGTTTATCATTAAAATGATTTATATTATGGAAGAAATGTATAATGTTTGAGTTGAATCCACGTTGATTAATGTTTTTAGGTAATATATATGGCCTAATTCTCAAAAACTATAAACAAAATAATATCTTCAATATGAAATAATTTCATATTACTGACTGAATTCATGATTTTGTAATGATTAAGGTCGGAGCCTTTAGTTGGTATTAGGGGACAATTAAGAAACTTTTTTACATTTGGTTGTTTTCTTAAGAGATATGTATATCCTCATAGGTTTATAATTTTAAGGTTGATCATAAGATAAATTTCTTAAAAATACATTTTGAGATATTACAATCTATCATATTATGGTGACTAATGGAAATTTTTGAGACATTCACCTTTGAGAAAATTACGGTTTATATGTTTTTATGATGAAAAATGAGATGTATGAAATATCCATTGAGGTTAAAACATGTTATGTTTATTTTTGAGGTCATTATAATATTTTTGGGATATTATAAAAATTATATAATTTAAAAATAATGGACAACACATAGACCATGTGACAACCCAATGCATCCGACAAGGATTCGAGAATCGAACCGACAACTAGAGTGTGACAAGCATTCATTTCCTATCACAAGCCTACATGAAGTACATAGTTAGTATGAAATTATCTTTTTATTTAGAAATGTTGAAGAAATAAGAACAATTTTATTTTTGGAACGTACCTTTTATCAAATGGATTTCTTGGGTATTGGAAAATTATTTAGGGATTGTGTGATAAATGTTACTGTGGAATATGTTCACTAATTTGGGTACCCTATATACCTATGTAAAATAAAATACTATCATATTTTATTTGACCAATCACTATTTAACTATATTTTTGTAGAATCCATGTATTTATTGTGGACTAAGGGAGATTTGAGTTATTAATGGAAGTGATTAAACTATTTAGGTGAAAATGTTAATACGAAATTCTTTTTTTTCAATGATACATTAATAGTGGTTAATGTTATTTGGAGATAAATGATAAAACATATACTAGAATAATATGTCATAAATCCTTTGAAATATTGGCATTCATTCTTATATTGGATTATTTTTGGAATTTGAAGAGAAGTTATTTAGTGAATGGTCTTGGTTGAACATTATAGATTACTGTTGAATTTTATAGAATAAAAGCAGTTTTCTTCATAAAAAGTTTTATCTTATTTTTATCCTATACATTTTGGTTTTGGTTAATGGTTCAAGATAGAGTGAATATAAATTCAATCGTTTATGGTCTAAGTGATTCTCTAGAAGTTAATTGAAGTGCATCAGGTGTGACCATGTAATCTAGAATAACCATCGTTTGAAGAAATGTTGAGTTTGTGGTAGACATTTACTAAATGATGTAACTCTAAATGAAATGTATTTTTTCTTATGTTATTAGTAAAACTCATAATTAAATTATTCCACTTTACGAAATTGATCTTAATAAAAAAATTATTTATATTTACTTTTCTGCATATTCAAAGACCATTTAAACCATTATAGGGTTGTGGTTTTCATATAATCAACTTTTTATTGATCATGTTTTCTATCAATATCAATCAGAACAAGATTGTTATTTTTTCTTCCATGTCCATGTTTTCCCATATGGAATCCAAATATTTGTTATCCAGGTGACCTTTATACTTACATTTATTTTTATTAATGTGGTATTTTAATTAATATGTTTTTTAAATGTGGGAATGATGTAAAGTATATTGAAGATTCATACCTTAGTTACTGAACCAAAATACAAATTGTGGGACTATAATTTCCAAAATGGGGGGAGAATGTAACAACACTATTTTTTAAAAGGATACAATACGTTCGATTGAATACATAATATACCACATCAAACATAATCATTATTCTATTACCTTATAACCTAGCTGTTAAAATGGCCCCAATGAATAGTTTTAATTGATTAATTAAAATATTTTTTACACATGCATTTATTTAATATTTTTTTGAAACATTTTATATATTAAAAAAACATTTATTAAATAAAAAGAAGTGTTTTTTCTGAATAACTATTTAAATGAAAATAAGTGAGTTTATAAAATAATAAAATCGTGATTTATGGATTATATTAATGAAATATATATTTAATATATTGAATATATTTTTTAAGATTCGTATAATATATTTTCTAGTCATGATATATGATCACATTTAATTTTACATATAAAATGATCATTTTTCTAAAAGTACAGTTTTACCCCCATTTGATGGAGAACCCACTTCAAATCGACATTTTATAACACTTTTATTAAATTTTTTACATAATATACATATTATTTGGAAGAAAGACATAAAAATTTACATAGGGTTATATTTTTTATTTTTATGATAATATTCATTTTTTAAAGAATGTTGGAAAATACTGCATTTTAATTTAAAACAACATTTTCAACTTATTTATTTATAGAGAAATGTTATCCTTTCAATTGGTTTTAAATTATAATTATTTTTATTTTCAATCAATCTGAATTTGGTCATTGGAAGTATTTTTACATTGAAATTAGATATAAATTCACATTATTCGTTTGATGGTTTTTGTTTAAAACCATAGTTTTCAAGCTTTAACAGTGAAAATTAATTTAATTTAATTAGTTCAAATTATGTGTTTTGCATTTTTAAAAATTAATTACATATTTGGAATTCATGGGTCCAAATTATGTTAATAGGTTGATTTTTGGATATTATGCAATGTTAGTACGATAATGTTTATTTACCACAATTAAAGATATATCAGAAAAATTAGGGTGACAAACAATATCATAATGGCAATAAAATTATCCTAACACTTGAAAAAATCCAATCGGATGAATGAAATTTGACAAATATCACATAAGGGTTATAATAAATACATTTAATGGAATTTTATCCATGAATGTTATCAAATTATTAATAAAACAAAAGAAATTGTCAACATGTCACTCTCTTATCTCTTATGAGTTATTAATTTTAATGTTTTGATAATATTGATTAACCCTAGAACATAAATAGCCTCAAAAATGTAATGATGTTATCTACATAATCGGAATATATTTGTAATATTTTGAAATTAAATAATTTCCATCAATATTGACACAAGTGTGATATAATAATTCTCTTATTAAGAGAAATTTCAAATAAATGTTATTATAAATATTAAAATAAATATTATATGAAATACATTATGTCATACACGATTTTTTAGGTGAATATGAAATATTAAATTCTTTGGTTCAAATTTATCTCTCTGTTGTGATTTTAATTAAATTCAATGAAATGAATACTGTAAAACCGACCCTATTGACATTTTATAAAAATAATTTTTTTTTATTTCTTTAAAAATAAAAAATTATATTCAAAAATAAAAATTAGTTATTATAAGGTATAAATGTTAAATAAATTTCCAATTATGGGAAATTTACCCATATAAGTGAGATTAATACCCTCTTAATAATAAAATTGTTGTTACCTCAATTAAAATTAAAAGTGAGTAATTATG
Organism: Viscum album; assembly: GCA_963277665.1. Taxonomy (NCBI): domain Eukaryota; kingdom Viridiplantae; phylum Streptophyta; class Magnoliopsida; order Santalales; family Viscaceae; genus Viscum; species Viscum album. The sequence goes on from OY728150.1 coordinate 153,411,012, forward strand.
GGTAAACTGAAACGATAAGGTCTAAAATAAAAGAAATACATCTCGTATAATCGTTGGATGAGGTAATTTAGAACTATACCCATATTATCGTCAATAAAATTGAGTTTCGGACCATTTGGTATCACAAATGATTTTATATTATTTTAATAATTTTTTATTTCCAATGGTTCTAATCCCCCTCCTATAAAATGGAAACCATTAGTCACTATTACTGACAAATAAAAAGCCTTTTTATAGGACACGATCTACCCAAAAAACATCTTAGATTCCCAAAACTCTTCATAGAAGCCTTCATTAGGGATTTAAAGTCTCCCAAGGATGTTTTTTGGTATAAACGGAAGGAGGATACCTGATTAATAAGTAACTCCTCCTTTCATTATTTTTCTTTTTATTTCCATTATCCACTATTTTACAAATACTATTCTATGGTCATATAACAACCCCAGTATCCTAAATATACTAGGATGTTTTTATGATATGTTTTTAACCTAAACACGCATACACCTCCATTTAATGGGAAACGCACATACAGTTTCTATGTACGGTGGACTACTGCCCCATGAAACGATGGTTGTTCAATTCCCCATTCCACCTCTCATGGTTTCCATAATGATGGAAATTATTTTTACATAGGATAAATATTATATTTAAATTATCTTTATTATTATTTAATTTTTATTTAGAACATACCATTATAATTTTCATGTTTTGTAAATACAATAATTTCATTTGAGTATGTGTGGACTTCCGCCACTTCAAAGAAATATGAATCATTCCCATTATACATGGAATATATAAAAAATGGTTTTATTTAAACCTATTAGAATTAAATGAAATTAATATAATACTTGTATTGTAATATACATTCATCTCAATTACTTATTATTCTTATATTATGAAAAACCAATTAATGTAGAATTCATGCGTACATATGAACTAACATATCCATGAAAGATGCATTTTATTTCTTATTTAAAAATATTATATATTATTATAAATAAATATATAATGGATATATATGATATTTTAATAATGAATACTATTCTGGAGATGATGTAATTTAGACCACATGGACAATTTATATCAAAACAAGTTCATTTTTTGAGTCTAGTACCCAATATCGTCAAAACATCCGATATGAAAATAAATTGTTTTGTATTTTTAATGACACGATAAAAAGTTGTATAAAATAAATAATAAATATGAAAAAGAATATCAAGTAATTAGAAATTAACAAAAGTTTATTATTCAGGAACATAATGATTGTATGTGAAGAGTTGGACCTAATGAAAGGGACATCATCTCAATCTCCTTTCATTGAGGAATACTTTGATTTTATACACCACATTCATTTATATAGTGTATAATCAACCCCTTTGAATTTTATTTCCATTAAATGGTTTTCACATGGATTTATTTCATACAGATCATTTTACAAAACATCCAAAGGGGTTTTTAATATATGCGACAATAATGACTTTCTCCACCACCAAAACGTTATTAGATATTTGGAATTATCTATAAAATTTAATTTTTTTTAAAAGGAAATAAAATTCCTTATTCCATATTAGGGTATTTTGGTATTGAAAATGATTTTTATAAAGTATTGATTGTGTCAATATCTTTAATTGATATCTTGTGATTTCAATGTGGAAATGTTATTTTTCCTTTAGGTTTTTTTGTGCGTTATGATTATGTTATGGTTAATAGGAATTTTTTTATGTGGGTGGTTGCATGAGAATCTGAGGTAGGTGGATCCCAATATCTCTCTCCAACGCATTGGGTAATGACATGGTGGTAAACAATATGGATTCTCCAAATAGATAGAGGGAATATAATATGATGGGTATTCTAAACATAGCCATGATGGTTACTCTTTATGTAGTAGTGAAAGATATAATGAATGTTTGATAAAAATTCCACAAGTTTCATTTTATATTTATGATTTATTTGAGTGTTACAGAATGAGTATGATTTCATGAGTTAGGTTAATGATTTTATTCATTATGGGTGAAAATTATTATTTTGTATTAATTTTTTGATGGGTTTAAAATTTTCATAGACTGATTGTTTTATTCATTATATTATATTCCTTACTAACATTTTTTTTCTCATCCCATGTTTTTAAAATATATTCTATAGGGTATTAGGATGGGTAAAAGAATGGAAGTCGTCATGAAGAAAGTATCATGAAATGAAATCATATTTATCATTAAAATGTTTTATATTGTGGAATAAATGGATAATTTTTTAGTTGTATCGACATTGTATAAATTGTAGTTGTATGTAATATATATGACCTAATTCTCTAAAACACTAATGTTAAAAAGATTTTCAATGGGAAATAATGTAAAATTATTTACTTAACTCGTAATTTTGTAATGATTAAGGATGAGGCCTTATACTCTCATCACCCCTTCATCCAAATAGAATTATTACTCAATTACCTTAGATATACTGTAATTATAACATGTTAATGTAAGATACATAATTAAACTCACCACTCTATCTTATTTTAATGATTAAATCATCGCCTGTGATCTGCAATTTACTGACATCGTGCGTGATGCACATTCATTTTCCTTTAATGATTTCAGTGTTATTAACAAAACCATTAAATAATTTAAATATTATTCTAAATTCTATGTTCTTACCATCTACATGTTCCTCATGTAACTTATTAAAAACATAATAGTAAATGAGAAAACAAAACAATGTCATCACGATCGAAAAACCATCAAAAATAACCTAAAATTATCATTATTAACATTGATATAATAAATTATCTATATTCCATAAAACAAAACTAATTATATGATAGTTTAATATTATTTAATAAAAATAAATATATATAACAACAAATATTTATATTCATCTACATTTTAGATTAAATTCCATAAATGTATACAAGTGAAATGATCATGAAAACTATAAAAATGAACACCCACAAATGACAAAATTAAACCCTTTAACTTTTCCTAAAGCCCAAAAAACATAATAAAACCCTAATGAATCAGAGTCATGTATATAAGTTAATTTATTTTTTAATTAATTAATATAATGTGATTATAAAGTATACAATAGTGAAGGAAGAATTCAGACTCATGGTAAAGGGAAATCTCAAACCTAACTCCCTTTCTTTGGGGTTTCCCACTTTTATCCCATTTTTATTCTGGAATATTACATAAATATAATTTATCCAAAATTATCTTTCATTTTATGAGATATAAAAGTTATTTACTTGAGTTTAGGTCAAACACAACATTTTCCAAAATAAATCTTCTTTAAAAAAATCATTCCTTTTAGATCTCGTGATTGTTTCTTCTTCACTCAAGGTTGATGATTCTTATATCAATAATGTTAATATATCATTCATTTGGGAAGCCAAGTGATGATTTTATTTTTTATTAAATAAAACACATTTCTTTCCTTGACTTATTGTATTTTTGATGTAAATTATATGGGGCATTCAAGATAATGTAAATGTTATGATGTTCTAGGTGCGCTCGGAATTATATAGCTCAAAGTAGATGTTATAATGTGAAGAGTGTGCCCAGAATTATATTGCAGTCAAATACATTAAGTAAGGATATTTTCCTCATCATAATAGTGAAATATAAATGAACATGATTCTAGTTTTTTCCATAACTATGTGTGTTAGTTAACCACTAAGACATTAGGTTTCATTTTCATGAATTTACACATTCCATGTCATTATCTAATGCTTCATCTCTTGATTATGGTGACGATGTTATGATTATTCGCAACCCAGGTTAAATTGTTCATGTCCTTATCTACTATCTTACAGGTCTTTTAGCTATCCCATTTTTTATCTATATCCTAAGGTGATTACATATACATAGGATAATTCAAGGGTTGATATAAAGCTAGAGAAGAAGTAATTAAATAAATGTTTGTGTTTTTTTATAAATTTTATATATGGTCCAAATTTTCCCAATACACTCAAGCATTAGATCCTCATTGTGTAATTATTTTAGGATGATTATATTTAAAAATATATAATTTGAAATGATTTAAAATCTATTGTCACTATATTAATTTCATTGTAAGACACCTATAAGTACTATTGGCATCTTTTAAAATGTAATTGACATTGAAACATGTTCCTTGGTCACTAAATTATAATGATTCTATACTATGGAATACATCCAAAACTCTAGTAGATCCATTGATTGATAAAAAAATTATAATTATTGAGCACCATCAGATGGTCTCACCATTTTTTCAAGGCATTATTGAAGAGATCAACAAGATTACTCTAATCCACAAATTGTACGATCCCACCATGTTTGGATGACACCCATTATGGAATAACTAATACATGGATAACGTATACATAAATGTTTTGAGAGGGATAAAATGTGAATATGGGAATTATCTCTATTCACTATGATAGAATGAATCATCAAAAGGTCCTCCATAAATGAAGCCTTGATGGAGTGTTTCTCAATACCCACAAGTAAGGATTAAATATTTAACATAAAATTATAATAATTGGGTACAACTAACCCTATAAAATGTAAGACTATACCAAATTCAGAAGAAATATGTTATTCTTGCCATGTCTCTTAAAACATAATTCACCAACCCGATTTGACTTTCCATACTAGAAAATACTCCTAGACATATTCCATATAGGGAATGGTCATCATAAAGTCGAATACTCCAACCACATCTAATAATTTTTTGAATATTCTTCCTATAACGTAATTATTCTCCAAATGGGATATAGATGTACCCATCAAATAGTCTAGGGAGGGGAATATTTCCCTCTTCGTAAAATCCAACATCATCACTATATTTCGTGTCCCTTGTAAAATATTGAAGGAAAATAGATCCAATTTATATTATGTTAAATTGTAGAAGTTATATCATGATGATTAAATCAAGTATTGCTGTTGAGAATGTTACCATGCATCATCTAACGGAAATATAAAGGCATTCAATAAAACCCATAAAAATAATATATTGAAGATGCTAGATAAGAATAACAAGTATTGGTGGGACAAGCTCATACATGCATTGTGGGATTAACAGACTGTTCCCCACACTAACACACAAAGAAACCCCATACTCTTTAGTATAAGAAATAGATGAGTTCTGGTCTATTAATGTTCAATTTACCTTGTTGTGTTCCAAGATCTTTGAATAAATATCAATAAATGAAAAATACCAGAAATGATTTGATTATTTGGGGAAATTAGGTGATAAAATATTACAAACCATGCATATTTTAAAGGTAGGGAAAAATTCGATCAAGTGAACCTTTAAAAACAGTTCACCTCCCATCTTATCTTGAAGGAGAAATAGTGTTGGGACTTAGGACTCTAATTATACTAATAATGAAACCTCTAATTATGGAATCAGAATGAATGGGTCCTTTCCCAATACAAGATGTCTAATAACATGGATCTTATTATTTGATTTAGATGTATGGATTACTCACCACACCCCCATCAATGAATTTTTCCATTTAATGTTTTATATATAATAACATGAAACTATCATCTTTATTGCACGATCTTATAATACTTGGTAAATCATACTGATTTCATGATGTTGAAATTCATGGTACATCACCTTTATCGCATGATGTTAAATTTCATGGTATATCATCTTGATTTTATGTCATTAAACTGCATGTTATATCATCTCCATAACATGAAGATAAACTATATGGTACATCATTCAGATTGCATGACGTTAAAATGCATGGTACATCATCCTGATTGCACGAAAGTAAATATCATGGTGTGTCATCCTGATCAAGTGATTTAAAACAATAATCTACATCACCATGATCACAAGATGTTAAACTACGTTGTATATCATACTGATCCCATGTTGTCAAACGGTATGGTATATCATTATGATTTCATGAAGTTAAACCCCAGGGTATATAATCAGTATTTCACAATGATACACTATATGGTACATTGTTCTGATCACACAATCTCAAACTACTGGGTAAAACATGCAAATTGCAAAATGTTAAATTGCATAGTACATTGTCCTGATCATGCGATGTTAAGCTACAAGGTACATCATCTTGACCACATCATGTTAAACTACATGGTACATCGTCCTAATATCATGATTATAAACTACATGGTACATTATCCTAATCAAATGATGATAATCCTCTAGACATATTGTCCTAGTTTTATAACCTGTAACTACACCAAACCATTATTTAACACTGTAAGATGTTATCATTCAGTGATAATGTACATCTCATTCAACATTAGCAATCCCATTAAATATCTCAATATTATGCACTCTTCATGGTATCTTAAGTATGGCCATCCATATTGGGTATAAGTCACATTCGTATCCCACTAAACTGACAATGGTTGGATATGTCTTCCTGGATATGTATAAGGAAAAATATATAGGAATCCTTAATTAGTAAACCCCATTTACATCATCCTAGTTACATTACAGTAAAATGTGTTTCTGATACCATGAATCATGGAATTATACTTTTTCCAAGCCTTTTGGGATGGTTTGGTGTTGCAATGGTCCTATTAGGACATCACTCACATCATTTTGAATACACATCTATACCAAAAAATGCTTGTTTTTGAAATCCTCAATACGTAAGCCATAACTCCATTACCCTAAACTAGAACCCAAGTTCATGTATCCTATCATTGAATACTATGAGGGTATTATAATGAAAGCACATGTGGGGTGTGGGCCTTTTTATCATCTTTCATGTTAGGTTTTTTATTCTACAGCTTCACACACATCCCTTTTGATGTTCTTACCCCTTTTGTTCTGAGCACTATCATAAAAAAATAAGAATTATCATCACAACTACAAGTTAATAAATTCAATAGGAATTATAATTTAATAAATATCTTTGTGAACATGATATGGATCTCTGTGGGATAAATACAAAATTCCTCTATCAACTGTGCGATAATCAGAATAATGTAGGTTGTCTATTTTTCCAGAAGTATGTGTAGATTGATTCCATTCATCACATGAAACATTGTGAAGCCTGGTATTCTTCTTCCAGGACTAGCCAAAAATACATATGCATCCATGGGATGATTTGTTTAATATTCATTTCGGAAGGGTCTATTTTTCAAATTGGGGCTGTGTTTATCGATGTTCTATGAAGTCATCCTTCACATAGACATAAGAACCTTTTCCTAATCCCATGAAGTTAATCAATAGGGTATATTGATAATTCAATAAGAAGATAAATTATGTATCATTGATCACCTCACAATATGATGTCAGACTACACATCATCATGATATTATCACATGAGAGAACATCCCCTTTGACATTAGTCATCTATAACAATATATTCATGAAATACATATGGATTGATTCTTGACCACACAAGATACATAATAATTTTCAAATTTTATATCCAGGTCTAGTTAGCCCAAAAAATTCCCCTTTCCTCGATAAAGAAAATAACTATTCATCGATAATTCCATAAAGAACTACAATCTTCTTGATTCTTGTTGTAATGAGATACATAATAATGTTCATTCCTTGTGTCCTAGGCCAAGTTGAAAAATGCGATAAAAATGCCCCCTCTGTATTGCTCAGATGTGGAAAGAAAGATCCTCTTTATAACTATTCATGGATAGATTCCTATTAAAATATGATTCTCTAGAAAAATATTTTTCTCTAATACTAATTCAATTTAAAAAAACTGATAAAAACAAAAAATTCCATTCTACATGTGTATGATTTCGATCTGGATAGGGAGTTATCTTAATGAAATAAAAATTACATGATTCCTATCCATATACGACACGTAGAGACACCTAGATTCCATTCCCTATTCCAGTATCCAAAAATTCAATATTAAAAAATCCTTCATTTTATCACATCTATGTGGTGATGTAAACCTTTTCCTCCCCTTCTTTCTCTCATTGATCAAAACTAATGTGGGATAAAAAGTATTGAAAGGTAATTCTACACATAATAAAGGCATATCAATCCACGTCAGTAGTTTCATCACACAAAGATGATATACATCACACCATGTATTCCCTATTTATGATTGGGAAACAATATATTTACAAAACAACATAAAAAGTAATAGTGCCTCAATAAATTCGCATGCATTGATTATCATTTTTATGAGTTACATGGTAAAAACTTGACCTTTTGGTAAACTCACAAGAACGAGTAAAAGAAAATTTTATCACTATATTCGATCTACAAATAATGACATATGTAAGATCACATAAATTTGGGTTCCTCATTTAGGAATATATAAATGAAATGAAAATGATCCCTTCTATATATAATATTTTATCCATTTAGGAGATTTGATGCTCCATGGATAATCACTTTCTACAATCTGACATACCCATACTTGTTCCTTCCATTCACTTATTTTATGCCCAGTTTAATTTTTGATCTTCAAAAACCACCCTGACTATCCAAAAAGGAGTGTTGTTGTCCTTGGGGAAACTTTTCATAACTTGAAACAATATTACTTGATTGTCACTACATAAGTTTCCTACAAAATAACTCTATCAACCCAAGGAATATTAATCCCCATAAGAGGCTTTTGTCCATCTATACTACCTAGATACATATTTATGGAATATATCCTTTGTATTACTACTTGAATACTTCAACCATAACATTGATCATAATTTGAGAATTCCGCAAATCAGGGTATGCTCTCTCCTCTACATCACATATGTGGAATTTCAAAACATTTTAGGTGGAGAAACATCCCATTACACATCATTTCCATGAAATATGGACCTAGTCATATGAAATAAAAGTGAAATACCTTATGTCATCCCCATCACATGACATTAAACTGCATCACTAGTATCTTAGTCATATGACATTAAACTGCGCAACTACCAAGAACCAAGTGTTGATTGATTCTTGAGCTTAAAAGGTATGTACTAATGATCAAGTCTCCAACCATAGGTTCATACATAATAATTAAAACAGGTTACTTCTCTATGCGTGGGTTGGAACTACATGGGTAACCTTATTATACATGTATATAGAGAACATTTCTACCCATTCTTGGGAATTTTTCACAAGATATTCTCCTATATTCTTCTGGTAACTCCCCTTTATAAATCAAAATCCTTATTGATAAATTTTTAAGACCCCATAAACATCACTAATCATCGGATCTAGAGGGTCAGTGTCTCAAGGGATCCTTTTTTGACTATGAACAATATTCCTCAATTTTTACTACATATGTTACCAATGAGAAATTGGTTTTGAAATAAAGTAAAATTCATTCCCATGATATTCATTCCCTATATCCACATTCCTTATGGACATTTAAATACCAAATCATTCATTAATTATAAAACACCCTAATTACACCTTAAAACACTCCCCTTCACTGTAGATGATGATGGAACTTTCTAAGGAAAATTACTAGAAACAAGGTGAATTGTTTATCCCTTGATCAAAAATATGTGACCTTATACCATAACTCTCAAACATCCCCACCGTAATATATTAACCAACATTGAATTCATCATAGTTTCATGAAAATAAACTACACTATTCATTAACTCCCATATAAACAAGCCAAATATGTGTATGATTGGTTTCTCATTCATGAAGAAAACATTTTCATTTGCCCTTGTCATTTTTAGGACCCCATTCCCTCGATAATCCACCCTTCATGGTCTTCAAAAATCTAAACGTTCACAACTCACCAAACATATAGAAATGAATATTCAATATCTTGAGGTAACCATTGTTTTAATAAGAACAATATGCTCAAATTATGTATTCATTACTTTTCCAGAAATAAGTGTTGTCAACAGAAGGAAAATTTTTCCACCAAATGAACTTTTATAATATCTTTACATCATGAAAACATCACGATAGAAACCATTCTTATGGATACCATTCAATTACTTGTCCCATGTCATGAATTGTATTCCAAAATCCCAACTCCATGGTCATGAAAGGTCTCTAATTCATGTTGGAAATATATTGTTATATTATAGGCCAATAATACCTATTGAGTAACTCACCCCCAAACTATGGTCAAATCAATTATACCTAAACATCAGTTTCATTAGTCTGATTGGAAAGACACATAATTTCAAATAAAAGACGCAAAACATTCATGGATAGAATCACAAAAAAGTAAACCTCTATTAATGTTGAGAACTATCATAATAGACCAATGCTTTGCATGGTTTGGGAAAAAACGTGCAATTCACTAAATGAAAAAGGAAAAATATTGTTTGGTCGCAATTTAGAAAATGTAGGATTATGAAAAATTCTTATGACACTCAGTAGATCCTCACTATAGTGGAATTAAGAAACAATTATGGCGATTATAGAAAAAATACAACATTAATATGGTTTTTTATGTGAAAACAGGAACAGTTAGAACTATGCTCATTTTGTCCCTTATATATTGAGAAATTAGAGAATTATATGTTCAAGTGAATTTTATTATCTTATACTGTGATTGAAATTGATATCAATTTGCTGTAATAATTTAGTTCATCTGGGATACTAACTTTTAAAAAACTTATTTGCCATTGATTAATGAACATTATAGGAGGAGACAAAGGACAAGAATAAGAGGAAAACAATGTTCTATGTCACTTAATAAAAAAATAGGTAATTCACAACCTATAGTCTATATATATGAGCATGATGTTAAGAATATATTGCAATATTAATGGATTAATGAGGTTGTAGTAGGGTCTAGTACAAATCCTCTATTACTTCACTAATATTAGATGTAGATTGAATATCAACATTGAAAGCAGTCCGAAGATCCTCTAAAGTTTTTACAACATTTGAAAATGCCTTTTCCACCTCCTCCATCGATCATAGACCTTTTTAAGAATCTGTTGTGGTATGAGAGAATTAATTCATTTGAAACTATAATTATTGGTTAAGCTACTCCAACTCATGAAAAATATGTTCATATGATGTCCTTTTCTCTATACATTCTCCTTGTAACAACATATTTATCCTAGAATGCTTGAATTCGTCATTAATAATGTTATTCCAATATTTAGTAAAGTGGGTAGTGGACTAATTAGTGGAAAAGAGAGTGTAGAGAAATATTTATCTCTTAAAAGAAGAAAACAACTGATTCACAATGTCATTGATGTAATGATAGTAAAATCACCATTCCCAAAAAACTAAAATAGTTGGCATAATTTGGAAATTATTGTTAAAATATTTTCAAGGGGGTTTGAGAGATTAGCTTGATGTTTTCATTACATAGTTTCTGATGGACCTTAAAAGGCTAATCTGGAGCCTCTTGGTCAACCTCAGAATCTCTCTCAGATTGAATGGTATATTCAGGAATCAGTAATATCAGACTAGGTCTCTATTCTACAACCTCGGTGTTGATTGACCCTGTACCATCCAAGTCCTTTTTAGTATTGTTTTTTGGAATGATCATAACATCTACCATACCCACCACAACATGTGGCTGTGATTCTGGAATCGGAATATTGAAATAGTTAACTCCTAAAAAACAACAGAATAGAGAATGGTGGGAAGGATGGTGTACTCAATAACACATTATACAAAATTGAAACCCATGACTATAGTTGTTCTATAATCACCTAGTAGAATGGATAATGTATCCTCGCTATTAAAGTTGACATTAGGTACTCCTAGAAAAAATCATAGTGTAGAGTCATGATCAACTATGTAAGACATAGAAAGAAGTTAACAGACCAATACCGTACTAAAGTGGGCTATCATTACAGAAGAATAGATGACATCAGATTACAGTTCTCCTCAGGACTGAATTTTTCTATCTTTCAGGGATTACCTCTTAATAGGGGAAAGATGAATATGTACTGTAATAACATCAACCCTTTATGACACCAACACCATGGGGGAAGAATTATGTTGATGGGTAATCTTCATCCCCATGGGGCTTGGGATCTCCATGATGTACTTAGTGGTCTTGGGTTTCCCACCCAGTTCAGCTTCCACCTCCATATTCATCACATGAATCTCCATAGAAGTAGTATTGGTATAATAAATTAAATATTCAACCTATGAATACTCTCCCACTACTAGGATATATAATGTTTTTCTTTAATTGAATCCCCTCAAGGGAGTTGAGTCCTTAATACAAAATAAATTATCCTAGGTTACATATCAAGTGCATCTTGGGCCACAAATGGTATTACCTCTATCTTAAAAAAAGTTGGCGCTATAGGGCCCTGCGTGGATTTATGCTTGATTACTCCCCTTAGATGCACTAATTCACATGAATGGCGATTAGATTGAATATGAATATACATAAAACGGTAGATAAATAAAATAATGGAATAATCACCTATTATCCATGAAATTAGGATTATCATTATCTTTGATGCTTTTCCAATCCTCGTGGTGTGACATAGGGATAATCCCCTGGAATGATTCATGGGTGGGGATGGGGGGAATGCTCCAACATGATTTACAAGGACCACCACCATATGTTATATACCCCCATGAGACCCCTCTTCTATGAATCCCAAATCTAATGGGACATTATCCCTAGTAGCATGGCCCCATGGCGGTGTAATCTAAGGAAGAAAATATTTCCAGAATCACCCAGATTTCATACATGTAGTAGGAGTAGTTGTAATGGGTTATTATAGAAATAAGAAGAAGCGTTGATACAAGCAATAACATTACCAATTAATCATTATTTTCTTACCATGCCTCAACCACCAATAAATCATCTACCAGGTTATACAAATAAGTTCATAACTTATAGTAGTTAATGAAGGTATTCATTTATTATTGACATATTTCCACAACAATGGTTCTTCGTGAGAAGAAATCCATATTAAACAGTGGTCATCCCAAATCCTGTGAGATTAATGTGCTCTATCATAAGCATCACCCTACTGTAATTGGACAAGGTGAATTATCTTATGATATCATATTCTATAAAATCCTCCAAACGACTTCACTTATTAAAATATATAATTTTAGGAGAAACAACACATGATGTGGGGTGGATTCTAGCCACCGTAATTGATTTGTTGGTGCATCAATTGGCATGGAACCCTTTGGGGAAAGGATCCAGTAATACCTCAAGCATGAAAAAATAATTTCCTTATACATAGTCATGGTTTATGGTTCAATATCATCAGAACACATGGAGGTATTACTATAATCTGAATCATCTGGGTTAATCTCAATCTTATACATGTTAAGAAATCACCAAGAATATCTGTGATGATTTTTGGGGAATGGATTCAGACATCGTGATATTGAGTATATAAACCCACACGCATAGCATGGTCATAATATGATATAGTGGAAGGTACTAACATATATTAATACCAAATCCTGGGGAATTTTATCTTTTATATAAAGAACCATAAATTTGTAGTCAGATGGGTTCTCCCTAAAGAGCCACCTTGTCTCCAGGATAATGAGAAAGGGGCATCAGAAGGGATGGATGATTAACCCTAAGAGGCACCACTAGAATCCGGTGGTATGGGGTTTAACCCCATAATCCTAATACTATATTTTGGGGTTCAAAAATTCTATATTTCATTGGCCACTTCCAAGTCCTAGAATTCCCAAAATTATTTCCGCTTTTCGAATGGACTAAATTAATATATGGTCTCTAATAATAGGAACCAAATTTTCATTTTATTCATTAGGGTAAAACCTATTTCATACTTCAACAAAAAATTTGGAAAGAATATTCTTGAAAACCCATAAATGGGGATAGACAAATTCATAATTCGCCTTCATCCTGAGTAAACAAAAACCAAATCTAACGATCTATGATTAATTGACATTCCGGATGTGCACTTTTGATAGCTGGAGGTCAACCTTAACTTAATAAAATCTACAGGGTGTGCACACCATGCATATAAGTTCCCCATTAATCCTTGAAACAAGGATTCCTACTATTAAATAAATAAGATACCCCACTCTGACGTGATCCCTGGATGTATCATTTAACAGAGTTCTAGTGGGAGTAAAATACAAAGCCTAGGTTAAAGTGTCATGGTGATTTAATAGATCCATCACTTAATTTTACCTCCAGTAAACTGGATTTTACCCTATTATACATTGATTTTATGGTCATAACATGTCCTCAGGATACGTTTTTGTTTTATATATTGGTAACTTCCCATGTGGGATCATAACCAACCCTAGATAATGTGGATGGGGCCCACTAGCTGGTATGATGGTCATCCTTTATTGATTTGTACTAGAAAATAGAAAATATTCACTTGTACAAGGATGATGAGATTAATTCATATACCAAGGTCCAATTGAGATACCATATTAAATGTTGTGACTCATACCCATGTACTATATTCAAAAATCAAAAGTATTTATCCATTGAGAAACATGTACATAAATAAAGAAAATTACAATTCTTGATTGATGGCAAGGATGATATTCCAACCCCACTCATTTAACCAACCCTCCTCATGTGTTGGCTAATAGGAACCCATACACTATCTAGTATCGAGAGAAAAGGAATTCCTTAGCCACATCCCACAATTAATTTAGATTATAGAAATAAATAATCCATTGATCTAATTTGAATGTGTAACATCCTACTTGGTACAAAGTCATCTCTTCAATTGGTCATTCCACATGTCAATGAGTATCTTAAATAGAGGGGGATTCGCTTTTCATCCTCATTAGTAAAAATGGATAAATGAAACTCTTCATACATATAACACATTGAAGGACCCCCCGAAATGAAACGTACATCCCAAATATTGATCTCAACCTCTCCATGAACCAAATGTAATGTGTGGTTTTATTTGACTCCACCTTATATGTAGCTTTAGGATAAGCTTTTAGATTCATTGAGAGTAGTTCTTTTATATCATGACTACCTCATAGATTCCCCATATCCTTTTTCTCATTTATAAATTCCATAAAAGTCTTGGATACAAAAAAGGCCACCCCTCATCCATGATGAATTTCCACCAAAGGAGAATATTCCATTTGATGACCACTATATTTTTTATTGTCATAGAATTATTTTAGATATTGTGATATCCATGGATGATCTCATCTAGATCACACATGATTTATTTGGGTGACTGAGGAGGGTAGTTTAGGTGAAATATATCAATCTTAGTTTCCTGAATTAATTGACCCCTGGAGGAGATGTTGCCTTGGAGAATGTCATTGTTTTTGATAATCTAGGCTATTGGTTGATTCCCCAAACACAATGTCGTAATCAAAACATATTATGGTAAGATGAATACATAATAGGGTAGACTATCCAAATCGAGAGACCCCTTGGACTAGAATTAGAATTCATACTCATAGTTGATGATGTGGGATGACATTGAGTTTATTATCATTAGATTAGATCATTTCTGTCATCCTTTCTTAAGAAACTGAAATAGTGGCCTCATTATCATTAGAATTATTATTTTATTGGTGTTTCTTATTGTCTACATAAAATGTTTTGATGCAAAATAATAATTATTTTTCGACAAAAGTTGAAAAATATAAATTCCCATGAGAAATCAGTTTGTAAAATCACTATCTGGTGAACTATCAATTCATGGAGCTTGTTGTCCAGTGAACCATCTTCTTGTGAGGACATCAGTTCATGAATTCATTCCACCAAAACATCCATATCATGAATACTCATTCCAAAATATGTTGTACAGTGAATCGAATGTCCATGGAATGTACTATCATTTGAGGTATATTACAATTATATAGAGGATTATAAATTACCATTCATGTTAATGTCTATAATCTTATAGGTTAATGAAATCATCTCATGAAAAAATCTGTGAAAAAAAAGAGAGTTCGCAGAATCATTTTGTGATCGAGAGGGTGCGATAGGACTAGGATTTTTTTCAAAAAATTGCAATACATAAATAATCTTGTACCCCTATTCATATGAATTTTCTTCTCTAATGGGACCACTCTTGTACCATAAAATGGTTAAAATAATTTCCAATTTTAATATTTGAATATATTCATATTCATTAAAATCAGAATGCATTCAAGTTTGTTATAATTTATTTGCTTCTGAAAATTCCAAATTTAAGAAGTCAATTACATCAGGATTGGAAATGTGAATAAATGTATCCTATAAGATGATTGAAGGAATGATTTAAATGGATAGGTCATTGAATAAAAAAATAACAATATGTAATTATGCTTTTCATGGTGTCTCCCCATGTTGAAAAGAGTTCATGAACAAAATAGTTCATAGATAGAGGTGGTCTCACTAGTTCCAAAAAATTTAACGAATGTATTTTTTCCCTAGATCAATACGATGATTTCTTCCCCCACATAGGAATATCCCTTGTAAACTAAATAGTTAATTATATTAGGTAGTACCATCAGCACCAGCAAACATAATGAATCCATTTTTATGGGTGATGTTGATTTTAACCCCCGATAATGACTTCTATTCACTGATTGATTCTTTCCAGGGTCGGGGAGACCCCCTGGGCTTTTGAAAATTATGGTTTGCAGCCCACGGTGGATGACACCCATGAAGTTATCTAGTCTCTTAGTTATTCTAAAAATAAGAACTCAAGGGGGTGAAAAGGGTTTGAGGAAGAATTAACCACAATGAGCCAAAGGATGAATGCTGCAATTGTAAGTCAAAACTAGATCACTCCATCAATTCTTAGAAGGTAAAACCCTTCACATATAAGTGAATAAATTTTAAATTATTAGTGTCCAAAAACTCAAAACACCAATGAATACCATCCAATGGGGAATAATGGATTGAACCTATGTTGATACAAACCCCAAATAAAAACATGTTATGTAGGGGAAACCCTAAACCACAAATCAAAACACTACGTGATAGAACCTGGCCCAACAAAGTAGCACAATATGCTAGAAATATCCAGGTCCATGTACCATGATACTACGTGAATGGTACCCTCACACATGTGGAAACATTCTATATAGAGATAAGCCCAACCATCCGATGTACTTACTATTTGGAATGGGAAATATTAGGGTGTTTTATTCTTCAAATATGCTAATTATATTCTGTCGCGTCATTTGTTCCCATGTTGACCCCTCCACAGGACAATCCAACATCATCAAGCCAAGTCCCTTTCTAAATCAGCATGACATATATGTATAAATCATCGGGAAAACCAATGTTTTATCACATGTTTATATACTCGTGGTAAGAAAAGTCATGTGGGTATCCTCCAAAAAAGGCGGACACCAGGAATATCATCTATCACTCTTCCGTGTTGTAATGTCGGTTCAGAACATGGGGGTACTCATTTGATCCTACTCATTCTAGAGATTTAGGGGAAGTTTTGGCCTTTCTATATGATGAGGGATACTGTAGAATATTCATCTCAATAATGGGACCAATTTTAGGGATCTCCACCTAAGGTAATCACCAATCATTTCATACGGGATGCATCACTTTTTCTTCTTTTCAACCAAACCGAGGACATAGTTAGATAGATCACCATATGTGACTAACCTAATTACCAAAAAATGAGGTTAAATTCATAATAAATGACCTCTCTACATCCCTTAATGCTCCATCACCATCCATTAATGGATAGAATGGATATTGTGATCTTTATATCTACTACTTCTTCTTGTTTCACACACCGAGCATGACAGATCTGGTCATATATGTTAGTTGAAATCATTAAATATTCAAGATCCCATTCCTAAAATGGGAATATATATTAGTGTATGCCTCAAACATGTTCTTATAAAATGAAATATTATATTTTATAAGCCCAAATAATGTATTCTCAAATGGACATTCTCCATAGATGTAAACCCCAACACCAATCCTCAAATTTAAAGCTCCCATTTGTCAGTCCTAATCAAAATTGAACTATGTGGGCCTTGATTCCCATCTAAATGGGATATATATAAATCTTTCATAAGATTAAAACGTATCAACCAAATCA
This sequence comes from Viscum album, assembly GCA_963277665.1. Lineage (NCBI taxonomy): Eukaryota > Viridiplantae > Streptophyta > Magnoliopsida > Santalales > Viscaceae > Viscum > Viscum album. The sequence continues at coordinate 153,428,906 of OY728150.1, forward strand.
ACCATAATATTATCTAGGCCACATCCCTTGTAGGTTCATAACTATATAAGAGATCATGTCTCTATCAAGTCTATCTGGATGACACAACATAATTCCCACACCATCCTTTATTAGGTACCTTCCTCCCTAGAATCCTTGATGAATGACATTAAACATCATGGTTGTGTCCTTTTCACACGACCATTAAAGGTGATGTTCCCCATTATGTGAAAAAGTACCATGTTTCTTGATTACCCTTATAAGGATTCATAGAAAATCCATCATATGGTTTCTATCTCTACATGATAACAACATCTGACTCCTTGGATGACATGAAACTCTCAGCACCTCACTAGGTGTCATAAAAATAGTATCATATTAATAATATAAAATGATATCCCTAATATATACATAAAGGGGTTACATTTTTGAGGATGTTTATATACATACAGGTCCCCTCATTAATGCAGAACCTCACACACACACACACACATATATATATTATGTTGAACCCATTCATATTCAGGATTTATCATTACCTTTGGTGTAATCCATGCATGAGTACCATGTATTGAAAAAAGGATTGTTCAACATACTAAAATTGGTAATAGTTCCACCAAAAGGGTGTGATGAACTCAACTTCCCATCATCTCAACCAATTTCAGTTCTTAGGTATCATTGGACAAGTCCCCATATGAGGACCTTCATTTTAAATGTAGGTCCATAATTCTATGATATGGGAATTATTGTAAATATTATGTTAAATTATTAAAACCTGTTCGATACCATTTGAAGAGTGTGTACCCAACATCGGTGATTGCACACCATTTACCACTTGATATCAACCATTTCGCAACAAAAAATTTTGTTGAAAAAATAATATAAAAGACATATTTATATAAATATGATTGAATATTTATCTATAAATATAATCTTATATATATATAAATATATACAAATATTTTTACATTTTAAAATATAAATCTCCTAATAACACTAACATCTGAAAAATGGAAAACTTTCAACAATAATTAATCCATATTAATATATTTTTGTGTAATAAATTTAGTTTACACATAAAAAATAATATTAAAAATGATTCATAAATTTCAAAAAATGTTTAAAAATTTGGGTATCCCAAATAAAAAATAGATTTAATTATCGTCCAATCCTTTTTTGACTATTAATATTCTGGATAAAACTAGAATCCATAATAGGAGTTTTAGTTTTTTTTGAATTATTTTATTTGAAAAATCATATAGGGTAACTTGAGAAACAAATCAATCATTTTGAAAATTTAAATTTCATGAAATTTTGAACTCATAATAAGATATAAAATAATTTAAAATATATACCATCAAATTGTTAGTAATTTTCTATTAATAAATTGTATTTAATAATATTATAATCAATATTAATTTTTATTTATGCTATAAATTATTATGTATATCTATTACATATTATGTGTAAATCCATACATAATATTATATATTTCAAATTAATGGAAATAATGTATATATACATATATTAATTTAAATATAATTTTATACTAAAATTTTACATTTATTAAAATATAATTTGTTTTTATAAATATACATTTTATCAGTACCATTAGATTATTATTTAGCACTATTAAGGATCACACATATATCATCGAAAACAAAATATATAACAAATGGTAAAATTTATCATCTATAAAAAAAGAGATTACTCACAAATGATGAAGCTACTGAGGAAAAAAATAATAACTTCATTTTCATAAGGATAGAAGGTAATTATTCTATAGTTAGACTTTAGAAATTTTACTAATTCTCCCACATCGCTTGAGTAAAATTTCTAATATTTGGTTATCATTGTGGAATGTATTTGAAACATTAAATGGGATAATATGATGGAACATTATAAAATTTTATAAAATTTTTTAATCATGTAGAACATCATGTTTCATATCAATTGGATGAGGTAGATGACACCAAATAGGTTTTATTTTCCTTTATTATTGCATAATATTTTTATACCAATATGAAAAATAATGATTGGAATAAGATTTTATTATTTTACAACTACAACAATAACAAGTACAAAAATACAACATAAAAAATTTAAATAAAAATAATTATACATCAGTGAATGTTTTTAAATTTAATAATCCACAAATATATTATGTTGTTATTATTTATTGAATTTTTTTCCCCTAAATATTCATCTTCAAACACCATAATGATAAAATATATTTATTAATATATATATATATATCAAAATATATATGTTTCTTTTTGACATTCTAAATATTGAGGGGTAATTTTTTTGTTCTTTGTCTTGTGTGAGTCTAATAATTTCCAGATATGGGTGGTATAAAATGTCATTAAAAAAACCTTTTTATCATCCATGAGGATAAGATGTCATATAATCCCATGAGGGGTCCTTTATCCTCGTATGAGGGCCTTTTATATATTTATGATATTTTCATGAAATTCATACTAGTAATAATATTGGTTAGCCTATATTGGAATTGAAAACCATCTAAAAATATTACGAGGAAACATATTGGTGGAATGATACTATCTTATTTGATTGACATCATTAATTATTCTATTATATATTTCCCCAAAAAAATCAAAAAAATTCACCATACATGGAGGAGTTGATCGTTCCCGTTAACATAGTCAATAGGTGTTTCAATGGAGTAATCAAGCACATGAAATTCTCTTCTAAAAATACCTTGGAATAGAATAAGGAATCTTGTATTTTTTAAAGCAATGAAGCACTACATGTCATTTATGGAAATGACATAATGACCATAGTGGAATACTTTTTATTTAATAATAATTAACAACGTCCATGTAATTTAATGTCATAGGTAATGGAGTGTTGGGTTAAATGTACCTAGAATATGTCTAGGGGGATTTATAGTATTGTTCCCCTTTCTATTTTATCCTCAAAATTGTGACATTGAAGTGATATTTGGAAATAAGGAGGAGCTTTTCAACTAAATTAATTGAAGGAAATGAATATGGGAATATCCAATAAATAAATTCATGGAAAAAGAGGGGAATAGTTACTCAAGGAATGTATGATATATATAAGAAGAGAATATCAAGATGATGACTGTTATGAATCCAATAGGATAATCTCAACATTAAGATTTTCAGTAAACTATGAGGTGAATCTCAAATGAAGGCCTTTGAGGAAACTAAGATGAGAATTTCAATTCACTAAATTTTAGGAAATAAAAAAAGTATATCATATCAAGATATTTTAAGAAACTATTAGGAGGATCATCACTGAAATAATTTTATAAAAATAAAAGGTCAATCTAAAATCAATACATAGTAGTAAATCACAATGTGGATCTCAATTCAATGGAATTTGTGAAACCAAAAAGAGGATCCTGACTCAATATAATTGTGATTTGGGATTATATAAGAGTTTATTAGATTATAAGTATTTCATGGTAGTGGTAACTATCCATAGAAACTTATATATATGGGGGGATTCATAAAATTTGTACACGTGATACTAGATCCCGGAGTCTGAGGAAATAATTATTTTATGAAAGGTTATTATCATATACTAATTTATGGAAAACTATATAAGTAATATTTTTTGAAAGGGATGAACCCAGGTAACCTGTTATGAAAATATAGAACCTTAAAATAATGAAAAACTACATTATTAGGAGTATGTTTCACATATGTATTGGTTTATGAAAACCATCAGAATCCACTAGGGGTGTGGGGGTTTTCGACTGGAAACCACATAATTTCTACATGGTGGGAAACCCTCGAAGAATGATTTATTAAATAGATAATGACTTTTAAAAAATGAATTTTACACATTATACCATGTTATTTTTATATGTTAGAGACACTGGAAGGTTATTTTTTATAGGAGTATATCCAATAAATTTGAATTTGTATTTATAGACTACCTGATATAATTAAACTAGTAAGATATTTTTATGAAGTGTTTGTCCAAAGAAAACCTGATTTTACATTGTCAATTATGAAAATGATTTCCAAGCTATCTAAAAAGAGTGGTAGGGTGTCATTTATTATAAACCACATGTAATCTCACAATATTGGACATACAAAGAAAACCTCTCAATAAAATGGTCACTGTCATACGTAGGCTTTTAAGTAACATAAATGACAACCAAAAGATCACATAGGTGTTTCATGTATATATATAAATTCTAAATATAAGATGAAAATAATTATATAACATATATTATTATTGTAGTGATTTAACGTCACCACATCCTGGTTGAATATAATTAATTTTCCAAAAAGGAAACATGTGACTAGATGTGATATCTACATTCTGACCAAAATGGGCTTCAAGACAACCTAATTATTGGGTGTTAATAATTTAATCCCACATATTTAGAAAAAATGATGATTTTTCCTTCGAATTATTAGGTTTTCCATTCAATTTTAATGTGTTAGATAATATTATCCTACTTATGATAGAATCCCTACTTAAAACAATTATATATTTTATCCAGGTATCTGATTTGGTTTTGCGACCTGTCAAATAAATTCTCATAAAAACAGTGGAAAAACATATTTTAGGGATCAAATATTAAAACATTATTCATGAAGAAAATGTTATGCATTACTTTGAATTATAAATATTAATATCCTTGTAATTTTTAATTATAAATGGATTTAATACATGGCTTACTACTAGAGAAAGGTTCTCACTACCATGTAATAAAATGATGAAATTCATTTTAGAATATACCTCTTTTTATGAGTGACAAATCATATAGAATATATAGATTCAATATTTTTATATTTCACGCATGATCATACATTTTTTTGCGAATCATGAATTATATTATCCTAGTGAATAAACATTATGAATTCCTCAACCAAGTGAATTGTGCTCATTTTTGAGTTACAATATTATTTTTAAAGAATATATACAATATATATAGTTCTAAAATTTTATAAATTGTATAAAAAACATTGTTCATTATTTATAAGAAATAAAAAACAAAAATTATTGACAATAAAATTTTATTTTGTTATCCTGTTAGGATTCCGAGTGAGTATGTCATGGAATTGATGTCTCATACGCTCCATTTGTTGTTAGAAAAAATAGATTCAAGGCATCCAAAATCCTGTGAGGCGATGTTTGAATGGAATTAAAAATGTTTCCTCACTATATCCACTAGTACACTTGGGAATAAAAGCGAATATATTCATCCTTTAGAAACAAAAAAACCCATGATGATGTCTAAAAACTTAATTCAATTACTTTGTGAATTTTATTGATGGTCACACAAACATTGTTTAATATGGTCATGGTCTTATTTTTGAATGGGTGAAAGTTTATAAGAACTAAATTATTGTTCAGTAATATTTTATTTTCATGAATGATATTTTAGAAAATTCATACCTCACAAAAATATCTTTTTAAATGAGAATTCGATTGATGGTGAACTACATCATTAGGTAATGTGTTATTCCAAGTTTTTTCTCTATGATAATTTTAAATAAAAATAATATGGATTTTTTTATATCATTAAATAATTAATTCGTATTATTTATTAAATGGATCCTTCATTAGTAACTTATATCTAAGGAACTAAATTACTAATGTTTTGGTGAGAATATGTGGGTTGAGTTAGTATTTATCGTATCGTCAAATATTTTATAGAACAAACCAATTGTTTTTGTTTTTATCAACATGGAAAATTTAATGTAAAAGTATATTTATGGTCACTATTCATAGAATTTATTTTATATTTATCTTATAAATCATTTTTGTTGAATAATATTTATAATTATACAAGACCACTGCATTGGTATGGTGGTTGATTATGTGAAATTACCAAATTTATATATAGTATTCAATTAAATTTGGAACATAATTAATAATTTCAATAGAAATGTTTTTTATTGTAAATTAATAATCAAAGGCAACACATATGATATTTATATAATGTAGATTAATAAATTTGATGATATTATAGACACATTTAAGAAATATTATAATTCATATGGTAAGTGTTAGGGGATTACTATTGAAGATAAACACAATATGGAAAATTATTATGCTTCCTAATGCTATGAAGGAGGTGATATTGTTAGTCACATGAATATCACTTAATTATAACTAAAACAGTACTCATCTATATGTTGAGATTATGATGAACAATAATGAATATCCACTAGGTGATTTAGGCTTGATGTAACACAATTTGGGTGATCCTCAGTGGAAAATCTTATATGTTTAAATGGATCTAACGAGAAATGTAGATTTAGTAAAATATAAATAGAAATAAAAAATTATTCGAACCCTCTACATGAAGAATAATATAATTAATTTTAATTATAATTTAATAATTGGAAAGAAATATCTTCAGGTATGATAAGATTTATCTTCAAATAATAAGAAATCTAATACATGAAAGGATAATGGGTGTTCAGGTATCAGTATGTTTGGAGTCCAGTTTCCTCATCTGTCTATCCCTATCCTTCGAATTATGAGGTTTCTACCACCAAATCAAATGTTTTGATTGAACTTTTCCACTTATTAGTTTGATACATCCTAATATATGAGAGAGAATCATGATTTCGGTTATACCATTTACAAATAAATGGTACTGTTTGTGGTTGTTTAGGATGAGAAAGAAAAAAAATCTAAATAATGAATCTAAAATAAGAAATTACTCACAAATCTTATTTCTAATATGATGTAGTGACAAAATCATGAAGAAAATTACAAAATAAAGGGCAATGTGAAGAAACTAAATCATATTCAAATAAAGAACATGAGACTTGGTAGTTTGAAATGAATTGGAGATGAGTCTAATATAAGAGTTGTAGAGGTAACCCTCACGATCAGGGTTGATGGGTTTACAAAACATATGATCTCATGCCATTGATTTTAATATATAATATTGAAAAATTATTTTTAATTTTTTATAAATATAAATTTTAAAAATAATAAAATAAATAATTATATTATTTTAAATTAATAAAAAAAAATTACTAAAAATATCGAAAATTAAAAAAAATTTAAAATTTAAATTTAAATAATATAAATTAAGTAATAATATATTCATTTTCAACAAAAATTCTTAAACTAAATAAATTAAAATTTCATAAAATGATATATTACAAATTATTCATAATGTGATATATAGAAAAATTTATTGAACAAAAAAATTAAAATATCATAGTAAATATATTTAAACAATTTGAGTTTTATTACTCATAAAAGTCAATATATCATGAAATTATTATATCCTTACTAGGAAAATGGAATAATAAAATTTTAAAATTTAAATATTTTATAACATTCTATTGAGTTGTGTAGAAATCGGGTTATATAATAAGATCAATCATTAATAAATCAGCTAAAATGTACTAGCAGAAGAGGAGATAAAATGACTAAGAAAATATTCTCAGATATGAAGAGATGGTGATGTATGAATTATGGTTATTAATTAATCATTAAAAAGGTGAATGAATAAATTTTTACTATTGAGGATTCAAATCATAAATTTTTAATTTATTATTAAAATTATTTTTTAATATATTAATTCAATGAATTCTTTTTTAATATTTTTTCATAAATATCCAATATGAAATTATTAATATTTTAGTTCTTCATGATTTTTATTTCATATAATATTTCACCATTATTTATTAAATAATAAATGGTATTAAAGTGAAATTGTAAATATCTATTTTTAATAATAATGTTATAATATTTTTTTCTATATCCACTAATTTACAATATCAAAAAACCATATTCTTTGGGAATATAATAAATGTATATTTTAGGGGATTTTAAATTGTTGGAAATGTTTTTTGTATAATTTTTATTGGTTTCCATAGTTTTTTAAAAATAAACATTTCATGTTTAGTTTTTTTACATTGAATTCCAGTGGAGATAAAAAAGTATACATAAAAATGTCCAAAAAATCAAAAAAATTCTAAAATTAATTTTATGAAAAATATTTTTAGATATAATATTTACTATAAAATTACTTTTCCACAATATTACTATAAATCCAAAATGAAAACTGAATAACTATAAAACTAATTGAATAAATTTATCTAAAATTCACAAAAATTTGGTTGAAGTTATAAAAATAATCAAGTGATACATTGATAGACTTGACATTAAATCACAGAAGATTACTATACAATTATCATTAGTAAATTAATATTTATATTTAATTATAATAAATTATAAATAATGAGAAACATGAATTTTTTTCATAATTACCATATTTTTGTCCTTATAATTTTCTCTATCATTTATAGCACCCTATATAATTTAAATACATTTTCATAATGAATTTTTTTAAAACAAAAGTATGGTAACTGAAATAAATTTAAGAATAAATAAATGTGAATGTTTTTTATTCACAATTACCATAAAAAAGCATTAATTTCATGTTTCTATCCAATGTATAATATAATTTATCTACATGAAAATACACTATTGATATGAAATATGTTTTTTCAATTTAATTTTTAGAGTAAATTGACATTCACCAATTTCAATATAAATATTTTTTTTCAAATTGTTTTCAATTTTTTAGTTTTGTTAAATAAATTTGATTTTAATCTCATTATTTCTATTGATTTCATCTTATATGGTATTTGTTTTGACCCTTACGTAATATTATTTTATCACTATCCTGATCCAAACCACTTTCCCTTCCCATTATATACAGGTCTTTAACCTGATCACAAATTTTTTTTTACAATCACCATTAAGGGGGATTGGTGATGGTCATTATTATCATTTAATTTGTGTGTTTTATTAGAGGACTATTATATGATAATATGTTAATTTTTTACACATTTAGTATCCATCTTATTATATAGTTCATTTAATTTCTCATTGAACATCCTTTTAACATTACATAGTGAACCCCCAAATGATTATACCCCATGTATATAGGACAATTTAATAAAGCATACAAATACGATTTTCCATAAAATTATTTCTTTACAATTATTCATGGCCTATAATATCTAAATCTTCAGCATCTTCATATATTTTATTCAAATATGATTTCAAATTAAATACTTATTTTGGAATCTATTTAGAGTTTTTATACTCATATTGTTGTCCTTTGATGATAAAAAACAATTCATTAGTCATGTTTTTTTATTATTTTTAAAAATTAATGGTTTATTTTTTTTATAAATTAAAATTATAAATTAAATTTTGAATTTAGATCTATTATGTTTTAATTCTATTTTTTAAAATCTTAATGTAAACATTAATATATTTTTTCAAGAATTATGAAAGCTTGATATGTTGTAATTTCAACAACATATGGGACTTTGTACCCACGCGTAATAATTTGAATGTTCCTGATGATTTGAATTAAGTGAGAACATAATTTCTATTAATTATTTAAAAAGTTAAAAATATATATAAATAGTGCTATTTTGTTTCAATTTTTTTGAAATAAAATTAAATTAAGTGGATCTTTACAGTTGATTTTGGATTGGATAATGTAGTACAACCCAAATAAATTCTATCAATGGGAATTGGGTTTAATTATCCATTATCAAAATTTATATTCTCTTGTTTATTTATTTTCAAATGGTTTATAGTGTCTTTTTTTATTGAATCATTCTTTTATGTTTATCCACTTAGGATATTTCCCCTATTTCCCCTTTAATTTTACAATATATTGTTGATGATTATTTCCATATCATTTTTATATTTTATTTTCCTTCCTAATCATTATTGATGTCTTTGGTTGGTTATACTAATGTGTGTCTCTAGTTTTGTGGTATAAAAGGTTTATGTTTCAGGTTAGCATGTTTCTGAGAACTAGTTAGTAGTGAGATGTGTTGGGATGATATTAGGTCTCTATTGTCTTTCATTTTCTTAGGAGTTTAGATTATATTTGCTTTATTTTGATCCACTATTTTTATTAGGGTTCTTTTCTCTTGTTATAGGACTATATTGAATTTAGTATTTGGGTTGGTATAGTTTATGGGTGTATATATCTTATTCATTTATTTTCTATAGCATATTCTCCTTGGTGTTCATATGCCACCATTTTAGTGGCTTTGTTTTTGTTTCCAATTGTTAGTGACCACGAACAGTTAAAATCATGACCTAGATGTGTTCCAATTTAGTTTCTTGTTTCCCCAAGGATGTAAATCTAATGCCCACCTCATTTCCTATAATTTTGAGTTTTATTATAATGTTGTTACTCATTACATGTGATCTTGAAGTTTTCATTTGTTTGATGATTTGTCATTTTACATTTCTTCAACATTAATCTCATTTGGAGAAAGTATTAATCAATAATTTTAGGATATTTTGATATCATTCATTGATATTTCTCCGGTTAGGCATTCATCTAGTGCACCATAACATAATTCCAATGGTGCAAGGTTCTTCAGTCCACTTTTGTTTTTGGGGATCAGATGGAGACCCTTTAAATGTGTTCTTTCACAATGATTTATCTCTATCGATTCCATTCACTGATTTTGGTTTTATTATTATTTTTTTAATATGAATCATCTAGTTTGAATTTATATGATTTTTTACATTACTTTTTTTATTGAGGATGAAAAATCTCATATTTTTTAGAGTTCAACAGTAATTTTAGTGTTGTTTCGTGGACCTCAAGGATTATGTGAATTTCTAGACAAAATTTTTTCATTAGAATCATCTCAATGCATTACTCAGGTTATTTAAGGAATGTATTTATCTTTTTGGTTTTTTAGAATTATTAGAATCATAATCACATTTGAAATTTTAAAACATTATTTAATTTGTGAAGCATGTGTTGTTACTGATTCGTGTTTGTAGAATCGTAATTATTAATATGAATAACTCTATATAAATATTAAAAAAAATTAGATTCATGTTCATATTTTGATTGGATTGATGATTTAGGACGTCAAATATAATCAGGAGGATTAGAATTTAATTTGTATGGTGGATATATATAACAATATTTGATATTTATTTTTATAAAATTTATATTCTATGGTTGGAATTCATTGATTATGTTCCCCCTTTTTAAATGTTAATTAAATGAAATATTAATAGTATTGGTTTTCTTTTTTTTATCCACTCATAAAATTTGTATTTAAAATTAAATAGTGTTTGATTTACCCCAATCTGTGATATTCCTTTTTCATTTACGTTTGTTTTATGGTCCCTTAAACATTATATTTTTATTTATTTACACATAAATGAGCCATGGGTATCTTTCATGGGAATGTATTCAGAAGTTCCACACTTATATAAGTGTTCCATGAATGAAAATTTATATTTTTATCTTCTATAATATTTTATGTAGATTACCCCTGAGCTTTAGCTCATCATTACCCATATGTATGTTGTTCAATAAAATTACATAGAAAATATATTACGTTTGTAACCCTTAAAAAAGATAGGTTATAATAGTATTTATGAATTGAGCTATAATTATTGCCCATACATATTGGATAAATGACCCTTATATACTATGATTATTACCCTTACATAGAAGTTTAATGACCCTTACACAATGGGTGAAAACCCTTATATAGTGGGTGACTTCTATTATGATGCATTGGTTTGACCATTATGTATTGTTTTAATTTAATTATTTGTATATTGTTTGGATTATTTATTATGTTTTTAATGATCGAGAGCTTTCAACCATCAATTTAAATTTATTTACCCATATGTGAGTTTTTTGGTATCCATTCAGTCACTTTAGTAAAGTGGTTCTACCCATAAAATTATCTCACATGACTCTTACGTGTGCTTTGAATCTACCTCATTACCGTTATATTGAGGTATCATTACATTGATATGTTTCTATTTTATCCTCATGTAAGTGTTTTAATACCATTACATAGTAACAGTGTTATGTGGGTTTCTCTTATATGTGTTAGTGTGTTCCCTAATGTGGGAAGAGAATTGGTAGTCTCACCCTTAGGTATTGGGATAATGACACTTACATATGATGTTGATAACACTTACATAGTAGGAAAATGACCCATACACAATTGGTAACTACCCTTACACAATTCTTGTTCTACCCTTATATAAAATTCTAATTTACTTTTATGTATTTTTTTCGTAATTATTTTGTTATTTGGACATTTGGTTATTCATCCCTTCATTTCTTGAATGGTGTTATGTCATTGTAGACACTCTTTGAATCCCATTGGAATTTTAATCCCAGTTCATCAAGATCGAAGTGAATTGTCTTCGAGGGATTAGTTTATTAAATATTATGCTTCCTAAATTTAATGAGAGTGAGATATATAGAGAGATTTAAAAGAAGTAATAGGCCCAATAGCTTTCGATATTGGCTTGATTGTGGATAAATTGAGTTGCGGTTGGTTCATGGAGCTCACCCACCAATCATAGAGTTAATGTAACAACCCAGGTAAATAAAGAATAACGAATTTTCATAATTATTAATATTTACGAATTAAATATTAATTTTATTTTAAAGGGTTTGCTATGTTCGATAGCGTACCCGATACGCAACGATGAGTTTTTTTGAAACTTACGTAGCACACTAGTAATAAAATAATATTATTTTAAATGATAGTTAACAAGTAGCCGTTGTATTGGTGGGAATGGATAGAAATGACTAAAATATGATTATATATGTTTTTAAATGTTTATACATTTACCCAATAAAAGATAAAGGCTTAAAATACAGAAAGAGTACAATTTTAGGGCATATATAATCTAATTTTCACTAAAGGTTCACTTATCACCTTTTAATGGTGAACCGTCATTAAATATAGTTTTGATCACTCTTATACTTTATTTTGGACCATATATAACTCTTCTTTAGAATCGGGAAATCAAAATTTACTTTGTGTAAATTTTTGGTACCTTTCTGATAAAGTTCTTTTTTTTATGAATAGTGTAAAATGTTGTATTTTAATTCAAAACCTATTTTTAATCTAAATTATTTATATGATTATAATATTATTTTAATTGGTTTTAAAGAGAAATTAGAAAATATTTTAACCAGTTAATCCAATGGTGGTCATTGGAATCAATTTCACTTTGAAATTGGACTTAAACTGGTGTCAATCTTTTGATACTTATTGTTTCAAAAAAACACGCTATTTGTCATGACAGCGGGAATTAATTATTAAATTAATTAATTTGACTTATATGTTTTGAATTTTTTAAAATGTACTTCATTTTTGAATTCGGAATATCAAATATAGCTTAGGGTGAATTTTTGGTAATTTTTTGAAAAACTTCAATTTTTGATGAATAGTGAAACCACTAAGTGGTAATCAAGCAAACTGATTTTTCAGTTAAATGAAAGTTAACCACTAATGTGTATTGAATTTTGAAAATCCGACATACATGGTTGTCATTAAGAAGTAAAATGTGGTTCAATGAGATTAAAAAAGTTTTGTTTGGTGAATAGTAACTTTTTTTCATTAATCGCGATTAGAGGTAATTAGTGTAGTTTAAGGTAAAAATGGTATTATAAGAATGTGAAAACACCATGACACTTGTCCTACACCTATTGGGTGAGTCATGGCCGACCAATACAAGCCATGGGCCAACATGGGGACCCCATGGAGCCACTTTAGTTGGAAAATGACATTAATATTTTTTTATTTAATGCTAAAGTGAAAATGACACTAACATAAATTGTTTTAGTAAAATAATTTTTGAGTGGGGTTATACAAGTCCAAATTTTGATTATAAATAATCATTGGAAATCTAAACAGATTTCCTACATCATAGTATTTGTTTATAATTTTTATACATTAAATAAATTAAATTATATATGACATAATAATGATGCAGCGATGACATCATTATTTGACGATTTAAATAAAATGGAAAGATAATGAAAAATATAAAACCTACACATGGCCGAAACCAATTGGATGAGTGGATTTCGAACCCTTATCACCTTATCCACGAATTATATCAATGTGGGACCTTTTAAAACCGAAACACATTTTCAAATAAAGTAATATTTCTTTACTTTCCAAAAGTTCCCCTCCTCTCCTCTTATAAAAGGCCCCCATCTCTACCTCATTACACACACTCCTCAAGCCTTTGGATCGGCCAACCCATGCCCAATTACTCTCTACACATCCCTCTCCTCATCCTAGAGGATTCCCTTTGGGCAGAATCCTTTCAAAGGAAGCCTTTAGGCTCAAATCAAAAGGGAGTTACACTTTTAAAGGTAATTCATTCTCTCTTGTTCATTTATTTTATTTTGCTTCTCCAACCCTCTAAACTCTTTTTATTTACTTCTTTTATAACAACACCAGTATCTTAAATATACTAGGATGTTGTTATAATATTTATTTGAGCTACACTCTCACACAGCTACATCAAATGGTTAAAGAACATACGGTTTCCGTGGATGGCGAAATTCTGCCTCCCGAAACGATGATTGTTCAATACTCATTTAACACCTTCAAGGGTGGCCATTATGATGTCACTATTTTTATATATGATATATAATATGTTTATGTTTTCTTTAAGCTTCTGTATTTTTCATTTTTGGCATACCTTTATGGTTTCCATTATGGGTAAACACGATATCTTTATTTAAGGAAGTGCATACTACCGCCCCCTCAAAGTGATGTGATTCGTTAATGCCATATGTGGGATGTGTAAAGGATGGATATAAATTTATTATATATGATGTTATACTGGAATTATAATATACCTCTATATAATTATTATTTCATTCCATTAAAGTATTAGATAGAAATGAAAGTAGCGTTCATGCGTACGTACGGCTTACCGTCTCCATGAACGGTGCATTTCATTTCTTATCCCCAAATGTAATGTACTATTAAAAGTACATGTATATAATGGATATATATAATAAATGATATATCTAAATGATGAATATAATTCTGGAATTAAAATATACATACCTCTCATTTAGTTTTAATTCCATTAATATGACAAAGAAATGAAAGTAGCGTTCATGCGTACGTACGGCTTACCGTCTCCATGAATGGTGCATTTCATTTCTTACCCCTAAATGATTATGTAATATTATAAATACATGTATATTCTGGATATATATGATACATATTATATCCAAATCGGGAATTTCATTCTGGATATAAAGAATCTTTGACCACATGAACAACATGTAATTGTAAGAGGTCCACTTTCGACTTAAGAACCAAATATTGAGAAAACAAACATTATTAACTTAAATGGTTACATAATGTTTATAACATGGAAATAAGTGATATAAAAGGAATAATGAACTTTAAAAAGGTTCTTAATCAATTATAAATTAACTCAAGTTTATTATTCAGGACGTTAAAGAACGATCGAGTCAAATCGGACCTGAGGTAAGGGACTTCGTCTCAATCTCCTTCCATTGAGGCATATTTCATTTTATACACAACTTTCTTTTATACGGTGTATAAATCCCTTTGAATTTGACTTTTATACAAAAGGAATCTTTTTCTACGAAGCGTTTTACTAAACGACAAAAAGGAATGTTTTTTTAACGTACGCGGTGCCAACAACCTTTTCCACCGCCGCGAGTATTATTTGGTCTTTGGCTTCCTCAACAAGCCGTAATGTTTTTAAAATAAAATTAATACCATATACTCTTTTATGTATTTTGGTATTGAAAATGGTTTTCATAAAGGATTCTATTATGTCAATATAGTTATGATATATTGTAATTGAAATGTGGAAATGTTATCATTCCTTTATATTGGTTTTATGTTTTATGATTTGATACTGGTACTTGGACATTTTAACAGGTGGTTATGTTATAAACCATATGACGGGTTGTGCCGTGAATACCAGGACGGGTGGTTACGTTATAACCTCCAATGCATTGGGTATGGAAGTCGGCCGTATGGCTATTCCATTAAGTATGTATGGAAATTGGCCGTATGGCTATTCCATTAAGTGATATGTGTGGAAGTCGACCGTATGGTTATTCCACTTAAGTATGTTTATGTCCGAAGTTACCTTTATATATGTTATGTGTTATTTATATGGGTTTTATGGTAATACTTTGGTTACAAAAAGGTTAGTAATGATACTTTATTCCGTGAAGAGTTTTTACTACTTCATGAAGGTGAAGGTATTACTTTGATAGAGTATACATGGTTTACTTGATTTTGAAAAACTAACAGTTTTCTTTCTTTGTGTATCCCTTACTGAGCTTTTTATGCTCACCCCAAGTTTTTTTGAAATGTTTTTCACAGGACTTAAAGTGGAATAAGGTCAAGGATGGGATCAAGGGAATGTCATGCTATATAAAACATGGAATCTAGACATCTTTCTTTTTAAAAGTTTTTATTTTATGGAAACCTAGTAGAAGTGACTACTTTGTAATCTTTTGAGATGTAATAGTTATGTTCTAATTCTCTAAAACTCTAATCCTGAAAAGATCCTCAACGTGAATTATTCATTTAATTCAATATTATGTAAGTTTTAAGGCTGGGGCCTTATAGTTGGTATCAGAGGACGGTTTAGACAACTTTAGGAGTTAGAAAAGTGTTAAATTATAATATGATTGAAATGATATAGCATTTACAGATTACCATGTTGATTCGCCTAAGATATTTCTGTGTTCAGAATGGTTTTCCGCAGAGGAAACAAAGCAGCTATGTTGGGACGACATCAAGAGGAAGATAACCTTCCAAATCAGCAACCTGAGATGGTCGGAATCGGAACTGAACAGTTTGTTGTAGTTATGGAACAATTGACTCAGGCTATAAATGGTGGTGGTATCCATGCACGAGATCGGCCAGATCAACCGCAGAGGAACATGTCAGTGGTGGAACATTTCATGAGGCAACATACCCCATCATTCAGAGGATCATCTGACCCTGTGCAAGCTGAAGGGTGGATTAAATCATTGGAGAAGATTTTTGATGTCATGGGGTGTTCAGAACATAAAAAGGTTAGTCTTACTGTTTACCGTTTTGAAGGTGAAGATGATCAGTGGTGGTCGATGGTGAAAAATATAAGGGATAGTGATGAGATTGAGGATCTTCACTGGGACGAATTCAAAGGTATGTTTCTTGAGAAATAATTTCCTAAGGTGGTTCGTCTTAGGATGGAAAAACAGTTCCTAGAATTGAGGTAGGAGGATGATTCAGTGGCTACTTATGAAGAAAAGTTCACTCGATTGGCAAGGTATGCTCCAAACTTCATACGAGATCTTGATAGTAAAATAAACCGTTTTTACTTAGGGTTAAAGCCAAAGTATCGAAGGGCTTTAGCTTCTCGTGAGTTCAAAAGTTATGAAAAACCTGTTCGATGTGCGAAGAAGGTAGAAATGGGGTTTGCCGATGATCAGGTGTTCTATGACAAACAACAGAATAAGAGGTCTAGTTGGCAGGAAAAGGGGAAGAATTCATCAAAGAAGCAAGGAGGTAAGAAAACCAAATATCCATCCTGTGAGAAGTGTGGTAAAATGCATCCTGGATAATGTTTATCCAAGTCTGGTAAGTGCTTTCGGTGTGGTATGACTGGTCATATTGCTCGTAACTGTAAGTAAGATGATCAAGTAGGAAATGAAAAGTCAACGGTAAGATGTTTTAAGTGTAATGAAATGGTTCATTATGCAAACGAGTGTCCAACGAAGAACTCAACTGGGGGAAGCAGTTAGACTACAAGCAGAAAGGGGTGGTAAAATCATTTGCAACAACTTCAGCAGATGTTGGGCCATCAAATGAAGTGGTATCAGCTCCAGGGTGCTCAGTATTTTTCAAAGATTTACTTGAGGTCGGGGTACCATCAGTTGAAATTAAAAGAAGCAGACGTTCCGTAGACTGCGTTCCGTACTAGATATGGCAATTATGAATTTGTAGTTATTCCTTTTGGGTTAACCAATGCACCTGCTGTATTCATGGACCTTATGAACAGAATTTTCCATGAGTTCTTGGATAAGTTTGTCTTTGTGTTTTGAGGTTTGTGAAGAGGTTATGTGTGCCTTGTGATTCACAGTTGAAGAATGAGTTGTTATCTGAGGCTCATAGTTCCCTGTTTTCAGTTCATCCTGGCAGTACTAAGATGTACAGAGATCTGCGGGAGTATTACTGGTGGGATGGAATGAAAAGAGACATTGCTTATTTTACTATGATGTGTTTGACATGTCAATAGGTTAAAGCAGAGCAACAGTTACCGAAAGGGATGATTCAGCCTTTACCAGTGCCATAGTGGAAATGGGAAAACATATCCATGGACTTTGTTGTGGGATTACCGAGGACATCTCGAGGTAATAATGCAATCTGGGTTATTGTTTATCGCTTGACTAAATCTACTCATTTCATTTCTATACAAGATACTTTATCTCTTGATCAACTTTCCCGTCTGTATCATAAAGAGATAGTCAGGTTACATGGAGTTCCTATCTCCATTGTATCAGATCGTGAACCCAGGTTTACTTCTAACTTTTGGAAAGGCCTTCAGAAGTCGTTGGGTATTGAATTAAATTTTAGTACATCTTTTCATCCTCAATCAGATGGGCAGCCAGAACGAACAATTCAAACCTTGGAGGATATGCTACGAGCTTGTTCGATGGATTATCAGGGAAGTTTGGACCAACATCTTTCTTTGGTTGAATTTTCTTATAATAACAGCTTTCATTCCAGTATATAGATGGCACTATTTGAGTCATTATATGGGAAGCGGTGTCGAACTCCAGCATTTTGGAATGAAGTGGGTGAAAGGAAGCTGATGGGACCAGAATTGGTAGAAGAGATGGCAGAAAACGTTCAGTTGATTCAGAAAACACATGAGAACAGCTCAGAGCAGGCAGAAGAGTTATGCGGATAACCGGAGGAAGGATCTATCTTTTGAGGTAGGTGATCATGCTTTTCTCACGGTTTCTCCTTGGAAAAGTGTGATGAGATTTGGTAAAAAAAGGAAAGTTGAGTCCATGGTTGGTTGGACCATACGAAATTCTGGAAAGAGTTGGATCAGTTTCATACCGAGTGGCTTTACCTCCGATTTTATCTCAGGTACACAATGTTTTTCACGTTTCTATGTTGAGAAAGTATATGCCAGATCCATCTCATGTTTTGAGTCCAGAGGTAGTTTAGCTGGAAGAGAACCTATCTTATGAGGAACAACCGGTCCAGATTCTTGACCACAAGGAGAAAGTGTTACAGAATAAGGTGATTCATCTGGTAAAGGTTTTGTGGAAAAACCATGTGATTGAAGAGGCAACATGGGAATATGAAAATGCTATGAGGGATAAATACCACCACTTATTTTGATAAGTGAATAAAATTGCGAGGATGCAATTCCCAAAATGGGGGAAGGATGTAACATCCTAGGTAAATACAGAATAAAGAAATTTCATAATTATTAATATTTACGAATTAAATATTAATTTTATTTTAAAGGGGTTGCTATGTTCGATAGCGTACCCGATACGCAACGATGAGTTTCTTTGAAACTTACGTAGCACACTAGTAATAAAATAATATTATTTTAAATGTTAGTTAAGAAGTAGCCGTTGTACTCGCGGGAATGGATAGAAATAACTAAAATATGATTATATATGTTTTTAAATGTTTATACATTTACCCAATAAAAGATAAAGGCTTAAAATACGGAAAGAGTTCAATTTTAGGGCATATATACTCTAATTTTCACTAAAGGTTCACTTATCAACTTTTAATGGTAAACCGTCATTAAATATAGTTTTGATCACTCTTATACTTTATTTTGGACCAAATATAACTCTTCTTTAGAATCGGGACATCAAAATTTACTTAGTGTAAATTTTTGGTACCTTTCTGATAAAGTTCTTTTTTTATGAATACTGTAAAATGTTGTATTTTAATTCAAAACCTCTTTTTAATCAAAATTATTTATATGATTAGATTATTATTTTAATTTGTTTTAACGTGAAATTAGAAAATATTTTAACCAGTTAATCCAATGGTGGTCATTGGAATCAATTTCACTTTGAAATTGGACTTAAACTGGTGTCAATCTTTTGATACTTATTATTTCACAAAAACACGCTATTTGTCATGACAACGAGAATTAATTATTAAATTAATTAATTTGACTCCTATGTTTTGAATTTTGTAAAATGGACTTCATTTTTGAATTCGGAATATCAAATATATCTTAGGGTGAATTTTTGGTAATTTTCTGAAAAACTTCAATTTTTGATGAATAGTGAAACCACTAAGTGGTAATCAAGCAAACTGATTTTTCAGTTAAATGAAAGTTTACCACTAATGTGTATTGAATTTTGAAAATCCGACATACATGGTTGTCATTAAGAAGTAAAATGTGGTTCAATGAGATTAAAATAATTTTTTTGGTGAATAGTAAGTTTTTTTCATTAATCGCGATTAGAGGTAATTAGTGTAGTTTAAGGTAAAAATGGTATTATAAGAATGTGAAAACACCATGACACTTGTCCTAAAACTATTGGGTGAGTCATGGCCGACCAATACAAGCCATGGGCCAACTTGGGGACCCCATGGAGCCACTTTAGTTGGAAAATGACATTAATATTTTTTTATTTAATGTTAAAGTGAAAATGACACTAACATAAATTGTTTTACTAAAATAATTTTTGAGTGGGGTTATACAAGTCCAAATTTTGATTATAAATAGTCATTGGAAAGCTAAAAAGATTTACTACATCATAGTATTTTGTTATAATTTTTAGACATTAAATAAATTAAATTATATATGACATAATAATGATGCAGCGATGACATCATTATTTGACGATTTGAATAAAATGGAAAGATAATGAAAAATATAAAACCTACACATGGCCAAAACCAATTTGATGAGTGGATTTCGAACCCTTATCACCTTATACACGAATTATATCAATTTGGGATCTTTTAAAACCGAAAAACATTTTCAAATAATGTAATATTTCTTTACTTTCCAAAAGTGCCCCTCCTCTCCTCTTATAAAAGGCCCCCACCTCTACCTCATTACACACACTCCTAAAGCCATTGGATCGGCCAACCCCTGACCAATTACTCTCTCCACATCTCTATACTCATCCTAGAGGATTTTATTTGGGCATAATACTTTCAAAGGAAGCCTTTAGGCTCAAATCAAATGGGAGTTACACTTTTAAAGGTAATTCATTCTCTTTTGTTCATTTGTTTTATTTTGCTTCTCTAACCCTCTAAACTCTTTTTATTTACTTCTTTTGTAACAACACCAGTATCTTAAATATACTAGGATGTTGTTATAATATTTATTTGAGCTACACTCTCACACAACTACATCAAATGGTTAAAGAACATACGGTTTCCGTGGATGGTGAAATTCTGCCTCCTGAAACGATGATTGTTCAATACTCATTTAACACCTTCAAGGGTGGCCATTATGATGTCAATATTTTTATATATGATATATAATATGTTTATGTTTTCTTTAAGCTTCTGTATTTTTCATTTTTGGCATACCTTTATGGTTTCCATTATGGGTAAACAAGATATCTTCATTTAAGGAAGTGCGGACTACCGCCCCCTCAAAGTGATGTGATTCGTTAATGCCATATGTGGGATGTGTAAAGGATGGATTAAAAGTTATTATATATGATGTTATACTGGAATTATAATATACCTCTATATCATTATTATTTCATTCCATTAAAGTATGAGATAGAAATGAAAGTAGTGTTCATGCGTACGTACGGCTTACCGTCTCCATGAACGGTGCATTTCATTTCTTATCCCCAAATGTAATGTACTATTAAAAGTACATGTATACAATGGATATATATAATTAATGATATATCTAAATGATGAATATAATTCTGGAATTAAAATATACATACCTCTCATTTATTTTTAATTCCATTAATATGACAAAGAAATGAAAGTAGCGTTCATGCGTATGTACGGCTTACCGTCTCCATGAACGGTGCATTTCATTTCTTACTCTAAATGATTATGTAATATTATAAATACATGTATATTCTGGATATATATGATAAATATTATATCCAAATCGGGAATTTCATTCTGGATATAAAGAACCTTTTACCACACGAACAACATGTAATTGTAAGAGGTCCACTTTCGACTTAAGAACCAAATATTGAGAAAACAAACATTTTTAACATAAATGGTTACATAATGTTTATAACATGGAAATAAGTGATATAAAAGGAATAATGAACTTTAAAAAGGTTCTTAATCAAGTATAAATTAACTCAAGTTTATTATTCATGACGTTAAAGAACGATCGAGTCAAGTTGGACCTGAGGTAAGGGACTTCGTCTCAATCTCCTTTCATTGAGGCATATTTCATTTTATACACAACTTTTTTTATACGGTGTATAAACCCCTTTGACTTTTACTTTTATACAAAAGGAATCTTTTTCTACGAAGCGTTTTACTAAACGACAAAAAGGAATGTTTTTTAACGTACACGGTGACAACAACCTTTTCCGCCGCCGCGAGTATTATTTGGTCTTTGGCTTCCTCCACAAGCCGTAATGTTTTTAAAAGAAAATAAATACCATATACTCTTTTATGTATTTTGGTATTGAAAATGGTTTTGATAAAGGATTCTATTATGTCAATATATTTATGATATATTGTGATTGAAATGTGGAAATGTTATCATTCCTTTATATTGGTTTTATGTTTTATGATTTTATACTGGTACTTGGACATTTTAATGGGTGGTTACGTTATAAACCATATGACGGGTGGTGCCGTGAATACCAGGACGGGTGGTTACGTTATAACCTCCAATGCATTGGGTATGGAAGTCGGCCGTATGGCTATTCCATTAAGTATGTATGGAAATTGGCCGTATGGCTATTCCATTAAGTGATATGTGTGGAAGTCGACCGTATGGTTATTACACTTAAGTATGTTTATGTCCCATGTTACCTTTATATATGTTATGTGTTATTTATATGGGTTTTATGGTAATACTTTGGTTACAAAAAGGTAAGTAATGATACATTATTCAGTGAATAGTTTTTACTACTTCATGAAGGTGAAGATATTACTTTGATAGAGTATACATGGTTTACTGGATTTTGAAAAACTAATAGTTTTCATTCTTTGTGTATCCCTTACAGAGCTTTTTATGCTCACCCCATGTTTTTTTGAAATGTTTTTCACAGTACTTAAAGTGGAATAAGGTCAAGGATGGGATCAAGGGAATTTCATGCTATATAAAACATGGAATCTAGACATCTTTATTTTTAAAAGTTTTTATTTTATGGAAACCTAGTAGAAGTGACTACTTTGTAATCTTTTGAGATGTAATAGTTATGTTCTAATTCTCTAAAACTATAAACCTGAAAAGATCCTCAACGTGAATTATTCATTTAATTCAATATTAAGTAAGTTTTAAGGATGGGGCCTTATAGTTAATGTGAACCTTTAGTTGATCATTTAACACCATCTTCATTGATTTAGAATCTGGTTATGCTTGTTATAGAGTACATTATCCTTTGTGGACTTCTCAATGATTATTTTTAGGTTCGAATAATACAAATATATACAAAATGGGGGGGGGGGGGGTTAATTATGTGTTTTCAATAATAATAATATATTTTTGATTTTAGTTTTATTTTCATTTATGAATATTTATAAATATTTATTCTTTACATAAACTATGAATTATAAAAATAGTGAAGAAGAACACATCAATTTATGTATTGGTTCAGGGAACAAAGATCCCATAGCCCACTCTACTAAGGATATATCTGTGAGATTTTGGATTTTTACTAGAATGGTATTATTATCATAAGACCATCAAAATTGAGTGTAAGAAGCTGGAAATTTTACGACAAGGATTTAAAAATCCGTTTGGTTATTTGATGAGGGACATGTTTATCCACAACATAGTCCAAGAAAAGGATACTCTTCCATGACTGAGTTCGAGCAACAGAAAAAAAAAATAAATCAAAAGAGTTTACTTTGATTTAATTGAATGGTTATTGTATAGAATCACATGATTAACTAACATAAGATAAATCTTATTGTCCAAATATGTAATTCTTCATGAAATAACACATTTAAAAAGATCATGGTTGAAAATGATAATCAATAAAATCATAAACAAACAGAAAAACAATGTTACATATCATTACGAGGTTGAAAAATGTATAACCCCAAAATAATTTTTTTTTAAAAATAATGGAGTTAGTCATTATATTTCTTATTTGTAGATGTTCTATTTTTAAAATGATATTTTCCATACATATACATTCATAATGTAAAATAACCCATGATATTTTTATTGGTATCATAAATTTCATCTTTTTGATTATATAAAAAATGTCACCTGAGAAATCACAATCATTCAAATTTAAATCATTTCATTGATTCATAACATCCCTTACAGATAAGAACTATTTACTCCATTGAATGCGAGTCTTTAATTTTTTTTATAAAAAATTTCATTAAAAGGATATTTACTTCCAATGAGACTGTTTCTGAAATCACAGAAAATGTATTTAATGTATACTTTATCATCGAATAAGACAACATAATGTTCCATCTCATAAGGTTTCATAGAAATTTTTAGTTTTTTATCCATACAATATCTTTTCTCAAACACTAGTTTCAAAAATAACATAAGGTTGATGAGAAATAAGTTTTCTAAATCTCAGGCAACTTTAGCCATACAAGATATTTCAAATTTAAGGGGTTTAAACCGTACACTACACATACAAAAATAGGGTTTGGTAAATGATTCCATAATAATTTCAAAAAAAGTTTAGAATATGTTAACGCATATTATAACTCATAAATAATATAATATTCATAATAAATATATTCATAAAAAATACATAATATAATTTCATTAGTAAACAAACAAGTGTATATGTGAGCATCGAAATAAATAAGATTTATAGTGTAATGTTGATATAATATGTAACCAAACATATCCCCATTTTTATGATAAAAACGTTATAACCTAACGTATATAAAACACAATAATTGTAAACATATTTGAATCAATATCAATTGAAATTATTTTATTTATTTAAAATTAATTTAGAGAACATATATCCAATATTTTACAAAATACACTTAGTAATAGAATCAAGAATATTTTTTTTACCCAATTTTATACCCATTTTTGTGATATAGAATAAAATTAAATAAAAATAAACATTTAATGTAACAAATAACTACATATGAATAATACATTCTACTTAATATAAAGTTGTGACATGTTTCCAGAATATAAACTAATTAAAAATAATAATAATAAACATAGATATAATTAAATAATGAATTACATAAATAAGTTTTTATGGTTAAAAGAATTAAACCTAATGTGAAATGTTGAAACAGTAGTTCTAGATGAATGTGAAAGGGATGGCTCAAATGATGTGTCTGATTTTAGTGAAATGAGAACATCCTGAAGAACATCCTACAATTCCTCCAATTGTGCTCATAAATATTCTGTTATATTTTCATTTAATTTACTCATAAAAACTCATGATTACTAAACTACAACTAAAAATTCAATAAAATTAAATTTTAAAAACTCATGAGCTGTTTATTGTAGCCAGAAAAATTTAGATATATTTTTACCAAACTGATTAACAATAGTCTTGATTTGATGCTCTCTTGATGTTTTCTTATAAATAAGATATCGTATAATTTCCCACAAAACATTGATAGGTTCACGGTCAAAATTGAAGAGTATGAACAATAACTATAAGACAAGTCATGTCAACAATAATAGAACCCAACCATCTGGATAAATTCGGTGATGTTTGAGCTGATAATTTAGATTCTCATGACTGATTGGAACTACTTTATTGATATTTAAACTGACTGTCAGTATATCTTTTCAAATCACTCCAATAAAATTTTGAAATATAAACACTTTGGGTATTGAAAAATTGATATGTCATTTATCTATAAAGAGTATCAATAAATCTTCACGAAATGAAATGTTCTCTAACACTAGATAGTTGAGCATGGATAGATTTTTATTCCTCTCTGGGAAAAAATGTACATCGTTAATCTTCGAAATTATTTCTTATATCCTCATGATCACTCTAAAAATTAGAATTTTCTTTTCCGAGCATGTTAAAATGATCAAAAAATTAGTCAAATATATATTTCACTGAATAAAAAGATACATCTTCTTGATATTGAGATGTTTGGCCTCTTTTAACTAGGTGTAATTTTTTAAATTTTCTCACTAGAGGAAGAAAATACAACCTCAAGAACCATTAAATGCATAAAAAGTACAAAAAGATCCATGAAAAATGAATTATATGTTAATGAAATTGTTTTATTCTAGGTTAATCTTATAGTGTCAACTACTAATTTCTCAGATTGCTAATTTCTTGGATAATTTTCCTAAAATTGTTCTTCAGTAAGATTATTTTGATTGTAATGTTCATCATGATTAATAATAAGAGACTCTTTTACTTCTTTGTTTTATGGTTGAGTGGCATCACCAGCTAAAATAGACTATTATCTTGGTTCAGGAACAACATCCTCGTCTTGTTTACTATCCTTATGACAAGAGACTTATCAATTTTTTATTCAAAATATTCTTAAATAGAATTAGCAACATATCTTGATGTTTATGAATCAGATTCATTATATCATACTCTACCACTATTTGTTTTAAATTTAACAGCTATTCACGATTCAACAACTTATTCTACTGTAATTTAGAATATAATAATAAATCCCATAATTCAGTTATCCCCTAGTGTAATAGGACAATATTCTTGTTCACGTTATGAACTGATAAGAATTATATTTCTTCGTATAGACTAGAAGAAACCTATCTTCATCATAATTCCATCTTTAATAACGTTATTGTGCTGAAAATTAGTTAGTATTTCTACATTTATAATCATGCCTCTTTTGTATTGAATCAAATAGAATATTCATCCAAAATGATAAAATGAAATTCTTTCTTCATCTTGGAAATATTGGTGCATGTGTCCTAACATGTTACTTGTGAAATTTAACATATAGGGGCTCACTATTAAAAACATAATATACATTTCTATGTAAATAATATTTATGAGTGATAATGTTCTTGTAAATACCAATGACTTGATAAGAATTTCTAGAACATTTGGGTTAAGTTTGAGATCCTTAAGATGATTTCACTTATATTGGTGGATATGAAGAGAAATAAATTGACATCCTATAATTTATGTTATTTATTTTCTATTGGCCAGATATATAAATGAAAAAACCTTCATTGTGACACTTAAAAACATTATTTATTTCAACATAAGGGATTTAAAAGTACCTATCATTAACATGAGATATGATAACATTATCTGTCTCACTGAAAATGAATTGAACATTTGTGAAGGACTTATTTTTACTATATAAAAAATAAAATTTTAATTTCCTTAAATAAAAAGAAATTCTAGAGCATGAAATGCAAGAGAATGTATCTGAAAATGATTTTTTTGATTGATACATTATAAATCTATTACCATTCCTTTAAGAATATATCAAAAGATGAATTATTTTCAAATAATTCCTCCTTGTTCACAAGTATATGTTCTCCAAATCATTTTCATTTTTAAAAATATAAATGTTGATAAATTTTTATTCTATGGTTTTGATGAAAATTTATAGATCTAGATGTCAAAATGTTTTTAATAGTGAGAGTGATATGTGACCAATAGAGATAGGGGTTTCTTGTGGTTTAAGTGACGTTGGCCTTCTATCTCAAGAAAATTACTCAGTGTAATCATCAATTATATATTTTGCAAAAGAGCACATTTTCAAAATAGAAATAAATTCCTGTTTTATTTGAAATGATATTTAAATAAATTATATCTAAATAAAATAAACCAATAATATATAAATTTTATCTAAAAATTAAAATATATTGCTTTAAAATTAAATATTCTATACTATTCCTTAATAAATCTAAGAAATAAAATGGTTTTGGATTAGTACAAATTGATATTTAGTGTTTAAAAATTATAAAGAGATATACATTTTATGAAAATTATCTCTTAGAAAAATAATTCATATATCCATATTCATGGTTCATTAATGATAATAGGGTTTTTCAACATTTTAATTTCACTTTAATTATCACCTAAAATAGGTATGTTATAGAATATAATTCAACATTCCATCATGGTGTGATTCATCCACAACAATAGTTCATAAAATGATCTATCATATACATATTATGCCTCAGCTGTAGATAGAGAAACTGAATATTTTTCATTACATGATGATGGAAGTTAAAATTTTCTTAAAAAGTTTCAGGTTCCCAATGTTATTTTTTTATCTAGTATACATCATCAAAAATTAGTATGATAAAATTATATTAAATTAAATTAAGAATTTTTGTGTAAGGTATTGATTGAAAAATATTTCCTTTCAAATATTTAAATAGTCATCTTACAGTAAGAATATTTGATTCTTATAGATTTCACTTAAATCTAACCCAAAAAAAACATTATGTATTTTTTTCATGCAGTATGATACAATAAAGTTCCAATCATACCTCTATATAACATGTTTTCAAATCATATTCCATGTCCATCAAAATTGTGTTTTACATTTTTATAAAGTGGATTTGTATAATTCATATCAATTATTGAACAAAATATTCATTAAATATAAAATTTTAATGATTTGACTTCAATAATTTACATATTCATTTTGATAAATTTTAAATCCTAGAAAAAAATGCACCCAACATATTAATGAAAAATGATTTTTTCTTATTATTTCAAAATTCAATACAAATCATTTATGTGTTGAATAAAAAATTAAATCAACTATCTAAATTTGTACAAATAATATATTTGAACATAATTTTTCTTAAAATATTTATGATCATCCAACCATACAAGAGTTCCATTTTCAAACACAAAAGTGCTTAATCTTTCTTATAAAGCCCTATGTTCTTATTTATTTCTGTAAGACGTTTAGTAACTTTACCAATTGAATTTCATTTATTTTGGTTTAAAAAACCTAGTGGTTGTTAAATATAGACTTCCTCAATTAAATATCCATTAAAAGAGGAAGATTTAACATTAATCTTATATAAATTGAATTTCAGTCAATATTCATAAGCTATAAGGATCCTAATTGATTTCAACGTAGAAGTAAGTGAAATGGTTTCACCATATTGTATCCCTTCTTCCTGATTGTACACATTTTAAAATAATCTTGATTTGTTTTCTAGAAATGATCACTTTCTCTTATATTTAATTCCTAAAAATTTATTTTGTTCTAATTACTAGATAATTGGTTAGCCTATTGCTAAATTCCAATACATTTATTCTAATAAAATTTTTATGCTCTTATTTCATATCTAATAAACAAACATCACTAATTAAATATTCTTTTTTGTCTTGGGTTATTAATGTGATAGAATGAAATACAATTCATCTATTTTTTCAAATTTTCAATTAGTTCTTACTCATTTATATAGATTCCATATAACTATTTCTAAACGATGAAATTTTAAGGATCTACATTGTCAAGGTAAGACACATCCATGTTCATCTGTTCCATATTCTTCTATACTACATTGAAATTCATTTTTAGAATCATTCATGGGGGATTAATTAATAATTTTTTATAAATATTAAAAAATTTCATTAGTTTCATCATAAATTTTAATAAAAGGATCAATTTAATCAAACATCATATGAACATATTTTTTTCAATCCTTGACTTTTTATTAAATACTAGGTATGATTTAGATGTAAATGAATATATTATAATGATTCCATTATTTTCATTTGCATCATATTTATCACGAGTTTTAACAGTATTAAAATATAAAACATGCATCCAAATACATTTAATTAATTGACATTAGGATTTCTATTATTCCAATGTTCATAGGGTTTTTTTCATAAGATGTCTTATTACAACTCTATTTAAGATATAGAATACTACGTTTATAGATTCAAGCTAACAATAGGTAGGATGGATATATTAATTTATTGTGGTTTTTTCTATCTATTGAATAATTATATTTCATCATTTAATAATTCTATTTTGTAAACATATTATTGGTTCATAGAAGATGTTTTTAATACTACAATTTGAGAAAAAAATATTTAGACCCTTGATTCTCAAATTATTTATGAGGATAACATCCTATTAAAACTATTATAAACTATTTTTCATTTTAAACAATTTTACAAAATAATTAAAAAATAATGAACACTTCAATATTATTTTTTATAAAATAAACCGATTTACATACATAAAAATCACCAAAAAATATATAAGCATATATTTTTTCATCTGAAATTGACATCCTTGATGGTCCAAAAAAATGATGTTGATTATTTTTACAAGATTATAAATAGAAACCTTTTTAATTGATTTGAAAGATGATTTGTGTCATTTTACAATTTGAAATGTGTCATAGAACCAATATTTATCAAATTTAAGACTATGATAATCAGAAACTACATGTCTCTTATATAATTTATATAATTTAAAGACATTGCATCATCCATGTATTATATTCCAGATCTAAAAAATAGTTGTTTCCTGAGATAAAAAATTAACTTTATTCATACATAAGGAATCATGGTCCAACATATAAACATTTTCAATTCTAGGTTCTATAATGTTAAGAAACATATATTTAAATACAATGAAATAATTGATAAACAAATAAATATAAAAATGATCATCATAAAAGTTTATAAATACATATCACATTATTCTTTATCCCTTTAACATATATTTCTCCACACAGATCTGTATGTGTATGAAAATTGGAAGTGTCTCCACTAATGTTCCATGTGAATCCACTATCCATATACAATATAATATTTCAATTCCAAAGATATTGTACCTACTGAAGTATTTAAAAATTTATAATTTTAGAGCCCATATTTTCATTGGAATCGTAGTATGAGCACCAAATGATATGGGTATTTAGATTTTACATATTTTACAATACATTACTGTACAAGATTTAGAAATATTACTTAAAATGAAATACTTGTTAATTCCACATATTTTCATTTTAATGAATGATAAGTTTTTATAATAATTTCCTTTTATTTACTAATAGAAACTTGTACAATTTTTAGAGAAAGGCATGAAATATATTTTTTAAAACATTTATTATTAAAAATTTTATCCGATTATATATTATTCTATTTCAAAAAATTTCATCCAGATTCCATCTCTAAAATATTACCCTTTAGGTAATATACATACATCTGTTTTGAAAAATTCAACATAATTTTTTAATTAATTTATTCTATTATTATAAGGAGTAAAATTTTATTTAGATGTACTAAATTTTTGTTTCATTTATGTTTATTTAGTATTAAATTATTTTCAATTAAAACAAAATTACGAATACTATTTAGTGAAGTATTCTATTTTATTAATTGTTGATATTTTTATATTATTTTTGGTAAATAAGATTCTTCCTTTTTTGAGAGGCTATAAAAATCAATGAAGAATGATAATAGGATCATACCACATATTTTACTTTATAGATAAAACATATGTTTTCTTTCATATTTATTGGATATTTTTCTTTTGTTGAATTCGGTAGACCAACGAGATTCTTCATAGACAATCCATGGAGCCTTCATGGCAATTTTCCTTTTACTCTAATAATCATATTTTTTTCTAATTTATCATTACATATCACTTAATTATTCTTTTAATTGGGGAAATGAAGTCTGTTATGGCCTTTCTATTTCCATTCATAGAATATTATTTCCCTAAATCCTTTCTCATGGATCATGAATAAATTTTTTATGTCATTCTATTTCTTGTAAGATGTTTCATATATGTTGGATAAAATATCCAATTCCTTTTCAAAATCCAAGGATTCTGTACATTTTAATATTTTGATTGATTCATTAACATTATTTTCATGATTATGAGATGTAAATTTAAGTGTATTGTTTTCCCTTTTTAGTAACTTATTTTATTTAACTTCATAGTGTCTCTAGACATAGTACATCATTAGGGTTCCAATATATTCATTCAAGGTCAAATATTTTACTACATCTGATCATCTTATAGATGTTGATATCACATCTTATTATAATTTTAGTACACTGAGTACATTCAGTGCTTTTTTGATTGAGTGATTTTGGTTCCTAAGGAAGAACAATCATTAACTTTTTTTCAACTGACCATTAATTTGGGTGATTCTCACACCTTTACTCATTCTAAATGTATCATCAATCAATTTTGTAGTCACGTTCCTTAACTATCTCACATTTCCTAGACCATAATATGCAACGACAATTTTCTTCCATATATCATAATAAATAAGACATTGTCATACTCAATAGAATTCTTCTAGATAAGGTTCATAAATTATAACATTAAATGATGTATGAATTGATGTCATAATCATTTAATTTTGATGTATCACATGTTTCAGGATTATAATGAATTGTATAAATAGTTATAATATTAATATACGATTTAAATTCATGATTTTTTAGGTAGATGGTCATACAAGATTTCCAAAAAAAAGCTTATATATCACAATAGAATTATAGAGCATGTATCATTGAAAAACCTTAAATAGGATCAGAATTTGACATTTCCCATTATATAAAACTTATAAATTGAGCCTATTAGATATTTTTCAGCTTTATTCTAAATTATCTAATCATTTACAAATTTTTTGTTTGGATGAAAACATGGATACACATTGGGGGGAATTGTGTCTTTTCAATATCATTGAAAGATTATAGATTTTATATTTTTTGAGACTTATATATACATGTAAGATTATATTATTTATTTAAAAAACTCAAAGGATAAATATTAAATAACTAAACATCAATTTTTATTGTGTTTAAGGTAACAGAGATACATAGTCCACTCCAACAATGTTCCATCTAGGAGCTTGGTGATTTTAAAAACTATTTTTTTCATATTATAATACAATCACTACTGATTGAATGAAGTTTTCATATTTCGAAAAAAGATTTATAGATTCATCTATTTATTTTTTCAGGATCCCTTTCCCCAAATCATTATACAAGAAGGTGATACTATCCTTTGACTATGTCTAAGTTGATTAAACTCCAATAAATATAAATATATTTATTTTATTTAATTGAAAGTCTCTTGAACATAGTTACAGCCGAAAATGAAATAATATAGAACTTATTATGTAAGAATAAATTTCATCAATGAGATTATTGTAGCAATGTATCAATAATAAATGTAGAAATAAAAAAAGTGGTATTTTCACAATAGTATTAGGTTGAAACAAGCATAGCTCAAAAATATGGATTCTTTAAAAACAACATATTCTCTCCTTATTTTGTTTCATTATAGTACTTATTTTTCTAGAAAGATATTACATATATACAATCTTATAAAAAATCTACTGTTTCAGATTATCTAGAAATCATGGATTACATTTTGTTTAGTATATCCAATAATGTTTCCAAAAATCTCCCAATCAATAAAATTAAATTAATTTTTATGATTCATACATTCAATTATAAATATGGATGATTTAGTTTGTAAAATATGAGCCATTAAATTAGTTTTAAAATATATTTTAAATGAAATTTACTTCTATTAAGACCATTGTATTAATCACATAAAAAATATTTATTTTATACTTCATCATTAATACGACAACAATATGTTTCCTTTTCATAACGTCAAAATTCCAAATGTAGGGATTGTAATGTATAGATGATCATAAAAGATCGGTTGATATACCAAACATTTGTCTCATCTAATGAATGGTTTCATAAAAATATATGGTTACTAACCCATAATTTCTCTTTTCTCAAATGTGGGATTCCATCCAAATGCATGGTTGATGAGAAATACATTTTCAAAAGTATAGGGTACATGATAAATAAATCTGTTTTCAAACATTACCATTATTAACCATAATATATGCTTACAAATGATGGCCATGATTATTGTTTAGAAAATACATCAAAACAAGTTCATAGTAGTTTAAGGATTATTATAACAGGTAAATATGACAACCTTCACAAACAATATTTTTCATGATAAAATCGTAATTTAATTATATCATTAAATAGAAAAGGGTATTTTTTAGGAAAAAAATTAAATAATATTTATATAGTATTTTTGATACAATAAATCACAAACATATATAAGTGAATAATTTAACATAGAATCATCAATAATTGTTTACACATGCACAGATATGTGGGTTTGTTTCTTGGTCTCATTAATCATTTCTCTTGTTGCGTTTTTAGAGGCATATTGTATTTTTCATATAGATTTATTTATTTTATTTTTGTCTATTATATTTTATATTTAAATTAATTGATCTATTTTTTTCTATTGACATGGATTAGTAGAAACATTGGATTTTTCCCTCACATGATAAATCCATTTTCCAAATCACATATATCATATTCTCTATTTGATATTTTCTATCCCAATTTCTTTAAGCTATAACTGATTAGTGTAAGAATTATTGTTAAATTTAATACAAATACATTTGTTATTCTATTTTTTAATTAGATATATTTCCAATTTCTTATGCTCTAATTTTAATCATTTAATGGTGATAATTTTCTTCCAACATGCTGTTGTTTATTCATTTAGTTTAGAAAATAATAACTAATTTTATGAATGAAATTTGTAAATGTACATTATAAATTCATGTGATTTTAGATTTAATAATCAATTTTTTAATAATATTTTGTAGAATCATCATTTAATTATTATTTTATTATATTTTGATAGTTACGAATTATTGTTTTTATAAGTTCTACAACATATGCAACATTTGTAACTCTCTGATTTTCTAGATAATAACATTGTATTTGACAGTGTGTATGAAACATAACACCAATCACATGATAGAATATAATATCATGAATATTTACAATATAATTACAATTTTAAAAAAATTTAATCTGTATTTATTAATTCACAAAACGGTGAGCTAGCATTCATTACACATAATGATGATTTTTGTCGATATCATGCATTACACGCAAGATTGGGTTTTATCAAGAAACAATATATTATAGAAATTATTATTATTTGTGATAATATATCACCTATAAATAAAATTTCAGATCATTAATAGTATTAACTAACATATGAAAATATATGGTTTACATAGACATAAAATGAATTCACTAGTTAAAAATTAAATTGAAATGGATAGAAGGTACCATTGAATATAAGGGGAATGTTTTTATAAATTTTTTGTCCAAAATGATTATTTATCCTAATAAAATAAGTTAATTAGAGATATATATTTATTAAATATAAATTATACATTCACTAAAATATTTTTATTTTTTATCAAATGAATATATAGTCATAATATAAGAGTAACCCCAATATTTAACATCTAAATCACTATTTTTCTAAACGAAATTTTATAGCCTTTTAATGGATAACAAATTTTAAAAAAATAATTTCTGAAATTTTTGAAATTTTATACATAAAAAAATTAATTTTTTAAAAGGAAACATAATAATGAAGTAATTTTTATATTTGGTATTTTTTAAAATTTTCCTTATTTTTATTAATAGTGAAAAATACTGAATTTGAATTCCAAACTTCTTTTTCATTTAATTAATTTATAATGTGGTGCAATAAATTTGATTGGTTTTAAATATTAATCTGACAATTTTTATACAAAATAATCCAATTTATGTCATTTTTATCATTTTCACTATTTAATTGAATATTAAAACATAGAACACATTTGAATATGTTACTGTAATACCCCTATTTGTCATCCCACATATGGGATTAAATTTAAATTAATTCCTACAACTTCTATTACTGAAATTTGATAAAATGGATTCCATATTTTGAATTATAATAATTTAATATTAATAATAATTTCACTACCCGTCCCCCAAGTCCCATACCATAACTACTCGAATCCCGCCTTACATAGGCCAGGGGTTTGTGACTAGCATCGAGTATGCATATCCTAAAAAGGGAAGGCATTTTCCATAAAACTTGTACTCAAGAACAAAAGCCAAACTACTTAACGTAAATACAAAGTAAACCAAAAATATAACTAAGAAAAATAATGAGATTACAATACAAACTGAATGTTCAAAGTGAGCAGAATACAAGCCCAAAACAAAAAAAAGAATGCAAAACTACCATAATTTGTCTGCTCAGAGACCTCCAAGAAGTGTAGTCAATGGTAGCAACTTGTATTAGTAGATATACGATCGTCTATCCCATCTCACTGAGTACCACATTGTCCCATAACACTATGGTCTATGTAAGAGCATCTGTATGTCGTTTCTCAATAATAACCACTTGGTACCTGACCATTAAGGTCTTCGTCGAAGCCTATGTCCATTCTATATCACTAATCACCACCTTGTCCCAGGTCACCATGGTGTCCATCAAAGCGTCGATCAATTGCACAGGAAATGTCACGTAAGGGCAAAGACCACGTAGGGGTGAGTAACACAACACTCAGTAGGGACCCTGAAACAAAAAGGAAGGACCATAATGTAAGACCCCATAATAAGACCAAAAACCAAAGATAGATCACACCATACATTACGCCACAATTAATAGTTAGATAGTGATGTAGGGGTTCCCAAAGAACACCCAATTGAACAACCATCCTTGTTTCATGTTGGTCAGAAATTGTTCTTGTTAGTGGGATCATGCCATATAAATTTTAAATCAGTAAGATTAAACCCCTATATCATCAAACATTTATATTTGCCAACCCTCCAAGAAAAATACATCAGTGAATCAACTTGTTAGATAGTTGATCCAACTTTTCCTTTTAGATGGTGGGAATTTGGAAAATCAGTTCAAAAATAATTTAAACCCCAAACTGAGAAAGAATATTGGTTGAGGATTATTGTTCGATGTCATTTCTCAATCGCTGTTACCAAATCTACTCCCAAGGGTGTCACCATCATCATCTAATTCGTCGTCGTCCATTATTGGAGTGGTTACCTTCTTGTTTGATAGAGGAATTCCAGGGTTTTCTATCAACCATGAATTCATTTTTTAATTAAAGGAGGGTGAAACGTGAAAATTGCATCATCCCCAACCTCATCCATTAATGAGGTTAATTAATGAGATTTATTAATTCCATCTAGTTCCACCATATCATTGCACCACAAGGATAACGTTCCACTGCTTAACTATGAAGAAATGAAATAAAATAAATTTTCATGTTATATTATTTCTCATACAAAAATTCTGAAAACTTACTTTGACCCTCATCATGAACTGGTCGAGGTTTATTCCTTCTTAAGGAAAACATTTCATTATGAACTTAACAGTTGTCTGAAATTTTTAACTTGAGTTACCATTTTTGAGTTATTAGTACTTGAAAATAAAATAACTTTTATTTAAATTATTTTATTTATGATTACGTCCAAATAACCAACATTCATAGCCACCATGCACCGACCGCTTTTATTCTCCTCTAAAGGGAATAATATGCTCATGAGATCATCAGTACTCTCGAAATTCCAATCTGAGTTACATTTTATGAGTTACAAGGATTTGAATATAAAATGATATTATTCCATTATTTTACGTATAGCTAAAAACTACCTTCCACTATTGAATCGCACTAGCCAATGTTATGATCTATATAAACAAAAAAAACTCTCACGATCTCAATAGTACTTTCATATTTCTAATTCATGTTATCATTAGTAACATAAAGGATTTTAATATAAAATTACATTATTCAATTATTTTATTTACAGCTCAAACTACTTTCCAATGATGACCATTATCGGCCAATGTTAGGCTCTACCTAAATAAATCATACCCTCAAGTGCACATTGGTAGTATCATATTTTCAATATGAGTCACCATTCATGAGTTGTAAGGATTTGAATAATAAATTAATTTTATTTTATTATTTTCTTTATGGTTATTTCATTTTCGAGTTTTCTCACTAGAGGCCCAATCCCACTAATTATAATTTATGTCTAGGGTAAACCCACTATTCTGAATGCAACAATGCACTCATATTTCTAATTCGGTCACCTATTTAAGGCTTATATCAATTTTTCAGGATAACCACTCATGTGTGCTATTTAAAACATAACATTTTTCGACGGATCATTTTGGGCACTTTGGGCATTGGAATCATACAATGTCTTAACTCCTAGTCTTGAAACAATCCCATTTATTTTTTGAAATAAAATTTATGGTATTCAAGGGCATTACAAATAATGTAAACTTAATTTTTTTTAAAACATATTAGTTAATGTGATTAAAATTAATGACAAAAATTATGACAAAAACTAGTTAAATCAGGAAATAAACCATAATCATATGGGCCAACATGACCAATAATCTATTCCAAAATCTATTTTAAGGACATCATTATATCATATCCTACAATTGAAATGATTTGGATACTTATTAGGACAACCATTCCTTGGAAAAACATGGTTGGATTTCCCTTACATTAAAATTATGTGACCCGTCCATCACTATAAAAAGGCACTCCCATCCCCTTAATCATATCTCTGAAGACACATTTTCGTGGAATATTCCTTTCAAAATATATCCTCAAAATCCTTCCTCTCTTCTAATATTCCTAAATTTGGGATATAATTTCTGAAGGGAATCCCTTTGTTTCAATCCAAAATGAGATACCCAAAAATTCTCTTAAGCATTATTTCCATTATCCAACCCCTGAACTATTATATTAATTTTATAAGATACATAAAAAAATTATCAATATACTAAGATGTTATTATTATATGGGTTCTACATTAACAGACACATTCATCACTATAATTGGCAATGAACATGCCATTTATGTTTATGAAAAACTAGTGAATCACAAAACAATGTTGTAGATTTTTAATTCACTATTTCTCATGGTCGTGGATTATGATGGAAAATATATTTATTTAGGATATATATTCCTTTTAATATGTTCTTATTCTTCTAAAATGTTTTATATAAAGAATAATCTTATTATTTCCCTTTTTTGTAAATACGATAACATCATTTGTGGAAGCATGTAATACCCCTTTCTCAAAGCGATGCGATTCATCCACACTAAGCATGTAATGTATAAAGGATGGTTTTAATAAAAATATATGAAATATATGAAATAATTGTTATAATTTAATTAAAATATAAATATATAGAAAATTTACTTTTCCTTCTTTTAATATTAAAAAGAAAACGAACATAGTGTTCACTCGTATATAAGGTGTACCATCTTGATGAAGGTGCAAATAACTTCCTACAATCAAATACAATGGATTATTATAAATAAATATATACAAAATATATGTTATAATTTTATAATATTTTATATTCATTATATGATGAAATCATGATATATGTAATTTGAACAACATGTAAAAAAGCTGAAACATACTCGAAAAACTAGACATCTAATACTCAAAATAGTGATAATAATGAACGATTATTAACAAAAAGGTAATATGAAATTGTAATATGAAAATATATTATATTATAAATTTAATTATGGGATGGGTGCGTGTTATTATCAGGATTTAAACTAATATAAAGTATATTAAAGGATGCTCACCTAAAAAAGGAAATGAAAGGATTGAGATTTTTATCTCACTTTTACATCTATGAAATAAATGTCATATTCAACTATTATGTCCTTTGTGTTCATTATATAATGATAATTTTGATATATAATATCATTAATTATTTTATCTTCATGGTATTTATATTTTTAATTTTAAATAATGTTTTTAAGGTGGTTTGAATTCTATGTGACGAATTGGTGAAAAATATCATAACCCAATTCCTTTTCATTGGGTTATATTACTTAATTGATGTCGTTAATATTCTATTATTATGTATATAATCAATTTTTTACTTTATATTTTGATATTTACATGTTTTTATTCGTATTTGAAATTTACCCACATAATCTTTGGATTGATTTATTCTCACTTCAACGTTATGGTTTTTAAAGGGTTTATTTCACTGTCACATTTGATCAGGATTGCTTACAATATAATTTCCATTAGAGGATATTATTTTATAATTGTTTAATAAATCTTTATTTTTATTATAATCTGGTAATTCATGACTTTATCATGTAATAGTTCAATTTTTCCACACATTTCTACACAAAATATTTAATAAAAATAATTATAATAAAATCTGACTTAATTTCTGTCTATAGAGGGAGAAATTATTTCTTATAAAAAAAATTTTATCTACAAAGGTTTTTAATATTTTTAACCTTTAAAAATATAATAATTAATTTTTTAAATCATTTTTTTCCTTTAAAAAAGATTTTAATGGAATCATATTTTCTCTTTATGAAAAAGGCACATTTATAACCTTTTACCTTATAAAAGGAATTCTATTTTTACCATGTAGTAAATTCATTAATATAATGAAAATAATTTAATTGTAACATAATTTTCATTTTGAATATGATAATTTTTAATGAAATTATTTTCGAAATTGATTTTTTTTGATTTTTTTTGATTTTTTTTTTCAAAAAGGAAAAATTATATTTTCCTCAAAACTGATTTTAAAATATATTTTTGTTGTACTTATATTTATAAACAAAAATAAAACATTATATTACATCCACATGGGATATGTTGTATTAATACAATCCTTATTCTTTCGCTAGATGAATTATGTTTCCTTGACCAATGATACTATTGAAATTCACTTCCATTATTTCATCATTAGTACCATTTAAATATTCAATTTATTATGATAATTAGACATTTAATTCTGCAATATATCCATAACCATGATCATGGTTATGCTTATTTTATAAACGGTATATCATTTTTACAAATTGTGGTTTCATTAAATGTTTTTTTATTAACTATGGAAATACTATTAAATCTATATTCTTTATTTATTATAGAAATTTGGTATGGAATATTAGTTTATTGGATTATTCTATATAATGAATTATTAGGATATGAAATTATGGGTGGGTTTTAGACTTTAAATAGTACAATGATGAATTAACATATTCTGTTGAGAAAGAAATGTTATCAAAATTAAACAGGATTCTAC
Organism: Viscum album; assembly: GCA_963277665.1. NCBI lineage: Eukaryota > Viridiplantae > Streptophyta > Magnoliopsida > Santalales > Viscaceae > Viscum > Viscum album. The sequence goes on from OY728150.1 coordinate 153,469,804, forward strand.
ATATAGTGTTAAACCATCTCATGAAAGGTATTAATGCCATAGGATTGAATGTGGCTTAGACATGATGTCAAGTAATTTACCGTTTCCTTTATTTTGAATCATTTTTATTATCCATGATATTTTCACTATTACAACATCAAGTGATAAATTTAATTATTAATATATTTATTAAATGGAATGTGATTTCAATTTTTTTCCTTTCTATATTTATTTTCCTTATTCATTTATTTAAATGAAATGTGTTTTAGTTTATTTATCTATCAATTTTGTTTAGAAACATTTATTTCTATTTTTATTACATAGAATATCTATTGAGTTATAACATTTATATATTGACTATTCTAATTAATTAGTTATTGTTTCCAATATACATGACCCTTAATAAACATTTCAGCTCACCCTATTTTGTTTCATTTTCCTGGGATTCCTTAAAGTTTACTAAAAATGATATTAATGGACACACTATATGGAATAAATATATCCTCAAATGAATAAAATTATGTTTTAATTAGTGTATTAATTTTGTAATGCATAAATCATATATGTATATTATTTACCAATAATATAAAATGCTTCAGTCCACGAGGATTTAATTCCATGTATTCATTCTAATGTAATGGAGGCATGAAGAATTCTCTAGAAATTATAGTGCCAAGGCGCTATAGTTGTTTTCAAATAATTGTTATTAGAATCCTTTGAATGTATATTTAGAAAAAATTGATAAGAGAAAATAACCCTAAGTTAGAGTTTGATGATTATTATTGAAGAACATCCTGGTGTTTTTGTAAGATAAATGTAATTTTTTAAATCCTAGGAATACATCCATTTCTAGATACTATAAGTGGATATGGTTCTAACACAAATTTACATTGGGGTAACAAATCTGACAAGGTTTATTGGGCATGACTGAAATGTAACCTGGTACATGAAAATGAGCCTTACGATGCACCTTATTTGACAATCCCCGGGGATATTCTTAGGATAACTCTCATTTTCTTTACAAACCTTTTTGAAGGATATAATGATGTGATGAAAATGAATAACCATGGGTAATCCTAATTTTATTTACACTTAAAATAAGTTTTCATTGTTTAAATATATTGTAAATTATCATATTGTTTTCTCATTATGAATATTGTTAGTAGGACAATGATTTCTTGTTTTAGTCAATGGATAGAACCCAAATTATTCATTTTGACATTAAAAATTAATTAAATGTGGTGAAAATGTGCAACTAAATTATCTGTTGATTTTAATGAAATATATCATGTTTATAATAAAACATTTAAAAAAATTGGATTAACAACATATAGCTTATCCAATATCTGAACTCACCAATGAAGATAAGTACGGTGTTATATGAGAGATAAAGTTGTGGATACCATAGAGAGGAGAATGTTGTGTTACATCATACAATTAATGTTGATAGAGGAACATTGGAAAGTGTCTCAATAGAATACGTATATGATTTATGTGTGGGAAATAAGTTCATAAAGAAAAATATTTCCAAAAGAAAACTGAAGACTATAGTGGAAGGAAATGAAACTCATCCAAAGGATCTATTTATCATTCCATTCCTTAAATATTGGTTATTTTTGAATTACCTAAGTCAATTACCTCTTAGAAGGGATACAAATATAAAAAGGAATGATTTATATGTAAATAATTTGATGAATTATTTATACATTGACTTTTTATTTAAATCGTTAGTTATAAATTTATTTATTACAATATTTAATGGATATATGTAATATTTATTAATATTTTTTTGGAAAAGGAAAACATGTATGACTGGTGAGAACCCATCAAATCTAGAATGTCAACGAGACATGTACCAATTACAAAATAACGATAAATGTCTAATGTTAACCACTGAACTACATAATGTTCTTTTTAATATGTCATTGTTTTTAGTTAAAAATTTCAATAAATAAATATTAATGATAAACTAATAGTAACAATTATTATGTTTAGTGATTAATGTATTAGCCATTTTTTCATTTGTGTGTAGTTAGAGAAAAATAGTTATATTTTTATCTCTTTTATGAGCCTTACGGTCTGTAGGATTTTGGTTTTTGGGATTTAAGAATAAAATGTAATATTTTTATATCCCTTAAATTATGTAAAGGATGAATTTGAAATTGATCAATCAAGAAAAAAAGGATTCACAGTTTTTTGTAGAAATATCTTATGTAATTATATTTCTTTATATTAATGGGCTACAAAATAATAAATAAATATTATTTAAATGATCTAAAAATGTTATCCTAATACTTTTATTTTTGTTAAGTGATATAATTTTGAGTCATCGCGAAATAATATCTTTTGAGACCTCAACTTTCCATTAATAGTTCAATTTTTTTGATGACTTTTATCACTACCAATAAATATATAATCATTTTATCCATGTACATATATATAATTTCTAGTAATATTCTCATACATATTGATATAGTTATATGTTAGTCTATGTGACCTTTGTACGCCAAATTCTCTATTTTCTAAATGTTTTTTAGAAACCGTTCACATTTTGTGATAGTTGAGCTATATTTAGAACATATATTTGATTCTTATGAAAAAATATTGAATTAAGAAATTGGAAAACAAATACATCGATTTTTGGCTTAATAATGGCTGTAATTTTCCCCGAATTCTACTCTATTTGCATGATCATCATTTTTTGGCATGATTTATGTGTTAAGATCTGAATCCTTTAAATAGAGTGGTTTCAATGCAGATTCAGACAACCAGCTCTCTACGAGGTACTTTTTCATGGTGATCATATCCATCTTGTGCATTCCCTTTACTTTTTATAATTGATGCCTCAAATTCTAATTATTTTGAAGGCCTTTCATATAATTTTCCTCTACAATAGGGAGTATTCAATTTAATTAATTTGGAAAGAATGTAATGCCCCAAAATTCTAAAATAATAACATTTTATTTGATAATGAGGATTAAATAAGACATCGAGAGTTTAGGGGAATATAATATCCCATTAAATTAAAATATAATGTTATTATTAATTAAATTAAATATATATCATACAGTGGAAACAATGTGTATTTTTTTGTGTTACATTCATCAAATATTTTAATTGATATATTTTTTTACACAAAGGATTGATTTTTACTGAGAAATAATATAACATTTATGAAATATTTATTTATAATTATATATGTCTTAGAAATTAAATTAGGGGTAATGAATAATATTAGAGAAGATATGAAAATATATTCATCAAAAAATTATTAAATGATTTCATGAGTTACAAATTAATTAGAAATGAATATAAGAAGCAATTGAATATAAAGGTCATGTTTTTATAGAAAATTATTTTTCATTCTCAAATTGATTTTATATACAAACATATTAATTTAATTATTGAGTGACATTAATTAAATTTAATATTATTATCAATTGATTTGAATATTTTTGAAATTCTTCCAATACATTATATATTCATAAGATACAGGAAAACACAATATATCGCGTAAAAATAAAAATGTTTCTACATGAACATTTACCTCAACATAATAGAGAACTGATTTAAAATAATTTTTTAAAAAATATAAAAATTTATAGATGGAAAACTAAAATTATTTTTTGAATTAAAACATAAAAAATTATAATATGTTGAATTTATGGTATTTTCCTATGAAGCTTTATTTATTTTGTAATCATAATAAATTATTAATTTGAACTTTAAAATGATTTTTATATAATTTAATTATATGGGTAAAGTATAATTAATCTTTGTTTTAAATTTTATATTGATCAATTTTTTATTAATTAATCCATTTTAGTTCTTTTTAAATAATTTACCTTTTAAAATTAAAACAAAAACATATAAAAGTTTTGAACATCTTGTATTAAAATCACACTTTTCCCTCCCGTCTATATGATTATATATGAATTAATTAATGCCACATATGTAATTAGAATTTGTAAAATATATTAAATATTTATAATCAATACATTATATTATTTATTATTAGTTTGACTTGGTATCTAGAAAAATAATAATATTGAAAGTGATTCAAATAAATTATAGTGATTTAGAGAAAATGTAACTTAACAAGGGACTAAACCATAGAGTTAAGGAAAAAATGACCAACACACTTTTCAAAAATACATTGTATTTAAATATTTATAATCTATCCTCCATATTATATAATTTGTTTCATTATTATATCCACTTCTCATAGGGAAATTGAGCGTGGAATTCCGTTTCCATAAATTAAAAAGAATTCCACTCCACCCTCATTTTAAAAAAGTACTCACCACTACCACATAATCAAACCTATGAAGAAATCTGTCCTCATCAAATATATTCCCAATTACCTCCTCCAAATACCTCCCCTAAAACTAGATTACTCCCTTCATGTAGGAATCTATCCAATAAATCCTTCTCATGCAATCTAAAAGGAGTTACACAAAGAAGATCTAAAATCCTTCCTCAAGCTATATTCCTTTATTTTCATTCTACACCCATAAATATTATTATTTCATGATTATATAATATAAAAGTATCAAAACTATGCATAGAGGTTTTATTGTAAGGTTTATACCTACACATACATAAACATCAATCTAATTGGAAATGATAATTCCATTTATGTGTACGGAAAACTACCACCTCACGAAATAAAGTCATTCGTTTTTCATTACCACCACTTCGGTTGAGAATTATAATTTGCACACTATTTATAAATGATATATATGTCATTTATAACATATTTATTCTTCTTTAAATTTAATATAATAAAAACCATGATGATTCCCATTTTTTGAAAATACGAGGACGTCGATTGTCGATGGGTGGACTACCGCCTCCTCAAATTGATGTGATTCTTTCAAGCTATATATGGAATATATGAGGGATGTTATAAAATACTATATAACATATATAAAATACATATGATGATAATGGAATTAAATAATATATATATATATATAGTTTTCATTTTATTATTTTAATATGATGAATAAAATAATGTAGTATTCATGTGTATGTACGACCGACCATCTCAATGATTGATGCAATTCATTACATATCTCAAAATATTATGAATTATTATTAAAAAAATATAAAAAATATATTCTCTATTATTTAATTTTTTACTTTCTATATATGAATAAATCATAATCGATGTAACATTATAAAAAATAATAAGTTAAAACATAATAAAAAAACTAGACAATTATCAACCGAAATAGTAAAATAACGAATGATTATTAACAAATGGTTAATAAGATATAGTAAAAATATAATACGTCATATTATGAATATTTTTATTATTATATAATAAGTTATTAACATGAATTCAAACACTATATAGGAGTATATTGTACATTATCCTAAAAAGGAAACAGAGGGTGATGTATTTTTATCTCCCATTTTACATATGTGAGAAAAATTTTATATTCACTACATAAATATTTTGTTTGGTATATCTACTGAAAAATTGTATATATAATATCTTGAATTATTTTATCTTCATGGTATTTTTAGTTTTAATTTTTATTATTTCTTCTATGGTAATTGGAATTAAAACATACTAAGAGGTGAAAATTTTCATAACTTGGTTCCCTTTAAATGGGGTATATTACTTTCTCATTGTATTTAATATTCTATGACTATGGGTGTAATTTTCATGAACCTACAACCAATGTTACCCCTCCTGGGTGGTAAATAATGAAGGGATGATAATGTCCCCCGGGTCCCACCTTGAGTAGGCCCCATGTTGGAAACTAGCACAAAGGGTTTACATATCACACAATATGGAATGTATTTAACCATTTTTTTAAAGAAGATCGGGATATAGGATGGATCATCCAAAAAACAACTCTAAAAAATATATAAATGAAAGACAATAAAACATCAAATATTCAAGAATAAAAATAGAACTGATATAAATAACGTGTCTACAATGTTAGTACGAAAAGAATATATAGATATTGAGATGAAAAATTTAAAGATGCAAGCATGTAATTTTCATCACAGTCAGAAAAGTCCTCCTGGAAACCTAAATACAGATATATATATAGGGTGAGTATATAGGTATACACAGTAGGGATGCCAAATCCTCTCATGCACATTTTAAGAAGCATACTAATTCCCATATGAGAAAATAGTAGAACCAAATAGTACGTAAGATGTATATTATCCATCCCATCCCTACCAAGGAATACTCACAAAATAACGCAAGTCATCTAATGTAATATAATTATAATTGATTATAGGGTGCCCTGCACCACATCCCACTAATTATCTACACCTTCATAATGTAAAATTTCATTGCACACCCATCCCTTCAGAAATAACCTCATCACAACCCACAAACACACACTTGGGCCCTACAAACTATATCATTCCCCATAAAATATGCCATGGACCACATCCAATTACATCACCTAGTCCATGGGCCACATACCATCCTGATAGCAGACACATGGTCCACTAACCACATAACATCTTAAAGTAACCTGGGAAAGCGCAACACACCCTATCCCGATGACACCTCGGAAAGCATAACTCATCTCATCCTAAAGACACCTAGGAATAACCAAATAATCTCATCACGATGACATATGTGAAAATAAAACTCGTATGAACACACATGGGACTCACAAACCTCATAATTCCTAATGAATTTTGGGATATGAATGCCTATAAAAGGGGGTAGGGAAGAGAAGGTATCCAACCATCCATTCTAATATCGGGATTTTTGGGAAATACACCCTATCCCATGACGAAGGGGTCTTCATTATTTAGAGATCAATGAGGATTGGGTGAATATATAAATCAAAAGGAAAATAAAATTATATACATATATATGAAAAAAAACTCATTTGTAATATATGGGTTCTCAAAAAAACTACCAACTGAAAACACTCCATACATTTGCTGCTAACTCTAAATTCACTACACCCCACATCCATACAGAACCAAATTCATATTTCCTAATAGTTTATTTAATAATTACCATTATTAATTCACAATTAATTTCTTCATTTCATCAAAAAAACCAACCTAGTACACATAAAAAATTTATTAATCAATTATTCATTCATTATTCTATTAATTTCATGGGACCTACCAAAGAACACACATAACAAACCACATGGAAAATGTGAAACATAGAGAAACATTAGGAGAATTACCCATACCATCCAAAAAAGTCCCCAACTCTCAAACACATCAAACAATAGAACAAAGCATAACCTGATCGCATCACCACTTCATAGAACTAATCATTAATTCCAGAATCAATCATTCTATCAACCTGAGATTCCATATATCCTTCTAAACCATCCCATCATACACAACCAAACAACCCACACCCAAAACACCTCTAAAAGGTTCAAGGGATAACTTCATTTCATATTTCACAAGGCATCCCTCATTTCATTCCACATATTAATATAGATGTTAAAATATAAGTAGTATGATTCTATGACATTCATTCATTAGGTGAATATTTTTGATTAACCAATTTACATTTTTTGTGATAACAAAACATCCAAATCAAAAGTAGCAACACAAAATGAATAACTAGCAAAGATAACTCCTACAATGAAAAACATTTTTGTGGGCTGTTAATCTGATAAAATTCCAACATCATGCTCATTATAAAATCCACAAAAATCATTATAACTAACACCTCTACCCATTTTCCAATTTCTTTTAACAGATTCATATCATAGGTTAATTTTGTGCGACCAAAATGTAATGGTAAATAAGAGAAAACCTCTCTCACATGTTTCAAAATTAAGTGAGCTGAAGGAATTCTATGTTGAATAATCTTTTAAACACTTATGTGCACTACAGGTAGAAGAATAATTCCTAAATGAAACAACTGAATCACTAAAAATGTAGAGAAAACTATTTTGTACTAGATGATTATCAATATTCCACACAAACATCCAAATCCAGAAAACTCATATCCTATAGAGATTATTGAGGAATGAAAAATAGGAAACCTATTATAAAGTGGGTAAAACCACCAAATATTAATCATGTATCGTCAACAAACTACCACCAGGATTAATAGATCATGGAGTGAGGAGTGGGGTTCGAAGGGCTCCTCTTGCCACTAGGGGTTTATCAGGAATAAGAGGAAGGTAAAAATGGCGAAATGAATGAAAGATGAGTAGAAAATTATTTTAAAAAAAAATTAGATTAGGTTATTACAAAATGTATCGTGACCTTCCTCGTTGGGTAGTACATGAGTATTAATTTATTCTAAAAACATTTCACCTCTTCATTTTATTTTATTTTTTTTGTATCCCCAAAATATTACATGTCGTGAAACCCTTCATCAAGACTTGTAAATTGTCCTCACAATATGAAAACTCTAATAAAAACTGTGAAACATAATTTTACATAATGTAATAAAGTTACATGATGTGGAATAATCCATCTTTGAGAAATTAGAAACTTAACTCTTCCAAACATCTATAGAGCCTCCTTTATGAACATACAACAATTAATATCACATTGCAATGGACTGGGAAATCACATACCATCATAGTATTGAATTTTTAATTTAATTTTTTTATTTAAATATTTTAATGTGGATTTATATATTACACAAATATAATATTCACAGATTAATTCTGACTTTAGCTTTATTGTCATTCCATGGGTTTTCATAAAAATCACATTTTGTTGTTGATTTTCTACATTTAAATTCTCATATGGGATGAATATTGGGTAATTATTTAATAAATTCATTAATTTTGTTCTCGTAAAGTTATTCATGATAATTTTCATATAATATTACTATTTTCCAACTGTTTGGAAGTCAAATTTTTTATTTATAGAAATGTTATTAAGAAAACACATATACATATCCCTATTAAGTAAGAGAACATATTTTCTTCTAATATACCTATTTAATAAATTATTTAAATTGTTTTTAACCTTTGATAAGTGATTTATTAAATATAATTTTTCCCTTTTTTCTATTTTAAAAATTATTTTAAGGGAATCTTCTTTCCACTTTCTGAATAAGGCACTTTTCTATAAATTTACCCTAATAATGGTATATTTCTTATATCATTGATGATATGTATGGATTTAATCACCATAATATCTTCTAATAATGTTTTCAATGTTTAAAAGGATCAGTTTTCAAGAATTGTTTTTCCAAAAGTGATATTAAAAAAGGTTTTCCAAAATTGCATTCTAAATGAAAAGTATAATTTCCACGAGAGTGTTTCTAAAATATATTATTATACAATTTATTTAAAGAAATGAAAACTACACTATATTTTTACTAAACATGGGATATGTATTATTGACACCATCATTTTCTTCCACTAGATGGTTTTGAGTCTTTGACCAAGTCTAGAATTGATAGTTTTGACATTGATCCCTTTGTTATTCTATTTGAAAAACTCAATTTCCTACGATCCGAAGATATTGCATTTTCCATAATTTTCCTTAGATTTTATCATAGGTATGTTTCTTTAGCTAAATCATATATAATTTATAAAAATGGTGTTTTCTTTTATAGATATTTTATCAACTGAGTAAATATTGGTAATCCACATGCAATATGGATATTAGATAAGGCATATTATATATTTTGATTATTGAATATAATGAATGATTTGAACTAACAATAATGGGTGGGGCATAGACATTGCATATCCGCTAAATGCATCAACAGATTTTCATGAGAAAAATAATTTTCAAAAATTAAATATATATCTAACTATAGTTTTTATCCTTCCTGTGAAATATCATAATGATATAGGTTATCATGTTCCTTATAAATGATGTCAAATAACTAATTAATTCCTTCATTATGTTTATTAATTAATTATCCATTATATTTTCAATATAATGAAGTTTATTGTTTCATTTGACCCTCATTTTATTGATTAAACGGATTATATTTTCTGTTTTTTACATTTCAATATTTATTTTTCCTTGTTAATTTATTTAAATCGAATATATTAAGAGTTATTTACATTTCCATATTATTTATAAATTTCATTCATAGTTTGTTAAATATAGGACAATCAGTTATTATCTTTACATATTTACTATCTTTGTTGATTCATTATTTATTAGAATATATGTGACCCTTAATGGGAATTTGAGATCACTGTTATTATGTTTCCATTACCTAGGATTCCCTGAAGTGTACTAAGAAATCTATACAAGGAAACACTATATAGATATATTTTATTTTCAAATGAAACAATGTTGCAATTAGTGCATTCATTAGTAATTCAAGTCTTATGTATGTATATATTTTACTATGATTAATAAAAACATCAGTCCTTTGGGATTGGATTTCATGTAATCAAGATAATGTAATGGTAGTGTGACACTAGCTCTAGGAATTATTAGGTCATGTCACTACAACATTGTTCATTCTTGTAATCATTAGAAGTTTTCTGATTATTAGAATGAAATGTGAAGATGGCTTCCCTTTATTTGATAATATTTTGTGAAAAATATTAAATATTTTCATCCATTATAAAATTTTAAAAACTAAATATAACCCTAGTGGATTATTATTTATGAATATGGACTACCTTACACAATGAATCCTGCAACATTTTTCCACAATAAGGTTTTAAAATTTATCATAAATGTTCTAGAAGTTTTCCCATATAATATTAAGGATTATAATTTCCATTGAAATTATATTCGTTAATGTATTAGTGTCATTTTACAAATGTAATAATTATTTTAATTTTATAATGTAAAATTAAATCTTATTATCTTTATTAGAAAATAACTTTTATGAACTTCATTATTATTTTAATATGCATAAAACATTCAATTTTCATAGGGGGGATTGATGTAGATTATAATTTAAAAATTCTCATTATTGGTTTAGAGTCTTTATATGGTTTAATAAGGTTGAATATTCCTAGTATTTCATAGAATCAGCAGAGCTATGTTGGCATTTTATGACTATGGTTATCGATTACATCAACATTTTCTAATTAGGCTTCTCTATGTCTAAGATTTAATAATGGTAAATTGAAATATATTATATTAAATAATTGAAGGTAATATCATTGATATACAAGGTGAAATTAGATATTATAGAATTGAATGATGAGGATTCAATTTTGTTACATTAAAAAAATGTTTTTACTGTTGGAAATTTCATCATTAAACATCACATCATCATGATCACCCTAAAAATGAACTGAAACATTTATGTATCAAATTTAAGGCTGTGTACATAGGTATAATAATATAATGTATCATTATTTCATAAAAAATTAATGTTAATTAAAAACTAAAAATTATCAATTGGATATTATTTTCATTTTATATAGAACTCATCTTAGTGGAGAATGTGAGAAATGATGGGGTTATCCATAACATAAATTTTAACAAATCCCCCTTTTGGATATGGCTTATAAGATTAACAGTTTATATATTTTTTTATTCTATTTTTAATGAAATAGATAGGAGAGTGGGTGAGATATTATAATTAAACCATTCGTATCCAATTCCCTAGGGCTCATTTGTGCACATTATGGTGTTGGTAGATGTTTTAAAGCCTCTCATAAGAGGTATTTTTCTATCTATTTTGGATTCTAGTTCTTTTGTGTCTTTTGAGTATAAAAAATTACCAGTATTATACATATTTCTTTTTGGTCATCTCAGGTACATAGCGAAATATTTTATTTCAGGGTTTGAAAATAGAGAATGAACACTTATTATGAATTCTGATCGATGAATGTTTTAAAAAATGAGGGATGTATTTTTTTCTAAAATTAGAAAAGAATAATGATGTGTATTTATTTTTATCTCACTATTTTCACAATCTGATTAGGATTAGAATAAAATTATCATGTTTTTTGTTACGTTCTTTCATGTACTTTGGTGATATAATTCTTGATCATAAGGTGTTAAACTTAATGTTTTTGGAGTCAAACGATGCTATTTTGACTAAAATTAGTGATCCCAAATTAAACTGATATGGGTGATGATTTTATATCCACAGCATAACCCTTAAAAATATGAGGGTAAATCTACCACCCTCCAGACAAACACATATTTTCTATGATCGTCTGAATAACAATTTTCCAACACCCCATGATGATATCACACAATCCTCAGTTGTAACTGAGGACCCTATTACACAATCATTATATAAGGATTAAAATTGTGGATTTGGTGGAGGAATTCTAGAGGGGATAATGGTATTGATATGATAGTGACTCAATCTAGATGCTCTATAAGATACATTGAGGATCGTTTGGTAAACAAGAGATACTCTAATATAAGGGAAGTGGTGATGGATAGAACCTCTCCAGAATATTTGTAGGTGGAGGTTAGATATGTCCAACCCTAGCTACGCTAATGATGATCCTAGCCTAGAACTATCATGGGATTTAAAACACATGAAAAGTTCTGATGCACCAGTGATGATGAACTACAAGTCACCCTAATATTCTCTTCGTGATGAAAACCATATTTGATGGAAAGTAATTGGATGGTGTCAAAAACAATTTGGATTCTATGGCTGATTCTTGGTCTCTCCCCATGCTCACTTGGGAGTTCAATGTCTTTTTTGGGGAGGGGATATGGATATAAGGTTAATAATTAATCATCAAAGCACATTTTTCCTCCATCCACCATATAGACTCTCTAACACGGGCCTTTGTTGGCATCTATGCATGGCCCAATTGGAATAATACATGGATTTAATGGTTGATTCTTAAAACCCTTCATATTATCTTCCCCTAGTATACTACTTTTCAGTTGGTATTTTAACCAATTTTTTCATTCTGGAATGGGAATAATGATTGATAAATAAGATCATATGCTCAATGATGGATTTATAGTAAGAAACTCGGATAGAGGATCCCTATGTTATATGACAAATAGGTAATCTTTTTACATGGTTTTGATGGAACTCCAAAAATAATCACATTATAGAGAATATGGACATATTTTTGTGGTTGATTGGATGGGATAACATCTTTAGGTTCGTTTATGTCACTCAGAAGTCCCACAATAATTATATCACTACTATATCCTCATCAAAATATTAGATAATTATAGAAAAGTGAAAAATGAGAGTATTTTCAGGTTTAAATTTATAAGGAAATATGATAAGGATTTTGAGGTTGTGTCCCACTCATACCGGAAGATGGGAGTTTCTAATAAGGATGAAATATCCACTATATGGAATCCATGTTGAAAAATGGATTGAATTTAATTATATACAGGTTATAAATATTTGTTATATAACATATAGGAAGATAAAACTACTTTATTATTTCACCATATAATGTTACTAATTCAATAATTATATATTGAAAATGGAATTAGATATAGATAACTATATTATGAATTTTTTTGGTCCATGAGTGCACATAATAGAGATAGTAAATAAGTTGATTCGAACACCTCCTATTTCTACCAGACAACCTCCATTATGTGACAAAATAGTTTAATAATTTTCTTTAATAATTCACAATGAATAAGTATTAATATTGAGATGGAGTTTGAAGATATGATCACTAATATTTTCTAGAAGAACTACAAGCCCTGGGAATCTAAAATTTCAAATAATATTTTCTCATTTACTGAACCCATAGTCATATACATTTCGAACCACTACCTCACATGTGATATCACAAATGATGAAATTCGGATGGTTCTTAATAAAATCCACCCTACCAGGTCATCAGGTCAATATTGATTTCATTCCATCTTCTAAAATTATTTTGTAATATTATTTGACGTGATATTTTATCCGATATAAAGTACCTTTAGAAGGATAAAGATAATATTATATCTCTTAATTAACGAATTATTACCCAAATTCAAAAAAGAAACCCCCCTGACATAAGAATTTAGGATAATCCGTTTATATAATGTTTCATATAATAAATTTTGAAATTTAATGGTAAATTACTATGCTCTTGGATACCTACCACTGTATCTAGAAAAACAAATTTACTATAAAATGATAATTAGTGATAATTCTGTTATCACCAATGATGTGTTCCACAACAAGAAATTATTATATGTTAAAAAATATGTATTACAGAATGTAATAATGAATTGACCATGGAATGATATAGGGTGTAATAAACTTTTATTTAGTTTGTTATGTATAAAATCATATTCTTCCCTAAATGGAATGTGATAATTATTTAATAGAACTGATTGATGTTTTTTTTGTTTTAAAATTTATTATGTAATTAATTAGAGATTCACCCATTAATTGGGTATTGATTATTAGGATACACATTCCCATTTATACTTTATTTTAGTGGATTATGTTCTCTATAATCATATCTCAGTGGATGAAATAGATAATTGAATTCATGGGGTGACGATTTTTCTCCAAATTCAACCCATATTGCATCTCGATTTGACTAATGATAGCCTTATTTTTTTCATGGGATACCCGTAAATAATGTAAATCCACTTTTCAACTTAATAATCATTATGATTAGGAATGTAATATATTATCAAACATGGATAAATAAGAAATATTTTTTAGTTCAGGAGTACCATCAATAATAAAGACTATTCTCAACACAGAAATGGGTATTCATATTGTCATAAAACATAGTAAATATTGAAGGATACCTTCTATCATTGGTCTATATTAAAATATTAATCCTAAATTATTCATGATAGTGTGTGAAAACATATATAGCTCTGGAAAATCAAGACGGTGTCTATATAATGGATGGAAACAGTTATAAATATAGTGACACAATCAATTTCAAGATATGCCATATCCCTCTTCAAACTCACTGGTACATTTTTTTGACCAAATAAATTCTCATATTTCTACTTTTATTGGGTTAATAATGATTTTATTAATAAAATTCATTATCATGAATGGGACATGCTTTCTACACAAAATCATTTAGGGGAATGGGATATAAGGACCTACACCACATTAACATTTCTCTTGTATCCATTTATGGTTGGTACCTAATTCGTTATCCATATCCAATATGTACTCAGATTATCTATGAAAAATAATTCCCCACCAATTTTTCCAAGGTTCATCCTTGAGAATCCACCCTAGTTTCACATAGGGAATGCTTTGGGGTTCATACAAGCTATTACGTAGGTGGATTGAATTAAGGATTGCTGAAAACAACACAGTTATGATCTAGAATGATATTTGGAAGGAAAATGGTGAAAGTTTGATGGTTACCTCATTGGTGGTCCCCAGTTTTTAGAATGTGATATTTTTCACTCTTGTTAATGATGTTGTTAATGGTTGGTGGACAATAAATATTGATAACTATTTCAAAGATAAATATTTAAAGAATATCTTAAGAAATACATATGTGAAAGAGATTGGGTAGGATAGGGTGTTCTAAAGTATTGAATGTTTTGGAATATAATTAGTTAAGACTGGTTATATGATTGAGCATATAATATATAACTCATAGGCTGATGGGTTTTTTAAGGTCATATGGTATTTGGTGATCCCACCAATTATTCTATAATTTGGATTGGATTTTTTTGGAATCCTCCATTAAATAGATTTTCTCTCCTAAATCTCTATATCTAATGACTGGTTATTACCTATGTGTGTGGTCATGGAAGAAACACACTACATTAGGGTATCCACTACACTAGGGATTTGGATTCGTTGAACATGTGGTGTTTAAATATATATCTATAAGTTTACATGTAGTATGTACATACAACCGTTTTAAGGATTTTATAATCCCACTTTCCAACATAGATGGTTGCTTCATTATGCATTGTTTCCGAGATCATATGGGTTCAATAAAACATTCATATATTTAATCAGATACCAATACAAGATTATTTCTGTATTGTTCATTCCATTTCATTATTTGAAACTTGGAAACAACATGTGTCACATAATGGGAATAAAAAAACAAGACCATGTATAATCATATGGGTTCAACAATAGATGTCTTGAAGATAAACATTGATGTGTCACTCCATGAGGGTGGGTTAATCCATATTAGAGTGATGGCACAGGATTTGAACGAGTTGATTTTTTTGTTTTCCAAAGAGATTCTATATAGTTTGGGATGAGCTGGTAGCTTATGATCATGAAATCATTATTGGTGTAAATTATCCATTTATATAATATTAAAATATATCATTATTGAATCAAACAACCTCACTATTATTAACATTTTCCATTAAAGGTATAGTGGGTACCAATCATTTGGATTTGTGAATGTGAAAATTTAGTCCATCATCAATCTCTATTAGGAACATTAATTCTAATTTATCAAAAGAGTGGAGAATAGAGATGTTCATCGATTGGTGAATCAAAGCCTATGTAGAAAGTCACATGTATGGTTGGTTGATTTTCAATCATTGATAATTTTTTTATACATCCTGATCATTGAGCTTGTAATTGAATCTCATTAATTCAAAATAAATAACGAATTTTGGTCACCCCATTTTTTTTAATTTTGAGTCAAATTTTTTCATGAAAAATATTGTAAAACTAATTTTCCCTCTAAAATACAAAAAAAATGTAAAATTTCATTCTGATTTTTTATAAAAGTGAACCTAAAAATATATATAAAAATATATCATTTATGAATTTTACATTATATTATTTCATATTTATTTTTCATCATTAAATCACCATTATAAATTTATAGTTACAATTATAATTATATGATTCTATTAAAAATTATATTTATAAATTTATATTTACAACACATGAATTATAATATTAATTTAAATTTTCACTTATAATTTTCTGGTGAATTTTAATGTGTAAAAACAAAATGAATTTTTTTTTTATTGAATCACATACTCCAATTTTATCAATATTTCATAGTGTAAATTTACAATGATGTTTGACATGTACAATTAATTTACTCTTAAATTGATTTTTTACATTTAAAAGTCATTTTTTTAATTTGGAATCATGTTTTTATTTGAAATTTTATTATGTAAATTTTAAATCTATATTTCATCTGTATATGAAAACAATATTTAAAAAGAAATATTAATATCAATGTGATTATTAAAATATACACTCAAAATTACAAATATAATTATTATTTGATATTTTCAAATTAAATTCTATTCTTTTCATAATTAATTTCCATTAAAAAGTTACACTGATAATCAACATATTATTTTAATATAGATGGTCAGTATAATGTTTAATTTTATTTGTACATATTCAAATAAATTAACTATTAGTATTAAAAATTACCTTTTAAAATTTAGTGTTTAAATATCTCTTGAATATTTTCAATATAAATTTAACAATTTAAATTTTTAAAAATATATTAATGATAAAATAATTGTATAAATAAATATTAGGAAATAAAAATGTATAGTTCCTTTATATTGTCTATTTTAATTATATATTTCCACTGTAACATCACATTTTCAATTTATACGTAGTTCATTCATAAATATAATATAGAAAAACTTATTAATATATATTTCCTATTAAAATATTTCTACAAAAATACAGATGTTAATTTAAATATTTAAATATTAACTAGATTTTAGTGTAAAATAATATTTTATTTCATTTGTGGGCACAAAATGAAAATAACAAAACATTTACAGTGGAATTGAAAATTAAAACAACGTTGGGGTAGTACATTGATAATAAAATATCATTTGTAGGAATAATTATATTTTTAAAATTATGAGATAATTTTTTCAATAGGAAATTTTATTGAAATATCCCTAAAAAATATCTATTGTAAACCAATACATTATTTTTTTATAGGAAATATATATATTATTAGATAATGTAAAAATGAAATGAAAATTTGTTAGGGAAAGTTAGATAATGAAATTTTGATATCATAACCTAATAAAATTTCTTCTTCAATAATTTATGTGAATTTATTCAGTGAACATTTACCTAATATGATTGCAATTTAATTTCCCATAGTAACATTCAACTAAAAAGTCATAATATATTTTTTTTAAAAATTTATCTTTAAATGTATATTCTATATTTTCTATTTGATGAATGAACATTTAGTAAAAAAATATTCTAAATTATTTCTTCCCCTAATAGAAACACGTTTTAATCCACATATTTTCATAATTATGATATGTTATTTATTTGTTGAGAAGATATGATGTTAGATTAATAACATTATAAACCCACATATAGAGGATATGAGATATTGAATTTGTGATGTTATAACATTAATTCATTATGATCATCAACTCAAGACTGCTATAAATAATATTTAGTATAATTGTTATATTCTTATCTCAAAATGATATTAGAATAATTATTATGGAGTCTATAGAAGGAAATTAGTTAATATAAAAAACATTCATACTCTTTTTTATTCTATAGTCCATGAAAAACATTTCCACCCATTCCTATGTGTGTTATCTGTCATGTGCATTGTTGTTAAATGCTGAGATTTTAGAAATGAATATTATCAACCCATTTTATTTAATAAATATTTTATGATTTATATAATTAAATCTCATATATATTCATATAATGTTCCACTTTTTGTGGACTACCATATATGATTAGATATATTCTATGTTTATTTTTTGTTAAAATGTTTTTAAGTTCCAATTATATGATTTATTAAATACTATTATATTGATATTAGTGGGTTGGAACCTAAATTGTTTTTCTTAAGGATATACTAGATATATATATTGAGTCTTCGGATTATTTTTTCCTTCCACAAAGATTCATATCATTATTTTTAGTAATATAAATAATTCAAGGTATTTTTTATATTTTCTTCTTTTTTATTTATTTAGGTATATTGTCATATTATTTACAAATACTGCTCACCAAATCTAAGAAACAATTTCTAAAAATATCTAAATCCTTTTCAAAGTTAGACTATTTAATCTTTACTATAATTCAATATTTCCATAGAAGAAAAATATTAACAACAACACTATTTTTCAAGTGGAATCCATCAAATAATTGTATTATATATTATATAAATTAATTTATTAACAACTAAAATTTTATATAAATTATTACATTTTAAATAAATGTATTAAAATTAAAAAATAAATATATCCATTCATTTTTATAATGAAATTTAATATGAAAAATAACTACTTAACCTCAATTGTAGAAAAAATAATATATTTTACTTATTTTGTTAATTTTAATACATAGTTATGACAAGTTTTTAAATTCATGTATAAATGTACATGTTGTCATTTAAAATCCCAACCACTAAGAAGAAATATATATATATATATATATATATATGATAAAATAATCTGCAATGAATAAAAAAATACTTATTTTTGTATATATGGTTAAAATTTATTTAATTTATTTGTTAGAATATTATTTTGTAGTTATTGTTGTCATTTCACCTTTTAATATTATAAATTTTTTTTAAATTTTATTTAGTAACTATTTTTTGATTAATATATAATCAAAATATATATAATATGTGTAATATTTGAAATTGATAGGTTATTATAATTTTATAAACACAACATAATTTAACTTTTAAAGTAACACATACCAAAAAATTCTATAGGATTAATGATTAAAAGATTAAAAATCTTCATTTTTTTCATCAATGTATAGAATTTACCTATCAAACAAATATATATATATATCACATCCATATCACCATGTTATGTCTGGCGTGGTGGAATAATTACTAGAAATGGTAGTTTAATCTCATTCACGGGTTCCACCTTATTATTTGATACATTTTTCTAGGCTACTACTTTGCTCATCAAAATGTGGTATAATGAACTATATTTGTATGATATAGATGGATATATAATAATTATTGAATTATATATAGGATTAAAAATATGGCGATAGTACAAATGAAATATAAATATCAACCAGGTAATCCTCTGCAATTTTATTTGTATACTAAGGATAATTTATTAAAATAATATGCCACTCCTCATACATCCTAATAATATTATAAAGATCATAAGATGAAAAATATTAATAAATGGAAGTAAATTTTTCTGATGATTAAAGAATATCCATTATTTTTATAAATTGAAGTTTATTGAGATCATTTCTATGACATTGATGTCATTGTCATGATAGTGGTGGTAGTTTTGGTGCATATTTTTCTTGGGTAGAGGGAGGGGTTGAATGAATATGCGGATCATGTTATTATGATGGACCCTCTCTATTCACAGTATATAGTATATAGATAAAATCTATGATTCATAAGAAAACTACATGAAACATCTGATAGATGAAAAATTATTCGTCATGCGAGTTACTATGGAACATAATATGGTCAAGGCCCTATGACTATATCTAGGTTAATACTAAGATTAATAATTATTTTAATATAAAATATAATATATGTACAATGGTATGGAGTAATCTCTTAAAGAATGTGGGTTATAAATTAGTGTTTCTTCAATAACAATATATTTAATCACTATAAATATATAGGTATACTCATGTAATTGAAATCACATGATAAAATATATTTCAAACTATATGATATCCTAATGATTTTGAATGGGACATATGATAATCAACTCAATCTACCCAATACTTCATTGTGTGCCTAATATTAAATAAAAACAAGACATATCGTGGTGTGGAAAAATACATTGAATTTATCAATACTATAAAACCATAGGGGTATTCACTCAACAGTAAATATAGAGGGGTGAATCAGTGTTGATGTACTCTTAGTCAATTATGTTTTTTAACCCATAACATTTTCTAGTTATTCAAGATTTCAATTCTATAATCATGGACATAACTCGCTCTTTGTATTAAAGTAACAAATGAACGAATGTAAAAAAATTTAAATGATATTTTTTACAATGTTCACTACCCAATAAGGGTATGTAGTCTATGATGTGTTCAATACTTTCTCATACATGAATTTACACTTTAATGAAACACTGGTTATAATGGGTTGGACATGGGTTAATTTTATCCTGAATTTTTTTCCCTATAAATACAAATGGGGGATACAAAACAATTTTAAATCCCATGGGTTGGTGATAGACAAACATATATAAACCCACTTATTTAATCATTTTATAGAATCTAAATATATTGAATCTTATTCAGTTGGTTTTCGGAAACACAAGAGTTTATAAAAATTGTAGATATCACTTTATAATTGAATCACACATTATTTTCCTTTTTCTATTACCTTACATGCACAAAAACATGAATGTACACTAATTATTTATATAATTTAGGGTAGTGACTTTTTTTACAATCTTAAACCATGTACTGAATCCCACATAGTTTTCTTCCTTTAAGATAATATATAAAATCTTGGAATTTGCCTTTTCCTCTTTATATTATCAAAATAGATAACCACTAATTCCAATTCATCATATTATTATTGTTATTCTTCTTATGAAAAAATAAATACACAAAACAACATCTATCATTCCATAATATGTTGTATATTATTTCATCAGTTCATTTGAAGTGGATTCGATCATCATCCACCTATATTATCTATTAGTTCATTTGTTTTAGTACATGATGCTCTATCCCCAATTGATTTCAATTTGATGTGTATGATGGCAGATCAGGTACATAGTCTTCACTCTCACATTAAAATAAGATTCCATTTAAGATTATCATTTTTAAATCTTAATCTATTTTTACTACAATATTTATATATATATAATGTTTTTAGTATTATTGGGTAATAAATAATTTATAATTAATAATTCTCTATACAATGATAATTACATGTTTTGAATTACCATGAAATTTCATAATTCAATACCACCTCAACTACATCTCGAATATTCAATATATTTATATAAATGATTTGAAATATTGTGGCTTCCTTTCTATATAACCCAATAATAATATAATAAAAATTGAAACCAATTATTCATAATTATATATGAACATAACTATGGTGGTGTTCACATTGATTCTTAGTGCAAGGAATCTGCATTCTTTCTTCCTTATGTCTGAGTAAAGATAAATACTAATGTGTTACTAATATCTCTAAAAAATATCTTCATTGGGACTAAATGAAATACCTTTTAATATTTTGACACCTTCTAGAGATATATCATTACATCATAAACAAAAAAATATCTTACATGATCTGTATAAAATATAATATTTATAATAATTTTTTGGAGGAAATTATTACATTATTGAGTTATCTTATTCACAGTACTAGACATATAAAGATAACTTATTCATTAAAAATTCCATCCCATTGAAAATTTTAATGTTTTAGATGAGGAGAAAACGTCACAAAACTTTTTACAATGTTTTATTGTCATACATAGAATTCGATGTCCTACATAACCCTCAAATCCATACATATATTCAATTCAAAAAAGGATCAAAGATTTATACATTCTAGTTTTTCATTTTCAATCATTCCATGATTTAAAGGATCTTAACCTCAATCATATAGTAAATTACATGATATTATTTTGATTCATGTAAATAACCATTTATCATAAGGACATTCAAATCAAAATTTGGTCCTACATCCAAAATCCAACCATTTATTCTTTATTCAGATTACATACTGTCATAAAAATACCTTGATAATTAAATATCTTTGATAAGAAAATACAACTAAGAAATAGTGGACTCATCAATTTCACATTATACATTTATTGGTAATACATAAATAAAAATGATTTGTAAATATGTGTACCATTAATTTTCTCCTATTTTATCACCAATTGTTCATTTCACATTTCATAACCCTTTTTGATATCAGATATAATGAACATTGGAACATGGTATTAATTAATACTTATAAAATTTTCTATTATCCATTCCCCATTAAGCATGTTTGAGTAATGCTTGGTGCAGAAAACAAGCGGGTTTAAATTATACATCAAATCTATCCATAATCAATTGAATTTTATACCAATAGAAATAGAAATTAGACACACTATAACATTATGAGATGCCATAAAACAATTTTCATATTGAGAAGAATACTAAACATTATTCACGAAATGAATTTCTCATGAAATATTTCAATTGAATTCCAATAATATCTTAAATAAATATATCAATGATATCTATGTAAAAATTAGAAGGTTCATATTAAACTATAAATATTCTTAAAAAACTCAATTTATTTTTTATTGATAAATTTTTTTCCCTATAATGTTAAGATATTAATTAAGATTAAATAATAAAAGAATAAAATATCATATGATATTAATAAAACATTTTTCATGGAATTTTTAATATGTTCAGATTTTTATACTATAGAATATTCTAGGAGAATGTTAATTATTGTTTAATTATCTTCCCATATAAGCTGACAATCCAAAAATAATTTCACATGGTTGAATTATTACAATATAATATTACATGATTTTTAAAATTATAAAGAATTAAAATGGGTCTTTTCAATCTTTTTTATAAAAATAAAATAAATTTTAACAACCCCAATGTTGACCAATTGATCAAATTATCTCTATATTAAATGATTAATGACAAATCGTGGATGGTGGATCCTTCATTTGATATCAAAAACTGATTGAATACACTACTTATTATGTTATCTCCTACGCTCATATTTGGCAATGTATTACTCTAATTGTTAGAAAGAAATACACAAAATTAAGGGGAATAATGTGTAGTTTCTAATTCGTCATTGTGAACAAAAATGTTTAGATAATTTACACCGTCATGATTTTCCACTCATCAAGATTCCATATCGAATTTTCAAATCATGATAAATTTTAGATAACAAGGTACACCTAACATAATTAAGTTCTTTTAATAGGGTACTTCTCATTTAATTATAATTAAAAACTTAATTATTATGTTGTAAAACATCCACCTTCATTATAAATTTTTATTATGTAGAAAATATTATTTGAAAAGACATGTGATTTTTTCCCAACAATCTTACAACTCCGATAAATTTATTCTAAAACCCTTACAGAATCATTTGTTGACAACATACAATTAAAGATGAATTATTCATGGGGAATATTATCTTTCCATTTAGCAGTTTTTTTAACTTGTTCTTCTTCAAAATAGTGTTATTTTTTAAATATTTTATCCAAATTATTTTTTTGATTATACATAATTGATTTTTTTCTTATAACTAGATTATTTAGTGATTATCCAAAATCAGAACCCTTTTTTACATCCCATATTCAATTTTATGGGATTAATTGTTAGTTTTTCTTTTGATTATTTAGAAAGCATCAATCACGTTTCTTTTGAATATTATTGGGTGAATTTATATTTTTAAATTACATTATCCTTCTTCCTATGGATGGATTTACTTTTTCCATTAATTTATATAGAAATATCATCCAATTTTCTTTTGATAAATTTATATAAGAGAATGAACCACCATAATGAACAAAAATATTGTAAATATCATAAATTTAATCATATTTTATGAATATGTTTTAGGTAGATAAATATTATTAATATATGAATGTTTATTATTCATTGGATATATTACCTTAAAAAAAGGTTCCTTTTTTACATTTTAATTAATTAATTTTTTTAAAAAAATATAATTCCGATTATTTATTTACTTTTTATTGTTTTCAATTGCATTTCGTACATTAAAATCTGAAGATAAAAAACCCATGATCGAAATATTATATTATATATATTATATATATTGGATTCGTTGTTATTAGTAATATTAACTAAATTATGAAATATATTAATTAATAATATTTTTAATATTAATGAATCAATCGTTTTTTATGAAATAGAGTTGTCAATGTGAAATTATAATAATAAAATAATTTAATTGTTGAGTATATTTTTTTAAAAAAATTGTATTTTTCTATAAATTATATATACTGATAAATAATGAAATTTTATTTTTCAAAAATATATTGGTAATTAATTAATAAAAATTAATAAATAGGTTACTGATTTTATTTAAATAAACAAAAAATTAAGGGAAGTTAAACAGTAACATTGGTTAGAAAACATTTTTTATGTGCATAATTTCTTTTTATTGTAATAAATTAAAATAATATATATTGATGAATGAATATAATTTTTTTATTACATATTCAACAAGGAAATGTTTTCCTTAAATTATTGTTTATTACTAGGTATAAACTTATAGTACATTCATGTTTTCAACAAAAAAATTTTAAATTACCTATCACTTTTTGTCGATAAATTTTAATAATTGTTTTTTCCAATTAAAAAAAATTAGTTTTAAAAATTGGTTTTCTTATTTTAAATCATTATGTAAATATTTATTTAATTATTTGCTTATAATGAATGTAAATGTGGAAAAATACATTACAATAGTATATGTAGAAAGGGTTAATTAGGGGTTAAACTAAAGTGAATGGGGTTAAAAAACCTAAAACTCCTCTAAATCCAATTTTTGAATATGTTTAGATCCTTTTACGTACCATATTCTATATGTATCCAATTTGGATATTCTAAACCATGAATGTAACCTTATATTATTTTAATGAATAGAATAATAATAAATTATCCACTCCCCTCACTTATAAAATATAACCTCCATTACTCCCTTCTTCCCCATTCCTAAGACACATATATACCTAAATATAATCATAAATATCTTCAATGATCACCTTGAATGGTTATTTGGGTGGTGGTATTCCTAAAACACCACCCAATGATCCTTACGAAGATATTTAGATGAGGATCCTCAATGATGATGTGTAATTCTTAACTGAATTATTTTATATTCATTCCGTATTGTACATCCTTAAAACCTATCATAAAAATTATTTTATTAATAATAATTATCTAAAATATACTAAAATGTTTTTATTTTTATGTTACATACCTTTTAATATCCTTTTCAATATTATGGGGAATAAAAACATCACTCATGTGTACATGTGAACTATAACCACCATGAAGTGACGTGTATTTTTTTCTTCACCCTATATTATGGATCGTTACATATATCGATATAATTGATATATATTTTATTTATGATATATTATTTATTTTAGATACTTCAATTATTTTACACCATTATTAGATTCTATCCATTTGAAAATTTAAAAAATATTCATGTTTACATACAATCTACAGTCTCAATTAAGTGAAGTATTTTATTTTTCATCACTGCACTATATGAATTATTATAGTTTATATAACATTAATATATATTATAGTCATACTACATTTTAAATTTTTCTTATCATTAAATGATAATCACGGGGAAATTATTTGAACCGTCAAACTGAATCACAAATGGAAAATAGTTGTGTTTTCACCTAAATATTGATTTTAATGAAGAATTATTAATTATAAGGTAATTGTAAATAAAAGGTATTTATATATAGTAATATATATATTTATATCTAAAATATAATTATAATAAATCTATATTTATTAATCAAGAGGTTTGAACGCATGCGATGTTGGACATGACATGACAAAGGGGTTTATATTAAAATCTCATTTATTACTAGTATATTCTTTGTTAAATTTCCCTTTATATGAAATATATGACTATTATCTTTTAAAATATGTATATTATACGTCCACATATATATCTTAGGGGGTTTTATGTCTTTATTTCATTATCACCACTTTGTTATATAAAAATATAAATACAGTTTTTTTATAAAAATTCGACCTTATATATTCTCTTTGGTGAGAAATATTTTTCATTTTCACCCGTGTTCAATAAAATTTATTAAAATGATATTAATTTAAATTTTCAAAATACTTATTAAAATTAACTTATATCATGTTTCAATTTAACATAAATTGTTTTAAAAAGTAAATTAATAATTTTTCAAGAAAAATATATTTTTTATTTTTATAAAATGTGATAAATGATTAAATAATTAAACATTTAATAAATAAATGTATTCTCATACCACTATGAGTATTATTTTCTTTGAATAATATTTTTTAGGATTGTATTGTTATTTAAAAACAAAATCATTTTCTCCATGTCCCTGGAATGTATTATGCATTAGAGGCATTGATAGATACAAATACATTGTTCGATGATCTCTCAATATTGAAATGTATATTTGAAACTCTCATTGTTCTCATGTTTTATTGTAAAATATAAGAATGTTGAAATGATAGTGGAATTTTAAAAATACAACCCATTTGGGGAATAAATTAACATTCAGTCATCCCATAATTGTGGAAGGAAACATGAGTAAATTAATATAAGTAGTCTAGTAAATTATATAATTTTTTTAAATAAGTTTATCAAGATATTAATTCTCAATGTTAGGTGAATAATTCATCCAATGAAATTTAGGGAGATAAAAATCAACACAATTCTCTTCCAACACGTCAATGATTTAATAAAATGTATTAATAATATTTTTATCAATAGAAACATGAATCTAGGGGATAATGATGAGAATAAGAGTCAACAACCTCTTCATCCACGATATAATGGGAAATATCATTTGATCATAATAACCGAAGTGGGCCATGAGAATAATGTAGTGAATTGTATACATATCGTCCACTATAAAAAGGAAAAAATATGATTTTATTTTGGATCTGACTAATATGTTATATATGAATTATTTTTTAAGGCTATCACATAACCACCTAAATTTATAGATATCATATTGGCAGTAAAAACACATAATGGTATGGTGATGTTATATCAAGTCTATAAATCCATAATTATAGATGCTTTTTGAATTCTATTCTTGGAATTTTTTAATTATCCCTCAATATGATTGTTATGTTTTTTTCTCTATCTAATGGATTTATTCATATCGTGTTAAAATTAATTTCCAAGGAAGGGAAGAAACATTTCATATTCTAAATCAACTAATGTTCATATATCAATGTAATGTTGAATATGAACTTATAATGGACATTACTTCAATTTTATAAGTCTTAATACCTATTAGTGAGTGATTTTCGTCTTAAATAGATGGGTAAAAACTCAATATTGACAATAATCATATTTTTAAAAATATTTATATGTATTTTTTTAATAACTTCTTAGTCTTCCCTTAGAATATTGAACTACAGTTTCTAATATAAATCATTTATAGTTGTAGAACTATTTCAATACTATTGATTGGTAAGAATTGAAGAATAAACTCCATGTGAATCAAATAAAGGGATTCATATGAATATATTCATGACCATGGGGTACACAAATTTTTTTTAATAATCATTATGGGTCAATTTATATTATCATGTATTATCATGATTATAATGACATTACTTTCATGAACATGTATCAAATACATTAAAGGGATGATTATTTTTATTAAATGTGTAGAGATCAATAATTTTTTTGAAATTTAACATTATTTGAGACATCCATAAATGATGGTAAATGGGATGTTATACCCTACACAATAATATTTTAATGGTGTGGGGATTAATAATATATAAATATTACATTAGTCTTACCAATTACCTATTTATTTTTTATTGAACTCATGAATATTTTCTTTAGATATTACCTTCCATAGTTTGTGGTATTTTTTATTGATAATATTCTTATATATGTAAAGATAATGGTGTATCATGAAAATTGTTTTAGGATTATGTTGAAGGACATAATGGAGAAATAGGTCTATTTTATAAAATTTGATTGAGAATTTTGGTTATATAATGTTTCAATATAGGATTATATAACCACATGTGAGGGTATGTTGATATTTCCATCAAAGATATATAATATTAACAAACATCACATACCAACCATTATGATCGATATGTAAATTCTATATGGTTTGGATCGGTATTTAAGATTTATTAATACATATTTTTCCTGGATATCAAATCTAATAACCATGTTGATTTAGTAGGGAGCCAAGTGTATTTTGAATGTTAAATATTAAAAAAATTTATAGTGTTGAAAAAATGTTGGTCAGTATAAATGTACTGACAATCCCATTATATGGAGATATATTTATGAATGAATGGAATGAGATAAATCATTATGTAGGATAAAATGGTAGTATTATATAACTACTTTCAATTCAAGGATTATAGTCAAAATTACCTGACACAAGATTTGGAGTTAAAATATTTAGTTGTAAATTTATAATCATTATCAATATTATAAAATGTGTGATATATATTCTAATAATAAAAGATTGAAAAATATATTCAATAATAAATAGTTGATTATGAACTGAAGGACGTGGTTGGGAGTTAATATATAGTATGAATTCTTGATACACTATCCCAAAAGGAAAGGGGGGAATACTATATTTTTCAAATGAGTTTTAAACCAAAAATCCGAGTAAATTTTAATGAGGAATAAATGAGGTATTTAAAACTAATGAAGAATATGAAAATTATTCATTATATCACCCAGTATTGGGATTAAATGATAAATTTCATGAACTGAGTATATCTCCGAAGAATTCATGAATTAAATAAGGAGTTAATGTATTAATCATTTAGTTCATCAAATACTATTTATCCAGAAGGTAAAAATATGTTTAAAGATATAAATAGAACATTTCATTGGGACAAGATGAATAAGGTATTGTCTCTATATATATATTATTAATTAATATGTTACGATATTAAGGCTTGTAATCAAAATTCTAGCGGTTGTTACAACCATTTCCCATACTTGAGTAAAAATGGGAAAACATCATCTTGGATTTCACCATTAGACTCTCTAAAGAATCCAAAGGCCTTAATGAAATATTTATAATAGTCTATCACAAAATGAATTAAACACATTTCATTACAATTGATAGATATTTGTATCTTCATCATGCTTCCAAGATATAAATATTGGAAGTTGAAAGGTTTCACTATATCGAACCCAGATTATCATACATATTTTTTTATATTTTTAGATTATATTCATTGTGTTAAACAAAAAAACACCTGACAATATTAATGGATTGGTTCATATTTAGGTTAGGTATAAAATAATATAATTCAGTAAAATATCATAAAATATGACCACAAAGATATTACCATTTAGTACTACCTATTGACATTATATCATTTCTTCATAATTTTGGGGAATAACCTAAGAACAGTTGAGCTGAGATAAATTGTAATGGTAAAAAAGGTATAACACATAATCATAATGAAAGAATAATGAAATTAAAACAAGAACATAACATATGAAAACCATACCCAGAATATCAATGATATAAATCAAAATTCGTCACATGAATATTTTATGCTCATAGGACATGAATCAAATAAAAATAAATGAACATGATCCTTGATAGTATAACATTAAAAAATTAAATCTAATTATAGAATTTACACAATAATAGAAATTAATTTCCTTAGTATTCAAGGATCACTTAAAATTATATCATATTATAATGTGTATTCTCCCATAACTATTATAGTAGTGAAACTTCAATCCCAAAACCATTATATTTGACAATGTCCCTTGTGGAACCTATTACCCTCCCCATTGTAATCATGTCTATCCCATGATATATATTTACCCAATTAATTGGAGAGAGATATATATCCCACAAATAAGATAAGGAAATTCATATGTATGTGTGACATGACATCATAAAATCTTCAACAAATAAAAACCCATTAAATTAAATGGGTTTCATATTCATTTTATCATAAAATAGCGCATGGAAAAGAGGTAGGTTTTATAAATATTACATAATTTAATCATAGAATAACCCATGAAAATTAATGTTTTTCATAAGAATTTACTTATTGTGAAACCCATAGAAGAGAAAAAAGTTTCATATTCATCATATATCGTAATAAAACAAATTTCAGTAAAAGAATAAAAATTGCATCCTTGCATCACTCCCCGACCATAGAGTCGGTAAAATCATTGAATGACATATTATATAGAAAATGATTTTGATTGATCATTTAAAATAATAATAATATTAATTGAAACATTAAATATCATGACAATAATAAAAATTTACTAAATTACATTATATTCTTACATATATACAGATTATAAAATAATATAAGTGTATAACATCACACATGTGTCATATCTGAAAAATTGAGGAAAAAATCCATTTCAACTTCGGTATATATTGAATCATAATGCCTGTGAAAGAGAGATACATAAATGGATTCTTAATCCAACATTATAAACATATTGGAAACTAAATCTTCTTTCAAATAAGGCCTCCACCACAAAAACTCTCAAGGAACTCTATTCATCTATTCATTGTGATCCCTATATTTATCTAATGTGAATGAGGTTAATTAAATATCATGATAAATGATTGAATGTAATCATAAAATATTTCACTCTAGTTTCAGTCCATTTTATTTTATGTTAACAAATTTTATATCTCATTCAACATTTATCAATATCATTTTGGTTCCCATCATTTATAATAAAAAACAATAATTTTCTGATAAAAAATTTCAAAGTGAAAAAAATAATTAATAAAAACCACTAATAAGTTGTCTAAACCATGAAAAATTATTTTTAATATTTGAAACCATAAGGTTATACTATTACAGTCATGGTAATAATATAAATTCATAATGATGGTACATAAGTAAATTTTGAATTTAGAGATAATATCTTCTTGCAGTATCAAACAATGTCTACAACAAGACCCATTGTCGTGAACTAGGTGACAATCAACTCCTACCCAATTAACACGTCTTGAAGTTATAACCACTAGGGTACTATGTTCTTCAACCACATCCACTTGTAGTATCCAGAAAAGGAATTAATTTCATAGATGCCTCTTTCTATATCCATTTATATCATTCCCATAAATTTTTTATTCATTGAATCATCACTACACTTATACTTATAGATATCCCTAGAAATATCTGTAGAAAATTCCATAGGGATCTCAATAATGTTCTCTCAACCTAGTTTCTAAAGGAAAAAAAACAGTTCCCTATGTACCAACAATATTGACATATTTTTTCCATACATAAATATTATATCTTTGTAGAACAATATTAATTACGTTACACAAATAAGCACATAAAGATTATACTAGATTAGTGAATTTGGATGTACGTACACCATTATATTATATATAGAAAAATCATCAAGTTTTCACACAATTACCTTACCATTTAATATTCTTCATAGTCACACAATACATTAGACAATTCTTCATAACTTGGGGAAAAATAATCATAAATAAAGTGTGATCTATGATTCGTAGAAAGGGTAAATATAGGAATATATATAAATAATGTGTGAATAAGGTTATGGGAACAATAAAATAACATAATAAATTCAGACAAAAAACATCAAAGATCTAAATATTGAGTCTCAGAATAATTATTGGAAGTTCAAATGACATGAATCATAATGAAATATAATAAAATAAATCCTGAAGGAATAATATTGACATAAGACATAGAATTTTAGTATTCATATATGAATATAAATTATTTATCATTGTATTCAAGGATCAATTATAAGGATATAATATTTGAATGGGGTCACATCCCAAACCATAAAACATGTCAAGGTATACTCCTAAGAGTATCATACCATACAATGTCTTATACTAAACTATGTTCACATACCATTCATGTAATTTTTATCTCATTAGATATAAATATTTCCCAAATATATTTTAGGTGATATAAGCCCCACCTATGATATAATGAAAATCATAAATATGTTCTCCACATGATCATAAGTCAGTCACCATATCATAAACCATTAAATGATATAGGATTCAAAAATATTCCATATATCATGACATGTGGTATATGGACGGGTTTTTTAATCATCATGGCATTTCATCAAACCATATCCCATAAAAATAATATTGTCCCAAATAATTTCCTCATGTTGTTACCCAGGGAAGAGAAATATGATTAACAGACATCATTCCATCATAAAACAACCATTCAGATAAAAAATATGATTTGTTTCTTTGGATCATATCCTTATTAAGGCATACGAAATATCAAAATATGTCATATTCAATGGAAATTATTTTTAAATATCATTTAAAATCTATTTTGAAGAAAATTTATATTATTCTAAAATATAGTTTTAAAAATCACTATTCATAAAAATAGTTGGAAGTCATTTTATTTTAAAATAATCAATGAAACATATGAATGATTCATTAAAATCCATGTAATACATTTCTTGTATAAAATATCATTTCAACCTTCAAAAAAATATTTTTAAGACAAAATCATTTTTAAAATCACTTTCATTAAAAATAAAAATGAAATCATAAAAATGAATCATCAAATAAAACAATGATCAGGATGGTGGAAAATTAACTTCGTTCCATACACAATAAAATAGTTATTCCATTCACATTTTTGGTAAAATATAAATGGAACTTATTTGGAAAATGATATTAATATTTAATTAGAAACATTATTATAAATAATTAAAACATGGGTGATTTTTTTTTTATTAAATAATTTTTATAATTTTAAAAAAATATTGTGTTTTTTTTAAACAAGGTGTCGGAAGAAAAAGGGTTTTTGGCCGAACAATGAGATAACGTGGTTTTTTATTAAAAGTAGTATTTTGAAAACTTGAGTACATAAAAAATAAAAATGTAGGGAATCATGAATTCTAATGAAATAACTATAGTAGAATAAAAATAAAAAGTTTAATGATATATATATATATATATCATATGATTACTTAATTATAAACATAATCATAAACTATCCAACTAAGTGATGAGATTGTATCATTAAAGTAATACTAATTTTGTAGTAATGAATCATAATCCCTTTGAAATTATAACATTAATTGAAACATAAAATATCACGATAGTAAATAAATTAATTATAATACCTGTAATGTGGGATTTATATACATTTCATAAAAGATGACATGTAAATAATATGAATATATATCAAATAAGGATAATTGAGACAAAAATCTATTACCACATAGTTATTTAATGAATTCTAAAACTGTTGAATGTTATTTCATAAATTAGATACTTAAATCCTAATAATTTTAATTAAAATGAATATAAAATAAATTTCTTGATATTATATTTATCATAATGATGAAAAAATTTGTGAATTTGGAATATATCTCACAGATATAAAATTGTGAAAAAATGCCTTACGACATTAATAATATATTTAAGCATAAGTACCAACGACGAAGAAAATCAAATAAAAAATAAAAAATAATTAAATTAAAGGAGTTTTGTGATATAAAATTTAAAAGGTGTTGTATATACACAATAAAAAATGAATCATGTGTAGAATTTTCCAATTTCTCTTAGATATAAAAGAGAGACTAGAAATCCGTTATCATGTGGCTCAACATCTGTTCTATACATTCGATCCTCTTATATAATAAATAATTTTGATTCAAAATATATTTCAAAACAAAAAATATATGTACCATTCCATATATTATTTACATATGAATATATATAACATTGTTTTTAGAAAATCATGGTTACAATTATATTTCAAGTAATAACTACTATGTTTTTTATTTATGAAATGAATTTTTTAGTTTGTTTCCTCTTATATTGATAATGGATAAATAATATTCATTATATTATCAAATTTATAATTATAATATATATATTAATTATATTAATTTTTCTTATTCCACAAAATCTATATATATTTAATGAAATACCATGTTCTTGGAAATGGTAAGTCCTACGTATGCGTGAACACTATTTACATTTTATTTGATGAAAGAATGAAACAATGGTAAATGATACATTACCACTAAATAATTTTTTTAGGTTATATATATATATATATAAACATATGTTTATTTTAACCTAGCATTATTACCTTCCATGTAAACAATACAAGAATAAGTAATCACATTGCTTCAAGAGGAAGTAGTTTGTAGTATACATGAAAGGTATGATCCAACAATTATTGAAGGGTGATGTTTACTTTTTTATACTCTAAATTCATAAACCA
Source organism: Viscum album (assembly GCA_963277665.1). NCBI lineage: Eukaryota > Viridiplantae > Streptophyta > Magnoliopsida > Santalales > Viscaceae > Viscum > Viscum album. The sequence continues at coordinate 153,504,539 of OY728150.1, forward strand.
TCACGAGTTTCAATAATTTATATATGATTGATATATGGTTATATGATTTTTCAAAAGTGTATTCTCTGTTTGATTATATATTAGGTAAGGATGTGAATGGTTTTTGATTTTTCATTATCGGATGGAGGTCTACCATTGAAAAAAGATATCAACCAGTAATCTAATTTTTAATAATAAACCTAAAACCTTATAATTTTAAGGATTGATAATATAAATTTAAATTATATATAATAATTTGGTTGATTGGTGGTGGATTAAATGTTTCAATGATAACCACGTTTCCAATTACAAAACTGTCATGGAATAAATTTCTAGTTATGGATTCATGGATGGATCATGATAAGACTCTGATTTTCATGAATCTCTTTTCCATTGATGTACTTTTTATGGATAAGTTTTTGTTAGTTACTCTCAAGAATATATTATATAATTATTAATTAATTCATGACCAATTCATCAAAAAAAAATAGATCTGATTAACTTGAATTCTCTCTTACAATATGACATGTAATTTTCTCAATTGATGAACTCTATGGGGTAAGTAATTATAGATTCACCATATTGGAAATAAAATATCTTTAGTATCCCTTATAAGAACCAATATTGAATTATTGTATCCATATATAAGAATCATTAATGTGTATTCTCATTGTTAATGGGTCTATTATGGGGTTTGTTCTTTGGAACATTGAAAATCCTTTTTCCTATATATGATAAACATTTACATAAGAAGATGCATTAAAATTTTATGTTACTGGTTTATATTACGATCTTGATTCATGATGTGTTGGAATGTTTGTTTATTATTGGATTGTTATTATTTGTGCTTTTTTGAATAAGATTGATAATCATATATGATCATAGTTTCCATTGGAATTGCGAGAGTTTCTAATTTCCATCCTTGTTCATGATTAAATATTAATATATGTCATATTTGTTATGTCAATTACAACATAATATGTTTTAATTCTTCTTATATTCATTATTATCTATTTTAAAGAGTCATTTTATAATGTTCATGGTATTATAGAATGGTGTACCTTATTGTATGATTACCCATATAGGTGTAGTTAGTACAATGTTTGATGATGCTGATGGTGGGCCACTACATGGGGTAGGATCATGACAAACTTAGGGATTAGATGAAACTCGGTGTGTTTATGATAATTAGTAACATTCTAGATCTCAATGAATTGTGCATACCAAGTATACCACCCACCCAATATCTTGTTGATGTGGTGTGTCATGTCACCTTACCATTGGATAGTTATGAACGGTTCTCAAATCTTGACGATCCTTACCGAATGGATCTGATATTGGTATGGTTGTGGTAGCGATGGATTTATTAGCACAAGGGTTCTTGAAACAAGTTATTTTATTAATTTTTATTCATTTAAAATTATCAGGGTATACACATGTTATCGGTATGAAGTGTTTTTTAAAAAATTCATTTGGGGTTTCTTAATGAGTTTTCATACACAAACCATATATATGTGTCTCAATGCATGTAGAAATTTCTTTTATAGTGTTTTAATTAAATGAATGGGGAGAATGTAATATGGTTGATATGAGGTTCATGGAGATTGTGGTAAGACATGGTGAGACTCAAGAGTATTCCACATAGTTTTTTATTAATTATTTTTCTTACAGTATTACTCTAGTTTTGATTTCCCCATAAAGAATCCATTTAATTGTTTTTAGTATTTCATTTATTCAATTTTTATTATTTGATTCCTCTTTTTATACTATATTATTTTATATTTACAATTTATTATTCATGCATGAATATGATATCGAGGTTATACTCTTATCATTGATTGTGTTTATAACCTCACTAGTATTCAGTTCCTTCTTCTATATCGAGATGCACAAATGAGGTCTTTTGGATCTCTATCTTAGCCCTGGTTGTTCTTAAAAGGGTATTACAGAAAAAATATTATATAATTATTTATATTTATATTAAATCGACTAATCTAGGATATTGTAGAAAGCATGTGGGAAATGTGTGACATAGTAAGGGCGTTTCAATTTTCGTAGACAACCATGTGTAATCGATATCTGAGTTACTATTGATGAGATTATAGTTACAAATTTTATGGGGTTTTTTGGAATTAATCCATTACAAAAAGTAATATATGATAATAATAAAAATATATACATCTAGATAATTTCATACTAGTTCTTTAATTTAATATCAGCATTATTATATTTTTCATGATAGAACTAAATTATTTTCATCTTACATATGCATTGATATTAATTAGTCGTATCAATGAGTTATATTATTATATATATAAATATATATATATATATATGAAATTCACTAACACACATCGATGAATAACCAATGTAAGAACTATGATGGATATACTTTGGCTTGGGGGTATCCTCTCTAGGAAAACTCCATGTGATTCTATCAAATTGTTACTATCTTATAACATAGATAATCATATAATGTCATTTTTATAAGAAAAATCTTCCTTAAAAGAGAATAATGTTACCAATAGCTCATGTGCATTGGGATTCTCCCTCTAGGGAGAATGTCCCTATTCCAATACAAACAGTTTTTATGGGTGAAGTGTAGAATTCACTCAAATGTACTTTGGTGGAATATGAAGTTATACAAACACTGTAAATGTAATTACTAATGTTATTTTATAGTGTGAGGGGGACTGAAGTCTGTTGTCAAATACCACAGGGCTATAAAACTCGAGTAAGAACCACTATTTAAATGAATTGGAGGTCCACGTGACGTAGATGACTTGATAGAAATCATTGAGAGTGTTTATGAAATTATTGACATGCCTGAGAATATAAATGTGAAGATAGAAACTTTATTACTATAAGGACCCTCTATGAGGTGGTGGCGTGTTATGGGACATGCCGATAGATGTGAGGTTCTCACCTTGGAAGCCTTGAGGTTTAACTCTATGGGGAATTATTTAATAATATACAAAATATTGATCATGGATAGTAGTTAATAGATCTATAATAAGGTTCCATGTTTATATTTAATAATAATACTTTTTCGCTAAGCTGTTGTGTTTTACTTCTCTCTTCTCTAGAGAATAATCATATGCGTCCAAGAATATTTATTTTGGTATTTTCCCAAACACGAGACAACATGTCAGTTTTTTTAGACAAAACAATATACCTAAATATTTAGATCATGATAAATACCATTGAGAATGGCATGGAGGGGGGTAAATATTTTTTCTTTATCCACCTTTCAGTAATCATGTACGTGTATCTCATATGGATGTGATGATTATCAATTTAGAAGGTCAGAAGAGGACTTTTAAGGATGTGTAATAGGGTAGTACGATGTAGTTGGAATGCATTAAGTATTTATTATCCCCCCACACTAATGAGGTGTTCCATAATATAAGGATTGTTCGATGGATTTAAATTATCTCCTATTCTATAGAGATCATCATACAAATTGTTAGTAGTATGGAATGATGAGGAATGTTTAGTAGTTCTTCAATAATTATTTTTAGCCATGGTCGTACTAGGGTGGTGCACAGATGCTATCAATGATCATGGTATCCATTTAGGGTCCCTATGTGTAGGAATATACAATGATGACTCAAAGAGGTCATGTGTAAAAGGGAAATGGATGAAAAAGATATTTTGGATGACTTTATACAATTGATCATACTACTACAAATATTGGTGAAGGAAAATTTTGAGTTTGAGATTGTTTTCATGATCACATATATGTTGATAATGCCTTATTTGATACCAATGCTTCGTAGACCTATTAATTTGCGTATGTTATTATTCTATTTGACTTATCAATAATTTTATATTCTGAGTAACATTCTACAAAAAAAATATTGGGAATGAAATTGAATCATATTTTGAAATCCCCATAGTATTGTATAGTCATTGTCAGTTTTGGAGATCTATGAGACTTCTTAATTCTACGGATTACGATCATCGATGTGAATATGTACATGGAATTGATGGCTAGTGTCTCAAAAATTATTTATTTCAATTAGTTATGGGTGTTTTTTATTCACAGAATTTGTAGAAGTACATGATTCATAGATATGGAGAATTGAGAGCATGTACAGTTATTATTTATTTAATCCAAAATGGGATGATCTCGATGCATATTGTAGGCATGGATTATAACGAAGTAATAATGGTACACCCTTATTTTTTTTCTAGTTATAAATCATTGTTAGGATGGATTTATGGATGAATTTATAGTACATCCCAAATATATGGGTGTTAACATTTATATAGAGATCATTCTTTTTGTGTATCATGTTTTACACCGTCTTATTGTATGGAAATGGTTCAGGTGAAGGATATCAATGTAAACCTCAAGGAAATAATACTGATGTAATTTAATGTATCATGTTCTTCTCCATGGGGTGAAGCATTTTTTTTATCCAAGACGGATCATGTTAGTATTTGAATATCTGTAGATTAATGTATGATTAATTAGGCTATAATGAGAAATTTATATCTTTTAGCCAAAACCAATGTGTTACTTGATCAGTTATTAGAACCAAAATGCTCTTTACGATTTTAATTTGGACATACTAACACAATTTTGGGAATATAGGGGATGGTATCCTAATGATAGTGGTTTAGACTAGGTATAGGAAAAAATTACATGATGATGCTTTTTGAATGTGAAATGTGTCACATATTTTCAGGGATCACATGAATAAGATATTCTTCACATACCTTGACTCAATCCTCATGGTGTTTATTGAAAACATCATAATCTACTCACCAAGCCTAGAGAAACATTATAGAAATCTCACGATATTCTAGAGTATATTAAAATCACGTAAAATTTATTCAAATAAATTAATGTGTAATGTTTTGTTTTATGATTGGAAGTTAGTGGAGAATGTTTTTTATGATATCGGTATATCAATTGACCTAGAAATATTAGAGGAAATGATGACTTTGAAATTTTCATGGAACTTGATTGGGATTTGTAGTTTTTTAGGATAATAAGGATTCTACAGAAATTTTATCTAGGAATTATTGCATTTAATAGAACACGTACATTTGTTGTTGAAGACGGGACTAATGTTACAATGGCTTGATATGTGTGAATATTATTTTATTGAGATTAATAAGGGGATGAATATATATTATTTATTTATACATATGAAGGTATGGATATTTTATGTTTTATAGGGTAATGTATCAAGAAGATGTTTGGGTATTGTTCTTATAAAATTTAGTGTGTAGTAAAATAGTGGTCATATAATTTGAAACTCCATGATTAACACTATCCAACCAATTACATGGACTGAATAACTATTTTCTATGCTTTTAAGTAATGGTTACATTGCCTTTTTGTGGGGTGTTTTGTGGTCTACACTAAGTACAAGTTCCTCTGTTATATCTTTATTAATATGTGAATTTGAGATAATGGAACTGCATAGAGTACATAATGATTTAGTATTTTTATATATATTATGCACTAGATAAAGGAAACATCATTAGATATTTTCATTTACATAAGATGAAGGTTTATAATGATATTGGTTATTGGAATTAAGATAAATAGTTTCATATAATGATCATGATGGATGATTTGATGATATATGATTCTAAAGATATGGTATTGAATACAATTGATCCTTTGTTGATTTATTCTTCTTTGGTTGATCTGGTGATGGATGGTCCAGAATCTATCCAAGATTATTAAATGATATAGGAATATCTAGATGTTAAGGGAATAACAAATTTCAGATCAATTTATGGAGTTGTTTTAATCCTAGTGAATTGGAGAGTTTTAGTCCATGCATCCATCAGGGATGATCTGATGAGATACATTAATAAACTAATATTTTTGGTACAACTTTGAGTCAAAAAATATTTATTCCTATTTTAGGAGATAGTTATGGTGTTTAAGGATTAATGTGGATATTTATAGATTCTTTTCTACATAATTTTATTGTTAGCATATAAAGCTATCGAACTAACATCTAGGTGGTTTCATATATTCGTGAATTTTTCCACTATTAACGTTTGATTAATTAATGATGGCCTCTTTGATTGGGTTACCCAGGACGCAAAAGAGTCTTGATGCTATCTAGGTGTTCATTCAATAGATGAATAATAATAATAATTTTTTATTTATCCATAATACTTTTTCATTTGATGATCTAGGAAATATGTCTGTTTATAATATGTTATTCTTGTATGGAGTTCCCATGAGAATCAAATTTTACATAGAATCACTTTTTACATTGAAATCAAAGAATTCATTTTAGAAGAACTTACTGACTCTGGTATGATTTAGAAAAGCATATAATCTACATAATTATAAGGAATTGGTGTTGATGATTCATATATTAGAGGATATTAGTTGCGCATGAATAATAAGCATTGATTGAGTACTAGATGATAAAACTAACATGGGTATGTTTTTATTATAAAACATAAATAATTATTTGATATATATGGAACCATATGATGGTCAGTATGTAAGAACATGTCAATTAAAAATTTGTTTCCATGTTGCAGATGAGGAAGTGGTTGTGTGGAAAAGTGTGGTTCGAGATTCCACTAAGAGAGTGTAGCTGATACAGAATATTTTTATCGCATCTATTAAAATGAATTGATCGTATTAAAACCACATAATTTGTCAACTTGAGTTTATTATATAGTGTATAGTTTTCATGAGAGTGAAATGTCAGTTTGTCCCTTCAAATATATGTATGAAATGAAGGATACAATCTCACTATGTTGGTCCCTTCGAGATCACTGAGTGGGTTAAAATTTTGGAATAACATATTGATCATCATTGAAATTATAAAGGTATAAACATTGTGTTTTTTGTATCTCATATCTATTGGTATATGTCCAACCCCTCTCACATCTTCGGTTGATAGGATGATATGATGGAGAATGTTACATCATACGAGGAGCGCCCAATATGAATTGGAAACTATGAAAAAGAAATTTTTTTGAGGGATGATGTTACAATATATACAATTTATATTGCGTTATTAAATGATATATTATGAGACATAAGAGTGAGGGAATTATGTTCAATCTCAATAGAAAATGTTATTTAACCATAACTTTTGATGGTAAGTATTGATTATGATATGTTTTACAGTTTGATAATTGTAATAACCTTTCCTGTTTCTATATACTGGATGTTTAAAGGATATAAATCACTAACTTACTCTTATTATTTTTTTATGTTATGGGATGGTAGGTGGTCAGTGTTTTAGTGATAGGGGTAGTTGAACAAATGGTTGGAATTTTGGAGAGAGTATCATCCTTATGATGGATAGAAAAAATCACTATCTAGTTACTGGGGTTCCTGTAGATCTTTAGAATTCTACATACCCCACCAGTTAGATAGAGGTTCTAATAGAACCTAAGGGGATCTTCCAGGGACACTATCCAACTTGTGGACATATATTAATGGTGTATTTAATACACCATGAAGGACTTGAATTACATAAAATTTTGACCCAATTTGACAATAAAAACCAATAATAATTAAAATATTCTTCATTTCATACCACTCCCAATGAATCTAGACACACAAATTCATCTCCCCATTTATCTACAACATTTGGGGGATATTAGGTTTCAATAATGGAGACTTTTCATATATCTAATCTATATTATTCATCCTTATAAAGATATTATAAACAATATACAATCTATATATGGTTTGAATGTTTATTTAATATAGAATTCTACATTTCATTATATATTATTCATTGATCTATATTTTTGATGATTTTTATAATCAAAAGAATATCTACCATTGACACCAGATGATAAATAAGTTTACATTTCTAAATCATCATCCAAAATCTCTACTTGATGGGGTTTGATGATAGAACTACAAGTCATTTATGATCTATTTAAAGATCAACTATTTATTCAATGTGGCATTGACAAACCCCTTAATTTAAGATAGAATTATTATGAATGAAATAAATTTTTCGAAGTTATCATGGAACATTCTTGTTGATATTCAATTAATATTGAATTTATTTTATATTATTGTATTTTGAGGGATAAATGATCAATGGATAGACCTGAGGACCTATTCTATAATTATTATTGAGTTCAAAATCTATTTTTTGAAATACTTCGATTTAGTTGAATCAATGAACCTTCTTTTGACATACAACATATTTTTTTATTGATAGAATCCATAAGGTATTTGATTCTAGAGTCGTTGTCCTAATAAAAAATCAAATTTGGTATCCATTATAAACCTACATCATATTAAATTAGAACCCATATTTGGAAATAATGATTGGTTATCTCATTCACTATGGTTGCACAACATCATGAGACGTTGATACTTTGATGAACCTTGGAGTTCATTATCATAATAATGTAGTTAAAAAATTAATTATAACATTGAGTACCTTTAATTTTGTTTTCCTTGATTCATTATATGATGACATGATTTATTTTTCATTAATGATTGTAATTTTATTTGGTAGTTTGTGTAACCCTGGTAAAAAATATGATCCTTGATTGCTTGAATTTCTCTAGAGTAGCTTATTACCAAGATTTAATTTTTTCACATATGGACATATATTTGATATTATATACTCATGGTGATGTTATATTTTTTCTTATTGTGGTCTAAAATGTTATGTGAATTACCCTGAAATTTGAGTACATTGTTGGAATTAATGATCTATTTATTCTCATGTTACTATTATCCTAAGAGGTGAATGTAAAAAAACATACAATAATGATGGTGGTTGATGCTTACATAGTGTAAGGGAGTGATAATATTAACAATATGCAAAAACTTGAAGCCTTGGGAAACCCGTGTAATGTTCCATGACATGATACCTTATGCATACTAATTATCGTTACCACTATATCCCATGACGACGTCAAGTGACATGTCTCCATCCTTGCAATTGGTTATTGACTTTTATGAAATTTCGATCACACTACTTTTATGGATATAAAGATGAAATGGTTGGGGATTATGGTTGATTGGTTAGATCTCAAATTCCCATCATATAATTATATATGATTTCTTTATAAATTATTATTCTTATTGTATACATATGTTTTAAATTTTATTTTATTTACAGTCACATTGGTTGCGTGATTCTATGTTTTATTATTCAAACCCTTTATGGGAATTTCAATGCACATGAAAACATCATGTATGTGGACATTTTAAATGGAAAAGGGGTAATATAAGATCAATAAGATGAGGATATTTATGTTTCTTGTTGTACCAAAATATTCATTAGAGGAATGTAAAAATTATTCTTGTATATTATTCAACATGGATTGTTACACTTCTGGTATTTCAACATAAGGATCCAATCGAATTATTTATTATAAAACAGGTATTCCATTTATTTATCTAAAACATCTTTTATAACTCTTAGATGATATAATTTATATGTATTATTAGTAAAAGGATATAATACTACGATTATAGTCTCCCCACTTACATCATTCGGCCCCATGATACTACTCAAAATCCTCTTGCATATGAGGAGGTTTTCATGAGGACTTTAGGATATCTATATTAGACAGATTTATTATATTTTTTGAATTATAAATATTTACATTTAGAATAGTTGTTGGTAGGGACATGGGACAAATATGGATCATTGTGAAATGTGGAATAAGAGGACTCCAATTATTAATTAAATTATATTATATCAATGTCATTGTTATATAATTTATATAAGAAAAATAACAGGGAAATATGAGGAAAATAAGTTGAAGGAATCAACATGGGTATTTAATGAATTGGAAATATCTACATATGATTGAATAAATGGAATTAGAAATAATTAAATTCTTTTGATGAGAAATTTATTTAGAATGATTGTAAAAAATATAAAAATTGATATGGATTTTTAGAATTATTGCGATGAAATCATATATATTTTAGAAATTTAGAATGAAAGATAAATTGAATCACATCCATGGTATTTTATTATTGACATTGAGAATATAATTTATGTATATTTAAATGATTCAACTCAATTAAAGTAGCATTAAATTATTATGAAGCATGATAATTTCATCACAATTATTATTTTTTAGGATGCACTATTAAAACTAATAATTATAGGAAGTCATCAAATTCATACTACACTCATTAATGATGTTAATAAACAACCATTTTTAGAGGTAGAAGATAATGTGGAAGAAATCAATTCTATTAATGGAAAACATAACAATGTTGATAAGAACTATAGACGGGAGATTATGAATATAGATTAAGATATTAACATAATTAAAACAAACTAGGTTGTCATAATGGAATAAAATGTGAAGGGCTATGTATCGTAGAAGATATCAAGGCATGTATACAAAGGATATTCAAAAATATAAAGAATATAAAATAATGATAAATTTTAACAACTGTAATTTTTTTGAAAAATAAACAAATTTATCGAATTAGAATAACTCATAAAATAAAGAGAAAATTTGGTCGATATGGAATGTTAATTATTAAATAGTGATGTCGAAGAAAAATTATTTTCCAAACAACCAGACAGCTTCATTTTGGATAAATATGGATGTATAGTGTGTAGGATTAAAATGGGTTGGTATGGATTATATATGTCTACTGATGAAAGGTATTCATAATTATATAGTTTATTGAGAATTCTAAATTTATAAAATAACATTATTGTAAAATATTATTGTATTATTGAATGTGTTTCCTTTTTAGATTAAAATATTCAATACATTTTCACAAGATATCATATTTTTGGTATTTTTACAAAGGCTATTTTGAGATTGATGTTGTGTTCATCAATAAAGAACCATTTTTTCCATCAATTCCTACCAATATGAAATTGTCTAAACAAAATGAGTAAAATTATTTATATTATTTTAGAAATTGTTATAAGGATAATACCAACTATTTCATAAATTGGACCAAAATTCTTAAATTTTCAAAGTCAACAGTAATGGAAATATATTATCATATAATTGTATGAGACTATAGTTATTTTTAGAAGGAAGATATTTTAAATTGGTCACTTATCATGGGTCATATATGTCACATGGACATAATTTCACGTGACTAGTATATGAAATTTTAGGTGCCATAAACTCTCACTCCAAGGTCTGGTGATCAAAACATAATTCATAAACCCCTGATTTTATACAAACTATGAAAATAATATTCTTATATAACATCATTTTCAATATATAAAAATTATATATCATAAATAGTTAAATAATAAAAAGAATTTATGGTTTTCTAACTTTTAGGATCTACTTCCAATGTTATTTCATTCATTATTCATGGGAAGGATTCTCTATAAGGTAACAAGACTAGACTATAAAGAATTTATAATCATATTTATAGCATGGGTAATGGGAATATAAGTAATGGGTGTGCTAAAATTCAAATTAAAGGTAAAAATAAAACATATAGCATCAAATATATTATCATAATCTTTTCAGAAATCATTAAATGTGTAGAAGTATAGTACTAAGATGGTAATGGAATGATATGATTTTTTGATAATTCGTAATGGGAGGCCATGTAATCACAAATCAAGAAACATGTAATCAGTAAAATGGGTGTGAAATAATGACATAATATATCCTATTAATGATTCATATTCATATTCTCATAAAATATAAATTCCACTATTTCTTAAAACATTGGATACAATGAACCATATCAAAAACCTATGCATAGGGAATCATCATATTATGACCCAATTCAATCATTCTATCACAATACATATTGAATGAACTAAATGTTCAAGTATCACATTGAGAAAAATCAAATTATTTATACTTCTTTTTGTGAATACATAAAATTATAATTCTATGATTTTAAATAAAATCCCATGTTGATCATTTAGATAGAATACAATTCCCATGAAATATATTATGAACCAATAAATAGACACAATTTAATTTGTAATAAATAAAAATTCAAATGTTATATGCAGTGATAAAAATATACCACACTAAATATAGTTATGATATTTAATATTATTATTTACCCTTTGAATTATAGGAACATTATAAACCTAAACAATTTCAATGATATTTCAAAAACAATATATCTAATTATGAAAAACATACATAATTGTACCAAAATATCGTAAATAATTAATTATTTCATCATAATTTCATTAACACATGAGAAAAAAATGGGTTAATAGAAAATTTATTTATATATAATCTTCATAGGAAATACAGAGAAATTTTGGGGATGGTATCATAAGAACATATCCAAATTATAACATAAGTAAAATCATATGATGTTAAAATAAATAAATAAAAATATTTATTAATATTTTATTAATCAATTATTAAAACAAGAATATATATATGATTTCGAAATAATGAATCAATTTTTAAATTATTCACTAACTTTAGAAAAAATATGAAAATAAATTTTTTGTTTTTAAGATATAGAAGGAATAAAATTAATTTTATAAACCATTTTCAACCATATAGTGGATGGATTGTAATGAAAAATTATAATAAAAGTGAATAAATTGTTTAATGAGTTTTTAGAAAATAATTTTAACTTTCTCATAAATACGATGTTATAGGTATTAAATTTTTATTTTCAAAAAGAACAAGTCAAAACAATTGAAAAAATTAATAACTAAATTTAATCATTAAAAATTAATACATGAAATAAAAATAATGGTTTTTAAAGGAATTATTTATTCTTAAATAAATCATAAAATAATGAAATAATTTTTTTAAAAAATTATGAAACTATTTTGAAGAAAAAATTATTTAAAAATGATAAATAATTAATTAAAAAATTAATTCATATAAATTTTAATTCAATATGAAATAAATCATAATTTTTATTAAGGAATTGGAAAGGAGGACACAAGAGGGATGATTGAATATGGATATAAAAGAAAAAAATCAATTAATGTGTATGGGAATTATTTTTAACATTATCATCATAATGAAAAATGAAATCCACAAATCTATATCCCATAAAATATGTTTGAATGGAATTATAATACAATCATAGAAAAGAAAAATATTAAATTTAATTAAACATGGTCAATGTGGAGTAACTCTAACTAAATTATATATGATGATTCGTGAAATTCCTCATTCAAATTCCAAAATGTTTCCATAAAACCCTTGAGTGTTTGGTTTTAAAAGTTAAGATCAATACCAATAATAAAATAATTTTCACAGTATTTTATATCTAATAATTATTATACACACTACATAAATTAAATTATGTTCATAGAAAATCATATTTTATGGAAATGATATTTAGATGAAACACCATTACATAGAATGTTATCATTAAAATTTAAAATTTAATAGTATTTCATCATGAGAGAATTCTGAAAATCCACTATATCTCATGAAAACATTTTGTGATATAAATACATGGATAATATACACACCACAAAATTTAAACTAGAGTTGGAGACAAATCATATCTCAATAAAAATTTATATTATTAATGAACCATTAAATGTATTCATGTTTAATATAAATGTAATATTAACACCAATATAGAAACGATAAATATCCTAAGGCCAAATTTTAAAACCTTATAAAAATTAATAAATGTTTATAAACATTATTTATAACCCATTATTGCTGATAATTTTCATTGTTTTAATTTTTTTATCATTAGATGTTATTAGTTTCCACTATTGTTTAGTAATATAATCATAATGGTAGTGTAAATTCATGTCGATAAATTAAATGTTTAGAATTTAAAGGTAATAATAATAACTTGAATAAATTTTTTATTTTTATTTAAAAAAATTTAATTCCATTTATTTTTATATTTAGACATTTAGGGAGATGAAGAGGTTATGAGAAGCTTTTACGATATTTATTTACTATAAATATATCTTACAATAATAATATTAATATAAATTTTAAAATAATAACTATAAATTAGTATTCAAAATATTATTTTCACTTAAATACCAAATTAATGAATTATATATGTTTTTATACACATACTTGTTTGAAATTGTTATAATTGTTTAAATACCTGATTAAATCATCCAAATAATAAGAAGTTACTATCTACAAATGAATATGGTTAATAATAAGATTCATATTCCATAATATAATTATTTTTTTAAGAATAATGATATTAATTAAATTTTTATGGTTTTCATTCATATATTAATACATTTTTTTAAAAAAATACACTAGAGGGAAGGTTGAAATCTAATACGATCATAAAATATTTAGTACACACATACGCACAAGTGATGTGTGTGTTCTCCATTAATGTTGGGGATGATGTGTATTGATTTATCATTCAATAGTCTTAATATCTTTATAAATATAATATTAATCCATTAAAAAGAAGTTTATCATTGGTGATGTAATTGTCTATCTGAAAATAATTTAAGACATTATAGGAGGTTGTAGTTCACAACTATGCTTGAGGACTTTTTAATTTTATGAATGCTTTTTGATGGAGTTAGAAAATTGATATTATGTTATTATAACAAAAATTCCAAACATAAAATATACCAATGATACCATTAATTAATATAATGAATAAATTTTATGGAGTAAATCTGGGATATAATATAGATATCTCTATTCATAACATTTTTTATCCTTCTGTATGTTCTCATTTTGGTAAAAACATAGGGATCCCTAAATAGTTCGTAATGACTGAAAAATGTTTTGGACATAGAGAGAGAGAGATGCTAATATACTGGGGTAGGCATGTTGTCGTGATAAGGCTATATAATGTGTGGGTAATTTTTTTGGCAATTAGATCCTTCTATGGTAATAGGAGATGATATTTTTCTTAAAATATAACATCATAAAATAAATAGGGCACATATTTATAATTTCAGGTGGAGGAAAAGTAGACAATAATGGATTATTGGATGAGGTAGTTCCATTTACCCCTCCACAACTCTTTTTTAAACATATTTTACACAATGTTTTATTTGATTATCTAATATATTATAACATTTATCATTGTTACATTTTACCATCATAATAAATGTTTACATAAGTAAATTAAATTGAATAACTAAAAATGAATTAGTCATTAATAAATAATGTGGAGCTCCTTATCGAAATTATTAAATAAATTTTATTATGGAAAATATTTATGTGTATGGGAAATTATTTTTAACCATTTTCTCAAATAAAAAATAAATACCCACATTTAGAGAATATAAACAATTAATAAAAAATTTCATGTTTAGGATGAAAGTATCAATTTTTTTTTGACTTTTATGAAAATAATTAAATTATTATTAACCAAATTATAGTTATATGAATTTAAAATAACTACAATTTATTTTTGATGGACTGAATTTTTTTTCTTATATTAAAAATATTTCTAAATTTCCAAAATTCTATACCTGGGTTTTGTAAATCCACCATTTAAACACCTCCAAATTTTAAAATATATTATTATTTTTTTTCAAAGTGTTTTATATATTTAATTACACAAAAAACATAACATAAAGGAGATATAATTGACATATTATATTATATATAACCTAGTGGTATAATTATGGGATATCAATAGAAAAGTTTACTAAAAACATATAAATAAAACACCATCATGATATAAATATATTTGCAAAATTCAATTATAATGAGTATTCTATTTGAAATGATAAGAGTAAAATAATTTAATTCTAAGGTTTAAGTTATTCCTAGAAATTTTATTTCTATACAAATTTTTACATAATAACTAATAAATATTTATTTTAAATAAATATATTAGTAGTTAATAATAATAACTTATTTATTAATTTTATAATTAATTTCAATAAAGAAAAATGATTTTCTGTTCATAACTGATTTTTTTTTTCAAAATACAGTTTTTATTGAAAATTGTATTTATCTATTAATAAATATAAATAACATAAATTAATGATTGAATTTAATGTTTAAATTAT
This sequence comes from Viscum album, assembly GCA_963277665.1. Taxonomy (NCBI): domain Eukaryota; kingdom Viridiplantae; phylum Streptophyta; class Magnoliopsida; order Santalales; family Viscaceae; genus Viscum; species Viscum album. The sequence goes on from OY728150.1 coordinate 153,520,414, forward strand.
ATATTTAATGATATAAATATATATAAATATAAATATTCTAACTAATATTATTAGTATTGTATGGTCATTTTTTAATTTATAAACTAAAATTCAAAAAATTAAATAAAAATGATGGGTTTATTTTCACATAAATTTATATGAAATATATGAACTATATTTTATAAATTGGTATTCTTATATTAAATAAACTTTTATAAAAAATAGTTTATTTTAATTTTTGGTCATAGTTAATGGTAACCATGGTAAATGTTCATTACTATAAAAAAGATAAAAATTGTTGATGAGGTGATAAACAAAAGAGAAAATGGTTAAACCCCTAAAAAGTGTCTATTCTATATTATTTGAATATATTTAGACCCTATAACATAACATGTCCAAAATATGGAAACTATTGAGCCTAAAAATACTATATTATTTTAAATTTTAAAATAATTAATAGGTTTTCACTCCCATAACATATAAAAAAGAACCGCTACACCTCTATTATTTAATACTTCATGAGATACATAAATTTATAAAACAATATCTAATTATCTTTTGAACATAACTAGGAGTTTTATTATTATTTTAATTCTTAAAAATATATTCTAATGGTGCTGAAGATGATATTCAAAAATAATTTCTCAAAGAAGAGGTATAACCCTTAACTATTTTCGTTCAAATTTATATATTACTTTACCAAAATATAAACAATACTAAATATACTTCTGTAAACCCAAGATTTTATTAAATATATTAAATTGAAATTATTTTTTACTGTTATCAACTTTTTCATCTCCTTTTTCTATTGTTGGTAAATGAAAACATTAGTCGTCTGTATGGTTGAACTAGCACCTCAAAGAGGTGATGTGTTCATTTCATCAATGTATGGCATGAATGGTTATATAGAAGAATATAAAAAAATTATTATATTTGTAAGGTAATAATTATTATTTAATAGTGATGTATTTATTCACTTTATTTTTTCCATCCATTAAACATTGAACTAGTACTCGTGTGTATAAATGCACTACCATCTACACAAAGTGATGATATTCATTTTTCATCATAAAAAAATATTAATACTTAGGAAAATGTATACAATTAATGAATATAGAGTTTATTAATAGATTTATTTTAAATATATGACGTTATATTTACCATGGGTTATGAACTAAGCCATAAAAATTAAATATTCCACAAAAATAAAAAAACTTTCACCTGATTAATAATTTTAATAACATTATTTTAGTCAATGAATAATTCCGAATTATAAGATAATGATACATAGTGATATATTTATATATATTTTACTTTTTTTCTTTAATATATTTATAATAAATAAATGTTTATTAAAATGGATGTTTGAATGCATATGAAGCAACATTGGACTCTAGGTAAGGGATTATTACCTAGTCTCACTTCTTTTTTGGATTATCTATGTTAAATTTATATTGGTATAAATTATATAATCCTACCTTATAAATACAAGTTATTTAGATTTTATTTTATTTATAACTATATTTTTAATATTTACTTTTATTACCCTCATTTTGATACATAAAGTTACAATGGAATTTTTATATGAAAATCCAACATTATATATCTTATTTGGTATATCAAATATATATTCAGTGTTCATGTATTTTATAATTTTATAATAGAATGCTCCATTATATGATTCAATAAATATTTATAGTCATAAAATAACTTAGAGGAGATTCACATAAAATCGATTAAAATTTAATTTGTTTATTTTTTATACATAATAAATCTATGATTTTTTACAAAATGTGTGAAATGAATCATTATTCTAACTCCTATATAATATTTGGTTATTCTAGAAATCACATAACTTATTTTCATTGAATATTAATTTAAAATTATTCATAAATATTTCAAAAAAAAATATTTATTTTGTAAATTTTTTTCTAAAGATTCCATGGGAAAATATTTTCCCCCAAATTTACAAGGAAATGTTAAAATGAAAATTTAAATATACTTTTTATCAATGTAAACATTATTTGATGATTGTTATTTCAAACTATAGAAGTTTTGTAAATACACCATGAATTTTTTTTATATATCTTGTGATGATAATACATTAACACAAATTTTAGGAAAATATTTTCTATTCAAGTGAAAATTAGGTTACGATCAAACAATGAATATTTTTAGGATATGATCGATTACATTTATACAGATAGATTATGATATTTTATAATTAAATCATTAATAAAACAGGTTTATATTATAAAAGTAATTCTATTATTAATGTTTGAATGATATTTTCGCACACTTTTGTATAGTTTTTATTAGGGTATGTTTATATATCCATATAATGTGTTAGGTAACGTTATATTTCACATTGAATAATATGGTGTGAACATCATATATTATGGGACTATATCTACTATGATTGTCTTGTAAAATATAAATTACTTTAGAAATGATGGTAACGAGGAATAAAGATTACCCAGTCATGGAATCATTTCCCTACGATATGATTTTCAATGATACATGAATATGTAAATTATGTTATATTATTATTATGATGCAAAAAATATATTTCATAGGGTTATGATATGTAATCATGTTTTATGATTCATTATTCAAGAATCCACACTCTAATTAATAATTTCATTTGTTATTAAAAGTGATTATTAAATGACTCATCATTGATGATATTTGATAGATTGGGAATGAAGTTGGTATGTTCGGATAATTTATTCATACATCTATATTTATCATATAACCACTTTTGATAATTGATGGATATCTTTTATGTTTACCCATTCATCAAATATATACTCGTACTTTATTATGTTCATATATTCCCATGATATCGAGAACAATTTTAAATAGGTCATGTAAAATGAGGGTAATTTTTTAAAAGAAATGGTGGGGGAGATATTGAGTACATTTCATCAAATAACATATTTCTGTTTCTACCCTCTAATGACAATAATCTTTTGTGGTTATATGGGGTGTATTGTCATGTGATGTATTAATTATTCATACAAGATGATGTAATACATATCTAAGATATTCTTGGACGACCTTAAATATCATATTTTTAAAATGAAACATGTTAATCCATAAAAAACTAATGATAAATATGTTTTACTTTTTTATATGTCATACTGATATGTTTTTATGGTAACAAATTATACAGTTTTGGTAAAAAATATATTTTTTGAGAAATCACATAACAATCATATATTTTAGAAAAAATATAATTTTTATAAAAAACTTCATTTATGTGTAATTCAAAAACCAATATTATCATATAAAATACAAATTTTAAAATCTATGAATTTTATATTTAGAAATAAAAAGAATAATATGGAAAAAAATTATTTATAATAAAAAAGTTAAACGATACTTAATATTATATCATATCAATTTCATTTTACAAGAATGGTAATATATTAGTTGATATAAAATACTATTTTAAATGTGTTAATTATAATTTATTATGATAAAATACACATCACTTAAATCACTTCAAAAATAACAATAATCATTTATATTCAATATTTTTAATTATTTTCTCATAGATGTTATAAATTTTTGTCGACTACGGTTTTTTAAATTTATTGAGGTTATATTATTCTTATCGTTTCGTCAAAAATATTTTCTTAATATTTAATTATTCATGTTATTCTATATTTCCATGTGTATAAACCTATAGAAATCATTATAATTATTTAAAATAATGATATATATTATAACATCAGGGAAAATCTTTATCCTCGTTAAATAAAATGCATCCTTACAATTTTAATTATACCATACACATAAAAATAACTAAGTGTCTCTCTGATATAGATAGAACTCTAGATATAATTTTAACTGAGATATTAATAGTAATAGTAAAACTATACTTTTCCATTAGATTATGTTGATGCTAATATTTTTTCTCTATCCATTTTAGTTAAACAACCCTCGTGATTTATTAATATAAACCTTATAATAGAATGAGTGTTGTATGTTCTTTCATATTTTTCCTTAAACTGATTTATATTAATAGTTTTTTTTTGAAATATGATTTTTTGCATCCCTATTTCATTTATTACTATGGATTAAATATAAATATAGGCAATTCGTTATATGAAGAACACAAAAATCATGTATGTAAAGGATTATATGACATATATATATCATAATCCTAACAATATTGATTGATATTAATATACATTTGACATAATAATGACACCACTTTGTTTTTTTAAATAAATAATAATTTGTGAAATCTAAAATTACATATGAAATCCAAAAATATAAGGGGATGAATAAATATACATAGTACTAGATAATTATCACATTAAACATTAATAGTAGTCATTGTATATGATTTTACTTTATCCCATGATGAAGGATGTATTTGGGAACGAATGTCGTATTAATCCTTTTAATTAGTGTAATGATTATCATAGTTATAGAATCACACACACCTCAAACATAGAATTGATAGAAGGCCATTAGTGCGATCACTGTTTATTTAAATTTTATTAACTAAAATATTCAGTTATCCACACCATATTTTTCTTAATTCCCTCCATTACCATAGTTATATAATTTTATATTTCCCTCGATACAATTCCCATGGTACCTATTACAATATTTCTTATATTATGGGAATTGAATCATCTGTCGTTCAAAATATTAATCACATTAAATTCTAGGATATTTGAACCCTCATTAAATTTTATTGTTCAGATATTCAAAAACACACGTTTTAGTGATATCTCAAGTAATTTTTGTGATCATCTAATTATTATTTTATCAACTATTTATCTCACCTTTAGTTAATCATTATGCTAATCATTTATTTTCACATCATTACCATTATAACATGGTCTATTATTTCTCAATAAATTACATAAATAATGTAATGTTAATATGAATAATAATTTATTAAATAAATATATAATATGAAAAATACAAAAAAAAAAATTATAAATAAAAAATGACATGTGAACCGAAAAAATATAACATTAAATGGAATTAATCCAGTTTATTCACATTATATCTTCAAGTTAGATCTTTAGATAGACGATAAATATAACATATAATTCTTTATAATGGTTGGTAATGATAATATAACTTAAAAGAATTATCATAATGGATTTTTTATCAAGGTGTTCAGTCCTATGAAAACACATTTTCAATCATTTAATATTAGGTTTATAATAAAAAATAATTTTAATACTGATTATGAATAAGTGAATCATTGACATATTAGTGCACACATGAAAATATATATATATAAGAATTTATTTTCTATAAAAATAATATAAAAACCCAAAATATTATAAATTTATCCCCTTATTAGAAACATCCAATAGAATTATAAATGTGGTAGTGAAAAAATCATCGTATCTAAATCCCTAAAAGAGATAAAATTTCCCCGATAAGAACTAATCCTTTCATTGATTCAAATGAGATTTTCAAATCATGTACCCTATAAATAGTGGTAATAATATATTATTAAATATTGTATTTTATATAATTCTAGATAAATACATCATTATATTACATTATTTCCAAAATTAATACATTAAATCTCACAAATAGGCAAAAATCAGAATACTGTAAAATTTCATATCCTTATGAATTATCTACGTAGAAATTCTATTTTTTGATACACATGAATAATTCTCATAATTGAACCACACTAGAGTCCATATATGTTATACGGATATTTATTACATGGGGAATTTAAACATAATGGTTGAGAACAAACACTAAGAAAGGGTAAAATCGTGAATGTATGATCAATGATTAGATAATAATCATTTAAAAAACCATGATCATCAGGTAAAACAATTATTAAAAAGTGAAGCAAAAAATTAATGTTATTTTAAATTCATGATTGAATTATATCTAATATAAGAATAATAAAGAAATTAATTTGAAAAAAGAGATATGTCTGTTGAAATAATTATAATAATCCCTGGAAAATAATTATATGAATATGAAAAAAATTAATATTCCCTTGAAACATAGAAGAAAAAAAATGTTTCCAAACATAAGCATATTGAATCTTAATATTATGAGCGAATTCAATATTTCCCTCACATTACATTATGAAAAACATTTAGTGCACCATGATGTGGAATAAATCTACATTTACTCGGTTCAAAAAATTAATCATGTTTTTATGTTTTGAATAATCAAATTAATCGAGTTACATGTTTTAAAAAACATCCCACTATATAAGTTGTGAACATGAAAAATTACCATGTTAATGTTTATTTATTAAAAATTACTATCTTATATGTTCTAAAAAACAAATTATCGTGATCAACATAATTATCTCATATGATATAACACTTTTACAATTTCATTATAGTGATTTATTAGGACTAAGACAACTCATGGATTTATTACACCCTAACCATATCACAATGAAAAATATAAAAAATTATTCTATTCGATCACTAAACATAGTTCATTTAGTAATATCATAACTATCCCGTTTGAATAAAATTAGTTATATAAAAACATCCATAAATCACCACTATCATATACATATACTAAATAATGGTATATAATATCATATGAACAAAATTTTTTCGTAACATAATGAAAATATATTTATGGTTTCATATATTAATGTAACTCTATTTATATTATTGGATGACTCAATTTTAAAAATAATTATAATTATCCTTTTTTTGAATCAAGAATTACTTTTAATATAAAAATATTACATTAGATAAATATAAAGATATTCCCTCTCATATAAAAAGAAATTATCTAATAAATAATATATAAAAACACTTTAAAACCTTGAATTAATTCAATCTAAAAAATAAATATAATTATGTATGTAACAGCCAAAAAATTTAAAAGGTTAAAATTTTATTTAGTAACATATGTGACATAAATAAATATTCCTTTCAGATAAGAAAAAATCCCAAAACAATTAAATATATTTCCTTTAGAATAAATTTAACTTTTATCTTATATAATGATACACTCAATAATGGGGTTTTTCAAAATTTTATGTTGCATGTAAGACTGAGTTTTATCAACCAACAAGAAGTTAATCATATTAATTTAAATATGATATTTACATCTTAGCCATTAGAATAGTGGGTATGAATAATAATAAATAAAATATAAAAAAATATTTTGTACAAATTTTTAATTAAGTATATAATGATTTTTAATAAAAAAAATGTATCATTGAAAAGGAAAATAAATGGTTTTTAATAATATTTTTTCATAAAGATGAATTTATCTTACATTGAGTTCTTAATTTGGAATTCACTTTCACCACATACAGAAAATAAATTCGATAACATTATATTTATTTCTAAAATGAGAATAAAATTATTATATTACAATGAATTTTATTTATTTTTATGAATGGTTTCATTTTATATGAATAGTAAAAAATACAAGATTTTAACTAAATGATAAATTTTCATTTAAAAAATTTATAATGTTAAATTATATTTTTAATTAGTTTTAATATAAAATTTGATCAGGTTTATAACAATTAATACAATTTAGTACATATTAGTTAAGTTCATTCAGAATATAGATATAATAACATTTAAAAAATAAGAGCATTTTCGCTTTAAAAACATATTTTCTCATCACATCCATGAGAATAATATTAAATAAATATTTCCTCATCCTTGAACTGATTTTTTAAAAATGGATTCCATATTTGGAGCCATAATAATTAATAATTTCTTTTATTATTTTCTTTATTTTTAATAAAAACTAATATATATTTTTTTTTAAAAAGAAATTGATGTTTTTATGTTAAAAATGTGTTTACTGGGAGTTAAACCAAATATAAAACGTTAAAAATAACCTACAAATTTGTAATATATATATATATATATATATATTTATATTTAAATATCATCCTTGAACAATATAATGTTCAATAATGGATCCTTTTTACACTTATGACAAGTGATGCATTATTAAGAAATAAATAAATTTTAAAAAAAGGGTTACCTCTCCCCCACTTATAAAAGACCAACTAGTCTTCCCTCTTTTACACACATTCATGACACTTTGATTTAGCTAATCCATACAAAAATAATTCTCAAAAATACCACCCATCATCATAGAACCCTTAGTTTTGGTAGAAAAACATTTCTTAAAGGGTTTATTGGAATCTTATGGAGGATACACGAAGAATATATAATGTTCTTAAACAACCATCATTATTATACTAATTTCTATGAATCCTTATGTTTTTATTACACTGAACTGATATAAAAAAATATTCCTTATATAATTGGATAATTTTTTAATGAATTCATGACTGAAAAACATCCCACTTTCATAAAATGGGTTACAGAATCATAATTCATGTTCATGGAGGAATACCACATCATGAGATGATGTCATTAATTTCTTCCATTTCCATATCTTATGATTTTGAATAATGTAACAACTGGAACAATGATAAATTTTTTTCCAGTTATGATTTACTTAAATGTCTTATTATGTAATATTGTTATATAAATCACTTGCACTTATTTTTTTATCCAATTGGATTTAAAAAACCATTATGTATCACTACCATTTTTAATATAGACCTTGAATTGTGATCACATGATTTTTATAAATATAGGGATTTATCAAATATAATTGATAAGTAAAATGGATGTTATGACCTCAAATAATAGGATCATACCCTATACAACACATTTATCTATGCTTTTGATGGAGAAAGAATCACTAAGATTTTCTCTTCACCAAGCCTAAGAAGAGATGCAACAAATTAATCATTAGAGGGTTGTTTAGAAGATTGGTTCAAGATCATTGAGATCATGGCTAAAACCATGTATGTGAGACCCCTATAGGAATTTCTTATTATCTCACACCATACTCTTAGGGTGATTGTTAGTGTATTAAGAAGATGTGTACGAGACCCTCCCATTATGATTATATACAATATTTTTTAAAGAATAATGAATATATTTTTATCCCATTTTGGTTACATATTAAATGATTTTTACATTGATATAAAAAATAGTACTAATATCTTTGGGTAATAATAAAAAAATACGGAATTTATTTTTATTATTAAATACGTTTCTGAAATAAAAATATCGAATGAAATTATTATTATATAATTATTAATAAATATCAATTAGTATATAAGTTTTTCCTCATCAAATGTAATATTAAAAGTAGTTCAAAAAAGTTATCATAAAAAAAAGAATTTACCAATAATTATAGATGACTATTTGAAAATTTGAGATGAATATATTTATAAAATTATTTCTATATAATGAATATTATTCTTTTAATCATAATTTTGAAATAATCGAATTTTAAATTTTTCATAATTTTGTTAGCTTGTCAAATTTTCAGGTTAAAATTATATATTTTACTAATTTACATTGTCTATTATGAAATAAAACTCACCCCAAAGTTATGTAATAAATAGTATAAATTGTATCCACAACCCAATTTATTTTTTAACATTAAAATAATATGATTTTTTTTGTATTTTATTAATTTTATAATTCTCTAATAAATCCTCCAAAACCATTAATATATTTTTAGGTTTTAAAATATCACTTTAAGTGAATAAATCACATCCACATTAACAATGGTATTATTTTTTTATGTCCATAAATTGTACATAGAAAATAAATTTGAAACATGGATTTTTTAGAAACTATTGTAAAAACGCATTTGACGGGATTTTAGTTTGGTTATTTTAATAGGTACAATCTAGATCCTAAATAATACAGAAATATCCCTCTATTAATATATAAACCCACCCAATAAACAATTTATATTCTCTAAAAATCAATGTATCACTTCCATAGTATTTCATCCACTATCTAAAGCCTTCCAAGGTTACATCAATCCTTGAGGATGCCCACTCATGAATTATTTTCCACACACTAAAGTAAGTGATCTTTTACTTTCTCCTCATTATTCAAATATCATCTTTACCTTATGTATTTTATCTTCATTTACATATGATGGAATATCATATTACATATCCCCCTTAATTTACATTTTATTTCGAAATGATGAGATACCCCTTTACCTCTCATTAACCAATTTTATGAATTTTTAATATGTAATTGTTATGCTACAAACATTTCACTCTGATTTTCCATACCAAAATTATTGGTTAGTGAATACCATACCTATTTCATATAATATGTTTTTACCATTATAAAATTATACATATTTTTATTGAGACATACATATATGTATTTCATACTCCCTATTCATGAGATAACATTTTATGAGAAACGATTCAATGTTTTATGATCTATGTGGCACTCTTTCGCATGAGATTTAAATGACTATGATATGTGCACTACATAATATATAGTGGTCTAATGGATTGTATACTATTTCATGCCAATGAACCTAATGTTTGGATAAGGAGTAATCATGATTCCCCTATAAGACTATTTCTATCATGATGTATTGGTATATTCCCTTGAACTTTGTTTATAATGGAGTGTTTTATGTTATTTCCACATTACCGAGGTTCTGACTATCATGCAATTGGATATCTCATTAATCATGTTTATGATTCAGACTATTTTTTTCCTCATTGATATGGAATCATTCTAACATTTTTCACTATATTCTATGTATATTACCTTACTAGACTTTATAGCTCACCCCTTTCTTATGTTCATCCTCAGGTTATCCTGTATAGTTTTAAAAGTCATAGAATTTTATAAGCATGTTTAGGAAGATTTCATTAATGTGGTTATATCCAATGTTCAATATGTTATGATATGTGCCTTATTCCAAAACACACTAGACATATCAATATTTTTTATATTAATTTTGTGAACGTTTATGTAACATATAATGAATTATTGTGTAATAATGAAAAAAAATTAATAGTTGGTAAAAATGATTAAATACTTTTTTTATATTAATATTAGAGAAAAACATGAATAACTCATAAGAATAATTCATAGTATAAAATAAAATCACATTTTTTTTGTAATTATATTGTAATTTTTTAATAAAAAAAATCTCTGTATAGAAACTACAACTGGATGTGGTTTTGGAATAAATGTACGAAGGGGTAACAACTCCAACAAAGTGTGTGAGTCCAAACATGGTATATCCTAGTACATGACAATATTCCATACTCTGCAATTGGTTTGACACTACTAGAGGATATTATTTGGTAAATTCTTAAGCTCATTATGAACTATTATTAAGGTAAAAATTCTATTAATGTATTTGTTAGTAAATATATCATGTCTAACATTTATTAAAGATTAAAAATTTGTAAGTTTACAAAATAATGTAATCTATAAGTTATCCCTTTATTACTAATGGATTCCATTTTATGTGATCAATAACTTAAAAATTATCAACACTAATTTTCTATTCATCCTTGCGAATGGATTGAAGATGGAGGAATTGGGGAAAAAATCAATGTGTTGTGTAGTGTCATAACTTCCCTTTTAAGATGCCCAACCAGATAAGAGAAGAAACCAAAAACATTGTGATGATACTATATCAGTAAAATCATGTTATGAATAGAATAATGGATCAATAAGAGCACATAAATCCCCCTAAGAAGGAACATGCTTCAATTGAGAGACTTTATGACACATGCATTTGACTTTCATTGGATTATCGGATCCATTAATACGGAAAAAATTGATCAACTTATTTGAAAATATCTTATATTTCCTTCAAAATCATAAAAAATAGTAGGATTCCCATGTTTTTAATCATATGTAAAGAGAATGTGATCATTGTTGGACACTATTTATGAATATGAATCATGATGTAGTGATTGAATCGATTAGGTGGATTGAATTGTGGATAATTATTTTTAATAAATTTTTTTCCTCACACACTCCTACATAAAATGGAAAGGTATTTACTATACAGAAAAAAAAGATGATGAATATATAATGGTTTTTGAAAAAAAATTAAAAGTATTTCATGATATGCCTTCAGTTTTATCAAAAACCTATAATAAATGTTTGAACACTCTATTAACGGGCTAAATGATAGTATACGAAATTCCCCAGTGATCAATGAATTTTATAGCTATGATTAGATTTTATGATGTTTCCTCATAGTTGAAATGGAGAATGAATAATTTCAAGGATATCGCAGTGAATCAAAATGTAATGTAGAGCCTAATATGTTGGCCTGACATTGCTGTGAAGTTACAACATCCCATTTAACAAATGTGTATAAATAGTCACCTCAAGAATTTTCTAATGGGGGTAATAAGATTTTTTAGGTGTTGGAATGGAGGGAACCTATCTTGTGTTTTCTGATAGGAGATACCCTCTAATATGATGGAGGAAATAAATTCTTTGGTTAACCCTCAGTTTATTTTTCATTACTTCAACAGTATAGAACGAGGTCACTTTTTATAACAATGCACTATGGAAAGGGATTTTGAATAAATCTAATGACCTTCATGTAAGAAATGGTTAGATTTTTCCATCACAACAACTAAGGTGGATCATGACAAATAAGTGGTTATATGTACACCAATTATCCATTCATGGATACTAAATATACTTTTTGATGTTTGTTCTATGCATTCCTTCAAATCAACAATGATTAGTATAATTACTAAAACACCACCTCAAATTAGGGAAGTGGTGTTACATGTGAAAATAGAAAATGGTGAAATAATTACAACATGAGTATATAACTCCTCCACTATCACAATTTTCATGATAAACATCCTAGAGAACCATATCATATCTCTTTAGGGGAACATGATGCAATTCTGGAAATGGATTGGATTTCCCTTTATAGATCCAAAAAAATTTCCATGATAATGAAATCACTATCTATATTAAGAATTTATCCTCCAATTCTATTCAATTTTAAGGATGAGGATGTATCTCCTTTAAAAATAAAATAAAAATTATTATTTCTCTATGAGAAAGAAAAACTAGTTTAAATGATTTAGTCTAAGGAAATAACTACCCTTGATGAAATTTCTATTATCATAGAATATTCTGATGTTTTTCCACAATAATTTCATGGTTTTATACCTATACATTACGATGAATTTTCAATATAGCTTATATATATGGAGATACATTATCTAGGACTCTGAATAGAGTGGATTTTGTGGAACATCAGGGTCTGAGTAATAAACTAAAATAGAATTTGAATAAATGGTTTATGTTCCCATGTGCTTTACTATAGGGTGAACTAGTCCACTTAATCATAATTATTGATGGTTTTATTGTTCCTTTTCATTGATAATCGTGAGTTGAACATGATCAAAATGAGGATCAAGTATCACATGTATTGGATTAATGACCTATTCGATCAGCTATGTGCTACACAATACTTATATGTGATTGATCAAGAGTCGTGATATTACCACATTAGTTTGAAAAGGGAGGATATCCCCAACACTTCATTATATACATGGTACAAGAAATATGATTTCATGGTAATTCCATTTGAACAAACTAATTATCTACAAATATTCATGGACTTCATGAATATTGTTTTTAGATATTACCTTGAAAACCTTGTGGTAGTCTTTATATATTTTATTCTAATATAAACCAAAACCAAGGAGGGGAACAAAGAACATCTGATCACTATTATAATGCTATTGTTAAATGAGAAGATTTAGGTAAATTACAACAAATGTCAATTATTGATTTAAGTATGTCTCATTATTGGTACATATCATCAATGTAATGGTATGTCTATGGATCCTTTCATGGAATAAGTAATTGTTAGATGTATGATGCCAATATATGTGATAGATATCCATAGTCTTTGGAATATATTTCTATAATCATCTATATTTGGTAAATTTATCATGATTTTAAAACCATATAATAATGAATACTAAGAAGGGGGTAATGTATTCATATAATGATGAATGTGAATAAAGTATAAGGAAACTGAAAAGGCAGTGTAATGCTACATAAATTCCCACACTACCCAAAAGTGGATAACTTATAATGGTGTTCAGCAATGCATAAGATAAGGTATTGGGATATATGCTAATGAAAAATGAAAAAATCACAGAATATGCATCATGTGAGTTGAAATTTGATGAACAGAACTACAAAATACATAATTTAGAGTAAGCTACAGTGGTATTCACCTTGAAAATTTGGATGTATTATCTACTCGAAGAGAAGTGTGCAATATATATTGATTACAAAAAACATAAATATATATTCATATATAAATAATTGAATATGTACCAGTGATGATATTAGAGCTGATCATGAATAATAAATTAGCAATCCACTGAAATCCTGGTGATAATAATAAAGTTGAATCTTCTCTATGTAGGAAAGATCCATAAATTCGATCACTAATGTGAATTTAGAGGGAAAAAATCTAGTAAACATTCATAGGATGCACATGTGAATCATATCAAAATGAACATTATAAACCAAGTCACAAATAACATCCCAATAATACCTTATAGATAAGATTAAGGATTATCAAGGAGTTGATGTGGGAATTGGGATTAAGGTAGAGACAATAAGAAATGGGACATCATTAGAGTTCAATGATAATGATGATGGTGTTTTATGATTCAGTTCAATAGTATTATAGTGTCAAATTCTAGGATAATGAAGGATATATTGGATAATTCCCATATCCTGACCTTCTCTATCCACCCTAAAATAATAATGTTGTATTGAGATCTCTACGAAAACTATTTGTGACACAATAAAATGAATAAGATCAAGGAATATATATCAAGATTAATTCTATGTCAGGAAGTTAAGGCAGAAATGTAAAATTCAATAGGGATGATGTAACCATCACCCATGCAAATAAGAAAAATAGAAAACATAACCATGGATTATTTCACCAAAATTATGTTGACACCAAGAGAAAAAAATGATATATGGGGTTTTGTGTAAATTTTTACAAATATATCTCAACTTATCACAATTCGAAAGTTTTTCTAATTAGATAATATTTCAAGAATATAAATTTGAGAAGTGGTAGCCTTACATGGAGTGCCGCTATATATTGTATCTAATCAAGATCAGTGATTTACCTCAAGGTTCTGCAAAAGTATCCAAAATAATCTAAAAATGAGTTTATATTTAGTACAAACGATCATCCTAAAAATACTTTTCAGTCTCAATAGACTATTCAAACACAAGAATGCAAGTTGATAGCATGTTTTATGAACCCCCATAGTGTATATGAACAACATATACCTCTGTTCAATTTATCAAACAACAATAGCCTCCAATCATGCTTCTAAATGGATACCTATTATGTCATTTAATGGAAGAGTTGTAGAACACATTCATATAGGGATGAACTTGGTGAACAAAAACATCTAGGTATTGAAATGGCAATGGAAATTCTAGAAAAGGATAAGAACATTCTGCAACACATCATAATTGCTCATAGTTGACAAAAGAGCTACGATGAAAATAATCCTTGATACCAAGATATTGATATTGAAGACATGGTATGCCTCAAACTATATCCCCTGAATAATGTGTTGAGATTTTTTAATAAGGTAAATATTAGTCCATCATACATCATACCCTTTAAGATCATGGATTTCATTTGTGCAGTGGCCAATAGGGATTTTCTCCTAGCGAACCGATCATAGGTATATGATTTATTCCATTTATCCCACTTGAGAACGTAAATACCATATACCACACATGTCCTAAATATCGATGTTGTACCAATAGATAATGATCTCTCTTATTAGGAGTATTCATTAAAGATCTTAGATTATAGATACAAAGTTCCATAAAATAATAAAATGAACCTTATCAAAGTGTTGTGTAGAAAAAAATGTTTTAAAACATAATATTGGAACTTGAGGAAGTGATGATGAAGAGTTACCCTCACATATTTTAGTGTGGGAAAAGAAACTTTTGTGGTTCAAATTTATTAATAACATAAGATTGTAACAACACAAATTATTATGAATGAAATTCCACTTTTATTTCAATAAAAATTGTTCTTTTTTGTAATTTGGATATTGAGAACACATGACTTATTTTGTTTTATTATGTTAAATTTTATTTATAACAATGTTAATTATCATTATATTTGATAATATAGTTGTTGAATAGTGATTACATGATAAGTAAAAAATATACGGTTTTAACAAATCCAATTTTCCCAAACAAATGAATTGACAGACTCAATCTCTAGTAGTGTACCCTATGATGCCCATTTTTCAGAACTTATGAAAGACATAGAATTTATAGTATATTACCTTTACCAGTACCATGATGTGATTTGACAACATAAGTAACAAAAAAACAATTTATCGTAGAAGTTCATGCTCATTGAGATCTCGGCCCAAACAATGTATGTTTAACCATCCCATGAATGTCTCACCTTCGCAGACCATAGATTTAATATTTTTCTGGGTTTGTTAAAGTGATGTGTATAAATACACTATAATTTATGAGTATGTTCATTATTTATTAATAAATAAGTTATATATTTTTATCATATTATAGTTACTTTAAAAACATTTTTTATTTAGAAATAATAAAACAAAAATAGTATTTTTGGGTAATATTTATATTCAATTAAATAATTAATTTTTATATAATTAAGGAATTTGTAAATAAATAATATATTTATAAAATACTGTTATTATTATGACATAATTTATATTATATATAAATGACCATATAATTTTTTTCATTCTGAAATGTACTTTTTATTAGGTTTCAAAAGTAATTATTGTCAAAAAACCCTACATTTCTCAATAATCTTATATTACTATTTTAAACCTGAAAATACATATATTTAGAAATCTATATATGTTAGAGTGAATTTTTTTTAATTATAAATTAAAAACTATCCAATTGGGAATGTTTTGTAATTTTCGGAGACAATCGAATTTTAGGTTTAAAATTAAATGCGGTATAAATATAATTTTTTGTATTATAAAATAATAAAAACATAAAATTAAATTATTAAATACTATAAATGGTATACATTACCGAATATATTTTTTACATTAAAAATAATTTGATTTTATTTTTCTATGATTAATTTTATAATGTCCTTATGAATCCACCAAAACTATTAATATTCTTTATCGTTTTAAAACGATTTCATTAAGAGTATCACTCATCCTAACTTAGGAAATAATATTAATTTATTATTTTCGTCCTTCACCATATAAATGTTTTATCTCCACTCCCATGTTTCATAATCCTTGGTCCGAAAACATGGGATGGTTTATGGTTTTGGTTATTTTGTTATGTAGAGTCCAAAACCAAAAATAATAAATAAATTCCTGTAATTTCTTATATAAACATCCTAATATCCCATTTATCATTATGTAAAATACATGTAGCATGTTCATACTCTATCCTACACTCTTTTTAATCCTTCAAACGTTCCCAAACCCTCTCAAGGAGCCCCTTTTAATAATTTGGAGTCACAAACTAAATTAAGCGATCTTTTCCTTTATCCTCTTAATTCAAATGTATTCATTACCTTATGACTTTTATTTTATTTCATTATAATGGTATAAAATATTCCATATCATCATTAACATAACATTGATAGAAATTTTATGAGAGACACACTCATCTATTATCCACAGATTTTATTAATTTTCATGTGATGTCATTGTACAACCGATATTTCACAGAGATTTGGCATTCCAAAATAATTATATTGAAAATACCATACCCATTTATATGAAGGGTTTACAAATTTATACAATTATACATATATCACTGGGGAAATACATGTATATATTTTATACTCATATTTTTGCAATAAAATTTGATGATAAATGATTCCATTTTTTATGATCTATGTGTCACAGTTAGGCATGGGAATACAGTGAATGTGATTGGGGTTCCCAAAATTCAATGGAGCTCCAATGAATTTGGTGATTATTAGTCTAACTATATATAATGTTTGGAATGGGAGTGAACTTCATTCCTTTATGGAACTTTTAACATCGTGATTTCTTCACAGTTTTCCTTGTCCACTAATTATGATGCATTGGTTTATGTTGTTTCCACATTTTCCATGTTATTATTATCTTGATATAGAATTTCTAATTGTTCATTTTTATGATTCCTAGTCATTTCATGCCCAATAAAGTTTTGTATATTCAACCATGTATCACCATATTCCATGTTTATTCTCTTACTGGGCTTTATATCTCCCCACTTTCTTATTTTTGTCCCATGGTTTTCCTATTTAGTTTTAAAATCCATGGAATTCTTGAAGAATGTTATATAATTTTTCAATAATATTTTGTATAACATGTTCAAAATATTATTCTATATACATAATTCCCAAATACCCTAGACTTGTTTATCTTTCATGTTGTATTATAATTACTTATATGTAATAAATAATTAATTAATATGTAATAAAAATATAGTTTGTATATATGATGAGGGATATAGATTATATAGATTATATTTTTATTATATTTACTCCTTTTGAGTCAATATACCATTTATATAATTTTTCCTTCCCTTTCATTAGATATATGATAATGTCACTCATGTTTAACAAGGGCATCATAGTCACGAATTGATATGATTCTTCTTTTTTTAATGCTTTACATGGTAGGTGATAAATATATATATAACGAAGATATGAGATATAATTTAAATAATTATGATATTCATGACTTATTTAACATTTGTTTATAATAATATATATTGTTTATTTTTATTCTATTTCACCCATATAAATATGATTGCATCATTCGTGTATGTGTGGACAATAACCTTCCTGAGGTTACAAGGCGATCTATTCATTTCCACTACAAATGGATAACATATATAGTAATATATTTTTCAATAAGATATTATGATCATTATTTATTAATAAATATTACTTTCTTCGTTTCAAAATTTATAATTGAAAAATTGAAATTTTACTCATGCCTATGTACATCCTACCCTTTAAAATATCATACCACAATTATTTTTACCATCATTAATTATTGGTCTTAAAATTATATTTGATGATATAACTTTATATTTTTATTTTTTTTATATTATCGTATTGATATAACTACATAATATTTCCAAAATGGATAATTCTTGATGAAACCATAATGAGAAAACAAGACAATTACCACCCCAAAATAGTGAAAATAACGTAACATTCTTAATGAATTATTAAAATGATGTCATAAAAAGAATATATATGATAGTATATATATTTATATTTATATTGGGTAATTTAATAACATGGCTAAAACCTCAATGAAAGATATTAAGTAACGTTCAACCGATAAGGAATCACAAGGTAAGGTATTTCAAGTCAATTTAATTTCATTGAGAAATATTATAATAGTATGCACCAAACATCATTTATAGAGTCTATATCCTACCCCTTTGACGTGTAATATAAATAATAATTCAATCTTAATGGTATTTTATGTTTTAGTTTTAATTATTTCATATCAACTAATTTGAATAAATTTATACCAATTCATAATGAATTATACAACCTAATTTATATTTATTGGGCTCTATTACATAATCATTGAATTTTATATTTTATGATTTTGTGTGAAATTGATTTTGAATAACAATTTTTATATTTCTATTTTTTACATTGATTTATAGTTTATGCACATAATCAATTAATCCATTATCTCTCAGTTAAATTTTATAATCATTTTAAAGGTTATATTTCACAATCTCACTCTAATCAAGATTATTTATTCGTGAATTTAAATTAAAGTAAATTACAATACACTTTACTAATAAAATAATATAATTTCATTCAAATCGGTTTATTCATAATATTATCAATTAATACTACCATTTTAAACTCTTATTTACTAATAATTTCTTCAAAAATGTTTTTAATTATATTATAATTCATTTCTTTCTCTAGTTTGAAATAAGATTTCATACAAAACCCTGTTTTCTAAAATTATTTTCAAAAAATGCTTATATAATTTTCAAAATTAGTTAATAAATGAATTGCCACTAAATTTTACTTTTTTATGATATTTAAATGGAATATAATTATCTTTTAAAAATATAACCTATTTGGTTTTACAGAAAACATAAAAGGAATTGTCTTATTGTTCTGGGAATAATGAACAAGGCTAACACTTTTACTATTCAAAAGGAATGTTATTTTTAAACTTTACACTCTGTTTGTAATTTCCTTCCATCATGAACATCATTTATTTGAATAATCTATTTTCCGATAATGAATATATTTTAAATGAAAATGTTTTTAAAATTTGTTTACCAAAAAAATGTTTTTTCCAAATGTTTTTAAAAATAAAAAGTGTATTTTACTCCATAAATTTTTTATAGATCTTTTATGTTAAATTTATTAAAAAAATTTAAAAACCGCCCGTTTTATTAATAAACTTGTTGTATGATGATACCATCATTATTATTCATATGGATGATTTATGATTATTTTTTCACCAAGTATAGTATTTACATTTAAATTCTTGTTTCATGTTGTAGTTATTAACATCGACAATAAATATATACTTCTCATATGATGATTTGAAATTATATTTCCAAATGTATATCCATATTATTTATCATGGGAAAAACTAGTTTCCTAAACTATATAAAAATTTATCATATATTATTCGCATTTAATATAATTTTTTAATCAAGGGAAGTATTTAAAAATCAGAATTCTTTACTCAATATGGATATTCGATTTTAAGTCATGTTAATTATGAATTAAATAAAATTATTGGTATATGGGTAATTATTTCGACATAAAATATATGTGAGAGTAATTAATGATATCCTCTTAAAGAATCAGTAGTCTGGTAGGATGAATCATTTTGTTATATTTAGTTAAATGGAATTGTATGCATTAGTTTTAAAAAGTATTGTGAATAAATCAAGATGGAATTGTAATCACATTCGTGTTAAACATGACCTCCAATAATTAATAATTTCAATTTTTATAATCTATTTATATTATCCAATATATTTTCATAAGTACATTATCTCTGTATAAATTTTGATATTTATTTTATGAATTAAAAGAAACAATTTCTCATCTAATTACCATTCCATATTGGTTAAGAAAAACTGATTAAATGTAATGTGTTTTCAGTTATATTCCTTTCCATTGATTATGATGGTACATTATTTAAATGTAATGTGTGTTCAAATCGATGCCTTTTTCATCCCTCACTAATGATGCTTCAATTATTCAATATGTCACCCACTATACATAATAGTTACTAAGAATTTGAGATCACCCTTGTTTATTTTTCATTCCTTTGAATCCAAGAAATGTAAAAAAAATTATATGTTCGGAAATTATATATGGAATAAATTTACTCATTACAAAAAAAAAATTGTTGAATTGTTTTTTCAAATTTATGAAAGGCCCAAGTATTTATCTATATTTTTAATACTACTAAAATATAAGGTCCGTAAAGAAGTGATTCCATGTAACTTATGCAATTTAATAATAAATTAAATGACTAGGGGATATTTTGGTTAGGATAACTATAGATTTTATCATTGTAGTGTTATTAAAAAAATTGGGAAGTAGATTCAGAACAACATATATTTGTGGAAACCACTATATTAAAAAAATTAGAGATAAGTATAGGAGAATATACCAGTGTTTTGATAATAAAAAATATTATGTAGTTTTTTATATAAATAAATCCATGAATGGATACTAGAAGTGGAAATGTTTCTATAAAATATTCTATTTGTAGTAATTACCCTGAAAAGGCTGCATTGGTCATGAACCAATCATCACCCAGTGCCAGAGAATGTTCCTTCTTTCATATATGAACCTAGTTATATTGTATCCCATATGAACAGTATTCTTAAATATATCTATTTTTATAAGTATATTAGATTAAGCCTTCATCAATTTGGAATTTTAAATAATGGTATTTACAAATATAATAAAATTGACTACCAATATCAAGATAAAATTCTGACAACATAATTTATTTAATACAGAGAGAATGTAACACACTAAAATTATAAAAGACAAAAATTTTATTCATTAAAATATGTTACATAAAACAAATATAATGTAATAAAATATAAATCCCCAGGAAATTTAAATAAATTTAATTTAGAATAAGTTAAATTTATTTTCTAGTATACAAAATAGGTAACAATGAGTTTTTTCTTGGCTTATGTTACATGCAAGTCCGAGTATTTTCAAACAATGATATAATATTAATTTTATAATTTAATATGATAGTTATCACTGAGCCATTATAATAAAAGATCTGAAAAGTATTAAATAACTTATTAACATGTATATTTTAATCATGTTTATTAATTATCTATTTATTTTTAATAAAATAATAATCATTTTAAAAAAATGTTCTTTAAATAACTATAATTTTTTCTAAAAGCTGTTTCAGTTACACAATGTGGACATAATTTAATAATAATTATATTTTTTACCTAATATATACTTTTTTTGAAAAAATAAATATCAGTTTTTAAATCATAGTATAAAAATTATGTTATGGTAAATTTTTGGTTTTTTGTAATAATTTAAATTTTGGATTAATAGTGAATAATACGTGATTTTAACCGAAAACTAGTTTCTAAGGACAATTTCTATTAATTTCTAATGTTAACATTTGTTAAATTTTATATCAATTAATCAAATTAATGTAATTGGATTCATTTTCTAATCGAATTTAGATGTAAAAACTCTGTGTACTTTTCAACAATTTAACTATGAATCTCGCATTCATGTCACATATATGAGATTAATTTTATATTTTAAGATTATTATAATGTGAATTGAATATTGGAAAATGTAATATATACAATGAATAAATATAATATTTAAAATATAATATTTAAAATATAATATTTAAATATATTATTTTGAACATAACTATTTCTAAACAATTGGTTGTGAATTTGGTCAACATAAATTATCATGGTTAAGGTAATATTGGTGTATTGGGTGATTAAAAAATTATTGTTAAAAATATTTAATAAAGAAGACTTAAAACTATTTCATAGAAATATTTATATGATTAAACAAATAATATTATTAAAATTTTCATTTTCATTAAATTGTGAAATATTAAAAATGTGGGATCACTGAATTCTTTCTAGAAATACCAAGTGTCTCCTCCCTCCACTGATATAAAATTTATCCCCCTTTAATACCTTATTTACACCTTCAATCCACATTTCATATTCCAATAACAACACAAATGACATTAAAAAATACCAAAATACATCCTAGATGCTTTATTATTGGCACAAATTAATTCTTAGAAGGCTTTACTCCAAAAATAATGTGGATACCCAAAGAAGAGGGAATGTTCTATAATGGCCACCATTATTTTACATATTCCCCACCTCTTTAAATATTTTATACCATGATTATATAAGATAATAAGTATATTAAAAATAATTGGATGTTTTTATAACAATTCAATGTCCTAAAACCATCTTCTTTTCATTAAAATGGGTTGTGAAATCATTGTTCGTGTGTATGGAGGACTATAGCCTCACAAACAATTGTTATTCATTTTTTTGGTTCCCACGTATCATGGATAATAATTATGATGTATATAAATAATATATATGATATTTATAAAAATTAAAAACTATTTATTTACAATATATATATACCTACAATTCTATAGGATATTCAGCAATGTCGATCTGGGGTAAGTTAGATTACCACCTTCTATAGAGATGTGATTCATATTTCACTAATGATTAACATAGAAGAAGGGAAATATAATGATAATAATTAAATGAAATATAAATTAAATAATTATAAAATTAATGAAATATATATCCTTATATAAAAAAAATGTTGTTTTTTTCATTATCACTAATGTAACAATGATAACATTATTCATGTATGTGTGGTTTAACTTCTTTATGAAGCGATGTGGCTCTCTTTTTATTATAGAAACCCAGGGATGATATATATAGGTATATAATATTTTATATATTATATTATGATCATTATAGAAAGGTAAATATTACATACCTGATTTCAATAATGATCATTAAAAATGGATATTTTACTCATATATATGTATGTCCTATCATCTATATGATCATAACATACTTCATTTTTTATCATCGTTAATGATTGTGTTTAAAAGGAAAATATATATAATAATATGATAATTAAATCATCAGGATTATTATTTGCATTATACAAAAATATAATATTCAAAGGAATAAGATATTCCTTGCGGAAACATTAATTAGAAAACAATGTAATTAACAACTAAAACAATTATAATAATGGATTAATTTTTTAATGGGTAATATGTTGTAAAAAATGATCATATATGATAGTAAAAAATTAATATTATTTTTTTGTATGTTAATAAAATTATAAAAACAAATCTATATTTTTTTAAATAATTTTCAACTATAAGGAAGTGTAAGGTAGCGTATTTCCTCTTAGCTTCATTTCATTAAGGAATATTCAAATGATACGCACCAAACATCATTTATATAGTGTATATACTACACCGATAATATGTACTATCAGGAATAATTATTTTATCATTTTATTTTATTTTTCAAAATCAATTATTTTATTTTATGATATTTCACATAAAAGTGTTCAAGTTATAAATATTCTATAACTCAATTTATTATCATTGGGTCAAATTACTTCTTCATTGACTATGATGTTATATGATTTTGTGGGAAATTAATTCTAAAAATATATTTTCCATTTGCAATTTTTTTATTTACATTAGATTCACATAATCAATTAATTTACTGATTCTTACATCGATATTATAATCATTTTGAAAGGCATATTTCACAGTCTAATTTTAAACGAGATTGAAATGGCGCCTCATTGACCGGGCTCCTTGGCTCTGTCCTCGTCCTAGGGTTTTTGTGGCCCTTTGGCGGCGATGGCTCTCCCCTCCTCCTTTTATTTGCCTTTCCTTCTCTCCGGCCTTCCTCTTCTTTTGTTGTTTCCCCCTTTCTGGAAGATCTCTCTCCTTCGCTCTAGGGAACGATTCTATGAGTTTTCTTCCTCTCTTATCTCGGTCTTCCTGTCATCGGTCGTTTGCTGCAGAAGTCTTTAGCTGGTCTCACCCTGCTCTGATTTTTTGTTCCCCTGCACCTTTCCAGGTCGGAGCTGGAGCATCAGATCAAAGAGATTTTGGGTTATGTGGTCCGATGGTCGATGGGTTTCTAGGATCTTCGGGAATCTTCTTCCTTCTGTCATGCCTTCTACAGGTTTTATTTGAAGATGGAGTCCGTCGGAGACCTTAGTCACTCAACTATTCTCTGACCATGAATTCCGATGCTCCTCTCTGAGTCGGACCTGGAGCGGTAGTATCTTTGAGGTTCTGGGATGTGTGGTTCAGCGGCTGCTGGTGCACCAGACGCGTCATGAGGCGGTATTTTCTTGTGAAGTCGTTTTATCGTTGTTCAGTTGTTATTTGTATTTCTTCATCAAGGAAATTGGTGAAGAATTGTTGTGTTTCTCTGGGTGAGATATTTCTATTTGATGATCGATCAATGTTGAAGTCGGATTGGGTATCTAGTTTAGGTGATATTTTCTTCTGTGCGGTGTCGGACATCAGTGTCGACGGTGATGATGAAGATGAAGCGACGGTGGGCTGTCTTTGGTTTGCTGTGGAGACCCTGATGCTTGTTCCATACTCTGGTTTCTAGATTCTTTGCACCCTCCCAGGTCAGTTGGGCACGATTTCTTCTGAGGAGGCGTTGTGAAGTGTTCGTGCTAGTGGTTGGGTGTCCATGGAAGCACAACTAGGTCATTGGTTTCTTTTCGGGTGTTCTGGCGATGTCGATGATGTCTTGTTTAGAGACATCGATGAGTAGACATTGGTATTGAGAGATAAGGACTGTGAGACGGTGCAGGTGCTCTGGTGATTCCAGTGATGGATGCTCCGACGACGACGATGGTGGTGGTTCCGAGAAGCCATGTTTTTAGTGGTGACTGGATGATGATTACGACGTCTGATCGAATCGAGGTGGGTGACCGCATCGGTGTTTACGCGACTCGAGGTGGGTGACTGAATCGGTGTCTATGTGACTTGAGGTGGCTCTTGGTTAAACTAGAAATGATGACCACTGGCACGTGGATTTGAAATCAGTTTATGTTTGAATTTTGAATTTGATAACTCTAGCGTTGGTGTGGCATTGTGGCTATGAAGAAGGCGAGATGTGATTTTTTGTAATGCGGTGCTATTTTTTTAATTTTGTGATGTATGGTTACCACTTTTCCTTAAAGTGTCTCTTAGAAAATATCAAAAAAATGGATTTTGAGGATTAATATTAATTTAGTTTGTTTATTCTAGAATTCCATTTAATGGAAACCATTTAATCATTTAATAAAAAAATTCACTTTGTTTAATAATTAATATGTATTAGAACAAAATTTTATAAAAATATTACTTTATTTATCACTTCAGTCAGAAATTTGTTTCCTTCCAAAAATATGTTTTATAATAATGTGTTAAAAAATATTTTTATTTTTTAAAAAAGGTTCTATAAAAAAATAGTGTCAATAAATTTTAATATTCTAAAAAAATCGAATATTTTTTTTAAATCAAGGGTTCTTTAGATTTTTCCAACAAAGTGAATGGAATTGTTTTCCATTTTATGAACAAGGATCTTTCCTAACATTTTTACAGAGAAAAGGGAATGTTCATTCTAAAATTTACAACATTTAAGGAAATAAACTTGTTCAAGACCACAATTTTATTTAAGATTTGTATTCTTTTTTAAGAATATATGTTTAATGAAAATGTTTATAAAATTTTTAATCAAATAATATGAATTTTGAAATGTTTTTCAAATGGAAATGATATTTTACACAAGATTTATTTGAATGATATTTTTAAGGTTATTTGTATTGATCATTAAAAAGAACAATTTATTATCAATTTGATGGGTATATGTTGAAACCATCCATGTTCATCCAATAGTTGGTTTAGGATTATATTGGATAATGAAAACATTAAAATTCAATTACGTGTTTCATTTTGAAATCATTATATACCTCTTGAAATATTCACTTTATTATGAAAATTATAAATTATGTTTCCCATATTTAAAAATATTATTATTTGTAGATATTATTATTCAATAAATAATATACAATTTTTAGATATGTTGTTTAAATTTAGAATTACTTTTTAATATTGGGAAGAATTTATTAATCCATATTTGTTAGTAAATATGGATGTCTAATGACATGGAACATTCTTTATGAACAGAGTCCATTATTTGATGTTTAATGAATTATTTGGACCCACTAACATGAGTGGGACCCATTTAATGATAGTATCTCAATGCATCAGCAGTCTCTTGGGAAAAATTAGTTGGCTAGCCTAAGTTAAATGGATCTTTAACCATCAGTTTTAAACATTCTTGATAATATATCTTCATAGTAACAGGATAATTTTAATAGAAAACATGAAATCCAATAATTGAGCGTTTCCATCATTAAAATTCCTATTATTATTATTATCCTGGATATTTTCACTATCATATTAT
Source organism: Viscum album (assembly GCA_963277665.1). NCBI lineage: Eukaryota > Viridiplantae > Streptophyta > Magnoliopsida > Santalales > Viscaceae > Viscum > Viscum album. Next base: position 153,547,848 of record OY728150.1, read on the forward strand.
CAACAGGTGAATTTCATTTCCAATTTATTGATTAAATTTTACGTGATATCATTTATTTATCATTTGATATCGATTATGCCATATTGATTAAATTTAATGTGTTTTAGATATTCACCTTAACATTAATTATCCATTTAAATTATTCATATTAGAAATGTCTTATGATAATTAACAGATCATATTATTCGTTACGTGTTAATGATGCTATATTAATTCCTGAATTTTTTTTTCATTTTACATAACCATTACTGAGTATTTCAGGTCACCATAATTTTTCTATTTTATAATTAATCCATAAATTTTAATTTATATTATATGAAAGGATACTATAATAATAGTAAATTTATTCATGAGAAATAATAATTAGGTTGTGATTAAATTCTGGAAATATAATACTTGTCTCTTGTATGTATCTAGTTTTCCAAGACTAAAAAAACTATTCAATCCATTAGGATTTGATAACACGAATCTTATTCTTATGTAATAAAGAATACAATAGCTCTAGTATACTGTTCTTTGGGATTCTATAATGAATATTGAAGATATAAAACATTTTTATAATTTTTTTTACCGTTTCTCTAAATGGAGACCCTATGGTTCATATTCAAAAAGAACATCAAAAAATATGATGTGATAACTTTGTAAAAAAGTAATTTTAAAAATAATTATCAATATAGGAATCATGAATAATATAAAATAGTATTCTACAAAAATTTTTTAGTTGAATATAAAACATAAAATAATTAAAGGAATATTTTTAATATTTTAAAAGAAAATTTTTGAAAACCCACATCATAAAAAGGGTGATAAATAATTCATTAGAAAAATAGGTAAATAATTTTTAAATGAGCATGAGATATATAACATATTTTTATTTCAAAATAGAATTTGGGATCAATGTTGTAAGATTGAATATGGATATTTATAAGAATGATCCTATTTAGATATGATGGGAATTATTCATAACATCATCCAATTTTATGAAAATATAAATCCCTTAATATAATTAAACATAAATTAAGGAAACTAATTATTATAGAATTATAAAATCATAAAATACCATCTTGAATAAATAATATTAATAATTAAATAAATAAGACCTAAAACCCATTAATTTATCTAAAATATTCCTTAGGAATTAAGAAATATTTTTCCTAGATACCAGATAAAATAGAGATATTAAAACTGAACTTCAATTGTGAGAAATAAATGATAATTCAATATATTATATATACAATTCATAGAATACATGTAATACCAATAAAATTAAGATGAAATGAATTATATGTTTGATTGTTTCCTTAACATGAGACACCAATCATTACGAAAATTGAAATATATTTTATAAATATTTTTATTTAAATGAGGCTATTATTAAATTATCATTGAATAATCAGTTTTGTATATGGGTAAACCAATTGGAATATATATATATATATAAATACTATTGTATTTCTCAATATTATTGTATTTATTGATTCTAATGAAATAAGATCTCAGCCATGTCACCCCTCCCGACAATGATACTGTAATGACGAGGGATAAAGGCAATGACCCTGAATCCCTATATCCAGTAGGCCTATAGTTGTAAACTAACAGTAATGAAAAAATATCATATTATTTGAGGAATTACCCTCTACGAATGAAACAATATCGGTATAATGGATAAATAACAAAAAAACTGATAGATAAAAATTAACAAAATCCATCCCATAATACATGAGTAATGTATAATCGATACATATAATTGTCTTTAAAGGTATAAAAACATAAAATTACCCATACATGTCTCAACATTAACTCTAACTATGCATTTATTATCATATTGAGTCTATATAGTCCTCCTAGAGACCTGAAATAATTTTATATAATTAATGTGAATCATAACAAGTATACCTAGTATGGACATATCCAAGGCCTCATGTTCACATGTAAAAGAGACCGTGCTAAAGAAGTAGTGAAAAAAATATAAGAACCAACAATCTCTTATATAGGCCTTCAATCCAAAACCAGCCCCCCCCCCCCCCCCCATTGCTTTCTCACTAAATCATGAATCCAATATAACAATAATTCATTGTGATTATAACCTTTATAGGATCAACCATTCGAAATTCATGCTAATTTCCCTCTCTTGTTGGCCAACATAATATGTCATGTGATCTAATCCCGTATACACATAAAACATCATATCACATCGATTCCCTCTAGTAGAAAGCTATAAAACACATCACATCACATCCTTCCCATTGACACGTAGTCCACACATCACATCACATAACATCCCACCCAATGAAATGACGACCACAAATCAAATCACATAACATTCCACTAGGATACTCCTAGGAAACACATTATATCACATCAATCCCATACAATTCTAGGATATACATATAATAAAATCCCTCTCACAAATATCATGACCACTCATCACTATTGTGTAGTTTCCAACATAATCATGTATCTGTACAGATGAAGGAGGAGTAGGGGAGTGGGGTAATCCAACCATACATATCACCAATCGTGTTAAGGTTAGGGAATAATATTAGATCTCAGAACCTATTATAATTGGTATGGTTATCAAACACAGTTTGGGTAAATTTAAAATATTATAAACATACATGATATATATATAGGAAAAACACCCAACCTACAAGTTCACATCTACTAAACTAGTACACACCAAATGAACAACATCATGCCACATGAAAATTATCAAAAAATTTACCATATCTATATGAAAGGATAAAAAACCACAACATAAGATACAATTCATTACACATTCTATTATATTTTTCGCCACATTTGTTACAAATTTCATTTCACTTTACTCATTAAATTATTTAATTCATTTATTCAAATAACATTTATCATTTAAATGAAAATATCATTTTTCTAGTGGCCCCCTTTTCCATATATCACCATATTTATCCCCATGGGTAACAAGAAAACAATATCAACCACACTATTTTAGATCATTCCCAACCCACACATCCACATTCATAACACCATACCTATACGATTTCCATTGCATCACATCAACCAATCTATCACACTTAGATCACCCCAAATTGCACAACTATAACATACATCAAACATAATCACTGTAAAAAATCAATATTCCATATAAAAGTCTCACAACAAAACCTCATCACCAAAACAAAATCACATTTCCAACACACATCATCATTACCACGAATCACACCACTATGCACTATAACCACATCACAACTATCTTCTCCACATCACAAAACATAAAAAATTAAACCCACGATAATAAATTTCTACACATTATCCTCATAAATCAAATGGATAATTAGGTTTCCTTCGTCAGCATTAAAAATCCCAAACCATGTTTTGGTAAGACCTCAAGCACAAGTATACAAAACAACATCATACACTATCTTCAACAATGTTTCAGAGGACTTCAAAAAAATATTTCGTTAATTTTATTGTCTATTTTTATAAAAACCAAATTCCCTGGGAATATAGTTTATAATCCAAAATTAAATTCCCTATGAATTTATTTAGGGTGTGATCATTCATCAAATCAAAAGGGGTCTTTATCACAGAACATCTACACTACAAATATATCTTCAAGAATAAGTTGTCTTCAAATTGTAAATAGGACATATTAATATCATCATCAACATATATTACCGCAGTAAAGCATGAAAAAAATCCCATTCACTTCAATTAAACTATTCAAAATAACAATCTTATTATGCCTAACTATAATAACCAATCAATGGTTTGAAAAAGAATGTAAGTCCACCATGTCTCATGTAAATGGGTGAGAATGAGGAACACCTTGCTCAAGGAATATTTCCTATCCCATTGGACACCATGGGTTGCAGAATAAACTAACTCGAAATCACCTTTAAATAAATAACAAATTGATCACACTACACCACATCAATGGTTATTAAAAAGACAACTCATACACACTCTAAAAAAATAGAACCACCGCGGATGATCATTGGAGAAGAAATTAAATACATATGAAAGAGAGTAGAACTAACTATACATCACCACAAGTAATCAAACTAAAATAATTGATTAATGTAGAATAAGAATGAATGTATAAACCCCTATAATTCCCTAGAACTCCAACAAAAATGAGTGGAAGTAATGGATGGTGAATATATATTTATATCTTGATAAAATGGATTTAAAAACATGTAACCCACACATCTCATAATGTGGATCCCTTTCATGATGTTTAAATTAGGGTTTTTCAAAAATTACAACATCCAATAAAAAATAAAGCCCCCACAAAATTTAATAAATTACACATTTTATACTATTTGAATACTGTGAATATTTTCCCCAATTATCTTATAGTTATCTTGATATATGTGAATCATTCTCGCAATAGAATCCATGAATTGAAAATTTTATGACATCATTCTTGTTCATATCATGACCCACAACCTAAAATACTCTTGGATATTTATATCCATTGATTTCACTGTAACTCTTCAAAATTCCTAATGATTACAAAATTTAAAACTAGACGGTTGGGAAATAATGAAAAATTATATTATAAACAAATCAAAATATTATCATCTTCTACGATCAAAACTAGACATGGGAAAACAAAGGTGTCCAAACAACCATCCTAGAAGATAACTCTCTCGGATCTATTAGAACCTCAAACACTACCCCAGCCAAACACACCTGACTAAAAAGACCCAAAGACACCCAATGCAACCACATCACCAAACAACCAAGTCAAACATCACATATCCCATACCAAACACTTCCACATCAAACACACAACACCTCACCCCTGAAAAAAATAGGGAATTACGTCCTCCATGTTTATATAATATATTTTCTAGGAGGCAGTAACTCATCCACATTATTTTAATAATATTTTAGTATAAAGAATCTCAATTAAGAATTACATACTCTACATTCTTGTGTTTTAAAACACAAATCATCATGAAACCTATCAGATTTCATGACATAAAAACATCTAAAAATCATATCATCCCAAAAAAGTAAAAAAATAAATGATAAATTGAACTTGGTGTACTAGGAATGCATTTGAGACTCTTACTCATATGTACTCTCCTAGAGGCCACAAGTAATCCATAATAAATGATCCAAAAGAATATTCAGACCATATAAAATTGTATATCAATGACACAAGATCTCTACTGGAATCTCTATGAATGTTTCATTATCCTCTATATCTAAATCCCCCCAATATATAACCAAAGAGACATCATAAAGATAATAATGAAGTTGAGACACCATAAAGTCATTGTTGACCCTCTCAGCATTTTTTTGGAATGTCCAGATAATATTACACTAATCCAACACACATCAACAACTAAAACGGATGACAATAACATGGAGAAATCTTACTCTCCCTTCCAAACCTATCATGCCTACACTGCAGAGAGAATCCCAAGAACATGTTATCACCGACCATCATCATTTAGGTTGTCAGCCTATGATCAAAATTGGAATTATAACTGAAAATTTTTGCAATCATTTACTCAAATACCTTGTAGATCTTGTTAATATTTTTATCCAAAAAACAGGAAAAAAACTACTAACTCCCCCCAATCAATCTAACACAATGGAGAATGACACAGTCACTAGTAAAATGCCTCTAATAGAGTTATAACAATAGGGTAGTAATAGATATTATATTATGAAAACTCAATAAAATGTATGTGTCATACCCATTCTCCCCCAATGTGAACAATTCATTCCAATAGCATACCCTCTTGTGTCTAGATTTTCCAAATGATCATTCCATCCGTATGAGGGTGGAATGAATTTATAAGGCACATCATGGAGGACAAATAATAATGGAATCAAATCCATAAACATATGATAGAATAAGTGTATCTTGTATGGATGATCTTCCATGATACCCTATAAATCCTAAAAACATCATCCCTATATTTCATTTCCAAAATGTCGATGATTTTTTCTCAATGACCACTAAGATGTGCGATGATTTTTTCTATTTTTATTCAATCAATAAATCTTCATTACATTATCCCTATACTTAGAGAAACCCCATTTTAAATTCTGTTGATTTGTACTAATATTTCTATATGGGGAAATCCATGGACTGTATAAAATATCCAAGAACATGATTCTATGATTTTACATGATGACAAGAAATATATTTTTCCAAAAACATCACCAATGACCATTTCTTTTGTGGAAAAAAATGCTATCACATCGGGCCACAATACATCATTGTGAAACCCATACATACAGTTAAATGAAACATATGAAACTTATAGTGAACTAACTCAAGTACATGGGACAATAAATATAACCACCCCTAGATGTGCCTATTGTTCTAAAGATCCACTATCCATTCCTTTGGGGAATCAAAAACATCAACACATGAAAACATCACCTCTATATCAGAGTTTACACATTGAGACTCATAAACCTACCACATAAAAGATGACCCTAAATTCATCTATTAATGACCCCTTCAATTTCAGCTCTTCCCAATGTCATGATGTATCTCTAAAATAAAATTATTTCCTTTCCAAACATCCATTGAATCCCGAGACACATCCTCTTGGGGCATCCAAATCAATGAATATAAAACTAAATTAGCCTTTTCAATGCTGTAACATATTTACAAATAATTATCCAACAGAAACATCATCTGACATTGAAATAATTGATTCCTATATTGTTGTGACAAAACATATCTCATGATCCTTTGGTCTATGAATACCAAAAATTTATCACTGATGACGTATTTAAGGAATAATATCAGGCCAAAAATATTCATCAAACTCTATATCATTAGATGAATGGTTACATTTATGGGGAAATAACCACATAGAACCATAGGAGATCATTACTCTCGGATGTGCCATCACGCATTGCAATCCCATTTGTGACATTTTAAAAAATTTATCAACAACATACCCTTATCATGTAACTAATGCACTGGAGTAATAAACCACAAATCCTTTTTGTAATGAAACATGGCTTGGAACTGATCATTCCACCAAAAATTATGGCCCTTCTTTGTCATCCATGTCTATAGGGATCTAACTCAAGAGGAATTAGTTGAAAAATAGTGACAATAGAATTTTGGACCAATGATACTAAGATTCCATTCTATGTTCACAACTTCTTCCTAAGAAAAAACTAATACATACTTTGATGGGTCCACCACCACACCCTACTAAGACACTTCATTTCTATAGAAAAACACCTCAGAAATCTATAACATGCCCAAAGTAAAATTCCATGAAATTGGTAGTTTCATTGGACCAATAACAAAACATTAAGATGTTGATATGTTTATAATCTAATAAAGAGTAGAAAAATATATCATCAATGAATACAAAGGACAACGAAGCTAGAATCTCATAAAACATGGTATTCAAAAGCCCCATGAACAGAGATTGTATATTTTTAATATAGAATATTTTGAAAATACACTCAAAGTGACTATATCAGCATGCAAAGGACATCATCTTGATATCATCATCGCTCTCCCTATCATGATAACAAAACTGAAAATTGACCTTAGAGAAACATGTATCACGTCTCAATAGGCTGAACAGATATTCTATACTCAATAGTTTGTAATGGTTCTTAACTGTAACATGAATCAACCTCTAGAAGCATATATTCAACCTCAGACTACCATCCACCTTCTTGGAACAGAGCGCTGGAGCCCCCCACAATTAAAAACTCATGTCAAATAAAACACCTATGCATCAGATAATCCACCTAAAACATCAACATTCACCATTTCATAGTCCCCATTCAATAAGTAGCCAAGAAAATTACAGACACATCCAAATCCATCTCTATCTAAAACTCGATATCACATTCATGGTGTAATGTCATAAACTTGTATAAAAAGATATGAAATTACTCCCCCATTACCATAGGGAAACCCCAAACATGAGGATGCACTAAAATATCCAAAAAAAATTATAAAACGGGATATAATTTCCTACCCTCAAATTGATATATTCTATCCCCAAAAAATTCCACTAAATGTATATTCATATTGGAAATAAAACACTTATCTAAAAGTTATCAATGATTACGGAAATAGAAAAAATCCAATAAATTCCCATGATAATATCATTTATATGTTTCGATAATAATAGTAATTCCCACAATTATTATTACATTCCAATCACTGACCTATATCCATGGCGCACATCAAACAAAGAATCCTAACCGAAAATCGGTATTGAAAACACTAGGGACACTAGAATCCTCACTACATTGTGTACAAAAGTATTGATCAATGAAGGGAAAAAATAGTGTCAGAGTCTAATGAATAAAAAATAAAAAAAATTATTTTAGATGATAACTTTATCATAAAATGAAAATTTTATAGGTCTTCTGGTTCTGATTCCTATAACACAAGAATCTTACCTTGGGAATATCCTTTACTCTCTGTTTCGGATATGCACAAAAATTCTCTAGCATAGATACCTCTGGAAGTGGTCCATCACAAGGATTTATACTACCAACTAAACCTTTTATTATCTAATAAAAAACATGATGTGCTCCATTCTATTGAAACATCCGCAGAGGAAAATGTTGCTGTTGAAAAAGGGGTATGACTGCCAATATAAAATGGACCACCCAAATTGGTGAGACAATATGATAGGTGATTCCCATATATCCCAAAAATATATCACCCAAATGAAAATACCATATAATTTTCTTAGATACCACCATTACTTGATGTTTATAAATGAAACTACCATGGATGGTTCCCCACTAAATAATCCCATATGACATGAACACCCATGACTAACTACTTGATGCTCTTATCAATGAAAATCCCTTAATGACACATTATTGAGACTCAACTCCCAAGGAATGAATCCTTTTTATAAGATCATAAATGATCAAAAACTATATATACATCTGAAAAATAAATCCATCGATCACATACCTGGTAACTATGTGAAATTACTCCATAAAACACCATGTTTTGGACTCCTCATACAGAAAAATATGTATTTTAATGTGTAGATGGTCCATGAAGATAATATTAATCTCCCAAACACTCATACTCCCCTATTGAAGGGATAAAAAATGCCACCACTTGGTTTTTTAGATCATCTATGAAAAAAACTACCTAAACATCCTTTAAATATCTACCCACAACGCATATGGTTCTATTTAATCGCCAAGAAACACCATCCAAAATGGATACATAGCTCCCAACATGTGAAAAACTACCAAATGCATAAAAACATTGATTTTATTATTGGATTATACTGAGTGTGATGTTGAGATTCTCTATCCATCACTCCTTATCTACTTTTTGTACACTTCTTACATACTTTACCAATATCCATTGTTGAATGGAACTCAAGGCTCAATACCATGACCAGGCCTCCTCCTTGAGCTCAACTCTCCAATTGTCAACTAGATCAACATGAAAACCCTCAAAATCAAAAATTATTTGAGGATGATAAATAATATCCAATCCTAATAAAAATGATAATACCAAAAGTTCAATGGAATATAATTTTATCTGATCTTATTTTATTAATTAATTTTATTTTCCAAAAACACAAAATTCAATAATGATCAGAAGTCATAATGATGTGAATACCTCTCATAGGTCTCTACTGTACAAAATATATTCACATCATATAGTTGTTCAATAATCTTAGATTCCTTACTCTAGATCATTGGTGGCCCTAAATTCCTATGTCTCAGTTGGTATTCGTGTACAATGTCCTAAAAAAAGGTCAGCTGGCAAGTCTTACATTCTTATCCTAGGAAAACACACAATTCATATAATACAACATGACACTATCTCTTAAAAAATCATTGGATAACAATCTTTCATGAACCAATCCCAATAATTTTTTTACAATTAGATAGAGATGGTGGCCTCTAAAACCCACCTCTAGTAGGCCCCATATTGTTTACCAATGTTGATGGTACAAAAACATCATAGTGTAGGAGGTTTTTCCCTCTATGAATGAAATTGGATATAGAGATAGAAAAATGGATCACCGAACAACTACGGTATAAAAAAATAAAGGTAAACCAAAAAAATTCTCAAATATTACAAATATAGTATAGCATATACATATAAAAGACTCCAATTGTATACTAAATTATGAATCTATATCCACAATACAAGAGCAGGTCCTACCTAGCTTGTTGTATCTAGACCATCATGAAAGTACTCATTTAAACCTAAATACAGTTAATATATATTGGCTGGACATGATATGAATATTTAGTAGGGACATATCCAAGGCCATGAGTAGACATATGGAATGAGAAATATGATGTTATAGTCAAAAAATAACATAACCATGAAGCAATTATATGTGTCATCAAACAAGACCCATCATCACCATGGCTCACTCAAAAAATCACATATCCAATATAATAATAAACCACCGATATCATAACCATGAATGGAACCATGTTATCACTTCCCCACTAATTTTATACATACCCCATTTAAATAACATCTTATTCCCCCATCCCTTACACACACACAACATCACATCAATTCACATCCCACCCAAATAATATTGGGACAGAAATCACATCACATCACATAACACCTCTAGACACTTTTTACATACATCACATCACATAACATACCACTATCAGACACCTAGGTGACACATCACATACCCCCCATAGACGCCTGGGAAACACATCACATCGTATCGCCTTCCTCCATATAAAACATATCCATAAACCACATAACATCACATATAACCCATTGACACTTGGTCCACCCATCACATCACATAACGCCTCCAACACCTATTCCACACATAACTCTATATCCCATTGGCATACACCTAGTCAACACATCACCTCTGTTTAATTTACAATATATACATATATCATTACCGATGAAGGTATAGTGGGGGAGAAGTGGTAGAGAACAATATGTATCGCCACCATAAATAGATATTATGAAATAAAACCCAAATTTAACACCTTTGATAAATGGTTTGGTAATAAAACATGCGTGGGTAGAATAAAAAAGAACATTTTCATACATGATATATAAATATAAATGAATACTTAACCTACATTTTTAACTATATTTCAATCGAAAAAACCATATCACCACATATCATCAATAATATATGTGTTATAGTTGATAACCATACAACTTCAGCACATATCATAAATATCAAATATCATTTCTCTCTAACTCAGCTTTCTAGTATATAACTTATTTTAGTGGTAACACTTCATGGATTACTTCATTCCATTTTATTTTACTGAGATATAATGGTTTCCCCAATTTTTGATAAATTTATTCAATATGAATTGAATTTGACGTTATGTTTAATCACTATATTTAATAAATAAACTAATGGTAATCCTAAGAGATAAATTTAAACCTTAGAGTATATTATGAGATCTCATTTTATAAATTTCAACATTTTTTGGGATCAACACCTTATTACGGTTGAAGTTTTATATAAAAATATATTTTCTTGAATGTTTAGGTGGTTACTGTTGAATACCTCTGTAGAATGATTATTATAACTCCAACATATGGGGAAGAAATTTGGGATTGAGAGATATTAGGACCTGATTGGTCTGAGGAAATGGTGGATAAAGTAATATCTCTTCATCAACAAATTAGGGAAGCACAGAGTCGATAGAAAAGTTATATTCATAATAGACGTTGTCATATCAAATTCAGAGTTCATGAGAATGTGTTTCTATGTATTTATACAAATAAAAAGTTAATGATATTTGGGAATATTTGAAAAATAATTCATAGACAAATTGTTCCAATTTAAAATATTGATTGTACGAGGATGCTATATTGTCAATTCCAATTTTTTTTTGAACCTATCTCAAGTCCATGATGTGTTTCAAGTATATCTCATGAAAAATTATATACCTGATATTTATAATGTATATAACTCTAAGGTCATACCAATAGAATATAATATTTCATATTAAGAACAACTGATTTATATTTTGGATCATATGGAGAAAGTTCTACAAAATAATATCACTCACATGGTCAATGGATTTTGAAAAAACCACCAATTAAAAAATATGAGTGGGACATAATGATATTATGAGGCATTAGTATCATCATTTTCTTATATCAGTGTAATGAATTTTTAGGGAAAATTTAAAATAAGGTGTGTTGAATGTAACAACATATGTTATATATATATATATATATATATATATATATTTCACCATAATTTAAATTCTTATATACCTTGTCTTATATTCACCATTGATTTTTAATGAAGCATGATATACTATTAATATTTTTTTAAAAAACCCATTTTAAATAATCCATTAAAATAGTTAGTATGAATATGAATAACATTTTTTTCAACAATATGTATGAAATTTTTAGAGAAATAAAATATATTCACAATTAATACTTATTTTCTGTTGAACTATTAATTCACATTGAAAATATTTTTTTCTCGAAGAATATTTTTATTAAAGTTTTTTCAATAATATATTACAATTTATGATTAAAGATGTATCTAAATTATTTTTAAAAAAATTCATTCATTTTTTTAAATAAAATTTCAAACTAATATTAGGGTTAATTTTTTATATTTTTATAAAATGAATAACTTTTTACTAACAAGATAAAACTAATGGATTTTATTGAAAAAATTATCTTCTATAATGAGTTTATAATATTCAATATTGTTAACAAAATTAAAATTTAGATTTTTTATATATAAACTTATAAATCCTATTTACATCATTTTAGTAATATTTATTTTAACATTGATATAAAAACATTTATTTCTTATGATTTTTTTCATTAGAATACATATTTTTAAATTTGTTTCTCAATGATTAATTTTTAATTATCTTTCAAAACATAAATTAAAGGGATTGGGAAACAATTTATTCCATATTTTTATTCATAATAATTAATATTATCTAATAGTTTCAATTTAATTTTTCTTCTGAATCAATTGTAACATATTGATAATTAATTAGTGAGGTGAACATTATTATGGGTATACCAGAGTTAATGTAAAATTATAATCAATAAGTTAACATAAAACATGTCCCAATACAATTGGATGTAAATTTTGTGATCATGTATCATCTAAGGCCTATTAATGAGGCATTTTGTGTCATTTTCTAATGTTTAAAATGTGGTTATTTGTTTTACATTTAAAATAATCAATTTTTACCCACCCAAAATATAAAAGGGAACCTCTTATCTTCTCATGACTGACTGAAAATTAATTTTTTTTATCAAACACTTTTAAGGAAAAGTAATAATCCATATACGTTTAAATATGAGGATATGCCTCATAAGATATCACAATGTTGTTGAAATGGAATTTAAGATTTTTATCTGATTCCTCCTTAATAAGTTTCCAAGAGATAGCATGCACCTGTGTATCTCCATCATCAGTAATGAGGTGTTCAAAGAAATCTTCCAACATACCCCATGTTCGAGAATACTCATATTTACTTATCTTCCTTTAATTAAACCCCCTTATTTGTATAAGATTTTGTTTTTTAATCCATGAAGATTCCCACTATTTACAATCACACAAATCAGACTACCCATCATCTTGTTTTCCTCTTATTTGGTAGAATTGATATAAATAAACTCATCCACCATTTCTTCTACTGAATGAAGAAGCAGTCCCAAGGGATTCTCGGTAACTGCATTCTCCACACCAGATTGGTCCTTAATGACATCACCAAAAATAGCCATCACTCTATCCAGGTTCCCCTATATAGTACCAATAGAAACAGACATTCATTCCCTATCCTTTGATTTCAATTTTTTACCTGACTGAGCCTCCATTGGTTGTTGATGTTACAAGTAATCTTTGTGCCCTAGGTTCTTCATCCCTGTTGTCATGATGATATCTCTGGATTCCCTAATAGATTTATGTCCATTTTTATTCCATGCATTGTATAGGCCATTGCATTTGCTTCCCACCCATATTTTCCCCTGACAAATAGCCATAATAATCCTCATCATCAGACCCACCTATTGATTGGGTTGAAATTTCGTACTCTTGGATAGCCAATCCATCCAGACCTACAAAATAATTACAGGTTTGGATGTTCCTCTCGCTCTTTTGTTGTCCTGCAACCCCATGACCCACCATTGCGGAAGGGGTGTCCTCTGTATCTAACACCCAACTGGGAACAACATAAATACCGTCTAGAATGTGTAGCATCCGATAATCAACACATTTATGTCCTTCCAAGTCCACTGTAATACCATGTTTATAGAAAACCTTTTCATTATCACCTTCATTCCCCTTAACATCCTCCGAAGGTAGAACCTCTTGGACTAAGATGGTTACTGAGTGAGGTACATATTCATAATATTGATCCTCTTCTACCATTATAGGATCCAGTGGATCCTTCTTCTATAATGAAATGTAAGTATCCACCCTATTACTAACACTGGGATCCAAATCCAACTCACTGCCGTTCTTCTACTTGATGCCCCCCTGCCTTGCACCACACCTGCAACCAGAAATCGGATGCCCCAAATGCCAACAAACTGAGCAATAATCCACCCATGATTCAAAGAAAACAACTTGTTTCCCCTATACACTTTACCAAAAACAAACCAAACCCATTCCACTGGTGGTATGGATACATCCACCTCCATGAAAATCTAATGGTTAATCATGTGGCTAACCAATTGAGTTTTACTATCATCACCCATGAACCATCTGACCATATTCCCAAGAATTTTATGGATAGGGGGATTTTTAAATGGTAGTGGTATTTTGGGGAAGCTAATCCATAAATAAACATAAGGAATGTCCTTTTTAATGTGAAAATAAAAATACCAACGGAAAAGGAAGAACCTTCAACCGAGGAATTTTTGCGGAACACGTGATAGCATATGAATCTTGGTATCCTCCTTTGCAAAGAGAATCATCAAGTGATGTTTATCAAGAAGTCTGACAGTCGCTCGGTCTCGAAGTGCCCAGGAATAAAAAATGAACTGATCAAAATCATCAACTATAGGTCGTCTTTTTCAAAACATAGCCACCATAGTAAGGTTCAAGAGGTCAAAAGCTTCCAAAAACTCCAAAAGTTATTGTGGCATTTTAAGTGAACCATCAAGAAAACCTGTAACCTTCATACTAAGTGAAATAGGTGAAATAATCAGTCAATCATCAGGATTGAAAAAGGTAGTGAAGCTCTGAGACAGAGCTAAAGAATACTTCTCCCTTCTTTTGACTAGAAGGGGGGAGGTTGAAGACATCGCTATCCCTAGTTAGGGCATCGCTGTCGAATTCCACGAGCCGAGATGGAACCCCATGCCCCTCCAATCTTCTCATATTCACATGTCCAGAACACTTTATATCGGCGAATACCAACCTAAATTCATTACCTAAATCCATGATAAAAAACATCAGTGTATTTTATTGATTATTAATCCCTTAAAAAATGCTTTTGGTATAATCCTAAAAGTGTTCTCTCAAGAAGAGGTTTTGTCATTAACTATGCATTTTCTTTTTATTTCTTCCTCTAAACCCTGAAGATCATATTTATCAGTGATGAAACTATAAAATAAGTACCTCTAAAATAGTTAGATGTTATAGTTTTATTTGGATGGACTATATATATATCCTCTTTCATCAGGTTTTAAATGTAACCATCAATTATGTGTAATGAGTACATCTATTATATTGGAATTCGATAACATCAGTAATGTGTAAAATTAATTACCTCATTGGTAAGCGATGTGATTCATTTTTCACATAAATATTACTTGTAATGTAATAAATGGTAACTTTTATGGAAATATATGATAAATATAACATCATAATTACTATTTTAATGTGATATATTTTTTTACATCCTATATTTCATTCTCTAAGAAAATGTGAACAATATCAACGAATATATATGCATAGTCATCTCAATGAAGTCTAATTCATTTACTATCACTAATTTATGTATTATTCTTAATAAAAAGATAATCAGTACAAGTGTTTTCATTTGTTGAATTACTATTTTTCTATAATTGTTTTTTAGAATATATCAATATTCATTGAATATTTAAATGTTATTATTGATGAGAATGTATTTTGTTCAAAGACATGAGTTAATTGACATGAGATGATACTATACGTAAAACATTTAGAAGATTTCATTTGTAGGTTTCCATGAAAATTATTTGTAATTTCATAATAGTTTTTTAGTGGATTGGTGGTCATTACTATGGAATTGAATTTGATAGACCATTTTTTACATGATAGCACACAAATGATTAGCCCAACCACACTAGCCCACATACGAGACCCCCGACCAGTACTGATGTGGGAAAGTCAACATATATGGATTACGAATAGAAGAGGATCGTGTGAATAGAGATCACATAGAGGCATATGGTAGTAGTTTGGAACCACCATGTGGTACTGAAAAATGGTGGAAGGGTGAGTTGGCATGGGGTGGTTCTAGCCAAGGTCAAGTGAGGACCTGATAATCAATTATTCCTAGTCTATAGGGTGTATTGTTATATAAATATTTGAATGAAAAACAAACGGGTAAATAAATCTAGAAATTTAATTTTCATCAATTCATAATTATAAAAAATAATAAGTAAATTTTTATGAGGTAAATCTAAACCATTCAATATGTAACAACATCATCTACCTCCATCGATCAAAGGAAACTGCATGTGTTGAGGGTTCTTTTCATCATTATCGGCATGTTGATAAGCTATGATCTATGAATGATCCTCATACAAATGAAATTGTTTTAATGAATCATATATAATGATTATTTTCTTGTAATAAATATATCTTATGAATTGAGAAAAATTATTAATTGAGGAATTGTGATGGTGAGTTTCATTATTACATGTTGTGATCTGAGGCAGTGTGCATGGAAGAATGGTAGTGCATATATATTTAGTATTGTTTTAGTAGAGTTAGTGTGGATTCTTAAAAATACCATGGACTTATAATTTTGTGTTTATGTTGAATAAAAATTCATGTGAACTTTGATAATGAATAAAATATACACTAAAGAACACTGATTTTCCAATATGGTTCCATTTATTTGTTTTGGGTTTCTACCATCATGATTTCATGATGATGGTCTGAATTAAACAGTAGTATCTTATCTTATCCAGAATCAATTTTTTTACAAAGTGAAACATATCTATGTTTCATGAGTTTCTAAGCATCCTTATGTACATAATGTTTGGTCATCAAACAATTTATAGAACAATAGAAGATTTCCATGGTAAACGAATGATTAGAAACATGCATATAATGTTTTACATGATTGAGGTTGTGAGAATGATTATATATTCATGTGTTCCCCCAAATGAGGATATATGTAATGTGAAATATTAGTTACATATTTGTTCCATGAAGAAATAGTGGGATATCATGATAAACTTTTGTTAAAGAATAGTAAAAAGGATTTTTTGTGAAAAATGAAAATTTTGAAATAGGGGAATGATATATTCTATATTAATGTATGGAAATAATATCCACATAAATTGTAATACCCATGATATCATATCATTTTTATGAGCCTATGAATTTTTATGTGAACCAAAAGCATTAAATGAAATTGAAGTGTAAGTAGTGTGTATATTTTCATGCATATTAAATAATGAATGAATAAAATAAACAATTCCATGAATATTATTTTAAATACATGGAGAAAATGATTTATATATTTTAGGATCACTTGTTAGTTAGTTTAGATTGAATAGAGAGGATAATCGTTTGAATAAATTCATATCTTATTTATTCGGTGTATTGTGATGAGTTTAGTAATTTTTGATCAATGAGCAGATAGTGAGGTCGGGACTTTATATAGAATGTTATATATACCAATTAGTGTAGTTTTGAGTCTACTTAACATCTGTAAATGATTAGAAGTAATTTATAGAGAACAACATAGGTGAAAAATTTCATTCATATTATATGAGTGAGTATAATAAGAAATATCATTGGGGAGGATCATAAAATGTTCTTTCTATAGTTCACTGATCAATATGAATATAAAGGATTCAGTTGGGGCGGTCAAATATATTTCTAGGATATAATGAATGGGGGACTAACCAATCAATGTGATGAAAGATTAGTTGGGGGTATAACTAACTATTGAATGATGATTAGTGCTAGGTGTGGGTATTAAAATTAATTAAATGGGTGATTTAAAAATTTAGTATTGTAATCACATTCTATTATGGTGGAGAACCAACGTTGTTGATCTAACAAACACGGAAAGGAATAGGTCTTTCTACTAAACACTATAAATCAAATTGGTTTGTACATTATCTTTTATTTTTTATTTTAATATAATTATGAGTATTAAATATGATGGATCAATACATTAATCTTCCCAAAAAGTTTAATCAATATGAAAGTAATTTCAAAAATTGTGTACCAATAATTCACCACCCTATGGTACCTAAATTTACCTTGGATACTTCATTTAGTATCATAGGAAGGTATGTAATAATGATTAAAAAAATCAAACAATTAGATAATTTGAATTTAGTTAATAGTTGTGGACATCAAATTTTGTCGGGCATGAACTACCAAAACATGACGTGTATGATGCTCTATTGACATTTTTCTCTTGGCCACGAAATCAGATATGTAGAAATAGTGAGGTTACCACGAATTGATTAAGTTGTTTCTATGACTAAAGATAACAACATAAGATTGGAAGTTGATGTAAATGATCTAAATTAAATCTTGATGGATTTATAAGAAATATTATACATTAGTGTGATGGGTATTCATACTACTATGGAGACCTACGATAAATTCAGATGTAGTTGTGAAGGAAATCATAATATCATGAAATCTATGTTAAAAATCATGAGTATCATGTTCCATGATATCAAAAAGGGTAAAAATTAAATAATTGATAATTCATTTACAAGAGTATTGTACTTCTTTAATAATATCAAAGTTTTTATTGTAAAACTAGATGATTATACTCTTTTAAATAAACAAATGAGAAATTTATAAGATAGAATATACTAAATGTTTTCAGTAAATGAATGTTTATAAGATATATAATTGGAAAAACGTCATAGTGTATTCTAATCATATTTGATGAGAAACATCTAGCATTGAAGATGATGAAAAGCGATGATGTGGCTTGTGAATCCATAATATAAGGTAAAAATATAATGATATATTATCTAGAGTATAATGGTTCTGTGGACAAGGAATAGTATGGAGAATTTATCCATGTGAAGTCCTTTTTTACAATATTTTTCAAAATGGGATGATGGAATCTAAATTGAAATCATCTACCCATTTTTTCGAATTTCCAAAATAGTGATCATTTTTATTTTAGATAACCATAAAATATGACTAATGGCACTAAAAGTGATGAAGAGTATATTATTTATTGTAAAATAACAATATGAATAAAAACCTAGTTGGTCTTTGATGATGATCAATATGATGAGTGGAGAAATGGATAAATTTTTATGAGGAATTAGTGAGCCAAAAAATGGATGAATTTCATAGAATATTATGTTTTTTATTGGATATGATAATAAATTTAGATATTCATTTGAATGTGATTAATGTTTTTATAGAACTGAATTAGAATTTATTTTAAAATAAAATCATTAACCTAATCTTATAGATAATATATAAATCAAAAATTAGATAAAAACAATGAATATTGATAGTTAAATGACCTCCATTGAGAATAAAGAACATGTTAAGAAAGAGGATATAAATATCAATTATATGAGGAAAAATAATATGATGATGGGTGGTTTATAATGAAATATGGAAAAAAATAGGAAATAAAGGGCATGAAAAGAGAGAATCAACAAATTTTGATGAAAATAAAATTATCCGATTGAAATTAGAAAATTTTCAGAAGAATTTGAATGATCATTAAGGGAAAAGGAATTTAAAGAATATTTCACCAAAATTCTAAAGAAAAATGGTGAATCTTCTAAATGTTTTGAGAAGACTTATCCATGAAAAAAAGGTTGATTCTTGACCAAATGATTCTTAATGTGCATTTTTTATTTCTAGTCATTAATGTATGAAAAACACTACAACATCCAAATAGATCAGAAGAAAAAAAGGATAAAATATATTTCAAAAATTAATAGTGGAGTAATTCCTTCAAATGGTTTACCCCTAAGAGGATATAACCACATTCAATGAAAACCCAAAAACTACAATATTTAGATCAGAAATACTACTAGTATAAAATATCAATGTTCAGTGGATTCTACTGTTTTTTATCTTCATTTGTTCATTAAGATCATTCATGGTAGTATAACATGTCACTACCATTAAAAATTATTTAATTAAGAAAGATAAATATTTCACTGATGAGATCAGATCATTAGGAAGAGATTCATATGACCAAGAAACCATCCAAACTATAAATGCTGTACATAGATGAATACTTGAATATTTGTTTGTGGTATAGGTTGTCAAGAAGAAAATAAACTAATATATTTATACAAATTTATATTCCTTATAATTTTAATAATAAGAGAATTCTGATATTGAATAAAGATACCATAATTAGATAATTTTCTAAGAAGGACTAACAATTTAAAAAATATCATAATCTAGAAAATATAAACATAAGATTAAACTAATTTTCCATTTATTTATGTATTTTATATATTTAATTTAATTACACTGTGTTTGGGAGGGTTTTAAAGATTTTGTTTTAATATTTTCAATGATTTTAAGGTGTTGTAATGTTTGAGAAAGGTTAGTGGAAACAAGGAAACACCTCCAAGAAACTGTGTAGGGGGAGATATTTTTGTCATGATCGGCGCATGGTGAGGTGTATAGTTTGGACGAACTATGTGGCCCACCTAGAGTAACCACATAAATTGGTACATGGTGCTTTTTTAGGATGGTGCATAGTTTTTCCAACCGTTTGAGAAATCATGTGAGGGGTGTTTAGAGGTAGTGGATGGAACATGGCTTTCACATTATATTCCAATCCATGCACTATTAAAAAATATTTGAAAATTGTGGATCTCATTTTGATTTTCCTCTTAACCACAAATTTCTGTAAATGGAACCTAAATTAAATTCATGTCCTCTGAAAGTTGGTGGATACCCTTCCCCTAGATCCAAGAGAAATACATTTGTCATTATTTACTTATTTGAGGACCATATTCCATAATAGGTCCCCATTATTGTTGGTTTGACTTACTTTCATTCATCATCCATGTCTTGTAATCATTAATATTATCTTTTGTTGATAGATACATGGCTTTAATGAAAATCATGATGATATATGTCAATGTTAATGTTGGGTCACAGTATCTAAGGTGGCATTTTTGACTTTTAATATGGTTTGGTTGATGTTGGGGAACTGGACATAAGGCAGTATATTGGAGGTTCAATATGGATTTGTTGATGTTTTCTATCCATTATTCATATTACATATTTTTTTGACATATGTGGATTAAATATCAAATACTCATAATATAACATGAAGTATTTGTTTCAATTTTTTTGAATTTCAGGAATGTAATTATTAATTTGATGTGAAAATCATGGTAGAAAATCACTCTGGTGATGGTTTGTGATGTTATGGAATTTTTTTAATGAAAATTACATTGATTATAGTTTTGAAGTTATGATTTTAAATTAAGAATTTTTTATTCACGTAAATGGTTTTATAGAAAAAAATATAATAAAATATATTGTTTATCGAAATGGATTGAAATGGTTGATTTGGTAGAATATTTGTCTTACTTTTTTCCATGTGTTCATGTGAATTGATGTAACCTTGTGGAAGGGGCATGTTTCATTTAATAGATTGTTATATTGATCAATTAGGATGACTTGGTAGATCAAAAGGAGACTGGTCATGAGTATGGAACTATCACATGTGCATGCTTGTGTAGTTGTGGGGAATTGTGGAACCAAGTAATGGGTATAGTAATGGATAGAGAAATGGATTAAAGGAATATTTTTGAATACTTGATTGGAAATTTTTTTTGTTTTAGATAACTGTAAATTTATGAAAACGTTTTATCATTGAAATGTTATGGTTTTGAAACAAAAAATTTTAAACTATTATATGTTTATTTTTTATATAAATGTTCTAGAAAGTTTTATGCTAAGGTTGTGAGTAGAAATTTTATTTGGGGAAATCCTACTATGTTTTATACTCACCCCAACTTGTGAACTCTAGTGCCATTAGGTATTGTTTATCAATAAATAGATAAGGGAAATGTATATCATATATTTGTGATGTATCATGATACCTTGGGCATGGATAGTGGATGTGGATCATAGTGCATTTTTTGATCTATGGAGTTATATATTTGGATTCTTTTATCATTTTTGGGTTTGAATTCTTATTTGTACTCTAATAAGCTTCTTAGTTGTGGTAGTTTTTGTTGTCATTTTGGAATTACATTAAGTCGTATCACATTTCTCTAATGGATGATATAGTGGTTGTCTATTTTTTATATTTGTTCGTTATGTGTTTAATTATCAATGGTTAAATCATCCCCAAATGTTTAATGAATAAATTAGAATGTTTTGACAACCTTTAGTGTCTTTGGGATGTCACTTATGTAAAAGAATAATTTCCACCATGTCTCAATCCAATTAGGAGTTGATGAATGTTCAAAAAAATGCTATCAACATTGGTGGTCCAAATATGTTTTTGCGAAATATAAAATTGGGTTTTCTATATTTGAGTTAGAAAATTATTCTTGATTAATGTACAATTTAGGTTATTAGAAATAAGTTGGATCACTGGGGATCAGAATGAAAAACAAATTTTTTTTTGCTAACATGTTTATTCTAAACCTCAAGTCATTGGGGAGTTGATTACATAAGTGTTTTTAGACACTAATAGAATGGTCACATCAATTTCATTATATTATACAATGAGAATAGAATGACATGATTTGATTGAAAGGAAATCCCACTAAGACGATATTTCATTTTGAGTAATGATTTTATATTTGGTGAAAAAATGTTTATTTTTGAAAAGAATTGATTTATTTTCAAATGTGAGATATTGAAAATGATATTATATAGCTATTTTGAATTTGATTATATTTGTACATGCATTGGGGAATTTTCAATAATTATTTGAAAATGAAAAAATGTGGAATTTTCAAAAATCCTTGTTGTGATAGTAATTATCTAGTATATTTTAAAACATAAATCCTATCATTTTTATAGAGATTGAGTTATAGAGTTTTGTTTGGGTTATAGAAAATGTCACCAGTTATGAATAAATGAACCCATATACTAGACAATGCAGAAAATGTGGTTGCACCTGAGCCAAAAGATAACCAACATCTAGTTCAATGTATTGTCCAAGAGTTTCAATATATAGATATATGTAACCAATGGGATGAACCAGGATAAGTATATCATTCCATTCAGTTCCAAAAGAATATTCCACATATATTTTAGGATGATTTGGATTTATAGAAATTAATTCTATGGATGAATATGATTAATCGAGTCTTTGATTTCCTTATCACAACAAGGTAGTTGAATTTCATGTTGGAAATGTACATGCCCAAGGATCACCCAAAAAAATGGTAAGATTTATAATTTCTTGTCAATTTAGACATAGTAAGTGATATTGAGGATTTTTATGAATTTTTAATCCAAAAAAATATATCCTTATACATTTTGGATTGCAAGAAGAAAATAATTTTCATCATGAAAAAGGAGAATCTCTCTTTGATCGAGTGTGTATATAAATTTGTGAATTTATTCATTTTTGTGCGTGAAGTAACATCTAGTGAATCCTTTGGGGTCCACATTTTTTAATCAGTGATGTGATCCTTTATTAACAGAATTATTTTATATTATTATATAATGGATTATAGAGTGATTTTCAATAGAGATATAGTGACAGAATGATGCATCTATGAAATATGTTTGGTGGTATCATGTCGATACCATCAGTAAATGGTGGGAACATTAATGATTCTAATTAGAGGAAGAGGTAAAATATTTCCCAGGTAGTGGGACGACTCAATCCCAGATATATTTATTGGGGAACCATCTTACTAAACCCAAGTGTATGTCTTGATGTTCTAATTGAGGTTATGTTTACCACATGATGTGAGATACTAAGGAATCAACATTGGAATTACAAAATTCGAATCAAATGGGAAATATTCTGCCTTATTTTCATAATTCACTATTTTGGGGTGTTTGGAAAAAATATCATCATTTGTACACATCATATTTATTTATGGGATGAGAGAAAAAAATTGTTATCATTAGAAGAACTGATCTAGCCAAGGAGATTCTAGAAATTTGATGACTCCATAGAAAAGGAAATCTCATCGGAGAAATAATGAACAAGGTGTAATGAGTAAGAAGGTTTATGGAGGTGGGAAAGTGATTATGGATGATCAATCAGTACCTTCAATGGTGATAGGTTTGTTTTGTTTGAATTATAGACTTATTCATGCTTTATGGATATGGGTGTATCCCATTAAAATAGTTTTTCTCATGATTGTGATCTTATGGGATTGTAGTTTGTGTTGATGCCTTCAATCGTGAAACGTGAAACACTTATAGACTAAATTGAATGTCTAAACCATGTGTGAAATTAATTTTATATATAAATTTGTGGTGCTGAGTTGATATAGGATATATTTATGCCTAAAATGTATTTCTATATAATAATCATGGGTAATAATTTTTTGACAATGTTATAATCTCACATAGGCTATTAAATATGATGGGTTATTTTTAAAATTGATGAAGAGGTTGATTATATCATTAGAGGATATCAGAATATATAGAAAGCTTCAAAATTCATGTCAAAAATAACATTTAGAACATTAAAATACCATTCTTCCCATAAATTTGAAATTTGTAGACTATATTGAAAATAGTATTTACTGACCTTTTATATATTAGTTTCTCAATTATTTTGAGGATAATTTCTCTTATTTTCCATTATAAATTTTAAGTATATATTCTTATTAGTATAATCGCTAAAAAATTGATCTCTCCCTTCCATATTAATGGAGAGTACCGACCAATTTATGTGAATTGAACGTTTGCTGGGAAGATCTAGAAAGAAAAGGGTTCATTCGGCCAAGAATGCCTCCATGGGAAGCACTGTTCTTTTTTTGTTTTAAGGTTGAATGGAACACTTTTGTTGTTTTTTTATTATTTTAAGCTCAACCATGTTGTAATAAAGTATAGGTATCGTGGTCCATGAATTTATGATCTTTTAGATCAATTGAGGGGAGCCTATGGGTTTTTCTAAATTTTACATGTGATTAGGTAATCAAAGCATGTGGGTTTTGAAGGGTAATATTCGAAAAAAAACATTCATGAGTAGATATATGAATTTAAGTGTTTGTATATACCTTTTAGACTGATAAATTCACCAAACATATTTATGGTATATAGGAATTAGATATTTCAAAGGTATTTAGAATCTATTTTGATGTTTTTGTGGATGCAATATCTGTTTATTCATGGACCTAGGATGAAAATGAGAAAATAATTAAGTCATTGTTTGGTAATTTTCGAGACCATAAATTCTATTCCACGTTATATAAGTGAGACTTTTTTATAAAATAGGTCCCTTTCCCTATCCATGTAATCTATGAAAAAGTTTTTTATATGGATCCAAAAAAGATAGAGGTTGTGATATATTGGAAACCACCAAATAATCTATTTTAGATAAGAAGTTTCCATGGAAGGGTTTTTTATTTCTTAAGCATGTTCCTGAATTTCCTTGACAAGTTTATATAATGAAAATTTTTATAAGGAATAATGTTTAATTCCAATAGAATAATGAATATCATAAATCTTTTAAAGATATTATTGTTCAACTTACGTTAGCACCGATCTTGAATTTACAGTAATCAAGATTAAGGTATATAGTGTATTGTGATGGTTTGGTATCTAGGTTGCGTTGTTTTACCATTTAATGGGAATATGTTGGTTTTTATGGGTCATGTAAGTTACATTTTGATGGAAAGGACCTAACACATGATTTATAGTTGTAAAATGTAGTTCATTCTATTATGAAACAATGTCATTACATCATTTCTGAAAAATTCAATGTTTTTTACAAATCATAACGGCTTGAAATATATTTTATCTCAGTTATAGTTGAATCATAGACAAATGATATGGATGAAGTTTCTCAAATTGTATCACATTGACTTTTTCTATACATTGGGTAAATTTAATTAGGTGTAAGATGCAATAATGAAAAAATTCATATGGTGAGTTTGAAAAAGAAGCTTTAGATCAGTGTAAGTTGGTGTGCATGACAGTTCACATAAACATGGATTCTAAAGACAACATAGGTGTTTTAGTATTCATTATGGTTAATTGTTTCTACATATTTCAGGAAATGATAAATATGTGTAGAATGAAAAATCAAAATGTGTTTATATTATTTCAAAACTCCATGGTGGGGAGGCCAGTATGGGATGGATGATGGATGGGTGTTTAGCTTTTTTGTTTAGAGTTCTTATTGAAATGCATTTTCTTTCTCAGTAATAAATTTACCAATATCACCATCCTACTTAATAGGTTATCCATCTAAGAATACATAAGATGTATAAGTCTATTGGAGAAATGTTTTGAGGGCATGGAATGAAAATAAACATAGATGAGTTTGTTTCATGATTCATCACTTGTCATATGGGTATGGTAGAAAATTTAAGGCCATCGAGTATGTAGCAGTCTAAAAGTATTCATTTTTGAAAATGAGAGCATATGGTCATGGATTTTGTGATATTTCTCCCAAGGATGGTTGAGAATCAAAATTATATATGGGTGATAGTGGATCATATCCCAAAGTCATCTCATATAATTATTATTTTTGAATTACATACATTTAAATACATGTTAAATATCTATATTAAAGAAGTGGTAAAGGGGAATGGAATACCAGTTTCAGTATAATAAGACCAATATATAAGGATTACATATCATTTCATTATACGCTTATATAAATCACATTGGAATCTGTTGACTCTGAGTATGACATATCATCCTAATACATATGGACAATCCAAAAGGATGGGTTTTTTGAAGAAATGCTTCAGGATAGTGTACTGGATTTTAATAGCTAATGGGAAGATAACATATCATTATTGGATTTCTCATATAAAAATACATAATATTATTTGATACATTTGGAATATTTTGAAAAATTTTATGATAGTCTTTATTGTTTTCTACATTTTTGGGTGGCCACAAAATACACTTCACTTGTTTTACCTAACCTTTTGTGTGAGACAAAAAAAATTATTAGAAATATGATGCATATGGTTTATAATATTCTAATACTTTATAAGGATCATCATTGATAGTTATATTAATTTGATGTTTGTGACCATGTGTTCATGGGAATATATCAAAGGATTTGGAATCATCATTTTGGATAGAAATGCGTGTTATCCCCCTGATACATATTGCCTTTTGATATACGTGGATGGGTTTGTGAGGTTGCATATTAGTTGGATATTTCCCTGTGGCTCACTTCTGCACAAAATGTGTTTCATTCATCCCAATAGAAGTAGTACCAACCTAATAATGACAACGTGATTTGATGAGATCCTGTTGACCTAGAGCCGACTACTTTATTGGTTCATATTATAATACGAATTGTTTATAGGAAGGAGAATGTTATTGATGGGAAAAATCAGTACAGTGAACATTTTTTGGAATCATTGTTAGATTAAAAAAGAAATATGGGAATGGGAAAATGAAATAGTCAAGGAGTGGCCTAATCGTCATCAGGGAAATCTATGTTTTCTAATTTCTGGGGAATTAAAGGACAATGGTGGGGAGAATGTAGAACCCTTGGATTAATGTATATACCGCTTTATTTATTTATTTTCAATATTTAATGTAAATTTGTTATGTTTGGGAGTGGTTTATGATTTTTTGAACGTTTTTTGAGTTTTTTATAGAGGTGAAGAACTTATGAAAGTTTAGTAGAGAGTGTAAAACACCTCTAAGAAATCGTACAATGGGTGACAGTTGGCTATGGGTATGTGTACAGTTGGACACTCTATTTGGCTGAAATATGAACCCACCCAACTGTAATCATGGAATGTGTAAAATTGGGGTTTTTAAAGGTTAAATAATGGTTTTCATAATGTGTGATCAAAACATCCAAAGGTGATTTGAGGCAATTTGTAGTGCATGGATTGTGCATTGTGATTCTAAACATAGACACTAATGAAGCATTGTTAAAAAATGACATGGAATGTGTGGATCTAATCATATTTTCCTCTATTCCTCACATTTTCCCATAAATAGATCCTAACTAGAATTCCTCACCCCCCCAATGGGCTTCAGAGACCCTTCTCCTTGATCCAAGAGTAATTTTAAGTGATACATTATTTAATGCATGCTTAGATTATTAAGTTACCAGTTTTGTTTTTTTCCGTTGTTTTTTTATTATTCCTTATCTAGGATTCAGGAATTTAATATTTTCGGGACATATCAATGGGTTGATATGTTAATAATAGTAATATATGGTTATTTAGTTAATGGGGAATAATATATAATGTGTGATTTCTAGTTTCAACCCGAATGTTTTTAATTTTTTATATACATCATTTTCCACTATGTTTTTGTGTTAGGTGGCTTCATCATCGACTCCTGTTATTATAATAGGAAGTAATAGTTTCTATTTTAATGAATTTATTGAAATTAAATCTGAAATTTATGTTCAAATATTTTAAGAGACCCTCTAAATTATGGATTGTTAAAATAGTGAATTTGGTTGTTTTGAAAATGGATTTTTAGAGTTTTAAAATGATGATTTTAAAATATGTAGTATTTATTAATAGAAAGGGTTTTCATTAAAATAAAAATTTCATTAAAATGTATTTAAATTCTTGATTTTTCAGGTCATATGTCTTAAATTGTTGGTGTGTGTTCTTTATCACTATCATGACCATATGGAAGGGGATTATGCCATTAGGGAACCTGGTGTATTGCTACCTTGTGATAACTTGGTCGATCTACATTAGTTGAATAATGAGTATTGAACTATCTCCTGGTCATTCATGTTTGGTTGTGTGGAATTTTTGAACCACAAAATGGGTAGGATAATTTTTTAAAAAATGTTTTAATAGAATTTCATGGTTTCATTACTAGTAAATGGATTTAGTTTGGAAAAAAAATTTGGTACAAAAACTATTTCTCTTGTATATGGTTAGGCATTGAAATATATATCCTCAAAGTGTTTTATATAAATTTAATTATATAAATGATATAAAATATTCTATCCCACTAGAATGAGTAGGGATGTCATTTGGGGTAAGCCTACTGAGTTTTATACACACAACCTTCTTGGAAAAATCTGTGAGTTTACAGAAATTTTGTATCGACACCCAAGTAAAGGCATGTTATCTCATTTATTTAATTATGAATCATGATACCATGGGAATTTATTGTGATGTTTTATCTAGGAGAATATTTTAATATATGGAGTAATTTCACTATAGTGATTAAGTTTTATTTTTTTCTTACTATTTGTACTCTGATGTAGTTATTTTTTGTGGATGGTATCATTGTATGTTTCATGTTACATTGAGTAGTGTTACATTGTTCTCATGTATCATATAGTCATTGTTTGGTTATTATATTCAGATTACAATATCATTATTCTTAATGGGAAAATCGTCACCCAATTATTCATAAAGCCCTCAACTTTTATTTCAATCATTTGGTGGCTTTGGGATGCCGCCGAAGGCCATGTGGACTTTTCACCGAATCTCAACCAATAATGATGGTCAAGATGTTAATTTATTTAAAAAATAAAAAATAATATGGTAAATTCTGAAGAATATTCAGTTATCATAGAGTCATATACATTTTATGACATGAAAATTATAATTTTGAAAGGTGTAAAACAAATGGTCATGGCATAAAACATTGAATCATAATCGTAACACCCAAAACAATGATGGTGAATTCTTTCAAATTTTAGGTCAAAAGGAAGACTGAAAATACAATTTGGAGTAGAAACTCTCATATGGAATTCACATTCGAGTAAAAAAATAGGTCCCTCATTTTTCTAATATATAAATAATTTTATACTAACTTGAATTGAATTGGAGGGGTTGAATTAATATATATAGTGATATCATATATGATTTCATGATTTTGGTAAGAAATATATTTCATGCACAAGAACATTTTGATATGTTTTTTACGGTATTTCTAGGAAATATATTAACAATAATTCACAAATATCCCCTATAATAATGTTTTAGAATCAATTTTTAGAAAGTGAAAATTTTAGAAAATTTATATTTCCTTGATTATTATTTGACATTACTCTTGTCTTCAAAACCAGGTTTTCCCACATATATGAATAATTGAATAATTTAAAGGACATTTGTATTGTTGAGTGTGGATTCATTATATTGGATAAAACATATGTTTTGAAAGGGATGGTTAATTTACGAACTCTGAAATAAAACATTTTACTCATTAACAAAATGGGAGAGAATGAAATGAAAACATACTAAAATATGAGTAATGAAAAAAAGGTGGAGAATGTAAGTTTTATTTTTGTTAATTAAATTTTTATTAATGAGAACTTTTGAGTAGATAAAAATACGTGTAGAGGATTTAAATGTTTTGATTGTTGAAATTTTCTTATTTTCAAGGACATGTGTTTATTGGGTTAAGATGATACATTGTGTATATCATTTAGAAGATGTTATTTGAATGTTTCAACAAAATTTTAGTAATTTCATGAATATTTATTACTGGGTTGATGGAGAGAATTATATAATTCAAATATATAACACTTTATTAATTTATAATTGTGTGAGGGACCCATAACCACAACTAAGGTAGTCAATCCCACCACTATCTACTAGTACGTAGAAAGATGGTGTGAATTTAATTTCCATAGATGAACTTGGAGGCATAGTGTATCCACTATGAGAGGTGGGACTATGGGGGAATAGGTATATTTCACTAGGTGGGGAAATAAATAATCCATAACATACCTAGTTTTTCACTTATAGATGGTCTATATCAAGAATTTCTGTATAAGGATGTCTGAAACTGAATGAAAACCTTATGTGGGACTCATTCATGGAAATAATATTTCATCCATTATTAATTATATGTAATAAAGAAGTTTCACCTGATGTGGTTTATTTGAGTTATTCGATCAATTTCGGCATTGTCTTCATCCTTTTATTGAAGGAAATATCATGACCCATGAATAATGTTCCTTGGGATCAGTATTAAAAGTAATTTTGATCAAGAATATATACTCATACAAATTGAATGGATGAAATTAAATTGATATATTCATGTAACATTATGTTCATGGAATATATGGTCTTAATAAAAAATAAAGATATGTTGTAGATTTCTAAAATTGATTCTCATTTTTGTGATATGGTATCTAAGACAATTTTCATAAAATAATGGTGGTGGACATGTTGGTTTAGGTGGTGGAAAAGAGATAAAGGGGTTGGATATGAATACTATGACTTGTTTATTTTTAGTATATGTTGATTTATAAATCAATTACACCATGAGATAGAAAAATATATACCCGAAAACAATCTCATTTTCCACAAAGGTTACATTCATTTTTGTTGTGTTTCTACCTTCGTGATTTCATGATGATGGTTTGAGTTCCACCAACCATCACCTATCATATCCACATAAAATGTCATTATGTGAGGAAACAACTATTAAGTTCAATGTGATTTTGTGCATCGTTATATGATTGATGTTTTTTGGAATTTCATTAGATATAGAAATAATGGTTCAATAGGGTTGTGTATGATGATCATCAAGCGTGGGATTTTATCCAAGCCTGAGGTAGTGTGAAATAATATATATCTGTGATTTCTCATGACGGATTATATATTTAAAGCAAAATATCCATAATAACTTTCTTCGTAAAAATTCATTGTCGGATAGTATGATATACTTTCCCAAAGGAATAGTGTAATGACCATCATTTTGAACGGGAATAAAACCCGAAGGAATTTGAAATTTTTCAATTAATGAACCAGTGGAATTTATGATTGGGCATCAGAATGAGATTTCTAATGTTTGGATCATTATTTTTAATGTTTTTGGACATGGGAGAATGCACGTTATATTTTTCGAGTGTCTTGAGAGGTTCTGGGAGTGTCGGACCCGAAGGCAGCTGGGTTTTAATGGTCAGCAGAAGGTGCACGGTGGGTGAAATGTTTCTCAAACTGTGTGGCCCAAACCGTGCGGCTTAAATTAAGGAGGCAAAGAAGTTCTCACGGCCTATGCACAGTTTCCCCAAACCATGTGACCAGCCTGTGTGGGGTGTCTTGGGTGTCTAGTGGGAGGCGCGTGGTTAGCGCATGGTTTTCCAAACCGTGCGGCCCAAGCCCTATGTCGTGCCCCATTTTGGGTTTTTAAAATATTTAAAATGAACTGAAAATAAAATGAAATTACAAATAAAACCTAAACTAATATAATGACTCTCCCCTCTCCTCTCGGCTAGACCCGCACGACCCCCCTCCCTGGAGTCCCTTGCCTCGCGTGTGCCTTCCCCTATCAGCAGCACCTCATTCATCCTCCATTCTTGGTGATTTATCCTTCAAATAACCATGGGTGGTGCGGAAGGTCCCTCGGGACCATGTTTGTAACATCCCAAGTAAGTAATGAATAATAGATATTTTTATCTATGTCTATTAATGATAAAGATAGTGTTTTAGAGGCTTAAAATGAAAATAAATACAATCTTATGCATGGAATACACTAATATTCTTAAAAGATTGTTTTAGTGCCTTTTGATGGAAAACCATTTTTGAATCTATATTTTGACAATTTTATAAACTATGTTTGTCAAAATAAACTTAAACTTTATGATTGGGACATCAAAATTTACCTTGTGTGATTTTTTGGTATTTTTCTGACAATGTTCATTTTTTAATGAATAGTGAAAAATACTGCATTTTACATCAAAACTACTTTTTAATCTAATTTATTTATATGATTAGATTATATTTTGAATTGGTTTTGAAGTAAAATTAGAATATATTTTTACCATTTTATCCAATGGTGGTCATTGGAATCAATTTCACTTTGAAATTAGACTTAAACTGGTGTCAATCTTTTGATACTTATTGTTTTGTAAAAACACGCTATTTTGCTCTGGCAGCGGGAATTAATTATTGAATTAATTAATGTGACTTATATGATTTGAATTTTGTAAAATAGACTTCATTTTTGAATTCGGAATATCAAATATAGCTTAGAGTGAATTTTTGGTAATTTTCTGAAAAACTTCAATTTTTGATGAATAGTGAAACCACTAAGTGGTAATCAAGCAAACAGATTTTTCAGTTAAATGAAAGTTTACCACTAATGTGTATTGAATTTTGAAAATCCGACATACATGGTTGTCATTAAGAAGTAAAATGTGGTTCAATGAGATTAAAATAATTTTTTGGTGAATAGTAACTTATTAAGTTTTTAATCGCGATTAGTGGTAATTAGTGTAGTTTAAGGAATAAATAATGCTTTAATAATATAAAATGACCTAGACACATGTCCCAACCTTATTGGTTGTGTCATGGCCGACCAAGACAAGCCATGGGTCAACTTGGGGACCCCATGGATCCACTTTTGTTGGGAAATGACATAAATTACTTTTTTTTAATGTTAAAGTGAAAATGACACAAACATAATATGTTTTGCGAAAACAATTTTTAAGTGGGGTTATACAAGTCCAAATTTTGATTATAAATATTCAATGGAAATCTAAAAGAATTTCCTACATCATAGTAATTTTTTTATAATTTTTAGACATTAAATAAATTTAATTATTTATGACATAATAATGATGCAGCGATGACATCATTATTTGACGATTTAAATAAAATGGAAAGATAATATAAAATCTATGCACTACACTTGTCCAAAACCAATTGTATGAATGGATTTCGATGCCTTATCACCTTAGCCACAAATTCTATCAATGTGGGACCTTTTAAAACCGAAACACATTTTCAAATAAAGTAATGTTTCTTTACTTTCCAAAAGTGCCCCTCCTCTCCTCTTATAAAAGGCCCCCACCTCTACCTCATTTCACACACTCTTCAAGCCATTGGCTCGGCCAACCCCTGCCCATTTGCTCTCTCCACATCCCTCGCCTCATCCTAGAGGATTCCCATTGGGCAGAATCCTTTCAAAGGAAGCCTTTAGGCTCAAATCAAAAGGAGTTACACTTTTTAAAGGTAATTGTTTCTCTCAAGTTCATTTGTTTTATTTTGCTTCTCCAACCCCCTAAAATCTTTTTATTTCCTTCTTTTATAACATCACCAGTATCTTCAATATACTAGGATGTTGTTATAAGATTTATTTGAGCCACACTCTCACACAACTACATCAAATGGTTAAAGAACATACGTTTTCCGTGGATGGCGAAATTATGCCTCCTGAAACGAGGATTGTTCAATACTCATTTAACACCTTCAAAGGTGGCCATTATGATGTCACTATTTTTATATATGATATATAATATGTATATGTTTTCCTTAAGCTTCTGTTTTTCTTCATTTTGGCCATACTTTATGGTTTCCATTATGGGTAAACACGATATCTTCATTTTAGGAAGTGCGGACTACCGCCCCCTGAAAGTGATTTGATTCGTTAATACCATATGTGGGATGTGTAAAGGATAAAGTTAATGATATTATATATGTTATTATACTGGAATTATAATATACTCTTATATCATTATGATTCCATTCCTGAAAATATGAAATAGAAATGGAAGTAGCGTTCATGCGTACGTACGGCTTACCGTCTCCATGAACGGTGCATTTCATTTCTTACCTCTAAATGTGATGTAATATTATAAATGAATGTATGTACTGGATATATATGACATATATGATATCTACATCATGAATACCATTCTGGATATAATGAACCTTTGACCAAATTAACAACATGTAAGTGTAAGAAGTCTATTTTTGACTTAAGAACCAAATACCGACAAAATGAACATTATTATCTTAAATGATTACATGATGTTCATAACATGGTGTAAAAGGAATAATGAACTTGAAAAAGATTCATAATCAAGTAGAGATTAACTCAAGTTTATTATTCAGGAGTTTAAAGAACGGTCGGGTCAAGTCGGATACGAGGTATGGGACTTCATCTCAATCTCCTTTCGTTGAGGCATATTTTATTTTATACACAACTTTCTTTTATACGGTGTATAAACCCCTTTGAATTTTACGTTTATTCAAAAGGAATCTTTTTTATACGAAGCGTTTACTAAACGACAAAAGGGAATGTTTTTGTCGTATGTATGCGGCGACAACGACTTCTCCGCCGTCGTGACCGTTATTTGAGTGTCGGCTTCCTCTACAAGCCATACCTTCTTTTTAAAAGGAAAATAAATACCATGTTTTACTTTTCTTCTATTTTGGTATTGAAAATGGTTTTCATAATGTTTTTATTATATCAATGTGTTGTATTGATATCTCGTGATTGAAATGTGGAAATGTTATGTTTCCTTTATGCATGTTTTATGTGATATGATTATGTTATGGTCCTTGGGCATTATTATGAAGACGGGTGGTTCCGTGATAAACTAAGGGCGGGTGAGCCCGTTATAGCTCTCCAATGCATTGGGTAACGCGAAGGAGTGAAACGTTAAGGTTTCTCCGAAGAGATTTTAGGGAATATACTGTGATGGGTATTCCAAACGTAACCAAGAGGGTTACTCCCTATGTATGAATGTTATGAATGCCTCAAGTTACCTTTATGTATTATGATTTATATGATCTATTCATGTTTTTATGAGGTATGTTAAAGTGCCTATGTTTTATGGGTAAAGTATGATTTCATTCTTATTTATATATGAACTCATGTTTCCTATCCATGTTTTTTTTTATAACCCATACTGAGTTTTTATGCTCATCCCAAGTTTTTGAAATGTTTTTCATAGGTCAAGGGAAAGGTACATGATAAGATGATAGAGTCAAGGATGTGTCAAGAAATAATCCATGTTTTATTTTAAATGTGTTTCCATTGATGGGAATGAAGAATACTATCTTTATGTAACCACTTTGTTTATATGTGGAATGTAATACAAGTTTTATGATCTAATTCTCTAAAACTCTAAACCAGAAAAGATCCTCAATGTGTAATCTTGTAATAACTCATGATTAAGTAAGGTTTAAGGCTGGGGCCTTATAGTTGGTATCAAAGGTCGGTTTAGATAACTTTAGGAGTTAGAATTCTATTAAATGATTATCCAAAAATATTTTTTTTTTCTTTTTCGAAATGATATAGCATTTAAAGATTACCGTGTTGCTTCATCTAAGACATGTTTGTTCAGAATGGTTTTCCGCAGAGGAAACAGGGAAGCTGTGATAGGAAGGCATACAGAAGGAAATAACCTTCCGAATCAGCATCCAGAAATGGTCGGAATTGGAACTGAACAGTTTGTTGCAGTAATGGCGCAGTTGACTCAGGCGATAAATGGTGGTGGTATCCATGCACGAGATCAGCCAGATCAACCGCAGAGGAACATGTCAGTGGTGGAACATTTCATGAGGCAACATCCCCCATCATTCAGAGGATC
Source organism: Viscum album (assembly GCA_963277665.1). NCBI lineage: Eukaryota > Viridiplantae > Streptophyta > Magnoliopsida > Santalales > Viscaceae > Viscum > Viscum album. The sequence continues at coordinate 153,584,415 of OY728150.1, forward strand.
ATCTGACCCTGTGCTAGCTGAAGGGTGGATTAAAGCACTGGAGAAGATTTTTGATGTCATGGGGTGTTCAGACAATCAAAAGGTTAGTCTTGCTATTTACCGTTTGGAGGGTGAAGCAGATCAGTGGTGGTCTATGGTTAAAAATATCATGGATGCCGATGAGATTGATGCCCTTGACTGGGATGAATTCAAAGGTATGTTTCTTGAGAAGTATTTTCCTAAGGCTGTTCGACTTAGGATGGAAAAGAAATTCTTGGAATTGAGGCAAGAGGAAGACTCAGTGGCTGCCGATGAAGAAAGGTTCACTCGATTGGCAAGGTATGCTCCCAATTTTATCCGGGACCTTGATAGTAAAATCAATCGTTTTTACTCAGGATTAAAGCCAAAGTATCGAAGGGCATTAGCTTCTCGTGAGTTTAAAAGTTATGAAAAGCTTGTTCGATGTGCTGAGAAGGTGGAAATGGAGTTTGCTGATGACCAAGTGTCCTATAACAACCAGCAGAAGAAGAGACCGAGGTGGCAAGAGAAAGGTAAGAATTCTTCAAAGAAGTCTGATGGTAAGAGAACTAAGTTTCCAGTTTGTGATAAATGTGGCAAAAGGCATGCTGGGGAATGTCTTCTGAATTCTGGGAAGTGCTACCAATGTGGTAAGATGGGACATAAGGCTCGTGATTGCACTGAAAAGGATCAAGGTGAAGGTAAGAACAAATTTGATTTACAGTTAGTGAAATGTTATAAGTGCAATGAGATGGGTCACTATGCAAACGAGTGTCCGACAAGGAGCTTGAGTGATGGGAAGCAGTTAGACTACAAGCAGAAAGGGGTGGTGAAATCCTTTGCAACTACTTCAGCAGATGTTGGGCCATCGAATGAAGTGGTGTCATCTCCAGGGAGCTCATTATTTTTCGAAGATTGACTTGAGATCGGGGTACCATCAGTTGAAGGTAAAGGAGGCAGATATTCCGAAGACCGCGTTCCGTATGAGATATGGCCATTATGAATTTGTAATAATGCCTTTTGGGCTAACCAATGCACCTGCTGTATTCATGGACTTAATGAATAGAATTTTCCATGAGTTCTTGGATAAGTTTGTGGTGGTTTTCATTGATGATATTTTGGTGTTTTCTAAAAGTAAAGAGGAGCATGAAAAACATTTAAGGGTTATCTTGCAAACCTTAAAAGAAAAGAAATTGTATGGGAAATTCAGCAAGTGTGAGTTTTGGTTGCAACAAATATCTTTCCTTGGCCACATTGTTTCTAAAGATGGAATAACTGTTGATCCTACAAAAACAAAAGTTGTGGAAGAATGGCCAAGACCCACAAATGTAACCGAGATTCGTAGCTTCCTTGGTTTGGCGGGCTATTACCGAAGGTTTGTTAGAAATTTTTCACGGTTGTCTAGTCCAATGACTAAGCTAACTCGGAAGGGTGTTAAGTTTATCTGGACAAAAGAATGTGATGATTGTTTTCAGGAATTGAAAAGAAGATTGGTGAATGCTCCAGTTTTGGCACTACCTTCCAGGAATGGTGAGTTTGTTATATACAGTGATGCTTCATTGAAAGGACTTGGTTGCGTCCTAATGTAGAATGATCAGGTAATTGCTTATGCTTCACTACAGTTGAAAACTCATGAGGTAAATTACCCTACACATGATTTGGAATTAGCTGCTGTTGTTTTTGCTTTAAAAATTTGGAGGCATCATTTGTATGGAGTAAAGTGTGAAATATATACCGATCACAAAAGTTTAAAGTATATATTCACTCAGAAAGAGTTAAACATGAGACAAAGGAGATGGCTGGAATTAATCAAGGATTATGATTGTACAATTCATTACCATCCGGGAAACGCAAATAAAGTGGCTGATGCTTTGAGTCGAAAAAGTAATGCTTCATTAACAATGTTGCGTTTGGAACGTGATCCTTTGGTTAAGGATTTGATGAACTTTGGCATAGAAGTTGTTGGTGCAGGAAGTCCTTCTGTTTTGTTTCAGGTATCAGTGAGATCATCTCTATCAGATAGAATCAAGCAAGAACAGAAGCAAGACAGTGAGCTGCAGAAAAAGGTGGAGTTGGTTCAGAAAGGTAAGTTGCATGAATTCAACATTGATAGTGATTGTGTTTTGAGATTTGGGAAGAGATTGTGTGTGCCTTGTGATTCACAGTTGAAGAGAGAGTTGTTATGTGAAGCTCATAGTTCTCCGTTTTCAGTTCATCCGGGCAGTACTAAGATGTATAGAGATCTGCGGGAGTATTACTGGTGGGATGGAATGAAAAGAGATATTGCTGATTTTACTGTGAAGTGTTTGACTTGTCAGTAGGTTAAAGCAGAGCGGCAGTTACCGAAAGGGATGCTTCAGCCTTTACCAGTGCCAGAGTGGAAATGGGAGAATATATCCATGGACTTTGTTGTGGGATTACTGAAGACATCTCGAGGTAATAATGCAATCTGGGTTATTGTTGATCGCTTGACCAAATCTGCTCATTTCCTTGCTATACGAGATACTTTCTCTCTTGATCAACTTTCCCGTTTGTATCTTAAAGAGATAGTCAGGTTACATGGAGTTCCTCTCTCCATTGTATCGGATCGTGATCCCAGGTTTACTTCTAACTTTTGGAAAGGCCTTCAGAAGTCGTTGGGTACTGAATTAAATTTTAGTACAGCTTTTCATCCTCAATCAGATGGGTAGTCAGAACGAACAATTCAGACATTGGAGGATATGCTACGAGCTTGTTCTATGGATTATCAGGGAAGTTGGGACCAACATCTTTCTTTGGTTGAGTTTTCATATAATAACAGTTTTCATTCTAGTATACAGATGGCACCATTTCAGGGATTATATGGGAAGCGGTGTCGAACTCCAACTTTCTGGGATGAAGTGGGTGAAAGGAAGTTGATGGGACCAGAATTGGTAGAAGAGATGGCAGAAAAAGTTCAGTTGATTCAGAAACACATGAGAACAGCTCAGAGCAGGCAGAAGAGTTATGCAGATAACCGGAGGAAGGATCTATCTTTCGAGGTAGGTGATCATGTTTTTCTCAAGGTTTCTCCTTGGAAAAGTGTGATGAGATTTGGTAAGAAAGGAAAGTTGAGTCCAAGGTTCATTGGACCATACGAAATTCTGGAATGAGTTGGATCAGTTTCATACCGAGTGGCTTTACCTCCGAGTTTATCTCAGGTACACAATGTTTTTCAAGTTTCGATGTTGAGAAAGTATATGCCAGATCCATCTCATGTTTTGAGTCCAGAGGTAGTTCAGCTGGAAGAGAACCTATCTTATGAGGAACAACCGGTCCAGATTCTTGACCACAGGGAGCAAGTGTTACGGAATAAGGTGATTAAGCAGGTAAAGGTTTTCTGGAAAAACCACATGATTGAAGAGGCAACATGGGAATCAGAAAATGAAATGAGGGATAAGTACCCCCATTTATTCGATAAGTAAATAAATTGCGGGGACGCAATTTTCTAAAGGGGGGAAGGATGTAACATCCCAAGTAAGTAATGAATAATAGATATTTTTATCTATGTCTATTAATGATAAAGATAGTGTTTTAGAGGCTTAAAATGAAAATAAATACAATCTTATGCATGGAATACACTAATATTCTTAAAAGATTGTTTTAGTGACTTTTGATGGAAAACCATTTTTGAATCTATATTTTGACAATTTTATAAACTATGTTTGTCAAAATAAACTTATCCTTTATGATTGGGACATCAAAATTTACCTTGTGTGATTTTTTGGTATTTTTCTGACAATGTTCATTTTTTAATGAATAGTGAAAAATGCTGCATTTTACATCAAAACTACTTTTTAATCTAATTTATTTATATGATTAGATTATGTTTTGAATTGGTTTTGAAGTAAAATTAGAATATATTTTTACCATTTTATCCAATGGTGGTCATTGGAATCAATTTCACTTTGAAATTAGACTTAAACTGGTGTCAATCTTTTGATACTTATTGTTTTGTAAAAACACGCTATTTTGCTCTGGCAGCGGAAATTAATTATTGAATTAATTAATGTGACTTATATGATTTGAATTTTGTAAAATAGACTTCATTTTTGAATTCGGAATATCAAATATATCTTAGAGTGAATTTTTGGTAATTTTCTGAAAAACTTCAATTTTTGATGAATAGTGAAACCACTAAGTGGTAATCAAGCAAACTGATTTTTCAGTTAAATGAAAGTTTACCACTAATCTGTATTGAATTTTGAAAATCCGACATACACGGTTGTCATTAAGAAGTAAAATGTGGTTCAATGAGATTAAAATAATTTTTTGGTGAATAGTAACTTATTAAGTTTTTAATCGCGATTAGTGGTAATTAGTGTAGTTTAAGGAATAAATAATGCTTTAATAATATAAAATGACCTAGACACATGTCCCAACCTTATTGGTTGTGTCATGGCCGACCAAGACAAGCCATGGGTCAACTTGGGGACCCCATGGATCCACGTTTGTTGGGAAATGACATAAATTACTTTTTTTTAATGTTAAAGTGAAAATGACACAAACATAATATGTTTTGCGAAAACAATTTTTAAGTGGGGTTATACAAGTCCAAATTTTGATTATAAATATTCAATGGAAATCTAAAAGCATTTCCTACATCATAGTAATTTGTTTATAATTTTTAGACATTAAATAAATTTAATTATTTATGACATAATAATGATGCAGCGATGACATCATTATTTGACGATTTAAATAAAATGGAAAGATAATATAAAATCTATGAACTACACATGTCCAAAACCAATTGGATGAATGAATTTCGATGCCTTATCACCTTATCCACGAATTATATCAATGTGGGACCTTTTAAAACCGAAACACATTTTCAAATAAAGTAATGTTTCTTTACTTTCCAAAAGTGCCCCTCCTCTCCTCTTATAAAAGGCCCCCACCTCTACCTCATTTCACACACTCTTCAAGCCATTGGCTCGGCCAACCCCTTCCCATTTGCTCTCTCCACATCTCTCTCCTCATCCTAGAGGATTCCCTTTGGGCAGAATCCTTTCAAAGGAAGCCTTTAGGCTCAAATCAAAAGGAGTTACACTTTTTAAAGGTAATTGTTTCTCTCATGTTCATTTGTTTTATTTTGCTTCTCCAACCCCCTAAAATCTTTTTATTTCCTTCTTTTATAACATCACCAGTATCTTCAATATACTAGGATGTTGTTATAAGATTTATTTGAGCCACACTCTCACACAACTACATCAAATGGTTAAAGAACATACGTTTTCCGTGGATGGCGAAATTATGCCTCCCGAAACGATGATTGTTCAATACTCATTTAACACCTTCAAAGGTGGCCATTATGATGTCACTGTTTTTATATATGATATATAATATGTATATGGTTTCCTTAAGCTTCTGTTTTTCTTCATTTTGGTCATACTTTATGGTTTCCATTATGGGTAAACACGATATCTTCATTTTAGGAAGTGCGGACTACCGCCCCCTGAAAGTGATTTGATTCGTTAATACCATATGTGGGATTTGTAAAGGATAAAGTTAATGATATTATATATGTTATTATACTGGAATTATAATATACTCTTATATCATTATGATTCCATTCCTGAAAATATGAAATAGAAATGGAAGTAGCGTTCATGCGTACGTACGGCTTACCGTCTCCATGAACGGTGCATTTCATTTCTTACCTCTAAATGTGATGTAATATTATAAATGAATGTAGGTACTGGATATATATGACATATATGATATCTACATCATTAATACCATTCTGGATATAATGAACCTTTGACCAAATTAACAACATGTAAGTGTAAGAAGTCTATTTTTGACTTAAGAACCAAATACCGACAAAATGAACATTATTAACTTAAATGATTACATGATGTTCATAACATGGTGTAAAAGGAATAATGAACTTGAAAAATATTCATAATCAAGTAGAGATTAACTCAAGTTTATTATTCAGGAGTTTAAAGAACGGTCGGGTCAAGTCAGATACGAGGTATGGGACTTCGTCTCAATCTCCTTTGGTTGAGGCATATTTTATTTTATACACAACTTTCTTTTATACGGTGTATAAACCCCTTTGAATTTTACGTTTATTCAAAAGGAATCTTTTTTATACGAAGCGTTTACTAAACGAAAAAAGGGAATGTTTTTGTCGTACGTATGCGGCGACAACGACTTCTCCGCCGTCGTGACCGTTATTTGAGTGTCGGCTTCCTCTACAAGCCATACCTTCTTTTTAAAAGGAAAATAAATACCATGTTTTACTTTTCTTCTATTTTGGTATTGAAAATGGTTTTCATAATGTTTTTATTATATCAATGTGTTGTAATGATATCTCGTGATTGAAATGTGGAAATGTTATGTTTCCTTTATGCATGTTTTATGTGATATGATTATGTTATGGTCCTTGGGCATTATTATGAAGACGGGTGGTTCCGTGATAAACTAAGGGCGGGTGAGCCCGTTATAGCTCTCCAATGCATTGGGTAACGCGAAGGAGTGAAACGTTAAGGTTTCTCCGAAGAGATTTTAGGGAATATACTGTGATGGGTATTCCAAACGTAACCAAGAGGGTTACTCCCTATGTAAGAATGTTATGAATGCCTCAAGTTACCTTTATGTATTATGATTTATATGATTTATTCATGTTTTTATGAGGTATGTTAAAGTGCCTATGTTTTATGGGTAAAGTATGATTTCATTCTTATTTATATATGAACTCATGTTTCCTATCCATGTTTTTTTTTATAACCCATACTGAGTTTTTATGCTCATCCCATGTTTTTGAAATGTTTTTCACAGGTCTAGGGAAAGGTACATGATAAGATGATAGAGTCAAGGATGTGTTAAGAAATAATCCATGTTTTATTTTAAATGTGTTTCCATTGATGGGAATGAAGAATACAATCTTTATGTAACCACTTTGTTTATATGTGGAATGTAATACAAGTTTTATGATCTAATTCTCTAAAACACTAAACCAAAAAAGATCCTCAATGTGTAATCTTGTAATAACTCAAGATTAAGTAAGGTTTAAGGCTGGGGCCTTATAATGTTGGTGTGTGTTTGATGTCTGCCGCCGAAGGCGAGGAAGTTTGCGGTGATTTCATTCCACCAGGTTTATTTCGAGTGCGTTGGTGGGTTCGGGTTGGTTTCTCTTTTCCGGAGTGGATGGATGGATCCACCTTGAGGTAGGATCCATCTCTTTGCCGTTACTTTAAAATTAGAGTATTAATGAGTTAATTTCTACACTGCCTTAGTATATTAATTCTGCAAGTTAGTTTTGGTTAAATGCTTCTGTGCAAAGTGTGTGAATTAAAGGAATAATATAAAATGGTTGCATGGTCATTAAAATCGCGATTTAATAATAAAACCCCTAAAATAGCGGTGTGATGCCTTCATGATAAAAATTATCGATATACGTTTTATGCTTTCTTGCTGGATTATTGTGGTCCCTCTTTGATGCTTTGTATGTGAAGTTGCTTTGTTGAGAAAAATGGAATGAAATGGTTGTGATACTTTTTTTTTGGGTCAATTTTCCATGTTTAGGAAAATTGAATATGATGATAACCATAGTGGGATGACTTAATACTAAAAAAATGTAACCTCTAGAAGGTATCAAAGGTTTAAAGAATGATAAATGTATCCTTTAAGATGAAATGGTGAAACCTTGAAGGAACTCACTAGGGTGGTAAAACCATGCGTTGGAATAACATAATGAGCAGGGCTTATATTAGTAAAATGAATATGTGAATATCTTGATTTAGATACTTAAGGTGGGTTTCCTTAAGTATGAACATGAATGTGTTCGCTTATGTGTATGTGGTATTATTCTTTGAATGCTTATGAGGTAATTCCATAAGCAGTATACTATAGACATGCTTGTCTGTGAGTGCGCACATGCTGATTCCACATAATGATGTATAATAAATGTGATCACATGCTGAGTCAAACTAGTGATAAATACGTGTCTAGGTGGGAGGCAGTTATACCCCATGTCACAGTGATGAATGTGATCGAAGGGAGGCATTCTTACCCCTTTCCAGTTGACTTATACGAACAAGAGGCATTCTTACATCGTGCCCGCTAAACATGGTTGATGGAAGGGAGGCATTCTTACCCCTTTCAAGTTGACCTATAGGGATGAGTGGAATTCTTACCTCATGCCATTTTTTCTTATTAATTGGTGCGAGGCATTCTTACCCCATGCCAGTGGTGATCTAAATGCATTTATATATATATATATGGTGACATGATTATGGTACTTTACTGGCAACGATCTGATGCTGGTATAACCGTCAGGTGTCGCTTGGGAACCTGGATGGGTGTTATTTGCTTATGTAATTATGATTACATATTTTCTCCATACTTCCTCACTATTTAGGTATTATACACTGTCTGGATTAGGTTTGACAATGTTGGTGCCGGCCTACTAAGATTTATATCTCACACCCTACTCAGGCCACCATTGCACTGGGGTACCAGAGTAGACCTTCTTGTTTGCAATACCAAGGTTGAATTGTTTTGTTGGTCGTACCTAGAGATGGAGGCAAAGGGCCAAGATGATGCTTGTGATGCTCAGGAGATCGCCCGTCAAGCCTTCTTGTATTTTATTTATTCATTTTCACTGTATTTCTAGCATACTATATTGTTTCTTGTTCTCTCCCTGTTCATTCATCATCATTGTATCGTGTAAAATGGATTTGGCCACCCTTTTATAAAAATGATCAATATTTGTCTTCCACTGCTGTTTTTTCATTGTTTATCTATTACTGCTTCTGCTACTATCATTATTTACTCTGAGATACCATTGTGCAACTCTGATAAGACGGTATAGTCTCCCCACTATCACCTCTCGAGACACTTGCTACTATTCGGAAGCCACTGGCGTACGGGGAGATGCGCTTGAGGCCATGTGACCTACTGGTCAGGCCACCTGTTCAATTGTAAGCTGGGCTGGGTCGTTACAAAGTGGTATCAGAGGAGTTTCTATTTCAGGATTGCTTTACTATTTGGCAACGATATATAGGGTTAGGAAGAAACTTGAATATGTTAATAAGTTATGCCTGGGACTGGCCACCCCGTGCATAGGGAAAACCCAAATTACCTCAAATGGAATTATTATATAAATGTTTTTTATTATTACGGTTGATTTTATTTCACTATTGTGTGACACACATGATTTATCCCTATACTGTTGATGCAATTGTGGGTTCTATTTCAGTTGCAACCTGATTATACGAGGGTATGCCATCTAATGCATCATATTTTCACCTTGTAATAAATTTCATATCATGAATTATGAAATGCCATCTAGGATGCATTAGTCGACGCCTTCGGTTGTGATAGGTGTTGTGGAAGTTATTCCATGCTTTTGTGTTACTGTTGATGAGAACATGCTAGGCATGATAGATAAGTAATTGGTTGGTTCTGCTAAATTAAATGATTGTGATTATGATAGGAGCCAATTTTTAGTTATAAGAAATGTGGGAGCCTTATAGATAGATAAGGGTAGCATGTGTAATTGAATCACCATAAAAAGGGCTCCTAAAGATTAATTGTAAAATGAATGGAAATTGACTTGACTAAAGGGGGCCAAATGACAAACTGTAAATTTTATGGGAGCCTCATGAGATGGGAAATGGAAACCCATAATGAATGTATAGAAGGATTCTATGTGAGATGTTTATTAGTGTAAAAGTTTTTTTATTTTGATCTCATGGGAATTGGATTTTTGGGACCCTCATAGGTCGCCTGAATTGTTTAAAATGATTTTATTATGATAAATTTTCAGAATAAGATTGGATGTCTGATAAATGTTAAATTATTAAAAGGATGGTTGTTGAAAAATTCCTTCTTTTCCTTGATTTGTTTGTTAAAAATCATGTGCATGGTGATTTTGGTTTTGAAAAGGTATTTGATGTTTTGAATTAAATATTTTAAAGTGATTAAAAGAACAAATGTGATTAGATATAAAGGGATTGAAAAAAGAACATGTAGTGGTTTCCTCTATTTGATACCCCGTGTGAGGGAAGGTTATGTTTCTCTTGTGTGTCCTGGGAATGGTAGATCGAGTGTTTCCTATAGGCATGATTTTCATTATTAATGACTTAAATTTTAGGCTTTTGATCCTGATGTCTATTGTTCAGCATGACCAAAGTTTTGAGTCGATGATTTTTCTTTGTTAGGGGATAGACCATTGTAGATAGCGACCTTAGTGATTTTATGCCTTACTAGCACTGTGATCCTTCTCACGTTTGGTACCATTTGCGGGTCATTGTCCCTTGTAGGACTTCTAGTTTCTAATAACACCCTTGTTCGGACGGGCGGTCATGCTTCTTTTGATTTTGTTATGGGATTAAGCATTGGGTAATGATCTGTAGACATGCATCAGTCATGGTTAGTTGCTTGTTGGTTGTTTGACTCCAAAAGTAATGGACGATTGGTAAGTTGTCACCCATGTGAACGGTCATATAAGGTGATACGACATTTGATTAAATCATTTGTGCTGATGTGTATGGTGTTGGGTCATCTCTATGGTATAGTGACCTGAGAATTTGAGAATCTAGTTTTCCCAATGCTTGAGATGATTTTCGGAAGACTCGGGTGGTCGACATGCTGGTCTTGTTTTGTTAGACTCCTTATAAATTTCAGCACGGTTATCGTGGCTTGGAGGAGCAAAATATGTCCATTTAGTTGTTGATGAACTAGTTCACTTATGAGTAGCTGGTCTTTTTTTCTCTCAGTGATACCAAAACTTCTATGGTGGGAAGCATCATGCCAGTTTAGTAAAGTGTGTACTTTCGGATAGAAGGATCATGCCAAGACAGACCATTTGTAGATGGTCGCTCTTACATGAAGGCCATCGAGGATTTCTGACATTGTTCTATGTCATTGCTTTCTCAACAACACGACTTTAATCTAGTTCACTGTATATGTAACCCCCCACCCATTGAAAAACACCATTGGTCTTGGAGGACTTCGGTGGTGTATCGTGATTGGTCAGGGAATGCCTTAGGTGGAAAAGGCATTGTGATTGGCTTAGAAATCTCGAGGTGTCGGCAGATGAAGCCGAGTTTGTTTTCTTTAGAGTCGACCAGTGGTGGTTCGACCCTTCTTCCTTCCAGTAGTCTGGTATGACTGACTAGAATCCAATTTAATCCTATTGGCATACTATGCTATGCGAAGAGCGTGTACCCTATCTTGATTTTGTCCTTGATACACTTAGAGAGCGTCAGTCTTACGCCATGATAATGTTCTTAAAATCTGTTGAGCTTTTTTGGTTGTTCTCTTTCGGCGTTGCCCGCGGGATGCGTGGTTTCTCTCATGGTTCGATCTTAAAGACGTCACCGGGAGTCGGGTATGAGCTTTGGTGAACGTTCTTGAGCTAATTGTGAGATGACTTGGGAGAAGGAATCATTGTTCAACTTATAAAGTGTCGGTCGTTTGAGTCGGACGCCTTCGTAAATAGTCAGCTGGAGATGGCTTGACTCGGGGTTCTTTTTTAATGTCTACGGTCAGTTACATACCATTCTCTAGCACGTCGTCAGGTAGAGGCGAGTGCGGTTTATGTCGGCCAGTGCCTGATATGAACTATCGACTCGTTTTGGGCCTTGGGGTCGATGGGGAATCGACCATTTGATCTGTTTCAAATCACGCTAGGAGCGATGTGGAAACGCTTGGGCATGCTTTGAAAGTTAATTCCCATGGTGGTCCAAACCATAGATTGGAGTTGGTTGCTTAACGTTAAAAATCTATGGTGGGACTTACATGTGGCGGGATGCTTGGAGTTACGACGACATGTTCATGTCTCTGGGTAGATAGGCTCAGGAGGAGACGTCTTGGTGTTTCGTTTGGGAAATGAGTGTTGGATCGCATTTTGGTGGCTTGATATCCATACGGTTCAATGGATTCTTAAGGTTGTCTTTGATGTTTGTGAACGAAAGTTGATCATTTGAACGAAGCATCACAACCCTTTTAGGTTTGGTGATGGGTACGTTGTTCCCGAAGGCTTCTTGGGGATGAGAAACTCTAAGGTGGGAAGGTTGTAATGACCCGCGTTTTGAACCGGACTAAAATACAAATTAATTTGATCTTTTTCAATTAAAAAACCGGTCAAATTTATGACCGGGCATCAGAATGAGATTTCTAAGGTTTTGACCCTTCTTTTTAATGTTTTTGGTCATGGGACAATACCAGTTATGTTTTCTGAGTGTCTTGAGGGGTTCTGGGAGTGTCGATACCGAAGGTAGCTAGTTTTTTAAGGACAATAGAAGGCTCATGGTGGGTGCATGGTTTCTCAAAACGTGTGTCCCAAATCGTGCAGATTAAATTTGGGAGGTAGAGGAGTCTGAAAAACCTGCACACGGTTTCCCCAAACCGTGCGACCAACCCATGTGAGGTGTCATGGGTGTCCAGAGGGGGACGCACAGTTGGCGCACAGTTTACCAAACTGTGCAGCCCAAGCCGTGCTCCTTGTCCTGTTTTGGGGTTTTAAAATATTTATAATGAATTTAAAATAAAAAGAAATTAAAAATATAACCTAAAATAAAATATAGACACTCCCCTCTCCTCTTAGCTAGACCCACACGAGCCCCCTCCTTGGAGCTGCTGGCCTCGCGTGAGCCTCCCCCTCTTGGCCGCACCTCCTCCTTCCTCCATTCGTGGAGATTTCTCCTTCAAATCTCAATGGGTGGTGTAGAAGGTCCATCAGGACCATGTTAGTATGTGTACGATGTTCGCCACTGAAGGCGAGGCGGTTTGCAATGGTTTCTTGTCTGCCGGGTTTATTCCGAGTGTGTTGGAGGGATTGGGTTGGTTTCGATTTGCCAGAGTGTATGGAAGGATCCACCTTGAGGTAGGATCCCTCTATTTTCAATTAATTTAAAAGTGATGTACTAAAGAATTAATTTCTACATTGCCTTAGTATTTTAATTCTTCAAGTTATTTATGATTAAATGCTTCTGTACAAAGTTTGTGAATTGCTGTAATAAGATAAAATGGTTTATTGGTAATTAAAATCATGATTTAATAATAAAACCCCTCAATCAAAGGTGTGGTGTATTCAAGATAAAAAGTAGAGATAGAATTTTTATTCTTGCTTGTTGGATTGTTGTGGTGCCTCTTTGATGCTTTGTATGTGAACTTTCTTTGTTGAGGCAAATGGAATGAAATGGATGTGATACTTGTGTTTGGGGAAATTTCCCATGTTTAGGAAAATTGAGTATGATGATAACCACAGTGGGGTGAATTAAGACTAAATGACATGTTACCTCTATAAGGTATCTTAATTAATGATAATCGTATCCATTAAGATGAACTGGTGAAACTAAGAAGGAACAGACTAGGGTGGTATGACCACACCTTAGAATAATGTAATGAGAACGGATTATTTTAGTAATATAAATATGTGAATATCATGATTTAGATACATAAGGTGGGTTTCCTTAAGTATGAATGTGAATGTGTTCGCTTATGTGTAAGTGGTATGATTATTTGAATTCTTGTGAGGTAATTCCAAAAGCAGTATACAATAGACATTCTTGTTTGTGAGTGCGCACATGCTGATGCTTCATAATAAAGTATAATAATGGTGAGCACATGTTGAGGCCACCTAGTGATAAATATTTTTCTAGGTGGGAGGCAGTTATACCCCATATCAAATTGATGAATGTGATAGAAGGGAGGCATTCTTACTAGTTTCCATTTGACTTATAGGGACGAGAGGCATTCTTACCTTGTTCCCGCTAAACTCGATTGATGGAAGGGAGTCATTCTTACACCTTTCCAGTTGACCTATAGGGACGAGAGGCATTTTTACCTTGTATAGTTTTTTCTTATTAATGGGTGGGAGGCATTATTTCCCTATGCCATCTGTGATCTAAATGCATTTATATATATATGGTGACATGATCAGGTTACATTACTGGCAATGAGATGAAGCTGGTATAACCGTCAGGTGTCCCTTGGGAACCTAGATGGCTGTTAATTACTTATGTAATTCTACTTACTTTTTTTCTACATACCTTCTCACTGTTTAAGTATTAGACACTTTCTGGATTGGGTTTGACACCAGTGTCCCTAGCCTACTGAGATTTATATCTCATACCCTACTCGGGACATCATTGCACTGGGGTACCAGAGTAGAACTTCTTGTTTTAAGGATTTGGTTGAATTGTTGTCTTTCTCGTACCAGTAGATATAGATAAAGGACCAAGATAATGCTTGGGATGCTCAGGAGATTGACCGTCAGTCCTTGATATCTTTTCTTTATTCTTTTTACTATATAGAAATAATTCTTTATTGTTTCTTATTTTCACCTTGTATCATTCATCATCCCTGTATCATGTAAACTAGATTTGACCACCCTTTTCTAAAAATGATGACTATTTGTCTTCCACTGTTATTTTTCCATTGTTTATAAATTACTACTTCTACTACTAGTGTTATTTATGCTGAGATACCGTTGTGAAAATTCTGATATGAGGGTATAGTCTCCCCACTATCACCTCTTGAGACCCTCTTTTCTAGTCAGTAGCCTCTAGCGTAAGGGGAGACACTATTGAGGCCTTATAACCTTCCAGCCCGGCCATCGGTTTGTTGGTAAGGTGGACCGGGACGTTATAAATACTGAATTGGGTATCTTTATATATATATTTTTTGAATGTAGTGAATGATATATTAAATTTTCATTATTGAAAATAATGTCCATATAAATTGAAATACCCATGATTTGTTCTAATTTCTGATGGTCCTATGATTGTGCATGTGAATAGAAATAACATCAACCATGGGATGTATAGGTAGTGTGTTTATTTTCATAAACACGAAGTAATGAATCCATAAAAAAATAATACCATGAATTTATTTTACATGACTAAATAACATTAAATATATAATGAATTATTAGTGTGTAGTGTGCTTAGACTATATTTAAAACACGATTTCAGAAGACATTCATATCCAATTTATATGGTTTATTATGATCAGTTCGATGATTAGATATCAATGAACAGTCGCTGATGCCAGTACATAGGATAGAAGGACAAATAGCATGAATGATGTATCACTTAGACAACTTACCATATAAAGTTTATTACCCATCCATTAAAAGAACCAAAATCTCGAAAATGTTTTTGAAATTTAAATGATCCAATGCGAGTCACTTTCAGACTTTTTACAAAAAATATTAATGAATGGTTTTCGATTATCTTAAACCACATTAACCAAATTTTGCACTATAATGACCACTAAATTATTTAAATATTCCATTATATGCTTCAAATTATATTTTGAAATGAAATATTACATAAAATAATTTTTGAATCTTTTGTTATGAAAATGTGATTTCCATGTTGAAAGGTTATTTTTCACGAGAATGTTTCAAATATAAATTTATGAAATTTTTATTCAGTAATGTTAAAAAAACATATAAAATATATATAATTTTCTAGGAAAATGATCCAATGATTTAATCTTCATCCTTTATTTGTATGGTTTATGATTATACCATCCAGGTTTTTATTAAACTTCATTCATTTCCAATGGTTACGCTATGATTATGTTTTTATGATCCCCATTGGTTTTTTCATGTGTTATTTGTTGGAACAAATAAGATTAATTACTGGAAATGGAGTTTTCTACTTTTTTTGTTAATAAATACTGTGTTTGATGAGAGAGTTTAAAAGAAAAGATATCTTATAGTGTATATTTCTTTACTGTTGAATGTTTCATCATTTACAAGATTATTACATATTATTTGAGCTCAAAATATGTTGGAAATAGCATGAATTTTGAATGGTATATTTAATGGATTAAATCATCATTAATATATTTAGGATTTATTATTGGGAGGACTATGACTTATGATGACCAGGTTACATGAAAAGATGAGCATTTTGAAGGAATAGAGCATCATGAATAGACAATAGAATAATGGTATTCATAATGGATACAAAGTGTCTTGTGAAAACATTATGGGACAATGGTAAATATTTCTTATTGTTATAAGATTTAATAACTTGTATAATTTCATTGTAAATTCAAAAATTTATGACCTTCCCATGAATGATTGAATAGATTCACAAAAATGACCCTGGGTGTAGGGGATATTCCGGAATTGGTGAGCCTATAAATAGATGGCCACACCCAAAAAATTTATCATGAAGATAATTTAAGAAAATGGAAAATTATAATTTGTTAAGGATGTGATCTTATCATATGAGAAATTTATTATGACTTTCACTATCGTCAAAACACTATTATGGTCTTGACTAATGCAATGGTTTTTTCTAAAATTGGGATTCATGAAGATTTGGTGTTTCGTGCCAATATAGTGTTCTCAATAGATAGTGAGTTTCACAAATGTATTTATCTTCATGAAGGATATGATCATTATAAAGGCTAGTAGATTCAAGAATATATGTGGTTCTATGATGGCTGGTGGTTTTTTGAAACAAAAAAGTGGGTTTTCAAAAGGATGAGAGTTTCGTGAATAGCAGTGTATAACTTCTAATTTTAGTGAACACTTTATTCATGTTCATTAACCATGGGCTATGATACATATAGTGCCTCATTATAATCATGGAAATATATTTAAATTCTCCTTCCACTGATGTGATAATAAATTCCATAAACTATGTATGTCTTCACCCAAATAATTGAATTAGGAAGATTCAACAAAATAGTTTGGGGGAGTTAGTATGCTATTTGTAATTCTTGTAATGTATATATTCCTATAATGGAGTGAATCTGTCTAATATTATGTAATAATAATTAAATAGTAAATCTTTGTAGACTGTATCAAAGTGCTGAAGTAGTTAAAAATGTTGTTTTGTAGCTCCGATTTTTAGTTTTTTGTTACTTTATAATTCAACCAGATAGGTTAAAAAATCCTACCATCGTTGAAACAAAATCTCTCACATTAAATGAAAATTTTAACACCCAGATTTACCCCTACCCTCTCAGGTTTTTTATGGTCCTACAAGTCATATATGAGGAATGGTAATTGGATGTTTAAATTTCATCTATTTTTTTTGTATAATTCGGTGAATGTTATAGGATTCCCCATCTTACACGGAATAAACATAAAAAATAGTAATAAAAATGAGTTTTCATCTGAGATTACATAGGGGGAATTTATTTTCTCTACTACTCTTGAAATTAATTTTACTTTTATGATTCATCATTATATGACTATGAATGATAGAAAAATACTTGATATAGTATCCAAAGAACAACATACTTATACTACATTACTTTTTTATGAAATATCATTCAAGTTAATTAGTTTCACTATCTCAATGTATTTAAGGAAAAAATTAGAAAAAATATTTGAAAGATATAATAATGTAAATTATTTCAATCATCAAGTCAAGCATAATTACATCGTTGATCTAAAAATTCATCCATCTGAAAGTATACATATCATCTTTAATCACTTAACAGATGTTGTTATGAATATTTCAGAACATGGGGAATAAATTAATTTAATTTTTTTAAATCATTATAATGAAAATCATGATATTTACAAATAGATGAAATCATTATCTTGATATTGTATTTTAAATTGATGATGATAACAGTGGATAATGATTTCATGTATTTAAAATCCAATATTTAAAAAATGACTTTGCATCATAACTAGATTAAATGAATACAAAATTAGAGGTACTTGAATAATAAGTAGTTACATTAAGGATAAAATTGGAAAATGAATCAAACTCAAATGAAATAAATATGTAATCAAAATTTTGAAATCATTAAGATATATAGATCATTGAAAGAGATAAATGTGGTTATAAAGAAATAAATAAGTCCTTTAATGATCAACGATACACATTTACGATAAAACGTTGTATTTTATGTGATATAGAAACAATATAGGATTAAAAAGTGATGAGAGAAAATTACCTAAAAAATAAATTTGAACATATAAAAAATATTTATTTTCCCCAACAAATAAATCATTAATCCAAATGGAAACAACAACCTGATATAATCATCAAGTATTCAGATATGATCGTTGGTCAAATACCTTTAGAAAATAATGGAACATGACGTATAGTGAATGTGGTATGATATTTCCCCATATGAAATGTCAATTTTGTGGCTTTCTATGACATGAAAAGACATAATATGAAGAGGAGATGATTTTTTTAAATGGGGCAGCATATAGAGTTCAACATAAAAAAAATTAAACTACACCATTCTTCATAAAAAATGTTTATATTGATATTGTATTCACACTTCTAATTATTTCCATAAATATATTTATTTTACTAATAGAAAACATTGTAAAAATACCTACAGAACATGGAGACATGTCAATACCCACCATTTAAGTAGATACTCTAATAAATCCATAGAATTTTAAAATAAGAATAATGTATTCATAGAATCTATGAAAAGCAACAACAAGTGAGTATGGGAATAAAATATCCCAAAAATTATAATATATTTAAGATTTAAATAAAACAACCCCATCATAATTCATGAAATTAACGACATACTAAGTTACTCTACATTAGACATTACCAAAATTATCTTCAAATATTAGTGTTACATGTGTGACCGATTTTTAACGAACTATAGTATATTTTAAAATATAATTATTTAATATAATGATATATAACCTACCTTTTAAATTAGTGATTATGAATAGTATTAAGTAAATTATTAAAATATTTTTTTTTATTAAATAAAATATTTTTTACATTCATCCAATAGATTTTATAGGCATAATAAAAGAAAATCCCATGTTTTACACATAAAACATATATTTTATAAAGGAAATTATACCACATTTTATGGGAGAACATATTTTAATTATAGTTTTTGTCAAATATATATATATATATTATATTTCAAAATAAAAATCAATTTTGAAATTTAAATATAAATTTTTTTTACGGTGGATTTTTAGTATTTTTCATGTGCAACTTCCTTTTTGATGAATAGTAAATAATACTAAATTTTAATTTCAAAACAATTTGTTTATCATTTTTTCTATTGTGAAAATTTATTTAATTAGTTTTTAACTGTTAATTAGTAAATTTTTTATCAAATAACACAACTGATTTAATTATTATAAATTTCACTATTATATTATATATAAAAACAAATCATGAATTTGATCATTTTACATTTTAAATCTTATTTTCTCATCCCATCTACGAGAGTAAATTTAATCAATTTTAGCCATTTATATGACTATAATTTATAACAATAGATTAAATATTTTAAATAAGAATAATTTATACTTTATTATAATTTTAAATTAGTTATTTACAAAATATATTAGTGAAATTGATTAATATTAATTACAATGATTAAGGTAAAAGATAGATCTACAAGAGGTAAAACCTTGATCTTATGGGTCAAAATGGATTAAGAACTTGTCCAAAATAATTTATGGCCGTATTTAGATCATTTTCCCTATTTTATTGAATTTGTTATGTTATTTGTGCCATTTAAAATTATAAAATTTTGGTGGAATTCAATTTTCCAAAATTTACATGATTGTCACCACTCCACTCTAAAACATAACACAGACCACTATCTTCATTACACTTATCATGCCACATTTTCATGACCAAGATCTTTCAAAATATATCATGAACATACCTACCCTAAATATATAATCCCCACCTTGGTCATAAATCCATCCATGTTTTGATTCAATAAGGTTTCCATATGAACGTTCCATTCCTCTATGTTTTAAAAATAACAATCACATTCTCTGAAAGAAAATAATCCTTTAGTAAGAATTAGTTTATTAAAGAAAACATTCCTTTACCTAAGAATTTTTCACCTTGGTTTTCTATGCCTTATTATATTTATTATCAAAACCAAGTTTAACTAATTTTTTTCAAAGTCAAAAACTCAGATCCTTACCTTAAAAATTGGAATCTTTTTGTTTCTTAGATATCGAGTCTTTCAGAAATTTAGACTCTAAAATCTCTGAAATTAATACTCCAATTAATCTGAAATTATGACTACGAATTCAATAAAATTATGAATCTTAATTATATGATATTAAGAATCTGAATTCATTGTTATTTAGACTACAAATTCCTCAGAATTTAGACTCCAATTCTATAGAATTTAGACACAAAATTCTTGAATATTTAGACACCAAATTTCTTAGAATTCAGACTCTGAATTCTGCAAAACTCATACCCCGAATTCCCCAGAATTCAGTCTCTAAATTCCTCAGAAATCAAACTCTGAATTTCTTAGTACATTGACTCAAAATTAATTGAAAAATATAATCCCAATATCCATTTTTCTAGAATATGATTCTTTATAAATTCAGAATTTGATTTCTATTTTTCCTTTGATTCTGATTATTTAGATTTTGTTAAGCTATTTAATTTTACTAACACTTGTTTTTGTTAAAATGAAACTATATTTTAAATTATTTATATAAATAACCATTGGATAAGTGACACGTGTACATGACCCATTGAGATTCATAGAAAAATATTACTTTTGGAGGAAGGATCCGACCATCGAATTTTTTCTTATAAATTAATGTTCATTTAAATGTGCCCATGATCAATCTATCTATTAATGATTTTAGATATTACATAATGAGATGTGATTTGAGGATATATAATGATGCTCATGCCTTGTGCGTTTAATGAACATCATGTTTAACATTGAAAATATTGTGTATCTTCATTTGTGTGACTTTGATTATTGGTGAGTAAAATTGAGGGATTTTGAAAATATAAATAAAAAGGTTCCAAATACCTTAATTTTTGAGGGCTTGTATGTATATCAAGACAGAATATGAATTTATTATCAAGGGATTACCATAATTTTGGTAAGACATACATTCAATAATGTATAAATCAAGGGACCTTTATTAAAGGTTTTTTGATACCGTTCTCCTTGGGATAAAATATTTACTATTTCTTTACTTTATTGTTGTTTCATGTTATATTTCATCTATTTTTTTAATTAATGAATTTATAACTTTATTATAATATCTTTTACTAAATTACTCTAATAAATAATATTTTGTATTGTGTAAGGTAGAACCAGTCCTTAAGATAACCATTCCTAAATATCCTTACGATTAAGTTGATTCATTTTAAGATTCTTATAATTTGACAAGGGCCCTTCTAGTTATCCCTTTAGGTAATAACAAAAGAGTGTTTTTTAATCAATATTGTTTATCATTGAAAAAAAGCTTTCATTTGGGATAAAAAGGAATGTTTTTAAACCTAAAATCCACCCCCTCTTCTAATTGTGCATCTAAGTATACTATTTTGATCTGACAATTAGAATCAGGGAATGGTCTATAAAATACTTATACATACATATATGTTTTCATGATCATGTGTTGTTTGTTCTAAATTTTATCACTTACCTTTTCTTATTTAAGTTTTCCATAAATAATTTTATCTCTCTTTATAAACATTTACAATTGACAATTTTTTAGAATAGATACATTCTTCAAAAATTGATGGTATGAATATTGGTTCCATTGAAATCATAAAACCTGCCACCCCACCAAAGTTTTATGGTAATTATTGTGAGTACTGGAGAGATAGGATAAAGTCTTTTTTCATTAAAACTAATGTAGAAAATTTCGTTTTTTTCATAGGAGACTAAACAATTATAGATAGGGAAGTCAGAACCATCACCAACTAAGAGAAACTAGAATATCAGTTAAACTACAAGGTATACAATACTTCATTGCGTTCTATGACCATGAATACAAATAGTAACATATCTTCATGTCAATATACCAATAGCATTTGGAAGAAACTTGAAGTTACCCATTTTGGATCTTCTAATGTGATAGAATATAGAATTGTTGTGTTATGAGATGAATATCATGGATTTATATTTCCTTATGGAGAACCTGTTTGAAAAGCACCACAATAGTTAATAAACATTGTCAACAATCTTCAATATATCGGTGTGAAAGGTATTAATGATAAAGTTCTTGTTGACCAAATAATTAATATCATTCCCAAAGAGTGGGAATCTAATAGGAATGTTATTGATGAGAAGAGGAATGTATCTAAGATTACTCTTGATGGTTTATTTGGAACTTCTATTCAGAATAAAAAAATTATTTGGAGAGATGTTGGTCTAAAAAAAGAATGGTAATGGAAGTGTGGCTTTCACTACTATATCTAATGCAAAGAAACCAGAATCAGTAACATGATTTAATGCTAAGAATGTGGCTATTATAACTGAATCAAGAGATAATGATCACTCTGAGAATGAATTAGATAACATTTCTCCAAGGATGAAAAATATTTTGGGAAAGAACGATTTTCATTATAGATAAAAGAAGAATGATAGAAAGGAAAATAAAGATTCAGATGTAACCTATTATGATTGTAGAAGGGATAGACATATTAGATGTGATTCTCTTATTCTTATGAGAAATGTCATAAGGGAAAATAATTCTTAATGAAATAGAATGGAGTATTACTAATCTAACACCATGAATTTCCAGAAAGAAAATTACACCTCTATTTCTAGTGTTGGTGACCCTGTAGATTAATCTTCATAATATAAATCATTTAGACATAATAATATTGTTATTATAGCCAAATTACCCATAGAAAATAATTTCCATATGGTAAAGGCACACAATGATGAATCTTTAACCAATATTGTTTAAATTCTAATTTACCTAATGAATAATGTTATTAATATTCAAATGAAGAATATTCTTCATTATAAGATATTATCATACCTCTATTTAAATGTTTTTCTAGATTTTCTAAATTACCTGAGAATGTGAACTGTAAAATAAGAATGCTGTTTGGGAAATAAATTTATATAATATCTATTTTAACAAAACAAGTATAAGATCATTCTAAAGATCATGAACAAAAAATTATTTATATTGAATATATTTTTAAAATTCATAAGGATATTAATTGAGAGAAGGATAATCTTTCTATGGATCTGGAAAATGTTGTTTCTAAGAAATGTGTTTTGGAGAATAACTCAATTTATAAAACTAATGACTATGAGGATAATAATTTAGTCATCATATTAAATAAAAAAATCTCTAATGAAACATTTATCAAAATTTACTTCAGGATGAATGTAATTTGATAAAATGTGCTCACAAATTCATCCTCTAAAGAATATTTCATGAATGAGTTAAAATGAATCAAAACTTGTTTTTTTCATAATTATTTTATTCCACAATGTTATTCTTTTTTCATGAGGATTCAATGTTGTGGAAATTTGGAGAATTTTTTTTTATCAAATAAATCCCAACCCTCTGGTTCTCATAATGTTTACTTTTCTATGAATATGTGGATTCCTAAGATATTACATTCTAGAAATTTCTGGATCCAAAAATGTTTGGATTCTGAATGGATTACTCTTTTACTTTTAGGAATATAATTATTGTACATAAAAATAGATGGTATATTGATAGTATATGTTACCGACATATGACTCGTAACAAAAACATCATTAACAAGATTATTAAGATAGAAAGAGAAAATGTATCTTTTGGAGATAAATCTCATGGGGAAATTGTTGGTATGGGTAACAATAATCATCTTGAAAAAACATTAATTTCAAATTTTTTATTTGTTAAAGGTATTTCGAATAATCTCACTAGCATAATTCATGTATGTGATATAGGTTACCTTAGAATTATAGGAATGATAAATATCTAATACATTATTGTATGTAACAGCTTATTCCTTCTTCCTATAATCATGAGAATGTCTACACACAAAACAAAGAAGACATTAGGATATAGAACATACCTTTACTTAGTGAAATAGATTATCAATCTTGGATATGGCATAAATTTATAAGACAAAGTATCCTCAAGATCATATGAAAACTCTTAATGAAAATACTTTTTATGTATCTACCTAAGCATAGAATTGATTCCTCAAATGTTTGTGATCTTTTTTAATATGGTAAGAAACATACAACAACTTCTAAATAAATTGGGGATGTCTCAACTTCTGAGGCATTACAACTATTGCATATGGATCTCTTTGGTCCAAAACATACTGGAAGTATTGGAGAAATATACTATGTATTTTTTTAGTTTATGACTACAATATTTTTACGTGGGTCTATTTTTAAAGGAATGAAATATGAATCCTTTCATTATTTAATTAATTTTATAGATGTATTTAATAATTATAAAAACATTCCTTTAATATAAATTTATATTGATCATGGAGTAGACTTTCAAAATTCATATTTTAAAAAACAATTAGTAAAATAGAATTACACATAATATCTCATCTCCACCACTCCTCAACAAAATGGTTTTTTTTGAATGATGATATCAAATTCCAAAAGAGATAACTAGAACCATGTTGAGTAAATATTATGTTGGTAATCATTTCTAGAATAAATCTATTAGGATTGTTTTTTATACTATAAATCTAGTTTTAATCTAACATTATCGTAACAAAACACCTTATAAATTGTGGTTTGGTAGAACACCAAGACATTCTTACATCAATGAATTTGGATGCAATGTATTAATCTTGAATACTAAAGATAACTTAAATAAATTCTCACCCAAATCTGAAGAAGGATTTTTCTTATAATATTCCACTACTTATAGGGAATATAGTTATTTTAAAAAAATAATTGTACTTTTGACGAACCATTGCTTGTTATTTTTGATTATACATATCAATTTATTTTTAATAATACCCAACATACATCCATGGATGTGTTTTCAAAATCTAATTACCAACGTTTGATGGAAAATTCTTATAATAAGGACAATACTCAAGATATAATTTCTGAAGTATTTACCCCATAATATTTTCAAACATATGTTAATTAATATGTGTTACAAAACACAAATTAGTTTTTTATTTAGAATCATCCTAGTGATAGTATCATTAGGGAGGTAAATCAACATTTAAGGAATAGAATTATTTTATGAAATGAAGTAGAACATCTCCCATTTCATTCCCAATTAGAACAAAAAAAATCTTATGAAGCATTAGGTGATGATGATTTGATTCAATCCATGCAATATGAGCTAAGTGAATTCGAAAGGAACAATTTATGGACCTTTGTTGAAATACTAAAGAAAAATTCTATAATTGGAATTAAAATGGGCTAATGAAATAAATTTGATGAAAATTGAATCATAGTATGAAATAAAGCTAGTTTATTTTCTAATGGATCTAATCCACAAGAAGGAATAGACCATGAAGAAACCTATGCACTAGTAGCTATAATTGAATCTATTTTTATTTTACTGGCATTTGAAACATTCTTAAATTTCAATATTTATAAAATAGTTGTGAAGGGTGGACTCCTTAATGTATATGTTTATGATGATGTTTATGTTGAACACGTTCCCGATTTTGAAGACAAAAAACATTATGAAAATGTTTTCAAAAATACGAAAGCCTTATATAGAGTTAAACAAGTCCCTAGAGCATGGTATGATAGACTTACATGATTTTTGACTAAAAACATCTTCGTTAAAGGAACTCTTGATCCAGATCCCTTTATTAAGAAAGATCAAAAAATGTTTTGATTATTCAAATATATTTTGATGGAATTATAATCAGATCATCTCAGTATTCATGCAAATCTTTTTTTTCATAAAGCCGGGTTTGGATAGCCGGTAACCTCACAACCAAACAGAAAATCATCCCAAAGCCAACAACTTTAGAAATTCAAAATTCAAAAACACCACGAACCACATGTCCCCCTTGAGCTGCAGAACCACCTCGAGGAGCATGTCTATGCGTATTTCATCATACCACCAGCGAGAACACCACACACCACCATTCATAGCAGGACGAGGTAGAGCCATTGTCGGAGCATCGAGATAATCTGGTTTGGCCACCATTGTCACGAACCTTCATAGAACACAGAAACCCGAACATCTGGAGTTCCTCGTCGTTGTAAAATAACAAGGCCTCCACCCCAAATACCATTGATCAGAATCACCATTCCATAATAGAAATCAAACAAATCCAAGAAAATAAAACAAGGGAAACCCCACTGCAAGAACCCCAACCGCTGACGGAAACCCTCAAATACCCTCAATGTACTCAGCTGCCACAAATCAAGTGACGACCTCAACATGATGAGAGACCGCCACAGGAAAACAACTAACAACAGATAGAAAACAATTGAACACTCTGTAGAGTGTGAAAATATCTGGTCTTACGCATGTGGATCAGACCGGTAGTGTCGTGGAAGTCCAAAGCGAATTGCCACAACAAGAAGGAAGAACCACAAGATCGCTGCAGAGAACACCTGAGTAATCCGAAGAAGATCCACCACAGGGATGAGGCATCGTTGAGATAAACCTAGCACGACTAGCTTCATGGGGAGACTGCCATGAGAGATACTTCAAAACCGCAAAACAATGCAATGAAAACAAGGAACTCACCCCCCCTCCCAAGGCCACTCCAGACCCATCGTCAAATTATATGAATAGATGTCACCTCCGCACGAACTGAGCCCTGCTAGACGAGTCCCACAAATGACGACATCGACGCACTGAGCCGACTTATCCGATGAGACGAATATTTTTAAGAAGTATGGATATGAAAAAACTAAAAGTATAAGTACTCAAAAATGTACCTCAAATACTTTTGATCATGATGAAGCTGGGAAACTAGAAGATCAAAAATATTTTACAGGAATGATAAGAATTATATTATACTTAATATCTAGTCATCCATTCTTAATATTACAATATGATTGTGTTAAAATTATCAATATAATCCAAATGAATCTCATTTAAAAAAGTCTAAATAATTTTTCTCTATTTAACTAGAACCATAGATTTTGATCATTTATATACTTTTATAACTAGTTTTATTTTAAAATGATTTACATATTCAACTTTTGGTTAATGTAAAATTGATAGTAAAATACATCTGGAAGATTTAACTTATTAGGATATTCATTATATTCTTTGTTATGAAAGAAGAAAAAATCAATAGAAATGTCCACTACTAAATATGAATATGTAGAAGCAGGAAGTTGTTATTCTCAAGTGTTGTGGATGCAGAACACACTCATAGAATATGGAATTATTTTTACAAAATCAAAAAAAAATCTGACAATACAAATCTAATTTCCCTTTGATAAAACCCTTCACATCACTCTCATGAAAAATACATAGACATTAGTCATCACTTTCATAAAAATCTCACAATAAAAGGAGATATTATTTAACAATTTATTAGAACACATGATCAACTTGCTAATATTATTAAATAATCATTACTTTTAAATATATTTGAATACATTAAAACAAATATAGGAATGATAACCATAAGGTAATATTCTACATTATCTTTTCGATGAAATTTATCACCTTATATTATAAAACTCCTTTTCATAGAGGTATTACATTTATTGTTTACCCAAAATTTTGTTTCATATAAATTGTTTTCTAGAATCCAAATTTCCGGAACCAAAAATTATATTTCCTTAAAAAAAATTCTGCAATCAAAGAAGATCCTTTTTCAATACATACCTTTTTTTTAAATTCGGAAGGTATGCATTCTCACATTAATCATTATAAATATATTTTTTTACATGATGATGTTTTATCTTCTTTCAAGAAAATTCTCTTTGATACATTTTCCATAAGTCAATTTTTCCCTAAAAACCTCCAATGATCGGAACCTACCAAAATTCTTCTCCATCATTCATCTCAACCATCAGATCAAATGAAGAATTTTTCAACCGTCAGATTAAATCGGGAATCCAAACCGTCACCTTGAATTCTACATAAAGTCCCCATAATCTATGTCCCACATCGGGTTTTCAAATCATTAGGAACCTAAGCATTGCTCCTATTCAAATTGTTCGTTCAGTTTTCCATTTTTTTCTTACATTCCGGATATCACAATATGTTTCACCATAGAATCAGGTGTCATCAAACAACGAAATTAAGGATTGGAAAATCATCAAGAAAAAGTTGTTTGACATAAATTTTATTTCAATGTATAATTCCTTATTTACGAAGAATATCTAGATGAATGGATGGTAATTTCTACGTGTATCTAATCCCAATAGTTAGGATCCATATTATCGTAACGTTTATAGGGAATTATAAGAAACAATAAGTTTTTAGGTGGAAGGGGGAAGGGAAATGTGTTCATTTACGAGCTAAGGGAATACCTATTCATTATCATTTAACATGGATGCAAATATTATTGTTATATTTTATCAAGGTGAGGTAGTTACTTGCTATTACATGTTGCCTGACAAGTCAAGATTATTTGAGAAGGAAAACACAATTAAGTACATTGTACTGAAGGTGGTAAAATCACCAAAGAGAAACCATCTTTCAATTAATTTGAGAATTTTATCTTTATGGGTACATGGTGTTCTTATTCTGAGAATGGGAGACAAGGAGTCTCTAAAGAAAAGAAATATCATTATATTATATTTTTTGGATAACGATAGAATGGTAAACATTGTCATGTACATCCTTATGAAAGTCACTAACATAAATAATAAAACCCCCAATTCTCATAAAAATAATGTATCCAATGAACTTGTCGAATATCATCTTGCTTTGTTTTGAATCCTTTAAAATTACTTGCAGTTCTAAACCCAAAACCATCAAGATAATGTTGCTGAGTGATGAAACATTGAGGATGATGAAAACTTATTTCAGTACCAAGTCATGATAGTTTTATTATCTATCCGAGAGTGAAGTAAAATCTTTACTCAATAAATGGGTAGTAGGAGAAACATCCATGAAATTCTCGAATAAGATAAAAGAGAAGGAACCAGAATCAAAAGAAAAAGTGCCAGTTTTTGAAACTCAGTCAGCTCCACCAATTACAAAAAAAGTAAAAGACCATCTCTCATGAATAACTAAAAAAATGATCAGAGTATAAAAAGAAGTAGAGGATGGGGATTCATGTTTTAGGATAGATCCTATAGAGTAAAAGTCCTTGAAAATCCAAAATATTCTATAACATGAAAGGAAATAAAAAAAGAAGTATTTGAAGATGAAAATGTTAAAGCTGAAATTGTCTAAGCCTTACTCAATGATACAGAGAAGGCATCAGAATAGATTTAGGTACCTGAATATTTTCATGAAGATCCATCACGCGTAGAAACTCTAGGAATGAAAATTTTAATTCCATAACATGTGGTGGATGAATAGATAATTTAGTAAGTTATAGTAGAAGAATAAAAATAATATGAAGAAGGTGAATGCGATCATGTGATTGTCAAATTATAAGAATATCATGAGATGGAAAGTATTTCAGACTTGCTATCAATCATAACATCCCTGGTTGAGTCAACCAAAATTATTTCATAGAAAAATGATAATGATGGATAGGATAAGGTAGAAAAACCTACTGATAATGATGGAATCAACCCTGATATCATTCATCCTGAAGATATTAAGGGAAATTTTGAGAAATAATTGGTTGATAAAGACAAGATAGTTAAACTTTATAATAGTGAGCATGAATTTCCAAGGGATGAGATTGTTAATTCAAAAGTTAGTAAAGGAAAACTAGTTGTTTTTCACAAACCTAAAAATGATATCATTGTAAAAGGTAAGAAGTATTTTGGTGGATCATCCAAGAGAAAATAAAAAAAGCAAGACAAAGTATCCTTACTGTAAATGGGAATCAGCTTCCGAATCTTTGTCTTCAATGGAAAAATATATCATTATTCTATCCATAATGAATTATATGAACAAAATACCTTTGATTCATAGTATTGAATTGAGATTTCAATTACTTCAGCATTATATCAATCAAAATTAATATTATCTAAACATTATCATAGAAAAAATTATCAAGCATGAGGCAGCTTTTAGAACTATTCATATTAGATTTGATGTTCATAGGGGGTTATGTAAGGAAATGATAAATTGGTATAATATATTTATCTTAGATATGAAAATTTTATATTATTTCCTTGATTCATTAAAATATACATTTAACTGTTTGATGACTCCATAGAGAATATTTTATCAAATCTTTTAGAAACGTTCCAACATGGGCAAGAAGCCATTATTCAAGAAGACAGATATATGAATGGAAATTTTAATTCAATTACTATAAATTTAATGTTAGAAAGGGAACTCTAGGTAGAGTTTAAACAATATTTCAAACAACATGATGAACTAGTAAAATCTTATGTAGAAATTCTAAAGTCTTCAGAAGAAAAAATTAAAGACCTTGAAAAGAAGATTCAAGATCATGATCAGTCAACAATGTCATTTGAGGATGACCCAAAAGAGCTGGATTAATAAAATGATACCTTAA
Source organism: Viscum album (assembly GCA_963277665.1). NCBI lineage: Eukaryota > Viridiplantae > Streptophyta > Magnoliopsida > Santalales > Viscaceae > Viscum > Viscum album. The sequence continues at coordinate 153,614,675 of OY728150.1, forward strand.
GAAATATCCTTCTGAAGGGAAAATTGATTAATTCTTTTCCTATAATATCAGATATTCTGTAGGATCGTTTCCATGTATCAATTTTCCTATCATAATGAAAATATTTCTATCCTTCAATTATTTTTTATTTTATATAACTAACCTTTCTGGTATAATATTTTTTCATTCCATATATTAAATTATTAAAATCACAATGGGAGGGAAAATAATTATCAAAAAATACAATTTATAAAGAAGATAATTTCCTATGAAAGGTGTAGATTATGTAAGAGGGAATCTTATTATAGAATATTTTTTTAAGCAAAAAAAGTATCTTCTCTAATAAATTCATGAATAAAATGCTTAAGGATTTCAAATTCTAAGTGGGGAGTTAGTCTTATTTACCCTGACTCATAAGTAAAGGGACATATTTTTTCTTTTTATATACTAAAACAAAAATATTAATTCCTTAAATATTTTTATAAAAGGATTTTTGTGCCTTCCAAAAAGGGGGAGGTTATTGATTTAATATGGTTTCCTTATGAATTTTCCATTCCTCTATGTTTTGAAAAAAAAACATTCTCTTATGGAAAATTATCATTATTTTAGAATTATTTTTGTAAGGAAAATTTCCCAATCTCTAAAAAGTTTGTACATTGGTTTTATGTTCCTTATTCAATGTCTTCTCAAAACTAATTCTAACTATTAATTTACTATGTCAAATATTTGAATCCTTAACTATAACCCTGGAAACTTATAGTTTCTTGGATATCGATTATTTCTGAAATCCAGAATCTGAATTTTATAAAATCCAGACTCTAAATTCTCTAAAATTTAGACTCCAAATTCACTGAAATTTAGTCTCCATATTCACTTAAATTCAGACTCAAATTTTTCTACAATTCAGACTCTGAATTCATTGAAAAAAGAATTCGAAAATCCATTTTTCTAGAATATAATTTTTTTAATATTTAGTCTATGATTTCCATTTTTCCTCAGAATCATATTATTTTGATTTCATTATGATAATTCATTTTCCTTACAGATGTTTTTGTTACAATGAAATGATGTTGTTAATTTTTTTAACTAACCTTTGGTTATGAGAAATGTGTAAATGTCCCTTTGAGATTCCTAAAAAAATATGACCATTAGAGGATGGATCCATCGATTGAATTTTATCTTATAAATAACAGCTCAATCGAACGAGGTCATGATTTATATATCGATTTATAATCATAGAGATTACATGCTACAATGTGATTTCTAGAGAGTTAATGTCTCTCATACCTTGTGTGTTTTATGAAAATGATGTTCAACTGTGAACATATTTTATAGATTTCCTTGTGTGACTATAATTTCCGCCGAGTAAAATCAAGGGATTCAAGGGATAGGAAGAAAAAGTTGAGGATTACCTTTATGTTTGAGGGCTTATTGGGATTCCAAGATAGACTCTGATATTATTATCGAGAGAATACCCGGGTGTAGGTAAGACAGAATTTCATGAATGGATAAATAAAAGGACCTTTATCGAAGGTTGTTGGATTCCCTTCTCCTTGGGTTAAAATATTTCTTATTTGTTTACTAGATTGTTATTTCGTGTTTAATTTCTGTTTTTTTTGTTAATGATTAAAATTTTAACTTAATTATAATCTAATTTACTTTATTACTATAATAGATATATTTCATTAGGATTTAAGGTACAATATTTCCTTGAGATAATCGTTCATAAAATTACTTAAGTTAAACTTTTTTAAGTTTAGGATTATTATAATTGGACTTGGGCCCTTCCAATTATCCATTTAGGTATGAACTAATGTGGGTTTATGAATATACCTTGATTAACTTTATTAAACATAGTTTTCCGAATGGATAAAAGTGAATGTTTTTAAACCTAAAATTCTCCCCCTCTTGTAATTGGACACATACATATAATATTTAAATCCCACACCATGTAACCCTTTGGTGAAAACCAAAAAAATGTTACCTGATTAAGAGGCAACTTCTATCCTCTATATCATCAGTTTTATTTTCTATCCATTTATTCAATTATTATTATTAATATATTATATAAAAAACTATTGTTCTAAAAATAATTTCATTTTATTATTATGTTTTATACATAGAAATAATCACACATCCATTTAATGGGTAACAAAATTATCTTTTATGTTTATATCGAACTACAACCTCTCAAAATGATAACATTTGTTTTTCCTTCACCACCTTTAATGGTTGACCGTTATGATTGAAAATATGTTTAAATATGATATATATGATATTTATATTGTCTTTATAATACATTAAATTTATATATAACACATAAATTTATGATTTCGATTTTTCGTAAATATGATAACAATGTCTATAGATGATTCAATAGTCACCCTCTTAATGTGGCCTGATTAATTCAGACTATACATAAAATGTATACATTATAGTTTTAATTAATCTATATACAATTTGTTAAAAATGTATGATAATGGAATTTTAATATATATTTATATATATATATTTTTCTTTTCATTATTTTAATAAGAAAAATAATTGAAATAGTGTTCATGCATACTTATAGCCTACCATCTGCATAAAAGGTTTATTTTGTTTCATATATCCACATATTATAAATTATTTTAAATACATAAATACAAAATATATATGATTACATAACCATTTACATCTTATAGAATATTAAATCAGGGTCTATGTAATAACAACAACAAGTAAGAAGCTAAAACATACTCGAATGAGTTGGAAATTAACACCTAAAATAGGGAAAATAATGAAATATTGTTAAAAAATCAGTAATAAGATATCATAATAGTAATTATATATGATATAATAAATATCGATATGGTACTATTTTAAGTCAATGACATATTTAAAATCATTATATAGGAATTTATTTCATGTTCACCTAAAATGAAATATATAGTAATGGATTTCACATCAATTTACATTCTATTTAGGCCTATTGGTAGTTACAAACCTACTTATTTGTATAGGGTATATACTACACTTTTACATATGATATCATGAATCTATTTATTCTCATGATATTATAAGTCTCATTTAATTTCATTCCTTCATGGATTTTATGATTCAAATGATTCAAATTGGTATGGTAAACTTTTGAATGTTTAATGATTATTCTCCTTATGAATTTTTTATTGATTATCAATCAAATCTCAATTCCTCAAGTTATTTTTTGTATTTTTTATGAAACAATCACAATTTTTTTGAACACATAATCTTATATATAAGGTGTACATAAATTTGCCTTTTCATATAATATCACGATTCATTCAAACTACCTGATATGTTGAGTTTTAATTTTAATTACTTCATCTAATGGGAATTGTTTTTAAAGTTAACAACTGGAAAAAACAATTCATAAACCAATTTATTATCATTTGTTTATAATAATACCTCAGTGAAATTAAATTTTATGATTATTTGTATTATGAATTTTAATATATATTTATGTATTTCCATTTCTTTATATGTATTTATAACTCATACACATAATCTACTAATTGACTTATTCTCACATCAGTGTTATAATATTTTCATGGGATTACTTTAAAATCTCATTTTTTTCAGGATTGTTAAAACTAGAATTTCAATCAGAGTAAACTATTTGATAATTTTTTTGTAAACACTATAATATTAATACCCTCTATTTATTCATGACCTTGATTAATTAATATGACCATTTTTATATTCTTTGGTACTCATACTACTATAGAATATATTTATGAAATCTAGATATTAGTTTTCTATATAATCAGATAACCATGTTTCTTTTAAAACCCTAATTTTTTAAGAAAATCAAAATTATTGTAACAGTACTAAAATTATTTAATAAATAATAATATATTGTTTTGTATTTTATGAATGTTTTCAATGTGATATTACTATCATTTTCTGAAAAATTGATTTTTCTAACAGTATACCCTTCAAATGGAATGTCCATTATACCTTGTATGGATTGTACGGATTTACCCACAATCATTACATTGAATCCTCCATTTCATGATTAAAAGATTAATTTTTATGTTAAATGTTTTCCATTGTGATTTTCAAGGAAAATAATTTAAAAAAAATCAAAATAAAAAAGGTATTTTCCTCATGATTTGTTTTATATATTTTATAGTATTTCAATTCATCCATGAAAATATCACTTTATCTGTAAACCACTTTGGATATTTTGTATTGATACCACCCTTTTTATTTCTATGGATGGTTTATGATTTCATTGACCCATGATTGAATAGAAATACATTTTCTTGATTCCATTATTAGTATGCTTAAAATGTTTAATTTCCTATTTAATTTCCCCTAATTATCATCATCTTTTATCTTAGATATATTCATTACCTAAATCAGATACCATTTTATCATACTTTTATTACATTGAATGTTATTTGATTGTTTTTTAAAAATATTGATAAGTATATATCTTCTAATCTATATTGGTTTTTAAAAAGTAAAATTGTTAAATTTAGTATTCAATATACGAGGAATGATTTCAATGGGTTTGAACTGGGAGGGGCCCAGATATAGACAGCCCCTTGATACATTAAAAGAATCATGTGACAAGTTAGTTCGATATAGATAGATGGATGTTTACATGATTCTATAAAACTTGTTATGAATGTTATTAATGGTAATATTTCCATGTACCTAGGAATCCTAGAATCCAATAATTAAACATTTAATTCATTTAGATTCAATTACATTTTATCCATGAGAGTTTTTGTCGACATATCTATTTATGCATTTAAGTCTAAATATATTTATTAAATGGAGTTTTTTTTTAGTTACTTATGTTTCTATATTGACTTTTTCTGATATAGTAATTTGAATGAAATATTTTTCCAGTCATTACCTTGAAATATTGTTTACCCATTCAGTTAATTGATTACATGGAATGTGGGTTCAGTTAATTACCTTTCAAAGCAAATTATTCACATCGATTCATTATTGTTTTCATTTTACTTTACCCCTACTAAGAATTTGAGCTCACCCTTTTTTTATTTCATTTCCCCATGATTCAATGAAATTTACTAATAATGATATGCATGGATATACTAGATGGAATGATGTTATTATCCTTGAAATAAAATAAATTAGTTGAAATTATTGTTTTAATTTGTAAAAATATACTTTTATATGTATATTGTTTTCCATGTCCAGAAACCTATTCATTCTATTATTATTTTATTCCTTGTGATCTTTCCATTGTAATGGTAGTAGACACTGGCTCTAGTCTTGCTATGCATAGGTCACAACATTTGGTAGCAAAGGTATTTTTGTTCCAACCCTGGGAACAAGAATTATGAAAACACGTATTAGAGAAATATTCATGTTTTATAATTTGAAGATAAGTATAGATTAATATTATAAACATTAGTTTATATATATATTAGGTATTTTTTCATTCAATACATCGATTCTTGTATATTACAAGTGGAATTGGTTTTCTCACTTATGTAACTAGATGTAACGACACTGATTAGGTGTGTTAGTCTGGACTTATTGTAACTTACTATTGGAAAACGTGCCTTTATGCACAAAAAGTTTGACAAACACAATTGATATTCATTGAATAATTCACATTTCCTTTACAAATCATAATGAAGAATTTGAATAGATAGTTACAATAAATGACATTGGTTATGCCATAGACCAACAGAGGAAATATATTGAAAGAATACGGATGAAGTATGTATTTATTGAGGTTGTTTTAAACCTTATTTAAAATAATATTCGATGATTAACAGTATTTCACAGATGTCCATAATATTTATTTTTGAAATAATATAGATTTAGAAAAGTAATACTTGTTTGTAGGGTGATGGCCAATCAGATCTAGAATGGCCATAGGACATGAACCCAAGAATGATGTAAGAAAATGGTGTAATACCAACCATTGAGATACGTCATTCCCTTGTTAATATGTCATTGTTTCTAGTTGAAATATTTAATGAATAAATATAAATAATGAACTAGTATTTTCAGTTTTTAGTTTTATAGAATAATGAAATAATCATTTTTTATTTTTAGATTATTTTGAAACAAATAAGAATATTTGACACTCTTTTATGGGCCATATTATCATTTAAAAGTGAATTTTAGATCATAAGGTGTCGAATATAAAGTTTAGATATCAGTTTTTTAATGTAAGGGATAAATTAAAAATTATTCAATGAAAAAAGGATGAAAATTGTGTTTGTAGAAATATATCAATTTAGTATATTTCATAATATGTATTAGTATTAAAATAATTACTCAACATTAGAAAAATGGTGAAAGAAAATGTTGTTCTAAAACCTTGATTCTTGCCTAGTTGATGTTGTTTGACATCATTATTGTCATAGTGATTAATGTCCATGAAATATATACTAATTATTCAGTTATATTTGATTTATGACATCAATCAATTTCTCCAAATACTTTCATTTTTCCTCTGTGAAGGAATATTTAATTTATACTAATGTTCTCTTACGAGGAGACATAGTTATATGTTATTCTTTTTAACCTTTGAACATCTTATTATCTATTTTCTAGAAAATATTTTCTCAAACATTCTTTCAATTTGGGGTATCAACATAAGAAATATCAATCAATATTTTTCCAGGTTCATGATTAAATTTAGGGGATTCAATTTAATTAATGTAGTGAGAATGTAACACCCCAAAATTCAAAAATAAGAAAATTTTATTCAATAGTGTATATGATATGAAACACCAAGAACATATGGTAATATAATCTTGAGAGATATTATAATATATTTAATACTCTAAAATAATTATCCCATTATATATCTTGCAATAAATTAAATATTATGTTATAATTCATCACACACAACAATGTGATTCTTCAATGGATTGCCTTATACACAAGATCGAGTTTTACCAAAGAACAATATATAATTAAAATAGAATTAGTTAATATAGTAAGACATAACCAATCTGTTAAAATGGATATTATTAATAGTATTAACTAAAATATGATAATATATATTATATATTCAATCAATTATATTTGACATTCATCCAATATAATTGATATTCATAAGTTAAAAGAAACCATGTATTTTTCATAAAAACCAATATTTTTATATAGGAATTTTATAATTGTTTAGTGGAGAACTTATTAAAAATATACTATTGGGAAAAAATTTATATTTTATATTTTAAATTAAATTATTATTTTTAATTTTAATAATCAATATTATGTTTGCTGATTTTTTATCTTTCTATGGAGTTACATTTTTTAAGAATAGTGAAAATACTAGATTTTTATTCAAAACTTATTTTTCATCTAATTTATTTATATATCTAAATTATAATTTAATTTTGTTTTAATGTTGATTTAGATACAATATTAATTAATTGATCGAATTTAGGTTATTAGTATAAATTTCACATTGAAATTATATGTATAAACAGAACAAAATGTTGAATAATTTACATTAAAACCTATGTTTATCATCCTGTCTGTGTGATTAAATATAAATTAATTTATATAACTTTTGTGATAGTAAATTGGAATATTTTATTAAATATTTAGAAACATAATAATTTAAAATTTGAATTAATATCAAAATAGTTCATGAAAAAATATTATATAACATGATTAAAATTAATTACAATGGTTAAGAGAATAATCATCTTAACATTGGAAAAAACTAAAATCATAAGGGCCAAAATGACCTAGATAATTTTTCAAAATCAATTGGATAAAAATATTAATACACTATAATACCTTGTATCTAATTATTCCATTATTGGGTCACCATTCAACGGTAAAAACATTGGTGGAATTCCATTTCTGATAATTTATTAGAATTCATATCCTCCTCCGCTATAAGAATTTACTCAACTCTACCACTTCCTCAAACCTATCAATTAATTTTGGATCATAAAATATATTCCCAAATAGCTTCCCAAAATCTATCACATAATCCTATAATCATCACATTAGTTTCAAATCTGTCAATATAGTCCCTATAGTGCAATCCAAAAGGAGTTAGCCGATTACATATTCCCTCCATCCTCTTTTGTTTTATTTTCTTGCCACTCGTTAAATCAATATTATTAATTAAAATAAATAGACACAAAAACATATAATATGAATATATTTTATAATGATAAATTTTCAACAACAAGTTATACAAACTTCCATCTATTTTGTAATATGCTTAAATATTATGTCTACGATAAACTGGCGCCTCGCAAAATAATGTCGTTCTTTTTTCATTTATCAAATTTCATGGTTTCGAGATATGATGGAAACTCTATTAATATATGATATATATGATATTTATATTATATTTATTATTATTTAAAATCTTATAAAACACATACTTTTATTATTTCAATTAAGGGTATGTACAATTACACCATTTGTAGATGTGTGGACCACAACCCATCAAAGCAATGTGACTCGTTGACACAATAGATTTCATGTATACTAGATGGTTTTAATAAAACTATTTTAAATTTGTACATATATATGGTATTTTAATTAATATATATATTTATATATTCATTCTTTTAATATGATAACTAAATGGTATTACTATTTATGCATACGTACATCCTACCATCATAATAACTGGTGAATTTAATTCTATATAGCCAATTTTTATTGATTATAATAAATGAATATATTCTGAATATGTATAATTAAATAATTTTTTACATCAGTTCTATTATTATATCATTATCAACATATTTATATCAACTTGTATCAATTCGAAACATACTCGAAATACTAACCAATTATCAAGTGAAATAGTTAAAATAGTGAAAGATTATTAACAAATTGATAATAATATATTGTAAAGAGATAATAAGTGAAATAATAAATATAAACAGTTTTATGATATCTGTTATTGAAAAGTTTAAAAACATTATATAGGAATTTATCAAATTTTCACCTGAAAAGAAGTGCAGGGAAATGGATTTCGTCTCAATATATATTCCATTCTGACTTATTTGTTATTATACACCTCGTTTCATTGTTATGGTGTATATAAGGCCTTTTGAAAAGTTAAATCATTAATATAATTATTCTCAATATATTATGTGTTTCATTTAATGTTATTACTTTATATATATTACGATTCAAATGTTTCCAAGTGGTATGGTACATGTCGGAATGTTTAAATATTATTCTCCATTAGAACGTTTTCATTGATTATATCACAATCTCAGTTCCTTTTTTGATAGAAAACATATATTGAAACAATAACATTATTTGTTTTGACTTAATTACCTATATATAGTGTACATAATTCCACCATGTCATATAAAATCCTTATTCATTAATTCTGCACCATATTTTGAGTTTAAATTTGAAAATTTAATGTTCGGGGATTTGAGTTAAATGTTAATAAGTTGAAAATAATTTCACAACCAAATTTCATTCATTGGGTTATACCAATACCTTGTTTCCATTAAAATTAAATTATTATGTTGATAATGACATTGATTATCTACTATTTTATTTTATATCTTTATACGATGTACATTTGATAAACATATTTTAATCATTGACTGATTCTCACTTCTATATTATAATCATTTCATGGGTTTCCTTAAAATATCATTTTTATTGGGATTTTGTACACTTTAATTGATATCTTTTGAAATTAGGGATTAATATTAAGAAATCATCTAATTTTATGATCCACTGGTTATACATGACCATTTAAAATTATTTGTACCATTTTTCCATTCTTTGGTTCTGCAAATGTTTTTTTTCAAAACCTAGAATTATTTCTCTCTTTATTAAGAGAAATTTTTTTATTCAAAAAACACTATTTTGTAAAACAATTAAATATTGTTACCTTTCCCAAAAGATTTATTAAAAAAATTACTTTAATGTATTTTTAAAATGGTTTTGATGGTATCTTCATTTTGTTTTCAGAACATGTCATTTTTCAAACCAATAACCATTAAAATTGAATGTTCGTTTTTTACATTGTATTAAATGTACAAATTATTCCATCATCATTTCATAGAGTCCTACATTTCATGTTTAGATAGATAATTTTTTAAGGAAAATGTTTTCAAAAGTTATTTTCAAAAAAAAGTAAATTCAAAATGTTTTTCAAAATAAAAAGAATATTTTAATCATGAATGTTTTTAAAATATTTCTAATTGTATTTCTATTCATTATTGACAAAAACCATTTATCCTCACTTTACATGGTAGATTTTGTATTAATATCATCCTAATTCTTTGTTTGCATGATTTGTGATCTCATTGACTATGGACATTATATACATTCACTTCTATGATTACATCCTTAGTTCCATTGAAATATTAAATTTATTACTACATTTCACATAATTTTAAATATAATTTATCATGGATATGTTCATTACCTAAATTTTATTAATTTTCTTAAAGGGTGTTTACATTGAATCTTATGTTATTATTTGGGGAAACATTGATAAATCCTTATCTTCTACTCCATATAAATAATTTTTAAGGAAAATTGTTAAAAATATTCTTCGATATATAGGGAATTATGTGGATCTGTATTACATGGGATAGACCTAGTTAAATATATCCCTCAATTAATTGGTAGTAACATAAGATTAGTTAGTTGTCTATCCTTATATTGGTTTTAACCTTTTCCATTTTTTTAACGTCGTGTGTTTTCAGTTATGAACTTTTTATATTATTTATTGATTCAGTTTATTGATTATGTTTCATGTGTGTTCAGTTTTTAACCTTGCCATGATAACATTTTTAATTGGTTCATTATTTATACATTTTACATTACCCATACTCTCGAATTGTGATAATATTTATGTTATTACTTTTCACTAGGATTCCAAGATGATTACTAACAATTATATTAAAGGAAACAAAAAATAGAATAAAGTTATTATCATTGAAAAAAATTATGTTGTAAATTGTGTATTAGATTATAAAACATTATTATGTATGTATATATTTTACCAAGACTACAATACACTTTTTTCAGTCTGAATTTGATTCCTTGTAGTCATACAAATGAAATGGTTGTAGAAACCGGCTCCGGGCTTGTGGGTGTTTGGTTTCTACAATCTCTTAAAAATTGATATTCTCCCCTCGATGAAGAATGCGATATTTATGAACCCATGCATACTAAAAAGAGATTAATAAGTACATTTTTCCTTTACTTAATCATATATTTTGTTGAAGGATTAGAATAAAATAGAGAAGTCCAACCATTTTGAAATAACTCTAAATGATAAAAAAGAACAATAAATCATGGCTTCATGACTGAAAATTCTCATCCCACTGGATATAAAATGAATAATTCTTGAAGAATGATAAAAAACTTGGTTAGAACAATGATATTTGAGAAGAATTGTGATTTAAAGAACAATATATGTGGAAATACAGAAATGGACAATGATTAGATGAGGAAAACTGACGTTCTATACAATGTTGTTTTTCTTCACAATATCCTTATTGTGAGTAAGCAATGTGAATCAAGACTAGTAGTGAAATTTAATCATAAGGTAGGTGTTATCATTGGAAATAAAGTTAATTATCTCATGAGAGGATAAATAAAAAATAGAAATTTATTTGAGGTTGATGGTAAAGGGAACACTTGTTGTGTATCATTTGAGGAAGGAAACAACCTTTGGAACCTATTTTTAGTCATATATTATGACTATTGTGGAAATTACCAATCATAATCATTATAGATAAAATAAATGGGTTGTATGCATGCAAGGGAATATGGTCAAGAAGTAATATATGTCTAAGAAGTTAAGGTAATAAAATCTACATAATCTATTTCACATAGTCATTTGTGGTCGAATGAATGTGGTTGGCACATATAGAGAGTGTTAATTTATTTTATTTATTAATTAATATAGTAGAATAGATTTCGTTATTTATATAAAGTAAATTTAATATTCTTTACTTCATGAAGAGTAATCATCAATGATATCAGAATTAAAAATAACACATAATCAATATTCTATAATCTGATAGTGCAACAGAATACACAACCATTGTATTTGGAAACTTCCTCAAAAAATATTCGATAAAGAATGTGGTGTATATAGTGATAACCTCTTAAAAGGTAGTATTTTTAATTGAAAAAAATTATTGGTGGATAATATTTCTATATGTATACTTATTGAGAATAACGGATCTCGTCATTATTGGAATCAAGCTGTTCAAGTAGCATTTCACACTCAAAATCATATAGGTATTTCTTTAGGAGATACGAGTAAAATTTAAAAGATGCATCATGAAAGTAAGACATATTTTTTGGAATTAAATTTTTCATCCAAAAAATGAATAAACTTAAGAAAATTTTGGACATGCTAGAGATCACAGAATATTCCATGGATATTAATTGATGCGTAAATCCTACCACTGTTATAGTCATCATTTTAGAATGATTGTAGAATGAAAATATGTCATTTTCATTGAGAATAAATCCAAAATTTCATTGAGGATCTCATATGTTTATATTAATGATGATTAATAAGAAAGTTGAAAAGGGACTTATTAAAATGTAGAAATATTGTATTGTGTGAAAAATATTCATGCCTCACAAAATGATGATGATTCAAAAGAAAATACATAAGGGTAATCCATTTATGAATAATCACTATTGTACCCTCATAGTAGAAATGGAATAATAAAAATTTATCAATCCAATACCCTTCGGGATTTCACTTCACCACCATAGACAATGAGAATTAGTAATGAATCACATTATCCTTTCCTATTAATTTTTTAACTAGCATTGTTTGAAGAATAATGGGATGATAGATCAAACATTAATTACATTAATAAAAAACATTATTATATTGATAATAACATGAAATGGAATCTTGTTAATACATGTGAAAATAACAATTTTATTAGAACAAAGTTGATCTTTAAAAAAAATTGATGATCGTGGAAATTTTATCAAAAACAAGGAAGGCTTTGTGTGTAATGGTTGTTCTCTAACTAATGGTGTTGATGAAGAATAATCATTCGATCTAGTGGATACACTAGATTTTATTAAACCATTCCTTTTAGTGACAATTAAACTTATCTAAAAATGTTATCATATGGATTTCAAAATGGAATTATTAAATGGAATTATAGAAGAAGAAGAAGACGAAATAGGAAACCCAATGAGATTTAATATTATAAATGATGAGATAATGGTTTTTTTGAATAAATATGTCTCTCTATAATTCTAATAAAGATCGAAAAGTGTGAAAATATGGTATAGAATATTTCTAATTGAATATATAATTAAAAGGAAGTTGTGTTTACCAAAAATTATATGTAAATAATTCTAAAAAATGTTTAATTTATGGTTCTCCATTATGGAGATGATATTATTTTTTGAGGATGATTAATGAGATTTTTAGGCTAATATTTTTATAAGATGAAATAATCAATTGAAATTTCCATGATTATTGGACTCATGTACTTTATAGGTCTTCCATTAATTAAAAATATTGAGTATACCGTCCTTTCTCATGAAAAAATATACATGACATTTTCTGATGAAAATCAATATAGATGAATCCAAACTAATGTTAACTCATATTGTGGTCGGTAAAAATTTAAAAATCATGAGGATGGGACATATGTATGTCCAAACCTGTACTATAGATCCATTGGATGCTTATTATACTTGACATAAAAACATCCATATGTCATTATTGAAACATTCATAGTGCCTAAAATTCAAATTAATCCATGTGAAGATCATTTGTATGCAGTTAAAATAATTAAGAGGTATATTAATGCTACACTTAATTTTTGGGATATACATTATAGTAGAATGATATAATGAATTATCATCATTTTCCCATACTGATTGAAATGGATATGTGGCTGATTGAAAGTAAAAAATGGTTGTTCCGTTTTTATTGGAAAAAACATGTTATGGTTGAGAAATAAATAAGAAATCACGTCACTTAGTATAGAATTATTATAGTATATGCCTGTTACAAAGGCATGAACTCAACTTTTTTCCATGAATAAACATCTAACTAATATTGTTGATAAGGTGAAATAGTCAATGTTGATACACTCTGATAACAATGAGTGTGATTGGTCTTATGAATATTATGTTTGAACACTCTTATACCTAGATTATTGAAATCAAATATCACATCCCTTATGAAAAACATGAACAATTTGAAATTAAAATAGATCTTTTTTGGAACTGATAAAAAAGTTGATGATATTATGACGACTCCATTTGTAGCATAAATATTCAAGAAACATCATTTAATACTCGGTGTTTAGGCACATCCTAGGGAATAAAGAGGTTACAATTGTTCCCATATACCCATTTGTATTAACTAAAATAATCAATTTGTAGTTGTGGTACATGTTTATGGGGGAGATAAGATCCAGGGGAGGTCAAATTTGATATCTAATTCAAAATATGTGTCCATAATGGTTTTTTCTTCAATGCAGGTTATAAGTGAAATTCCATGATTTCTTGGTTTTTAGGACTGGTTGGTGGTCTATGGATGATGAGTGTTAGTTGTTGGACAGTTTGGCAGCATATCAAGGCATGATTTTATCTTTTACCACTCTTGTTTTATACATTTAGATTTTATCATGTAGACTTAGAGTGATGGATGAACATTATTTTGCATATCATCATTTTGATTAAGGGTAATGTACTATTTATTTTTTCTAATGATTGTGTACAAATCCAAAGGTGTAGATTATTAGAACTATGGTTTTTCATTACTATAAATGGATTATGTTTTTTTTGTTATCAATACACACAATATTTTTTATGGTCTTTTTCTATATAATATATCTTATGATTAATATGTTAAGTCAAAAGTCTTCTTTTGGCTTTTACATCATGTTTTGGAAATCACAAATATATTCTGTCATGATTTGAAAATCTCAAATGTATTATATCATATGTTTGTAAATAACAAGTTGTGTCTATCGTATCGTACGATGACTGATCGTACCGACCAAAACGTATCGTACTGACTCTGTCAAACGTATCGTACTGACTCTGTCAAACGTATCGTACTGACTCTGTCAAACGTATCGTACTGACTCTGTCGATCGTATCGTACTGACTGTTATTCAGATGATTATTTTTTGTTTTGGTACTTTGTTAAAAAAACTCTCTGCATATGAATCGTACTCATGTTTTACATTTTCTATATCTCTTATCCTAACAAAACGATGTCGTTGAGTTAGTTATATACTAATCAAAACGATGTCGTGTTTTCTGTTTCAATATGACCGTTGGAGGCAATATGACCGTTGGAACCCGAGGCCTATAAATAGGAGGTCATTTGAAGCTGAGAAGAAAACGATGAGCAAACTGATGAATGAAGAGATTATGTGAACTACGAAGATTCTAGAGAGAGACGCTGTGACTTCTCTCATCAGCCTTGTGCGTCCGATCATCGTATCGAGGGCTTTCAAGTAATTGAAAGACAGAGGTGCCGATTACCTGCAAAATCGAGGGCTGCCGGGGATAGGCAGACAGACGAGCCGATCATCGTATCGAGGGCTGCCGGGGATAGGCAGACAGACGAGCCGATCATCGTATCGAGGGCTGCCGGGGATAGGCAGACGGACGTGCCGATCATCGTATCGAGGGCTCACCAAGGTGTTGGTGAGACAGACCTTTTTATCCTAGGTGAAAGGATAACCCTTCTCTTTGGGTTAAAAGAATTGTATTACTTTTACATTTCCGCTGTTTGTATTAGAAAGGAATTGTATTGTTTCCTTTCTTCTTTTACATATTCAATTGTAATTGTTTCAATTACAATCATTCTTTTACATATTGTATCAATTGGTTCTATACGCTTTTAAAGGTAGAACCATTCATTTTTGTATTACTCTGATTATTGTGTTCACGTTGAATACAATTGTTTTACTTTACAATAGTATTACAATACATCATACCTTTTACATTCAATACAATTGTGGGTGTTTGTATTTGTATTAGTTTAAGATCTTTTAAACTAATCTCTTTGTTTCTAAAACTCAAAGGTTTTTAAACCTACAATTCACCCCCCCTCTTGTATTGTTCCATCTAATAGACTTTTATATCAACTATTCGATCCAACAATTGGTATCAGAGGAGGTTTTCCACTGATTTGTATTATTAGCTTTATTTCTTATTATTTTTTTTTAAATACTTACTACACTAACGTGTGGAGTGGAAAAGTTGTTTTTGTTATTAGATGGCAGGAATGAATATCGGATCAATTGATAATCTGAATCCTTCTAGACCACCAATCTTTGATGGGAATGATTATGAGTATTGGAGAGATCGCATGAAGACTTTCGTCATCAATACTGGTGTAGACAATTTTATTATGCTTACTGGGGGTTACAAAATTCCTGACAAGGAAGTTAGTACTTTCACCAATCAAGAGAAGCAAGAATATCAACTGAATTACAAGGTACGCAATACTTTATTATGCTCTATGACCAGGAATATATATAGTCAGATATCTTCATGTGAAGCAGCCAACTGTATTTGGAAGAAATTAGAAGTCACTCATTTTGGTACATCCAAGGTTATTGAAACAAGGAGAGCAATGCTTCGAGCAGAGTATCATGGTTTTGTTTTTCCTTATGGAGAGCCAGTTTGCAAAGTGCAACAAAGGTTTATGACAATTGTCAACAGCTTACAATCAATGGGAGAAAAAGGTCTTGATGATGAAGCTCTTGTTGATAAGATTATAGATATTATGCCAAATGAATGGGAGTCGAAAAGAACAGCTATTGATGAAAATAGAAAAGTTTCCCAGATTACTCTTGATGAACTCTTTGGAACTCTTCTACAACATGAGACAAGAATGAAAAGAGATGCTGATTTCAATAAGAAGAAGAATGGGAATGGAAGTGTAGCTTTTGCTTCTAAAGCTAAAACACCTGAAAGGGTTACAAGGTCTAAATCCAAGAAAGTTGTTGTTTCTGATTCAAGTGATTGTAATCTTTCAGACAATGAGTTAGCTAATCTTGCTCGAAGGATGAACAAGATTGTGGGAAAGAAAGATTTTCAATATAGATTCAAAAAGAAAGACAGGAAAGACAGGAAAGATTCAGAGGTAACTTGTTATGAATGCAAGAAAGCAGGACATATAAGGCATGATTGTCCACTACTAAAGAGGAAAGATAGAAAGGAGAAACATTCTGAAAGAAACAAGAAAAGGTTTTATAAGACAAAGAAGGTCTTGAAAGCAAATGATACGTGGAGTGCAAGTGGAGGTGATTCCTCAGATGATTCTTCAGAATATGAGACGTCAGGACAAAGGAATATTGGACATCTAGCCAGACTACCAATTGAAGATCATTGTCTCATGGCTAAGGTACATAGTGCTGAAGCTGTTACAAATGTCTCTTTAAATGCAAATTGTGTTGATAATAGATATTATGAATCTTCAAATGATGAACCCTCATCATCAGAAGATGATACTTTACCTTCTTTTGAAGAAGTCTCTAGATTTGCTAAGTTACTTGAGAATGAAAATTCTAAACTCAAAAAAAGATTTGAAAAAGCGAATTCTAGAATTTCTATCTTGACAAAAGAAGTTTCAGATCTTTCTAAAGATCTTGATGGGAAAACTTCTGATTTTGAAAGTATTTTGAAAACCCTTGAGAAAGTCAAATCTGAAAAGGATAAACTTTCTAAGGATCTTGAAACTGCTATTTCAAAGAAAAACATTTTAGAGTCTAACTCTAGTTCAAATTCAAATGTTTTAGAAAACAAGAATTTGGTTTTAAAACTAAAGTCAGAGATTTTATCCTTGAAAAAGTGTTTGTCAAACTTTACTCATGGAAAAGAAAACTTTGATAGGATGTATTCTCAAATTAGACCATTGAGAAATCGTTCTGGTCTTGGTTATACTTATTCCAAACCTGTTTTTAGTAATAACTATTTTGTTCCTCAAAAAATCATTTTCTGTTCCAAGTGTCAATGTGGTGGACATTGGAGAAGAGATTGTTCTCTTAACAAAACTCAATCCTTAGGATTTCATAAAGCTCATTTTGCAAAACAAATGTGGATTCCTAAAATTCTTTTATCTAATCCTTCTGGATCCAAACAAGTTTGGATTCCGAAAATCTAATTGTTTCTTTTTCAGGAAAATCAGAAGTGTACCAATAAGAACATTTGGTACATGGATAGTGGTTGTTCTCGACATATGACTGGAAACAAAGATTTCTTTGAAAAGGTTATCAAAACAAAAGGTGGAAGAGTTACCTTCGGAGATAATGCTCAAGGAAAGATTGTTGGTATAGGTAATATCATTTTTCTTGGAAAAGTTCTTATTTCAAATGTTTTGTTTGTTAAAGGTCTTAGGCACAATCTCATCAGCATAAGTCAATTATGTGATGAAGGTTACCTTGTGAATTTTAGAGATGATAAGTGTCTAGTTCACAATTCCAAGGATGAATTCATTCTATCTGCCCATAGGCAAGAGAATGTTTACACTATTAACTTAGAAGACCTTAGGAACCAAAACTTACCTTGCTTAAGTGTAATAGAAGACCAATCGTGGCTATGGCATAGGAGACTAGGACACTGTAATTTGAGAAACCTAAGAAAACTCTCAAAGAAAGGACTTGTAAAAGGGTTACCGGATCTTAGATATGATTCTTCAAAAGTTTGTGATCCTTGTCAATTTGGCAAGCAACATAAAACTAGCTTTAAATCAATTAATGAAGTTTCAACTTCTAATGCATTACAACTTGTGCATATGGATCTGTTCGGTCCTTCACAAACTGGAAGCATTGGTGGCAAATACTATGTATTTGTTTTAGTTGATGACTTTACTAGATTTACATGGGTCTACTTTCTCACAAAGAAATCTGAAGCCTTTTCCTATTTTAAAACTTTTAGAGCCCAAGTTAAAAATGAGAAAAACCTACCATTGATAACTATTCATAGTGATCATGGTGGTGAATTTCAAAACTCAGTTTTTGAAACCTTTTGTAGTAAGAAAGGTATTACTCACAATTTCTCAGCTCCAAGATCTCCTCAGCAAAATGGTGTTGTTGAAAGAAGAAATCGTATTCTTCAGGAAATGACTCGAACCATGTTGAGTGAATACTCAATTGCTAAGCACTTTTGGGCTGAAGCTGTTAGTACCGCCTGTTATACTATAAATCGTGTTTTAACTAGACCATTTCTTAATAAAACTCCTTACGAGTTATGGACTGGCCGAAAACCTAAAGTTTCTTACTTCAAAGTTTTTGGATGCAAAGTATTCATTCTGAATACAAAAGATAATCTACACAAATTTGCACCAAAATCTGATGAAGGAATCTTTCTAGGCTATTCTACAACCTCTAAGGCTTATAGAGTTTTCAATAAAAACACTTGTACTGTTGAAGAAACAGTACATGTAAAATTCGATGAAACTAACCCTTTTGTTTTCAACCAACCCAATCCTACATCCTCGGATGTGTTTTCTAAAAATGTTTATCAACCTATAGTAGGAGAACATTCTGATAGGGAAAATGTTCAAGAAATTATTCCTGAAACATTTACCACAGAAGATTTTCTACCATATGTTGAAGAACAGGTTTTACAAAACCCAAATCAATTGTTTCTTAGGAGTCATCCCAGTGATAACATCATTGGTGATATAAATCAACCTGTAAGGACCAGAAATTCCTTAAGAAATGAAATAGAACATCTTGCTTTTCTTTCCCAATTTGAACCTAAAAGTCCAAGTGAGGCCTTAGGTGATGATGATTGGATTAAAGCAATGCAGGATGAACTAAATGAATTTGAAAGGAATCAAGTCTGGACTTTAGTTGAGAGACCTAAAGAAACAACTGTAATTGGTGTAAAATGGGTTTTCAGAAACAAGTGTGATGAAAATGGAATCATTGTAAGAAATAAAGCAAGACTTGTTGCTAAAGGCTATAATCAACAAGAGGGAATAGACTATGAAGAAACATATGCTCCTGTAGCTAGACTAGAATCTATCCGTATTCTATTAGCCTTCGCAGCATACTTCAATTTCAAACTATTTCAAATGGATGTCAAATGTGCTTTTTTAAATGGTTTTGTTCAAGAAGAAGTTTTTGTCGAACAACCTCCTGGTTTTCAAGACCCAAAACATCCTGATCATGTTTTTAAACTTACCAAGGCTCTATATGGTCTTAAACAAGCCCCTAGAGCATGGTATGATAGACTTACAGGATTTCTTTTACAAAACAATTATACAAAAGGTACAGCAGATCCAACTCTTTTTATCAAAATGGAAAACAAAAATGTTTTGGTTGTCCAAATCTATGTTGATGACATCATATTTGGATCAACTCAGAAATCTTTAACCGAGTCTTTTGCTAAATTAATGAAATCTGAGTTTGAAATGAGTATGATGGGTGAGTTAACATTCTTTTTAGGTTTTCAAATTTCTCAAAAACCAGAAGGAACTTATATATCCCAACATAAGTATATTAAAGACTTACTCAAAAAGTATGGATTTGACAAAACTAAAAGTATTAGCACTCCAATTAGTACCTCAAATACTCTTGATCTTGATGAAACTGGAAAACCAGTAGATCAAACAATTTTTAGAGGTATGATAGGGAGTTTGCTATACTTGACAGCTAGTCGACCTGACTTAATGTTTTCTGTATGCTTATGTGCAAGATTTCAATCTAATCCAAAAGAGTCTCACTTAAAAGCCGTAAAGAGAATCTTTCGGTATTTAAAAGACACTATGGATTTAGGTCTTTTCTACTCTTCTGGAAATGATTTTGTTTTAAAAAGTTTTTCAGATGCTGACTTTGGTGGTTGTAGAATGGATAGAAAAAGTACATCTGGAACATGTCATTTCTTAGGAGATTCTTTGGTTTCTTGGTCCTGCAAGAAACAACACTCTGTAGCACTCTCCACTGCTGAAGCTGAATATGTAGCAGCTGGAAGTTGTTGTGCTCAAGTATTGTGGATGCAGCACACACTCACTGACTATGGTTTGAGTTTCTCCAAAACTCAAATTCTTTGTGATAATACAAGTGCCATAGCTCTTAGTAAAAACCCAGCACATCACTCTCGTGCAAAACACATAGATGTTAGGCATCACTTTCTTAGGGATCACACACAAAAAGGAGATATTGTTTTACAATTCATCGGAACGCAAGAACAACTTGCTGATATTTTTACAAAATCTTTACCTTCCGATAGATTTGAATTTATAAAACAGAAGCTAGGAATGATTACATTAAAATAATCATTCATATCTACTTCCTGTTTTACATCTCTCCTAATAATAAGAAACTCCTCGTAGAAAGGGGGAGGACATTTCTTTATGTCTTTATGTTTCTGATATTTAACTATTTCAATTTTTCTGTTTATCGTATTGACTATTTCAATTTTTTTTTCTGTTTATCGTATTGAAATTCTTTTCCATCGTACCATTCAAATTTTATTTGAATCGACCGATGATGGTATTGAAATTCTTTTCCATCGTACCATTCAAATTTTATTTGAATCGACCGATGATGGTATTGAAATTCTTTTCCATCGTACCATTCAAATTTTATTTGAATCGACCGATGATGGTATTGAAATTCTTTTCCATCGTACCATTCAAATTTTATTTGAATCGACCGATGATGGTATTGAAATTCTTTTCCATCGTACCATTCAAATTTTTTTTTGAATCGACCGATGATGGTATTGAAATTCTTTTCCATCGTACCATTCAAATTTTTTTTGAATCGACCGATGATGGTATTGAAATTCTTTTCCATCGTATCATTCAATAATTTTTGAATCGACCGATGATAGTATTGAGATTGTTTTCCATCGTAATGTCACCAAAACCAGCAATCACCTTACGATCTTCGACAGGTATTCTTTTTCATTTTTTTTTTTTATTATTCTTTTATTTCTAACCGTTGATCTGCTTTTCTTTAATCCTGACCGTAGAAGATCAACCGTCATATCTTTTTGCCTATAAATACCCCCCTCCCCTCCCCAAACCCACATCGTTTGTCCAAGGATTTGAGGCGAAGCTCTGTTCAACCGGCTATAATCAATCGTACGATCTTCTCAATCGGCATCATCTTTATGTCTCAATCTTCTGCCAACACTCCCGCTGATATGTCTTCAAAGACCTTTACTGAGAAAGACTTTCACAGAGAAAGGTTAGTATCCCGAGAATTCTTTGATACGTACGATTCCACGATCAAGAGGATTATTTTGTTTCAAGGATGGGAACATCTATGTGTGGAAAAGCCTGATACTCAAGATCCAGTTCTGTTTGATGAAGTGTGTCAATTCTACAAAACCGTTTCTTTTGACAAGGATATGAATATTAACTTCGCTGTGTACGATAGGAAGTTATCTATGTCTGTGAAACAAGCGGCGCATTTTCTAAATGTTTCTATAGAAGGTGATGCATTCTGCCCATCTCACAAACTTCCAGAGGAAGTTGGTACTTTCAATAGAGAAAATGCTGAAAAGTCTTTGTTTGTTGTTAATGAGGGAAAGAGGAAAGTTTATCATCTTTCACCAGACAATAGGTTTGTCACTCTATGGATGAAAGGTTTCCTTGTTCCAAGGAAAGGGGATAGAGAAACCCTTAAAGTCTCTGATGTCTTTATGCTTGACTACCTTGTGAATATGAGAAAGGTAAATCTCATGGGATATATCTTTGAAACAATCAAGAATGTCAAGAAAGGAGGGATTAAATCCCAGATAATAATGTATCCGGCCATCCTCACAAAATTCATTCTTGAGAGTATGAAGTTCTGTAATATTCCTTTGAAAGGAAAACCTATGGATTTGTGGCCGTCTTTCATTAATAAGAGTACGATGAAGAAGCTGAATGTTTGTTTTGATTCGAATTCAAAACTTTTTGTCAGAGATGAAGAAGCTGATTTGCCTGAAAATCAATCGGCACCTATGCCTGCCAAGGACAATCAATCGGCCGGTGTTACTCGAAAGTCTGATCCGCAGACTAGTTCAAAGCCAAAGAAGAAGCCGAAGTACAGCAAAGAAGTTGTTGCAAAGTGGAGAAAGGACAAGGAACAGAGAAAAGAGGGTGATCCGAAGTTTGGACTTGACCCTGCTGAGGCCTTTGCAGAAAGGATAAGGGTAGAAGAAACCCTTCAAGCTGAAAAGAAAAAGAAGTCTCTTTTGAAAAGGAAGGCTCAGGACTTTGATATTTCTAAAGTCTTGAAAGCAGTTGAAGATGCTAGTGCTCAACTAACCGTGGAAGTCCATCAAGAGCCTATCGTACAGAGTTTGCCTGAGAAAGAGAAAGGGAAACAAGTGATGGAAGAAGTGGAAGAAGAAGAGGATTTTCTTTTAGAATATCTTCAAAGTTCAAAGAAGAGTAAAGAGGAATCACTTCAAAAGCTGAGCGAAGGAGTTCAACAAACTCCTCACGCCGATCAGGAAAGGTCACCGAACAGGATGTCATCTAAAGAAAAGGAAGATACTCAATCTTCTCAGACTGATAAAATTGTTGTCATCAGTGATAGAGTAGAAGAAGAAAGAAAGCAGAAAGTAAAGGCAAAAGGGAAACAGCCTGTTGTTGAATCGAGCAGATCGTATCAACTAGCATCGTACGATGATGATACTGATTCAGAGAATACAATCTCTCTCAAGAAGAGTGATTACATTGTTCATGTTTTGAGGAGAATGGAGAAAACAATTCCTTATTTCCCGAGGCTGGAAGGAAAGATTGATTTTATCACTGAAAATCAGAGAAAGAAGTTTGGATCTGTGAAAGAGTTGAGGAAGAAAGTTTTATCTGTTGAAGCCGATTTAAAAGTTCTTTCAGAAAGCTCAGCTGTTCATAAGAAGGCATGTAATAAGATGACTAAGTGGTCGTACAAAACAGAGAGCTCAATCAATGACCATGAGATTGCTATTGAAGACATAAGAAGGTTATCAAATGATCTTGCAATCGCTTTCAACAAGCTTGATAAAGAAACAGTTGAAAGGCTGAATCTTTTATCCTCTCAAAGAGCCGATGTCCCTTCAGTGAAAGACTTGCAAGAAAGAATGAATGCTTTCCAATCTGATTTTTCGAAGGTTTCATCTTTCAAAGATGAAATGGTTTTACTGAAGAAACAAAATTCTGAGTTGGCCAAGGATAACAAGACTCTGCAAAGCAGAATTGATACTCTTGAAGAGGTAATCAGAGTCCAGGAGGAAACCATCAGAAATCAAGATCAGATTTTTGCGGATCAACAAGAGCTCCTCAAAACTCAAGGTGAATCAATTTCTGAAGACAAGAAGGAGATCAAGAAGATGAAAGCTGTGCTTCATGAGCTTATAAAGAAAGAGAAGGAAAGAGGAAAATGATTGTTGTATTTGTTTCTTTTGAAACTTGTTTGTGTTGTAATAACTCTTATAAACCTCTTTTATCCATTGTCTTGTATTACTTCACTAACTCTTTCAGACAATTCGAGGTTACTCCTTTCTTTTTGTAAATCACAAAGGGGGAGAATATTTACAAAGCAAAGATTGTTTTACAAAGGGGGAGAATGCAATACAATACTCTTAAGGAAAGTCTATGAATACAATCCTTGGGAAAGTCAATACCTAAGGGGGAGTTAGTTGTATTCAATTTCTTATTCAGAAGAGTTTTCAATAACTCAGGGGGAGATAAGTATTTCTTGTTTCATTTACTTTGTGTGTTTGTGCTTTCCAAAAAGGGGGAGATTGTTAAGTCAAAAGTCTTCTTTTGGCTTTTACATCATGTTTTGGAAATCACAAATATATTCTGTCATGATTTGAAAATCTCAAATGTATTCTATCATATGTTTGTAAATAACAAGTTGTGTCTATCGTATCGTACGATGACTGATCGTACCGACCAAAACGTATCGTACTGACTCTGTCAAACGTATCGTACTGACTCTGTCAAACGTATCGTACTGACTCTGTCAAACGTATCGTACTGACTCTGTCGATCGTATCGTACTGACTGTTATTCAGATGATTATTTTTTGTTTTGGTACTTTGTTAAAAAAACTCTCTGCATATGAATCGTACTCATGTTTTACATTTTCTATATCTCTTATCCTAACAAAACGATGTCGTTGAGTTAGTTATATACTAATCAAAACGATGTCGTGTTTTCTGTTTCAATATGACCGTTGGAGGCAATATGACCGTTGGAACCCGAGGCCTATAAATAGGAGGTCATTTGAAGCTGAGAAGAAAACGATGAGCAAACTGATGAACGAAGAGATTATGTGAACTACGAAGATTCTAGAGAGAGACGCTGTGACTTCTCTCATCAGCCTTGTGCGTCCGATCATCGTATCGAGGGCTTTCAAGTAATTGAAAGACAGAGGTGCCGATTACCTGCAAAATCGAGGGCTGCCGGGGATAGGCAGACAGACGAGCCGATCATCGTATCGAGGGCTGCCGGGGATAGGCAGACAGACGAGCCGATCATCGTATCGAGGGCTGCCGGGGATAGGCAGACGGACGTGCCGATCATCGTATCGAGGGCTCACCAAGGTGTTGGTGAGACAGACCTTTTTATCCTAGGTGAAAGGATAACCCTTCTCTTTGGGTTAAAAGAATTGTATTACTTTTACATTTCCGCTGTTTGTATTAGAAAGGAATTGTATTGTTTCCTTTCTTCTTTTACATATTCAATTGTAATTGTTTCAATTACAATCATTCTTTTACATATTGTATCAATTGGTTCTATACGCTTTTAAAGGTAGAACCATTCATTTTTGTATTACTCTGATTATTGTGTTCACCTTGAATACAATTGTTTTACTTTACAATAGTATTACAATACATCATACCTTTTACATTCAATACAATTGTGGGTGTTTGTATTTGTATTAGTTTAAGATCTTTTAAACTAATCTCTTTGTTTCTAAAACTCAAAGGTTTTTAAACCTACAATTCACCCCCCCTCTTGTATTGTTCCATCTAATAGACTTTTATATCAACTATTCGATCCAACATAATATTCTTTTAACACTGATGTAGGAATAATTTCCTATTGTTACTAAAAAATATTGAGCTCCAAATATAGAGGAATAGTCAAGATTCATGAAAAGAATATTTACATGATTGAATAATAATTTATATATTAATGTCAGGATTTTTGACAAAATTGTGATTCAATGATACCGAGTACAATGAAATGTTTATCTTCATAATGAAATGGAGATTTCTAAATGCACGATAGAAAGATGTTTTTTCACACCTATGATACATTTCATGAATGTGTGATTAGATGACAGTAATTCTATGTGATTATAAGAATCCTATCAAATATTTTAGGTTTTAGTAGAGAGTCACAAATAGAGGATATTCATGAGCATGAATAATGATCTTTCAAAAAAGGATTCTTGGAGCATGGAATCTTCATGATGGGATGAGCCTATAATAACGTAGCCCCAACCAACCTCTTTTTCATTAAAGTAATTGGAGAAAATTTTTGATCTCTCTAAATTCATAAAGTATTGTAGAATCAATAACCAGGGATACATTTTTATCTTGAGCTTCATAAAAAGACCGGTTTACTCATGACTGATGACATGGTTTTTTAGAAAATGGATATTCACCGTGACATAGTGTTCCATAAAGGATGTTATATTAGTGAACGATATAAAATTTGTGATGGTTGGAATCTTTATGGAAATGTGTTGGTTTTTGAAGGATGATATTTATTTGAAAAAATGGGGATTTTCACACACTGGGATCATTACCGGAATTTGTTTTCAACATTTTATTTTTGTGAATAGTTCATTCATATGAATCAAATATGGTATATGGAGAAAGAAGAGACTCAATTAAATGTGGGAAAATGTATTAAATAAACATTCCAATAATATGACCATCAATTCATTAAACTAAGTAATAAATCACTGAAATGTTTGAGCTTGGGGGTGTAGACAAATGTTTTTTTGGGAGGCAGTGTGCTATCCCTTATTCATGAAATAGAAGTGTTCCTAAAATTGTGTGATTTTTTGTGGTATTATTAATATTTAATAACTATTAAATCATAGATTAATTAGGTACCAATGACACACTATCTACGTAAGCTCCTTGGGAAATCCCTAATTGTTTAACCAATGAATACATAAACTTTGTGTCTCTCTACATGTGAATGTTTAATTATAGAATGATTTCACGAGACATGTTTAACATGTTCCTTACAAATATGGAAGAAGTTATATTTATTTAAATGAATAATTTTACACATAGATTCATCCCTCCCCACTCAGAATGTTCTAGGGTCATATATTATGAGATTATTTTCATTTTATGATATTTTGGCACACCTATGTATGGATTATGTGATGGGTGTGATATATATCTCCATCCAATACATTGTGTATTGATAAATCATCTATGAGGTGAAAGGATACATTTGAGGCTATCCCAATCCCAAAAAGGAAGCACATGAGGATATCCCAAGATTGAAAGAGGGAACAAGTGAGGTTATCAATATCCAGAAAAAGGGTAAATTGGAAGTTCTCTCAAGACCATAATAGGTGCATGTTGGTTATCTTAATCCTATTATGTTATTCTTTTCTTTCATGGATGTATTGGAATAATTTTTTCTATACCAATATGTATACCAAAAATGAATATCTAACAATAATATTATACTCTCATGCATCATGTTCTCTTATACTATTTTGATTTATGTCTTACAGAATTCCATGATTTATTCCATTACTCATGTTTATGATATATGATATTAAGGTTATGGTTTTCAAATTTTATTCACTTTTCCTCATACAGTTATACTAGTTATATGTTGATATCTCTGTTTTTTTACCCTTAATGAACTTCCTATAACACCATTTATTATTTTTATATTCCCCGTGTTATGTATAAAATTATTATCTGTAATATGTCAATTACAGGTGCTAGTTCAAACGAACATGGTTAGAGATGATTTTGATTAACTTTAAACCATTATTTTATGTAACCATGTATCCAATGGAATTAAACATAGACAATTCATGTATGGATTATTTATTCATATATTGAATATTCTTCAATTAATATGTATTATTTATTTATGAAAATTGTGTGATGCTATAACAACTGGTGCCTATATGATGAATGCACCAATGTTTTCTCTACAACTAGTGCCTAAATCAACCAATTAAACAGTCTTGTTATCAGAGTCCTGGTGAATGGAAATGTCGGCCACCATAATATCACTATAGTATTTCTCATAATAGGGAAACTTGATACACATTAATACTATTTCAGTAATATTAGAAAAAGATTTAATACTAGGAAATCTCAAAACAATTGTCCTATAGTAGAACTAGCTCAAATACCACCCCTTCACTACCTAACCTGCCAGGTACTTCATGGATAGTATTATGATATGTGCAACAACCCAAGACTATCTTCAATAGCATTGGTGATAAAGAATACTTCAATTTAGTAGAATAGAAATTCTAAATACATTATCATGTGGTAACTATACAAAAGAAATTTTCATTAAATTACAATACAACACTGAAAGGTAAACAATATTCTCTAATTGATTTCATATATATATATCCTAGAATCAAATTATTAGAAAT
This sequence comes from Viscum album, assembly GCA_963277665.1. Lineage (NCBI taxonomy): Eukaryota > Viridiplantae > Streptophyta > Magnoliopsida > Santalales > Viscaceae > Viscum > Viscum album. The sequence goes on from OY728150.1 coordinate 153,643,198, forward strand.
AAAAAATACAACATTACAATACCACCACAAATAATTTGACGATTCCAACCTTATATGTTAAGAGTAATACTTTCAAATGAAAATAAGGTTACAAAACAGGGTTTAGATATTTTAAAAACAATCCTAGTCCTTCTATGGCTCCTTCAAAGATCTAATATTTTACGTTTAAAAAGAAATTTATAGGACATTCCCATGTAGGAGTTATTATAAAAAACCTAGTTGGAACCACAAAATCCCTATTTGAAAAAAATGAAGGAAAAAAACAGCTCAACCCATAATCATGAGGTTATTAAAAACCCATGTGAGTGGGAGAAGGGAATAATTATCCTCATGGGTTTTCTATAAATGATGAGTAATCTCATCGTCATTGAGTTATACTAATAAAGATGTGAGATAAAGAAACTTGAATAATGATGTAAAATTAAGAAATATACATATCCTATAAAATTTCCCAACTATAATACTATAAAAATTCCTATACTCAAGGCTTTAAGGTAGGGATAATAAATGAGAACTCACTCCACGAAAGATATAAAACTGAAAGAACATTTCCAAGTGGTTTTTTTCATCGGTATTTCATTAAAATAAGACCCCTATAACTGTGAGGGTCTCACTATAATATATGGAATCTCACTTGGGACTATTGGGGGAAGCCACATACCCAGTCTACATCACAAGATACCACGATACACAGTTGGAGGATCACAACCCGGGTCATTTGATGAGTCCACAAACCCTATCGGGAAACAACATCTATGTAGGGGCATATTTCGTCATATTTTTATCAATATGATTCATCACACCCCCAAAGGGAGGGAAATTTGATAAAGGATCCCTAGTCATGCCTATCAGAGGGATTCACCAAAACACTATCTGATTCAATCATGTAGAGGGGACCAAAAATACTATTCATAAGGGGTAATAACAAATTATAACTTTATAGGGAAGGAATAAGTGAATTCCCCAAACTATCATTATTGAAAGCTTATCAAAAAAACCATCCCTCTATAACTACCCTGTAACAGATCTCTAAATTATAAAGAAAAAACTTCATTTCATATATGTGGAGAACTACTTATGAATGACTACTTGAGGGCCCCAATAAATTATTCCTGGACAATTTTATTTATTGGGAATACTTATATGAGGGGAGTACATCGTTTACCCCTCCTAGGGTACATAGTGATACTCATGATGCTGAACCCTACCTATGTCCCCTTGTTTTACCTCGTATGTACAAGATAGTGACATTACATGTACCTATAGTAACCCGGAATGTAACCTCTCTTGAAAAAATGGGTGTTTCCCTATGAGAACAAGGGTTGGATTTCCTTATTATTATACATATCTTGTAAATCACATACATATTATGTTCTATGAAATAATGTAATTTGGTTATTCCCTATAGCATGTTCCCATGTACATCAGACCATGATTGTGTATGTCACCCCATTTTAATATAACATTACATTCTTGGGTACTCATAGGGAATATTCATATACTAATAAATCATCTTGTACTTATAAAAGGTGTGTCCACTTAAGTACTCAACTACATGGTATTGTCCTACAACTTGTAGTGTACACATACTATATAGTGTGTTGCTTTATGAATGCATTCTTCCTCGAATTATCAGAACACATGGAGTGTTCTCCTATAATACACATTTTATGATCTATATTTTTTTACTAGGAAATCAGAATTATCATTGTGAAAATACTATTTTTCCCTAATTACACATTAATCATGTTCCAAGAGATCTACAGCTGTCAAATAAGTTCTCTATAACTCATAAAATTATATATAATAAGATCAGAACATAAAAGAAATATATTAACCTACCTCATCGAAAAACATAATATACATGAGTCGAGATCCATGCCCCAAATGCATCAGTTACTAAAATTTATATCATTCCCTATAAACATGAATTCATAGGGGAACTCCCTCTTTTTAGTTTATCCATCACTCAAGGTAGAATCCCATTCCCTTTCCTCTACACATGAGAATCCAATGAAGAAGATAAATTATTCTAGCCCTTTAAATTTTGTAAATACTATATTAAATTTATTTAATTTTCATGTCCCCTAATGGGAACATCCCATTGAACATCTACTGTTGACCATCATTATGTAACTATTCGGGTAAATCCCATGTTCTGCAAACAGATTTGGCATCATGGGACTAGTACAATATTATATTAGTTATTTATTCCATTATTTCAGAATAATATATAAATGAGTGATATAATATAATTAATATCATTAACAACACTTCTCTATGTATATACTGGATCATGAATTCCATGCATACATTGTTCCCAACTATAATAATTTTACTAACAATATACCAATTTCTTACATTGAAATAAAAGATAATTTTTTTTAATAAATATATTTTTATAATTATGAAAGGCTGATCATAGTAAAAATTAGATTTATTCTATTAGGGATAAAAATTTTATTAATAACAGGTTCTTTCGGGGTTTTCACTAAATTTTTATTCATGTTGGGATTTGATTGATATTTTAGTCTAAAAGATTATACATGGTCATAATGTAAAATTTTTTATATATGAAATTATAAAAACTAAAAAAACCACTAATATAACCCACCTCATAATAGTACATCCCTTTCCAAGTGACAATAAATAGTTCAAGGTGAAAATTAACTACCATTTATTGAAATATTATTTCATTATGGATATGAGTTTGAAATTAAAAAATTGAATCTTTATATACAAAATAATTTAAATTTACAACACTTCACTGCAATGAAGAACATAACATGACAATATTGTTAAATAGAGAAATAGAAATATTTATTATACATTTAAAATTTTTTAGTGAACTTATTAGAATTATTTTTCAATAAAGGTTTATGAATAATTTATATTACACATTTCTTGTGTTTTACATATTCTTATTTTAATGAAAATACCACACGGACAACATAATGGTAGAAATTAAAATACAAAATTAATTATTTATATAGATGTGATGTTTTTAATGAAAAATGATAATAAAATAAATATTCATGGTGATATCTAATAGAAAAATTAATCATAGATTGTTGAACACTATTTTATTCGCATGGTATTCAACAAAATGGAAGATAAATTTTTTTAATTGGATATGAAATAATCAAAGAGACAAATTCTATTACAAAAAATATTTTCAATGTCTTAAAATATATCCATAATATTATTTTTATATGGTCTTCTGATTTAAAATGATCTATTATTGATATTATAAAAAAATATGAAAAACTATATGATTATTAATGTAATGATGAAAAGTAATATATATTTTATATTAGAACTCATTTGGTATGTGTGGATCATCTATTTTATGTTTCATTATTGATCGTGATCATCCATTTTTAATAATTATAGTCTCTATTGAATATAAAAATCTTACATTTTTATACATTATTGAACAAAAACATAATATAGATCCATAATGGTGATTATTAAATATCAATAAAGCATGTAGTGTTCATTAAATTTGAGAATATTATACATCAGACTCTAGATGAATGAGAAACATGATCTACTACTATATGATCAAAATGGTTGTTTAAATATTATTATCAAGAATATTGGTTAATGAACAAAACATAGATAATTTATTTTTATAATGGATAAAAATAATAAAAACTAATATACTTTGAGGTAACCTCTTATCTAATATCTGAAATTAAATTTATTAAAAGTATACATGCCTTGTAAGGAGGCATTATTTTCAAATGATCCAAAGCGTTATTAGAATTGATTTTTTAAACGATTTTATTTCATTGGATGTTTATATTGAATAATTTTATGTTTTGTAAAATTTTGATACATTATACCATGGGTTTTGATAAACAAATTTTCTTTAATAGCATTTGAAACATCCATTCATGTGATAAAATATTTTATAAATTATCTTTTCAAAGGGATTTCTCAACATGAATAATTGATCATGTATTTTTTATCATAAATGATATTGAGGAACCATTGATTATTTAGACCTGTATGGATTTTAATATCTTTATATCAACATGAAAAAATTGTGAAAAATAGATTTCAATACATTTATATAGTGAAAATGACACAATAAATATAGGTGAACAAAATTTAAATCTTTCTTATGAAAAGTATCAAAATTCTGAATGCTATCATTCAAATATAACAAAAGTATACTATTTTAATGAATAAATATTTCTTATAAAAAATGACTCAAGTATAAGAGAAACAATCATATGTTATGTATGTTGGATCTTAATGATGATGAGAACTTATTGATCAAATACATTTTCAGTTAATAATAAATTTTTTACAATAAAAATGATAAAATATATTATAAAACTAGTTTTTTCTTTTAATATTTTTAGGATTATAAGAAACAATGACTGTATCCTATTGTTTGTATTATGGAGATAATTGTGAAGTTTTAAAATGATAATATATGACATGGTTTATTCTAGCCCTCTATATGAAATTCTTCAAAAAATGTTATTAAAATACCAAAATTGAAGAATGTAATTTAAATTTAAAAGTTAATCAAAATATTTTAATAATATTATTGATTCATTTATTTATTTTTATTTTAAATATATGAAACATATATTTCTTTGCACTATATAAGATAAATATTTAAATATTTAATTTTCATGAATAATTTAATTGATGGTGAAATGGACATCTACGCATTTTAGTTTCACAAACACTATAGTGATAATTATTTTCTATAATATCACATCCATATATCTCCCAAAAATTTAGATAATCACTCTATATTAGAATAAATTATAGTAAGTTTCCACTTTATTAGAGATAAAATATTATATATAACTATATAGGTCTTTATAATAGATTATTATCCCACTATTTACTAAAAATCATTAGAACATGGGGTGGTTGATATTAACCATAGCAATTTGGGATAAATAAATTAAAATTATCCTATTAATTTTGATAATAAAGACATCTATTCATCATTTCCTAAAAACGTAAATATTATATTCAATTGAACAATATTTTTTTATTGATACTAAAAATTAAAATATTGTATATCTTTTATTTTTTCTAGGTTCACTAACCACACATTATATTCAGACAAAACAATACTATTTTAATATTTAAAATTATTTCATCATGTTGGTTCAAACAATGATAAGTGAAATTTATTTAAAAATTAGATAATCTTGAAATGAAAAATATTTATCCATTTATTTTTTTTAAATATCACCTAAAACATAATCATATCAAATCATTTTAGTATTTCCATGGGATATGTTTTTTAATACCTTTTATAGAAGTTTATTTTATCAAAATGGTAAAGATGATGATTTTTCACTCATGGTCTCAAAAATGTTATAAAAATTGGTAAAGTACAACCAAACAAACATGTGTACATCAAACACCCCCAAACACAGAAGTGGAAAAAGAAGTTCCCAACTACAACCAGACCCTAATACCCGAAAATGATTGACCTAAAAATCCCAACATAGATGGGCCAAATCCCCCTACAACACGCTCAATCCATACACAGCGTGTACCAGTGGTTCCTAGTGCACATAGTCTACCCACAGTTCATAGTCTGTTCCCACTAGAGGATCACCGTCAGAAGACCAACTAAATTTCTAGGATGTCATAACAACCTTGAAGAAAAATGAACAATTCAGGCCCCACCCCATCACTCGAGGACATCCGCAACGCCCAAGGTCAGCTCAAACAGCCTAGAACCAAAACATCTCCCCATCCCGATTGAGCACCTCCCACAATTATCATTCAATTCTCCCTTGGTCACCGCCAGATCATCCCAGCACTGCATCACGCACTTTGCACCAGGACACCGATGTGATGTCACCAAGAGCCCAAATCCGGTAAGCTCGTCGCTGAGTAGGGCAGTCAGTCCCACCGACTGCATCGAACTATGCCTTCCAATTCACCAACGCCACCCACAAACATGTCCCTCTGGTCATCGTACATCTGAATGACCATATCATAACTGATCAGATCTTATAATACACCCTTGGAAATCACACGTCACCCTTATAAGATTCTTTTATTTAAAAGGTATTATTACAAAAACTATTTAATTTCATCTAAAAATTTTATTTAGTATAATATTTTCATCATTCATAAAAATTATAGTTTTTATAATGTCCCAAATTTTTTAATTAGTAATCATATTATTCCATTCCCCTTTATCAACAAATTCCACAATTATAATTTTACCCATACAGTAATTGATATTATATAGACTAAAATATATTATTTTATAAATTTGTGTCCTTCAATATTGGTGATGGATAAAAAGAGATCGCATATAATTTTTTTTATTAATCATTCCTAACCAATATAGTTTCTATCCTTTTTATATCTTGATTTCTATCAATTATCAGTGTTGTGTGAAATTTTAAATCTCTATTATTAATATCCATTTATCGATGAACGTAAAAACAAAAAAGTGATCTATTTTATTATTATTTTTATTATACCTAAAAAATTTGTTGATAAATTTTATCATCAATGGTAATGGTATTAAAAATTCCCTAAAAATTTAATAATTTTAAAGATTATTCTATTCTAGGTGAGTGATTATTCACCCTCATTAAATTTTTTCCCATATATTTTATTCGATAATGAAAATTTTAGGATTCATTTTTTGATATATTAATTTCATATTTAATGCTAAAAACCCATAATCTAAAATTTCGAATATTCAATATATAAGGGGTATATGTTTCATGGTCTATATAAAATGGGATATAGGTACTATAATGTAGTCCATTAATATTTTATTTGTGAAAACCCACCCTTTGATGAGTTGGAATCTCTTTGGATTATATTTGTGATGAAATCTGTTTATTTTCTTCTGAAGATAGTGAAACCACCATATGAATTGTGTAGATGTTGTAGTTGTATACCAGATTTAATCATATATATTAAATATTCTATCTATAATGAGAAGGAACAGAACATATATATTCAATAACATTATGTTAATGATGACATAATAGTTATATATTATATATTTGTTATTGGTTTCTTAATTAATATTATGTTAAAATATAGATATTTTATCATATGACAAGACATGTTATAGTTGGACTCATTAAATCATGAATGACCATTTAAGGAATTTATAATGACATGAATGTTTTATGAAAAAAAATACCAGTTGAACCAGTGATTCAATAGTTTTCTAGCCTTGTAGTATTATCTGTGAGGGATACAAGTCATATAACATGATTTTCTCTAATATATTCAAACCAACTCTATCACTATGACCATTTTATTTACAAAATATCATTTATATTATTTAATAAAACCTTAATTTATCAATCCAAAACTAAAATATGAATAAAAAATATAGAGTTACATATATTAGAAGAACAATTTTAGGTATATATATTTCTCAATTTAGGGAATTTATGACAGACAAAAAGAAATATCATTATCTCCTAATGTAAAATTTTCCCATTATAAAATTATTTTAGTATTTAGTAATTATCTACAACATCACACATAGTAATTTCCACACATGATATTCATAAAAAATATCATAGGAAAAACAATTCATCTTAAACTGGGGTAATGATTATATTATAAGGGGGTTCTTATATTCTCAATTAGAGGTATCATATAGTAGATATATCATTGAATATATAACACATAATAAATATTAAATAATTCATCCATCAATTGATATTCTATATAATAAAAATTTTAAGTATTGCATGTATTCGATGTTAGTTAATATAGAATAACATAGATTATCTAATGGAAAATAAATAATGAATTATTAATGATTGAAAACATAATTAAAAAATCCACTATCATTTTATGGAGGCCTCAATAATGATAAATTCAATAAATACGTAGGAATAAACCAAATACCCAAATAATAAGTTAATAAAACTTTTTCTCTCCTAGGATAGTACATGATACATTGTAGAGATATATATTTTCAAGGCTAAACCATTAGTAATAATTTCCATCACATTCCGCATATATAGAATGAAATTAACTATGTAAAATTAATAAATAAATATATTAATTTAATAATATGAAATGTTTACATTCCATATTCAATCAAATAAATTTCACACTAAGTTTCCATGAGCGATCCACATATTTATATAAGGGTAAATGGTGAATACACTAATGTTGTAAATCATTTTTTTCATTTTATGATAGCCGGATTAGGGGTGTCCGGTGCCCAACATACAATGCCATAGAAAAACTAAACCAAAAGGAAGCATAACAACACTTAAACATCATAATAACTGACGTCATCACCATACCTCAAACTAGATCCCTCTTCTCGAGTAGCAGATTCCCACTCCAGGTTTCTCCAAAAGCCTACACTTTGAATGTGATTCCTAAGGTTGTTCAGAACTGTCGTATCTAGAGAAGACTTCTTAATCCTCATGCCCTTCTTCACTGCTAGAACCACCTAGTTTTATGAAGCGGACCTGGTCCTCATTGGATGTAAGAGATATGAATAGTCCTTCCTTGGTATTCTCGATGAAGTTCCAGCCAAGGATCCTTCACCTACTGCCTCTTTATGAGTCCCATTTTGAACAATATCTCTGAATGAGTGGCTAAACGGGGTATTCAGTATCACCTTTCCTCCCCTTGAGTTCTCCATTCCCTCCCCGGGCTGTTCGCCATTGCTTCCCCCCTATGAAGTGACGTGCTATTCTCCCCCAAAGGGAGGTGCTCGACCTCCATCGATATACTCTCCCAAACCATGGCATGTGCCTCCATACCTAGAAATCATGCCATGACATTTGGATCCTGCCCCATGTTCCCAAAATTCAATCCTTCAATATTCAAAGACGTTGACCCACGCCTTCAGCTGATTGAGCCACCACCAAATCCCTTCCATTCCTAGGTTACTCACACATTATATCTTCCATATACATATTATGAAGGACCACCACCTCACCCCCTCTCCCGGCATCATCCACCTCTATTTCTTCAGCCAACATGTCCTCAGACAGTCCGTTAAACCTGTTACTCAAAGTAATAAAAAGCACAACCAACCGATCTCGACCTTTAGAATTCCAATCACCATTCTTGAAAACCTCCTCTTCTATGATCACAACCCTTTCAGTCCCAGCCTATTCATATCCCATCCCACCCATGAACTGGAAGGATTTCCAACCTCCTGCAAGGGAGCCTTGCATGACCCATTATTTTAACACTCCAGAGCCAAACCCGACACACATGAGGTCCTACCTCTAACAATAGGCCCTTCCAAAATCGAGTCCCTACCCATCTCGATGCTTTCCCCCAATGCCTTGCCTATATCCTCATCACCAGTGGTCACTGGAATGCATTTTCACTTCATGTGATCCTCCCTCAACCGTGTTGTATGCGCTCTTCTGTACAGCTCAACCGAGTGACCCTGTCTCTTGCATGAACCACATAATTCGGTCCAAGTTTCATATATAACCCTCTCCTTGTAGTGGTATTCTTCTCCAATCGTGATCCAATCAAAATCGAATGGGATGAGAGATGAATAAACATTGACTCATACCCGTGGATTCACCGGGTGGAAAACTGCCACAGTGTGGCTATCAGAACACAGAAATCGACCCACCAAATTCCCCAACATTCGGATAATTGAAGGATTTTGAAACAGCAATAAAAACTTAGGAAAACATACCCAAAACAATGTACAGGGAATGTCACGATTCATATGATGGTTGAAAGACCACCGAAGAAGCAAGAAACAAGAACCATTGTAGATGCGCGGAGCCCTCGACCACGATTGAATGAGATAGGTATCTGTTTCAAAGCGGATCATGATTTGTTTGCTGTCGAACAATTCAACCACATCTCGATCTTGAAAATCCCAAGAACCAAAGACAAAACAGTCGAAGGCATCAATGGAGGGCCTCTTCTGCTTGAATCGGGCCACCAATGTGAGATTCAATAGACTTGAAGCTTTGGCAAAACTCAGAAGTGGAATGATTGAGATTTGGAACCCCGTCAACTAAATCAGGAACCATAGGGGTTATCACTGCTTTCGAGAAGGGAGGGAGAAATTCTAGGTTAGATAACGGCCGAAAGAACGTTGATCACTCATGCAATGACGATTACTCCTGCCCCACAATGGGGGGAGGAGTCGGCGAAGAGGTCGTCGTCATCACCAGAGGTAATGGATCATCGAGGGTTCCTCGACGTACGCTCTTGGTAAATACACTATTGAAATAGTTGAAATGATACTAAATATATCAATGGTAAAAATAAATTTTAACAAAAAAGGAATGTTAATTTTCAAATAATGATGAATATTTATGTAAAAAATAATTAATGAATTGAATACTCAAAGGATAAAACATGAGTGAAAAATTAGGAAAAAAGTATAAATAAGATATAGAATGAATATATCATAAAAATTATTTTGAAATTATAATTTTTTATTAATATTATTTCTTTTTGAAATTAGAGTGGAAAATAGTTGAGGAACGGTTAAAATAAGATTCACTAATGTTTTTTAAGAGTTTTAAAAAAATGATTTTAAATGTAACTTCGTATTACCATTTCAGAATTATGTTTTTATATTATTAAAAAACTATTTATAAAATAACTTACAATAATGGATTCTTGAAATGAAATTTCTCTTATATATGAAAAAATAGAGTAGAGGGTAATAATTTACATAAGTGAAATGAAATATCTTTTCAAATATTATATGTGAAAAAAAATCCCTTTATTTTGACTTATAATTAAATATTCACATAATATGTAAAATTTAAATTTCATAAATACCCATAAAAATGCAGAGAAACTTAAATAAACAAAATTGGCATGATTGAGGGCAAACACATTCTTGAAAAAAAATGAAAATGATATTTGTTTCACAATTTTAAGATGACTGTTAAAAATTTTATTATTTGCAAATTATTAAATATATTTAATTTATAATTCTGAATTGATTTACAATGTTATTATAAATTTAACACAATAAAAAATTTGTTTATGCATGAATATTATTCAACATCAACAAATAATATTCTTATGGAGGAGACCATTTAATGGAAAAAAATTGCAAAAATTTCACCTTGTCTTAATAGATTTATTTCAAATGATTTGGGTAAAAATTAGAAAAACAAATAATTTTCAAATATAAACAAATTAATAATATAACATGAATAAAATATATGGGTTTTATGAGATAAAGAAATATAATTCCCTTAATGAATATTTAAATATAAACACTTCCCACAAATAGATAAATTCTAAAATAAACCTTTATTTCATTATTATGTTTTGAGTCAAAAAACATTGAATAGATGCAATCAAAATGGATCACTAAATTCCATAAATAAATATTATATGAAAAAAATATATTAAAATCAAGTAGTTCATACACCCTCTAAAAAACGTTATCTTTGTGATACAAAGCAGGCTTCACTGTATTAAATTTTACATGAAAAACTCTTACTACTTCTGCATATTTTATATAAAAACACATTAAAAGTGTAGAAAAAAAAATGTAATACCATTAATAAAAAGAAAATTTTGATAGTATATTTCATCATTTAGTATATACTTTATAAAAATGAAATCAATTTACAAAATATGCAATAATGATCGATGAATTAAAATTTATACAATGATCTATTACCTCGAGTTATGACTAAACTCTTAGATCCTCTTGCCTACTAAAAAATATAATTATGATAAGTATTCATATTATTCATGTTATTTAAACATTCATATAAATATTATCATCCCACTTAATTTATATATTTTCCCATTTCACTCAATTACTAAACTGGTATTATTCATATATGTTATTTTGAAGACCTCTTGTTTGTAATCTATATGACTAATGGCATATGGTTTAAGTGGAAGAATATAATTTTACAATAGTTTCTTAATTCCTATAGGTGTTGTGTTTTATTATTAACAATATTTTAGATTCTTAGATTTTTATTAGGTCAATAAATAATTATTATTCAACGAGTCTTCCTTAACAAAACAATTTTTTATATTTTATGCCATTTATTATCATTTTATTTTAATTATTTTTTATAATGGATCTGTAATATTATATAATAAAAAATAATATAATGTTAACTTGTTATAAAATAATAAAATAAATATTTATGAATACTCATCGGAAATATAAATTAACGAAAACATTCTGGTTCTCATAGGTTTTATAAAGGAGACATGATGAGTGATGGATTTACAAAAAACTTAATATATAGGTTGTTATAGTAAATATTTGGATTTTATAAAATAAATAATCTATAAAGAGAAAATAGTTAAGCTAATTTGTGATTTTTTACTTATATTATTGAATGAAAACTGTTATTATTGAAATTAAGAATAATCTTTAAAAACAAATTTTATCAAAATATTTTCAAATGGAAAAGAGTTTTCTGAGAGATAAAAAGTGATCCCCAATAACAAATTGATCATAATGACTGAAATAAAATATTAATTTCATCATATCATTAAAATAAATATGTTTAAATAATTTTTGTAGACAATTTTTTATAATTAATAAATATATGTGAGGCTTGGAAACCCTTAAATATGACATTGAGTCTGAACCTTTCAATTAAGATTTTAATCTTTAGAGAGGAGAATTTATGTCACATAGGGGTCTCATGGATGTGAGATTATATATTTATTAATGTATTTCGTATGTTTTTTGAAAAAAAACAGAACTACTTTTTTCCTTAGAAATGGTCAATTAATCCCCTTTTATAAGAATTGTTACATGGATTTATTTTAAATATTAACTCTTTTAGGGTATAAAATAAACATTTATGATTTCATATGGTTTAAATATAGAAAATGGATGAAATTTAGTACATTTATTATTCACATGTTTCCAAATGTAATATTTTTATGTTTTCTTAATCAATTAATAAAATATTATCTGATATTTTATATCCTAAAATTTAATTTATGAAATATTTAAATAATTAAATAATAATAAATATATAGATGACTAATTATTTATAAAAACATATTTACATAATAAAAAACAATAATGATAATTACAAATATTAATGAATGAATATAAGTAAACTAAAAACTATCAATGTTTCAATTTTTTAAAAGCATTTACCATGACTATTATATCGATTGCACAAGAGTCCAATCAAAACTGTGTAAAAATTATAGAAAAATATTATAATAGTACAATTATAAATCAAAAACTATCATAAATATATATTATTAAATATTTATATTCCAATTTATAACAATTAAAAATGGAATATTTTTCTAATTATAACATAATTATGATATTATGTGATAGAGGTGATATTTTTTATATATTTATTTATTTGAACTAAAATAAATTCAAAATCCATTAATGTCGATCCAAAATTTATTGTTAATGAATACATGCTATAGTGTCATTAATACCCTTATCTAATTTTTTTGATATATGGTATTTTGATAGTTAATTCCTGTCCCATGATTTAACACTTTTATTGATTTTATCCATTCCTATGATAACTAATATTTACCTCGGAAATATATATATTTATATTATTATAGAATAAAAAAACTGTCCTTGTAATTGATTATTAATCAATATTTTCATTTATGGTGTATGAAAAACATTCCATTTCCTGAAAAAAAAAATTATGCACATAAATCATGACATTATCAATTATGTGAAATATTTTTTTCACCGCCGTTTATTAATTTCATATTTATCATAATATAAAATGATTAATATGTTTATTGGATAATGTATTTTCTTTATTTGTTTATATAATTTTATGTAATAAAAATTCAGTAGGTTTCAACAAACATTATTCCATAAATATTTCATAACGATGTCATAAAAGATAATATATTCATATAAAATATATTTTCTCCATATAAAAAAATAAACATGTTTATAAAAATATCAATCATTAGTAGTATGAAATTTTTAAATGATGAATTCAAAAACTTTTTCCATTTCATATAATCAATATTCTAATTTTTATAAATTCAAATTAAAATTATATAATAACATTTAAGAAATTAAAAATACAATTTTAAACTAAATGAATAATCATATTCTTTTTTGAAAGCATTGTAAACTTATTATAAATAATATTTGGTATAAATCCATATATTTCAAATAAATATATATTCATTTGATTCACAATATTTTTTAAATTAATTTTAAAGAATAGAATAAAAATTATTTTCCCAAAATATATTTAACCATTAGATAAATCATATTTTATAAAAAAAGTAACTTCAAAAACATAATTGATATCTAATTGAGTTTATAATGTTGTTTCATAGATGTGATAATAATATATAAATTTTTTAAAATAAATATAGTATCATAAAAGGAATATTTATTCTAATATATTATTAAATATATCATGGTTTCTACATTCTCCCCCCCCCCCCAGGATAGATTTTTTTAACAATTATTTATTTTTAAAAACATTATCATATAAATTATAATTATCTCCAACTCATCATGAATAATCATTTTTCTAGATTTTTTTATTACTAAATAATATATCCCTCATTTTTTTCAATTTATAGTTTATATATGTTTTAAAATATTAATATGATTTAATATAAGTTGAATAAAATAAAATCATTATGATAATTCATAATTTCCATATATCCATTTTTCCTAATGAGTACGGGTTTATATAGAGTAAACCATTCATATTCAATTTCATTGGGGGATTAATTAATTCATTACAAATGAATTTAAAATAATATATCATTTATATAATATAAATTTAATGATAATAAATTGTGAGTTAAAGACACAAAATACTCAGATGTGAAAAAATTGTATTGTTTGCTTTTAAAATGGTTTTACAAAAACCACATCAATAAAATTCCTTTTTAAATTATAGAATAATAATCAAAATATTTTCATTTTTAAATTAAATTTTTCCATTACAAATTATGTATTTTGATAAGTCACTTATAGATAAATATGTTTATGTAGTAGTATCATTATTTTTGAGTTTTTTAATGAATATATGGATTTTTCACACTTTTCCTGAGTTATTAAAGGATATTTTATAATATAAAATTGGAATAAGAAAACATATTACAATATTTAAATCAATAAAATATGTATAATACCATATTATGATTGTGTTTCTTTAAGTACCCAACTCTAAATCACCTTACATTTTAATATATAATGACCAAGATGAATTTTCGATCTCTATTGAATTTATATAAAATTTTAATTGATCATGGTATCCATAAAAGGTAAGAATTATTCAGTGTATGTTGTTTATAATGAACAAATATACTTAATGATTCTTGATAATTATAGAAAACAAAATTGTATATGATAAATATAAATATCATCATGGAATTTATGAATAAACTAATTTATAAGAAATAAAAAAATAATTATGGAAACCCTTATGATAAACAACAACCAAAATAATCATTCACCATATAATTATACTCCTAAAACTCATCAAAGTAATACTGAAAATATTCAATAACAGATAACTATAAATAATGATCACATAGTCCTCCATATTATCTAAACAATTATCCTTGAAAATCATAAACTATAAATATTAAAAAAAATTCCTTATTTGTTTTAAAACCATAGAAATATGATAATAATTTCCCAGTATAACATGAATCACTATGAGAAAAAACCATATAGTTACAAAAATTTACTTAATAATTAGGCTTCAAATAATATCATCCACTTTCACAATAGTCATCATAAACCATAATCCCTAAAAACTAAAAATCACCCAGAATTATAATTTCATTATTTTACCATTCAATCTGAATGGTTCTCAATATTTTCCTAAAAATATGATACGTTATTTTCATAAAAATACCATAATTATTTTGAAATAATGTTTCACATTATCTCGAATAGATATCAATACCTTTTACTTTTCTCCAATAATAAAATTATTCCAACATGGAATATAGAAT